>CAUZWO010000095.1:1200000-1836000 GCA_963583835.1 Drosophila immigrans | reverse complement strand
TGGTATTTGTTTATCAAATTTCGGAAATTTTCCGAAATTTTAATTTTTTTCGATTTTTGAATTTAGGGAATTTTAGCATTTTTCTTGATATTTTTAATTAAAGAAAAATTTCAATTTTCCAACTTTGGCGATTTCTTTATTAAAAGAGCTCTGCGATTTTACAGTTTTCACAGTTTTTACAATTTTGAAAAAATTTTTTTTTTTTTTTGTCGAATTTCGAAAAGTTTCCGAAATTTTTAATTTTTTTTTGTTGTTTTGAATTTTAAGAATTTTTGAATTTTTCTCGATTTTTTCATTTCAACAAAAATTACAATATTCCAATTTTGTAGATTTCTTCATTTAGAGAACTTGGTGATTTTGTCGATTTTACAGTTTTTACTATTTTGAAAAAATTTTCTTTTTTTATAAAATTTTCCGAAATTTTAAATTTTTTTCGATGTTTGAATTTCTTAAATTTTTTAATTTTTCTCGATTTTTTAAATTCAACAAATCTTACAATATTCCAATAATGTCGATTTCTGAATGACAGAACTTTGTGTTTTTGTCGATTTTACAGTTTTTACTATTTTGAAAAAATTGTCTTATTTTATCAAATTTTCGGAAATTTTGCAAAATTTTAAATTTTGTCGATTTTCGGAAATTTTTGCATTTTTCTCGATTTTTTCATTTCAACAAAATTTACAATTTTCCAATTTTGTCTTTTTCTTTATTTATAGAACTTTGCGATTTTACAGTTTAAACAGTTTTAACTATTTTGAAAACAATTAAATTTTTTTATCAAATTTCGGAAATTTTCCGAAATTTTTAATTTTTTTTTGATTTTTGAATTTTTAGAATTTTTGAATTTTTCTCAATTTTTTCATTTCAACAAAAATTACAATTTTCAAATTTTGTAGATTTCATAATGTAGAGAACTTTGCGATTTTACAGTTTTCACAGTTTTTACTATTTTGAAAAAATTTAAGTTTTTTATCTAATTTCGGAAATTTTCCGAAATCTTAAATTTTTTCGATTTTTGAATTTTGGGAATTTTTGCATATTTCTTGATATTTTTAATTCAACAAATTTTACAATTTTCCAATGTTGTCGATTTCTTAATTTGGAGAAATTTGTGATTTTGTCGATTATACGGTTTTTACTATTTTGAAGAAATTGTCTTCTTTATTAAATTTCGGAAATTTTCCGAAATTTACAATTTTTTCGATTTTTGAATTTCTTAAACTTTTTAATTTTTCTCGATTTTTTAAATTAAACAAATCTTACAATATTCCAATGTTGTCGGTTTCTTAATTGAAAGAACTTTTTGTTTTTGTCGATTTTACAGATCTTACTATTTTGAAAAAATTGTCTTATTTTATCAAACTTTCGGAAATTTTGCAAAAATTTAAATTTTCTCGATTTTTGGAAATTTGTGCATTTATCTCGATTTTTTAATTTTAACAAAACTTGCAATATTCCAATTTTGTCTATTTCTTTATTTAAAGGACTTTGCGATTTAACAGTTTTCACAGTTTTTATACCCGCTACCCATAGGGTAGAAGGGTATTATGACTTAGTGCCAACAGAAAATGTATGTAACAGGCAGAAGGAGGCATCTTCGACCCCATAAAGTATATATATTCTTGATCTGCGTCAACAGCCGAGACGATATAGCCATGTCCGTCTGTCCGTCTGTCTGTCCGTATGAACACCTGGATCTCAAGGACTATAAGACATAGAGACACCAAATTTGGCAAAAAGGTTCCTTCATACCCTACGCAGATCAAGTTTATTTCAAAAGTTGGATGCCACGCCCCCTTCGCCCACAATAAGCATTAATCTAGAAAAAGTCAAGTTTTTTTTTATGTAAATCACGTATAACTCCAAAAGTTTTTAGTGTAATGATGTGTTATTTGGTAACCCATCTGCGCTTGACACTCTTAATATACCCTGTAACTTTGGTACAAATCGGATAAGTAGAACAAAAGTTATTCGTTAAATTATTTATCAACATTTTTGTGCCCAGTGCATATGGACGTTTTAAGTGTGTGAATGACCTAGAGATATCAAATTTGGTGACAGTATTCGTGTAGGTCTTACGCAGATCAAGTTAGCTTTAGATTTTTGCCACGCCCCTTTCCGCCCCCAAAAACTGTAAAAGCCGTAATAATGGACCTAGAGCATTGAATTTCGGTGTGCATAATAATAATTATATTCTCAATGATTCCTGTGAATTTGGTTGAGATCGAATGAAAAGCACGGAAGTTATTAAAGAATCAATTTTATATGTGAAATTCACTTGCAGCTGCTCGCGCTTTGTTTGTTTAGTTGACAGTGTGACCATGTCGGTGTTGTGGATTTTTACCCGCTATTTTCAAATATATACAAACAAAACACAAGTTTCAGTATATTTTTGGTATATTTGTTGTTAAAATATCATTTAACTTTTTTTTTCTCTCGAAATGGGTTGCGGGTATCATACGGTCGAGCACTCTCGACTGTAGCTTTCTTACTTGTTTCTATTTTGAAAACAATTTAATTTTTTTATAAAATTTCGGAAATTTTCCGAAATTTTAAATTTGTTCGATTTTTGAATTTTGGGAATTTTCGCATTTTTCTTGATATTTTTATTCAACAAATTTTACAGTTCTCCAATTTTGTCGATTTCTTAATTTGGAGAACTTTGTGATTTTACAGTTTTAACAGTTTTTACTATTTTGAAAAAATTTAATTTTTTTTATTAAATTTCGGAAATTTTCGAAATTTTAAATTTTTTCGATCTTTGAATTTTTAGAATTTTTGCATTTATCTCGATTTTTTCATTTCAACAAAAATTACAATTTTCCAATTTTGTAGATTTCTTAATTTAGAGAACTTTTCACAGTTTTTACAATTTTGAAAAAAATTTCTTTTGTTTGGAAATTTTCCGAAATTTTAAATTTGTTCGATTTTTGAATTTTGGGAATTTTTGCATTTTTCTTGATATTTTTATTCAACAAATTTTACAGTTCTCCAATTTTTTCGATTTCTTAATTTGGAGAACTTTGTGATTTTTCAGTTTTAACAGTTTTTACTATTTTGAAAAAATTTAATTTTTTTTATGAAATTTCGGAAATTTTCCTAAATTTTAAATTTTTTCGATTTTTGAATTTTTAGAATTTTCGCATTTATCTCGATTTTTTCATTTCAACAAAAATTACAATTTTCCAATTTTGTAGATTTCTTAATTTAGAGAACTTTGCGATTTAACGGTTTTCACAGTTTTTACTATTTTGAAAAAAATTTCTTTTATTTGGAAATTTTCCGAAATTTTAAATTTTTTCGATTTTTGAATTTAGGGAATTTTAGCATTTTTCTTGATATTTTTAATTCAAGAAAAATTTCAATTTTCCAGCTTTGGCCATTTCTTTATTAAAAGAGCTCTGCGATTTTTCAGTTTTCACAATCTTTTCTATTTTGAAAAAAATTAATTTTTTATCAAATTTCGGAAATTTTCCGAAATTTTAAATTTTGTCGATTGTTGAATTTTAGGAATTTTTGCATTTTTATCGATTTTTTCATTTCAACAAAATTTACAATTTTCCAATTTTGTCTTTTTCTTTATTTAGAGAACTTTGCTATTTTACAGTTTAAACAGTATTAACTATTTTGAAAAAATGGTATTTGTTTATCAAATTTCGGAAATTTTCCGAAATTTTAATTTTTTTTCGATTTTTGAATTTAGGGAATTCTAGCATTTTTCTTGATATTTTTAATTAAAGAAAAATTTCAATTTTCCAACTTTGGCGATTTCTTTATTAAAAGAGCTCTGCGATTTTTGAGTTTTCACAATCTTTTCTATTTTGAAAAAAGTTAATTTTTATCAAATTTCGGAAATTTTCCGAAATCTTAAAATTTTTCGATTTTTGAATTTTGGGATTTTTTTAATTTTTTTCGATTTTTTCATTTCAACAAAAATTACAATTTTCCAATTTTGTAGATTTCTTAATTTGGAGAACTTTGTGATTTTACAGTTTAAACAGTTTTTACTATTTTGAAAAAATTTCCTTTTTTTTATTAAATTTCGGAAATTTTCCGAAATTTTAAATTTTTCGATTTTTGAATTTTGGGATTTTTTTAATTTTTTTCGATTTTTTCATTTTAACAAAAATTACAATTTTCCAAATTTGTGGGTTTCTTAATTTAGAGAACTTTGCGATTTTACAGTTTGAAAAAAATTTATTTTGTTCGGAAATTTTCCGAAATTTTAAATTTGTTCGATTTTTGAATTTAGGGAATTTTGGCATTTTTCTCGATTTTTGCATTTCTACACAATTTACAATATTCCATTTTTGTATATTTCTTAATTTAATAAACTTTGCGACTTTTCAGTTTTCACAGTTTTTACTATTTTGAAAAAAATTTCTTTTGTTATCGAATTTTGGAAATCGTCCGAAATTTACAATTTTTTCGATTTTTGAATTTAGGGAATTTTAGCATTTTTCTTGATATTTTTAATTCAACAAAAATTACAATTTTCCAATTTTGGCGATTTCTTTATTTGAAGAGTTTTGCGATTTTTAAGTTTTCACAGTCTTTACTATTCTAAAAAAAATTAGTTTTTTTATCAAATTTCGGAAACTTTCCGAAATTTTAAATTTTGTCGTTTGTTGAATTTTAGGAATTTTGACTTTTTTCTCGATTTTTTTTATTTGTAACAAAATTTACAATATTCCAATTTTCTTTTTTTTTTTTTTGTTTTTTATTTGTTGGACGTTGACGTACATTGTATGCACATTCAAGTGGCCCAAGCGATACCAAGCCAATGCTTGTTACGCGCGGATCCCAATAAACCCTCCTCCCGCCCAACCGACCAAGGGGCGCTGTCGCAGGACGAACGACACGATTCGCGTTCAGACAGGATAGATTCGGGCATGCAAAAAAAAACGCGGGTAGCATAAAATAGAAATTCAGGATCGGACATAAGAAATAAACGGGTGGAATGAAAATTATTTAATTTATTACTATAAGCTAAATTCGGTCTAATTATTAATTAAATTGGTTAGTAGTAAAGTTTTAAGATTAAAAGCAGTGTTAGCGCTAGAAAATACATGATAAAATCTATTATAGTTATAACATAAAACTCTAAAAGGGTCATGCAATGCAAAATTAGATCTACATAGGGGGAGAGCAAGCGGGATGTAACTACGGGTTAGTCTAGATGGAACGGAAAAGGTTAGTCGCGATATTAACTATGAAGAGTCAATATCACCATTAATAAGATTAAAAATAAATAAAATGCCAAGCATTATTAGCTAGAGAAGGTAGGTTAATTAAAAGAAGTCTACTACTATATGACGGCAATCTCACTTCAGCATTCCAGTTCAAGCCACGCAAAGCAAATAAGAGAAATTGTTTTTGAACAGATTCAATGCGATCTTGGTGCACAGAATACTGTGGAGACCATACGCACGAACCATATTCCAGAATCGGACGAACAAGTGATGTATAAAAGGTCTTAGTAATATAAGGGTCATCAAATTCCTTTGACCACCTCTTAATGAAACCGAGTACAGACATAGCTTTATTGACCGTTCTAGAAATGTGGTCTGAAAATTTAAGTTTATGATCTAAGAGAATACCTAGATCATCAACAGCAGTAATTCTTTTTAGATCGTTACCGTTCAGTAAGTAAGAGGCCAAATGTGGATTAACTCTATAGAAGGACATCACAACACATTTAGAAAAGTTTAAATTTAACAAGTTCACTTTGCACCATGACTGGAAAGAGTCAAGATCTCTCTGCAACTTGATATGGCATGGCCAATCCCTGTACTGCAGGCATATTTTAACATCATCTGCATACATTAGTACGCGAGATTGTGTCAAAACAGTAGGTAGATCATTTATGAACAATGTGAAAAGTAAGGGACCGAGATGGCTACCTTGGGGAACTCCAGAGGTAACTCGGAATGTATTAGAAAGGAAATTATTAAAAGAAACTTTTTGCGTTCTTTGGCAGAGATAGCTTGAAATCCAGCAAATCAAATTATTGGGAAATCCAATTAAGTCAAGCTTATATAACAAAAGAGAATGATTTACTGAGTCAAAGGCTTTACTAAAATCGGTATAGATGACGTCAGTTTTTTCGTTTTTAAGGAAACCCTGGTTGACGAACGAAGAAAGCTCAAGAAGATTAGTAACAGTGGATCTATGTTTCACAAACCCATGCTGGTAGGGGGAAATAATGGAACTACATAAATGTTGTAAATGACTTGTTAACATCTTCTCAAAAACTTTTGGTATAGCAGACAATTTACATATCCCTCTATAGTTTTTGGCGTCAGACTTACTTCCCTTCTTATGGAGAGGAATAATGAATGATTCCTTCCATAAAGAGGGAAAAGTCGATGACTCAAGTGATAAATCAAATAATTTCAGCAACGGTCTGCATAAAGCCTCGGCTCCGTACCGAAGTACACAGCCAGGAACTCCATCCGGACCGGGCGAAAACACCGGCTTAACCATTTGAAGATATCGAGTCAGAGACTCCTCACTCATTAAGGGACTAAAGATACAATTCGACCGAGACAGACTGTAAGGATAGGGCGCGTTAGAGTAGGAGGAAGAAGAATAAGTAGTTTGAAAAAAAGAAGCAAATAGATCAGCGATCGCCTGACCAGAATTTGCTTTCGAATTTTCGTAAGATAGACAAGGAGGATAAGAGGAAGACTTACGCTTAGTGTTTACAAAATTAAAAAACTTTCTTGGGTTTTCAGAAAAGCTAACCCGACAGCGAGCTAAGTAATTTTTATAACACACAGCGTTAAGCTCGATAAAATTAGACCGAGCAATTATATATTGCGAAAAAGTTAGGGTAGAGCCTGAAATTTTAAACTTTTTGTAAAGTCTAGACTTCAGGTTCTTAAGGTTAGAAAGTTGCTTACAAAACCAAGGAGGCTTATTAGACCTATGCGGAAAATAAGAAGGAATACAGGCATCAAAGCAAAGATTTAATTTATTATAGAATAAATTGACGGCGGCACTTATGTCAGTGCAGGAATACAAATTAGACCAATCAATTCCATTAAGAAGTTTGATTAATTTGGGAAAGTTTGCCTTTCGAAAGTAACGAACCCGATCGGCAGATATATCAGAATTATCGAGTACAGATCTGCTAAGTTCGATCCTTAACTCCAGAGTTGGATGATAAGGGTCTTCAGGAGATGTAAGGGGTTCCGATCTAGATAGAACTACGCTGGTAGGTTCAGAGACAAAGCATAGATCTAATTGCCGGCAAAGAGAATTCCGTATATTGTTAATTTGACCCAAAGATAATTCATGTAGACTTCTTAATTTAGAGAACTTTGTGATTTTGTCGATTTTACAGTTTTTACTATTTTGAAAAAATTTTCTTTTTTTATCAAATTTTGGGAAATTTTCCGAAATTTTAATTTTTGTCGATTTTCGGAAATTTTTGAATTTTTCTCGTTTGTTTCATTTCAACAAAAATTAAAATATTCCTATTTTGTAGATTTCTTAATTTAAAGAACTTTGCAATTTTTAAGTTTTCACAGTTTTTACTATTTTAAAAATAATTTAATTTTTTTTATCAAATTTCGGAAATTTTCCGAATTTTTAAATTTGTTAGATTTTTTAATTTCGGGAAGTTTTGCATTTTTCTTGATATTTTTATTCAACAAATTATACAGTTCTCCAATTTTGTCAATTTCTTAATTTGGAGAACTTTGCGATTTTAAAGTTTAAACAGTTTTAACTATTCTAAAAAAATTTCCTTTTTTTTTTATCAAGTTTCGAAAATTTTAAGAAATCTTAGATTTTTTCGATTTTTGAATTTTTAGAATTTTTGCATTTATCTCGATTTTTTCATTTCAACAAAAATTACAAGTTTCCAATTTTGTAGATTTCTTAATTTAGAGAACTTTGCGATTTAACAGTTTTCACAGTTTTTACTATTTTGAAAAACATTAATTTTTTTATCAAATTTCGGAAATTTTCCGAAATCTTAAATTTTTTCGATTTTTGAATTTTGGAAACTTTTGCATTTTTCTTGAAATTTTTAATTCAACAAAATTTCCAATTTTCCAATTTTGTAGATTTCTTAATTAAGAGAACTTTGTGATTTTGTCGATTTTACAGTTTTTACTATTTTGAACAAATTTTCTTTTTTTATCAAATTTTGGAAAATTTTCCGAAATTTTAGTTTTTGTTGATTTTCGGAGATTTTTGAATTTTTCTCGTTTGTTTCATTTCAACAAAAATTACAATATTCCTATTTTGTAGATTTCTTAATTTAGAGAACTTTGTGATTTTGTCGATTTTACAGTTTTTACTATTTTGAAAAAATTTTCTTTTTCTATCAAATTTTCGGAAATTTTGCAAAATTTTAATTTTTTTCGATTTTTGAATTTTTAGAATTTTTGCATTTTTCTCGATTTTTTTATTTCAACAAAAATTACAATTTCCAATTTTGTAGATTTCTTAATGTAGAGAACTTTGCGATTTTACAGTTTTCACAGTTTTTACTATTTTGAAAAAACTTAATTTTTTTATCTAATTTCGGAAATTTTCCGAATTCTTAAATTTTTTCGATTTTTGAATTTTGGGAATTTTTGCATTTTTCTTGATATTTTTATTCAACAAATTTTACAGTTCTCCAATTTTGTCAATTTCTTAATTTGGAGAACTTTGAGATTTTACAGTTTTCACAGTTTTTACTATTTTGAAAAACATTAATTTTTTGATCTAATTTCGGAAATTTTCCGAAATCTTAAATTTTTTTCGATTTTTGAATTTTGGGAATTTTTGCATTTTTCTTGATATTTTTAATTCAACAAATTTTACAATTTGCCAATGTTGTCGATTTCTAATTTTAGAGAAGTTTGTGATTTTGTCGATTATACAGTTTTTACTATTTTGAAAAAATTTTCTTTTGTTATCAAATTTCGGAAATTTTCCGAAATTTTAAATTTTTTTGATTTTTGAATTTTAGCATTTTTCTTGATATTTTTAATTCAAGAAAAATTACAATTATCCAATTTTGGCGATTGTATTATTAAAAGAGATTTGCGATTTTTAAGTTTTCACAATCTTTACTATTTTGAAAAAATTTAATTTTTTTTATCAAATTTCGGAAATTTTCCGCAATTTTAAATTTTGTCGATTGTTGAATTTTAGGAATTTTTGCATTTTTCTCGATTTTTTTATTTTTAACAAAATTTACAATATTCAAATTTTGTCCATTTTTTTATTTAGGGAAGTTTGCGATTTAACAGTTTTCACAGTTTTTACAATTTTGAAACAATTTTCTTTTTTATCGAATTTCGCAAAGTTTCCGAAATTTTTAATTTTTTTTTTTTTTTTTTGAATTTTTAGAATTTTTGCATTTTTCTCAATTTTTTCATTTCAACAAAAATTACAATATTCCATTTTTGTAGATTTCTTAGTTTAGAGAACTTTGTGATTTTGTCGATTTTACAGTTTTTACTATTTTGAAAAAATGTTCCTTTTTTATCAATTTTTCGGAAGTTTTGCAAAATTTTAATTTTTTTCGATTTTTGCATTTTTCTCGATTTTTTTATTTCAACAAAAATTACAATTTTCCAATTTTGTAGATTTCTTAATGTAGAGAAATTTGTGATTTTGTCGATTATACGGTTTTCACTATTTTGAAGAAATTGTCTTCTTTATTAAATTTCGGAAATTTTCCGAAATCTTAAATTTTTTCGATTTTTGAATTTAGGGAATTTTCGCATTTTTCTCGATTTTTTCATTTCAACAAAAATTACAATTTTCCAATTTTGTAATTTTCTTAATTTGGAGAACTTTGCGATTTTTAAGTTTTCACAGTTTTTACTATTTTGAAAAAACTTAATTTTTTTATCTAATTTCGGAAATTTTCCGAAAACTTAAATTTTTTCGATTTTTGAATTTTGGGAATTTTTGCATTTTTCTTGATATTTTTAATTCAACAAATTTTACAATTTTACAATTTTTCGATTTCTAAATTTAGAGAAATTTGTGATTTTGTCGATTTTATAGTTGTTACTATTTTGAAAATACTTAATTTTTTTATCTAATTTCGGAAATTTTCCGAAATCTAAAATTTTTGCGATTTTTGAATTTTGGGAATTTTCGCAATTTTTTTTTATTTTTAATTCAACAAATTTTACAATTTCCCAATGTTGTCGATTTCTAAATTTAGAGAAATTTGTGATTTTGTCGATTATACGGTTCTTACTATTTTGAAGAAATTGTCTTCTTTATTAAATTTTGGAAATTTTTAGAAATTTTAAATTTTTTCGATTTTTGAATTTATTAAATTTATTAATTTTTCTCGATTTTTTAAAATCAACAAAACTTGCAATATTCCAATTTTGTCTATTTCTTTATTTTAAGAACTTTGCGATTTAACAGTTTTCACAGTTTTTACTATTTTGAAAAACATTAATTTTTTGATCTAATTTCGAAAATTTTCCGAAATCTTAAATTTTTTCGATTTTTGAATTTTGGAAATTTTTGCATTTTTCTTGAAATTTTTAATTCAACAAATTTTACAATTTTTCAATTTTGTAGATTTCTTAATTTAGAGAATTTTGTGATTTTGTCGATTTAACAGTTTTTACTATTTTGAAAAAATTTTATTTTTTTTATCAAATTTTCGGATATTTTGCAAAATTTTAATTTTTTTCGATTTTTGAATTTTTAGAATTTTTGCAATTTTCTCGATTTTTTTCATTTCATCAAAAATTACAATTTTCCAATTTTGTAGGATTCTTAATTTAGATAACTTTGCGATTTTACAGTTTTCACAGTTTTAACTATTTTGAAAAAAATGTATTTTGTTCGGAAATTTTCCGAAATTTTAAATTTGTTCGATTTTTGAATTTTGGGAATTTTTGCATTTTTCTTGATATTTTTAATTCAACAAAAATTACAATTTTTCAATTTTGGCGATTTCTTTATTTAAAGAGCTTTGCGATTTTTAAGTTTTCACAGTTTTTACTATTTTGAAAACAATTTATTTTTTTTAACAAATCTCGGAAAGTTGCCGAAATTTTAAATTTGTTCGATTTTTGAATTTCGGGAATTTTTCCATTTTTTTTGATATTTTTATTTAACAAACTTTACAGTTCTCATATTTTGCCGATTTCTTAATTTGGAGAACTTTGTGATTTTACAGTTTAAACAGTTTTTACTATTTTGAAAAAATTTCCTTTTTTCTCTTAAATTTCCGAAATTTTTCGAAATTTTAAATTTTTTCGATTTTTGAATTTTTAGAATTTTCGCATTTTTCTCGATTTTTTCATTTCAACAAAAATTACAATTTTTCAATTTTGTAGATTTCTTAATTTGGAGAACTTTGTGATTTTACAGTTTAAACAGTTTTAACTATTTTAAAAAATTTCCTTTTTTTATCAAGTTTCGGAAATTTTAAGAAATTTTAAATTTTTTTCGATTTTTGAATTTTTAGAATTTTCGCATTTATCTCGATTTTTTCATTTCAACAAAAATTACAATTTTCCAATTTTGTAGATTTCTCAATGTAGAGAACTTTGCGATTTTACAGTTTTCACAGTTTTTACTATTTTGAAAAAACTTAATTTTTTTATCTAATTTCGGAAATTTTCCGAAATCTTAAATTTTTTCGATTTTTGAATTTTGGGAATTTTTGCATTTTTCTTGATATTTTTAATTCAACAAATTTTACAATTTTCCAATGTTGTCGATTTCTAAATTTAGAAAAGTTTGTGATTTTGTCGATTATACGGTTGTTACTATTTTGAAGAAATTGTCTTCTTTATTAATTTTCGGAAATTTTCAGAAATTTTAAATTTTTTCGATTTTTGAATTTCTTAAATTTATTAATTTTTCTCGATTTTTTAAATTCAACAAATCTTACAATATTCCAATGTTGTCGATTTCTTAATTGAAAGAACTTTTTGTTTTTGTCGATTTTACAGGTCTTACTATTTTAAAAAAATTGTCTTATTTTATCAAACTTTCGGAAATTTTGCAAAAATTTAAATTTTCTCGATTTTCGGAAATTTGTGCATTTATCTCGATTTTTTAATTTCAACAAATCTTGCAATATTCCAATTTTGTCTATTTCTTTATTTAAAGAACTTTGCGATTTAACAGTTTTCACAGTTTTGTCTATTTTGAAAACAATTTAATTTTTTTTATTAAATTTCGGAAATTTTCCGAAATTTTAAATTTGTTCGATTTTTGAATTTTGGGAATTTTTGCATTTTTCTTGATTTTTTTATTCAACAAATTTTATAGTTCTCCAATTTTGTCGATTTCTTAATTTGGAGAACTTTGTGATTTTACAGTTTAAACAGTTTTAACTATTTTAAAAAATTTCCTTTTTTTTATCAAGTTTCGGAAATTTTAAGAAATTTTTAATTTTTTCGATTTTTGAATTTTTAGAATATTCGCATTTATCTCGATTTTTTCATTTCAACAAAAATTACAATTTTAAAATTTTGAAGTTTTCTTAATTTGGAGAACTTTGCGATTTTTAAGTTTTCACAGTTTTTACTATTTTGAAAACAATTTAATTTTTTTATCAAATCTCGGAAAGTTTCCGAAATTTTAAATTTGTTCGATTTTTGAATTTCGGGAATTTTTGCATTTTGCTTGATATTTTTATTTAACAAATTTTACAGTTCTCATATTTTGTCGATTTCCTAATTTGGAGAACTTTGTGATTTTACAGTTTAAACAGTTTTAACTATTTTAAAAAATTTCCTTTTTTTTATCAAGTTTCGAAAATTTTCCGAAATTTTAAATTTTTTCGATTTTTGAATTTTGGGAATTTTTGCATTTTTCTTGATATTTTTAATTCAACAAATTTTACAATTTTCCAATGTTGTCGATTTCTAAATTTAGAGAAGTTTGTGATTTTATCGATTATACGGTTGTTACTATTTTGAAGAAATTGTCTTCTTTATTAATTTTCGGAAATTTTCAGAAATTTTAAATTTTTTCGATTTTTGAATTTCTTAAATTTATTAATTTTTCTCGATTTTTTAAATTCAACAAATCTTACAATATTCCAATGTTGTCGATTTCTTAATTGAAAGAACTTTTTGTTTTTGTCGATTTTACAGGTCTTACTATTTTAAAAAAATTGTCTTATTTTATCAAACTTTCGGAAATTTTGCAAAAATTTAAATTTTCTCGATTTTCGGAAATTTGTGCATTTATCTCGATTTTTTAATTTCAACAAATCTTGCAATATTCCAATTTTGTCTATTTCTTTATTTAAAGAACTTTGCGATTTAACAGTTTTCACAGTTTTGTCTATTTTGAAAACAATTTAATTTTTTTTATTAAATTTCGGAAATTTTCCGAAATTTTAAATTTGTTCGATTTTTGAATTTTGGGAATTTTTGCATTTTTCTTGATTTTTTTATTCAACAAATTTTATAGTTCTCCAATTTTGTCGATTTCTTAATTTGGAGAACTTTGTGATTTTACAGTTTAAACAGTTTTAACTATTTTAAAAAATTTCCTTTTTTTTATCAAGTTTCGGAAATTTTCCGAAATTTTAAATTTTTTCGATTTTTGAATTTTTAGAATTTTCGCATTTTTCTCGATTTTTTCATTTCAACAAAAATTACAATTTTCCAATTTTGTAATTTTCTTAATTTGGAGAACTTTGCGATTTTTAAGTTTTCACAGTTTTTACTATTTTGAAAAAACTTAATTTTTTTATCTAATTTCGGAAATTTTCCGAAAACTTAAATTTTTTCGATTTTTGAATTTTGGGAATTTTTGCATTTTTCTTGATATTTTTAATTCAACAAATTTTACAATTTTCCAATGTTGTCGATTTCTAAATTTAGAGAAGTTTGTGATTTTATCGATTATACGGTTGTTACTATTTTGAAGAAATTGTCTTCTTTATTAATTTTCGGAAATTTTCAGAAATTTTAAATTTTTTCGATTTTTGAATTTCTTAAATTTATTAATTTTGCTCGATTTTTTAAATTCAACAAATCTTACAATATTCCAATGTTGTCGATTTCTTAATTGAAAGAACTTTTTGTTTTTGTCGATTTTACAGGTCTTACAATTTTGAAAAAATTGTCTTATTTTATCAAACTTTCGGAAATTTTGCAAAAATTTAAATTTTCTCGATTTTCGGAAATTTGTGCATTTATCTCGATTTTTTAATTTCAACAAAACAATATTCCAATTTTGTCTATTTCTTTATTTAAAGAGCTTCGCAATTTTTAAGTTTTCACAGTTTTTACTATTTTGAAAACAATTTAATTTTTTTATCATAACTCGGAAAGTTTCCGAAATTTTAAATTTGTTCGATTTTTGAATTTCGGGAATTTTTGCATTTTTCTTGATATTTTTATTCAACAAATTTTACAGTTCTCATATTTTGTCGATTTCTTAATTTGGAGAACTTTGTGATTTTACAGTTTAAACAGTTTTTACTATTTTGAAAAAACTTCCTTATTTTTATCAAATTTCGGAAATTTTCCGAAATTTTAAATTTTTTCGATTTTTGAATTTTTAGAATTTTCGCATTTTTCTCGATTTTTTCATTTCAACAAAAATTACAATTTTCCAATTTTGTAGTTTTCTTAATTTGGAGAACTTTGTGATTTTACAGTTTAAACAGTTTCAACTATTTTAAAAAATTTCCTTTTTTTTATCAAGTTTCGGAAATTTTAAGAAATTTTAAATTTTTTCGATTTTTGAATTTTTAGAATTTTTGCATTTATCTCGATTTTTTCATTTCAACAAAAATTACAAGTTTCCAATTTTGTAGATTTCTTAATTTAGAGAACTTTGCGATTAACAGTTTTCACAGTTTTTACTATTTTGAAAAACATTAATTTTTTGATCTAATTTCGAAAATTTTCCGAAATCTTAAATTTTTTCGATTTTTGAATTTTGGAAATTTTTGCATTTTTCTTGAAATTTTTAATTCAACAAATTTTACAATTTTTAAATTTTGTAGATTTCTTAATTTAGAGAATTTTGTGATTTTGTCGATTTTACAGTTTTTACTATTTTGAAAAAAATTTTATTTTTTTATAAAATTTTCGGAAACGTTGCAAAATTTTAATATTTTTCGATTTTTGAATTTTTAGAATTTTTGCAATTTTCTCGATTTTTTTTTTTTCAACAAAAATTACAATTTTCCAATTTTGTAGATTTCCTAATGTAGAGAACTTTGCGATTTTACAGTTTTCACAGTTTTTACTATTTTGAAAAAACTTAATTTTTTTATCTAATTTCGAAAATTTTCCGAAATCTTAAATTTTTTCGATTTTTGAATTTTGGGAATTTTTGCATTTTTCTTGATATTTTTAATTCAACAAATTTTACAATTTTCCAATGTTGTCGATTTCTAAATTTAGAGAAGTTTGTGATTTTGTCGATTATACGGTTGTTACTATTTTGAAGAAATTGTCTTCTTTATTAATTTTCGGAAATTTTCAGAAATTTTAAATTTTTTCGATTTTTGAATGTCTTAAATTTATTAATTTTTCTCGATTTTTTAAATTCAACAAATATTACAATATTCCAATGTTGTCGATTTCTTAATTGAAAGAACTTTTTGTTTTTGTCGATTTTACAGGTCTTACAATTTTGAAAAAATTGTCTTATTTTATCAAACTTTCGGAAATTTTGCAAAAATTTAAATTTTCTCGATTTTCGGAAATTTGTGCATTTATCTCGATTTTTTAATTTCAACAAAACAATATTCCAATTTTGTCTATTTCTTTATTTAAAGAGCTTTGCAATTTTTAAGTTTTCACAGTTGTTACTATTTTGAAAACAATTTAATTTTTTTATCAAATCTCGGAAAGTTTCCGAAATTTTAAATTTGTTCGATTTTTGAATTTCGGGAATTTTTGCATTTTTCTTGATATTTTTATTCAGCAAATTTTACAGTTCTCATATTTTGTCGATTTCTTAATTTGGAGAACTTTGTGATTTTACAGTTTAAACTGTTTTTACTATTTTGAAAATATTTCCTTTTTTCTATTAAATTTCGGAAATTTTCCGAAATTTTAAATTTTTTCGATTTTTGAATTTTTAGAATTTTTGCATTTTTCTCGATTTTTTCATTTCAACAAAAATTACAAGTTTCCAATTTTGTAGATTTCTTAATTTAGAGAACTTTGCGATTTAACAGTTTTCACAGTTTTTACTATTTTGAAAAACATTAATTTTTTGATCTAATTTCGAAAATTTTCCGAAATCTTAAATTTTTTCGATTTTTGAATTTTGGAAATTTTTGCATTTTTCTTGAAATTTTTAATTCAACAAATTTTACAATTTTGTAGATTTCTTAATTTAGAGAATTTTGTCGATTTTACAGTTTTTACTATTTTGAAAAAATTTTATTTTTTTATCAAATTTTCGGAAACTTTGCAAAATTTTAATTTTTTTCGATTTTTGAATTTTTAGAATTTTTGCAATTTTCTCGATTTTTTTTATTTCAACAAAAATTACAATTTTCCAATTTTGTAGATTTCTTAATGTAGAGAACTTTGCGATTTTACAGTTTTCACAGTTTTTACTATTTTGAAAAAACTTAATTTTTTTATCTAATTTCGGAAATTTTCCGAAATCTTAAATTTTTTCGATTTTTGAATTTTGGGAATTTTTGCATTTTTCTTGATATTTTTATTCAACAAATTTTACAGTTCTCATATTTTGTCGATTTCTTAATTTGGAGAACTTTGTGATTTTACAGTTTAAACAGTTTTTACTATTTTGAAAATATTTCCTTTTTTCTATTAAATTTCGGAAATTTTCAGAAATTTTAAATTTTTTTTGATTTTTGAATTTTCAGAATTTTCGCATTTTTCTCGATTTTTTCATTTCAACAAAAATTACAAGTTTCCAATTTTGTAGATTTCTTAATTTAGAGAACTTTGCAATTTAACAGTTTTCACAGTTTTTACTATTTTGAAAAACATTAATTTTTTGATCTAATTTCGAAAATTTTCCGAAATCTTAAATTTTTTCGATTTTTGAATTTTGGAAACTTTTGCATTTTTCTTGAAATTTTTAATTCAACAAAATTAACAATTTTTCAATTTTGTAGATTTCTTAATTTAGAGAATTTTGTGATTTTGTCGATTTTACAGTTTTTACTATTTTGAAAAAATTGTCTTCTTTATTAATTTTCGGAAATTTTCAGAAATTTTAAATTTTTTCGATTTTTGAATTTCTTAAATTTATTAATTTTTCTCGATTTTTTAAATTCAACAAATTTTACAATGTTGTAGATTTCTTAATTTAGAGAATTTTGTGATTTTGTCGATTTTACAGTTTTTACTATTTTGAAAAAATTTTATTTTTTTATCAAATTTTCGGAAACTTTGCAAAATTTTAATTTTTTTCGATTTTTGAATTTTTACAATTTTTGCAATTTTCTCGATTTTTTTTATTTCAACAAAAATTACAATTTTCCAATTTTGTAGATTTCTTAATGTAGAGAACTTTGTGATTTTACAGTTTAATCAATTTTAACTATTTTAAAAAATTTCCTTTTTTTTATCAAGTTTCGAAAATTTTAAGAAATTTTAAATTTTTTCGATTTTTGAATTTTTAGAATTTTCGCATTTTTCTCGATTTTTTCATTTCAACAAAAATTACAATTTTCCAATTTTGTAGTTTTCTTAATTTTGAGAACTTTGTGATTTTACAGTTTAAACAGTTTCAACTATTTTAAAAAATTTCCTTTTTTTTTATCAAGTTTCGGAAATTTTAAGAAATTTTAAATTTTTTCGATTTTTGAATTTTTAGAATTTTTGCATTTATCTCGATTTTTTCATTTCAACAAAAATTACAAGTTTCCAATTTTGTAGATTTCTTAATTTAGAGAACTTTGCGATTTAACAGTTTTCACAGTTTTTACTATTTTGAAAAACATTAATTTTTTGATCTAATTTCGAAAATTTTCCGAAATCTTAAATTTTTTCGATTTTTGAATTTTGGAAATTTTTGCATTTTTCTTGAAATTTTTAATTCAACAAATTTTACAATTTTGTAGATTTCTTAATTTAGAGAATTTTGTGATTTTGTCGATTTTACAGTTTTTACTATTTTGAAAAATATTTATTTTTTTATCAAATTTTCGGAAACTTTGCAAAATTTTAATTTTTGAATTTTTAGAATTTTTGCAATTTTCTCGATTTTTTTTATTTCAACAAAAATTACAATTTTCCAATTTTGTGGATTTCTTAATGTAGAGAACTTTGCGATTTTACAGTTTTCACAGTTTTTACTATTTTGAAAAAACTTAATTTTTTTATCTAATTTCGGAAATTTTCCGAAATCTTAAATTTTTTCGATTTTTGAATTTTGGGAATTTTTGCATTTTTCTTGATATTTTTATTCAACAAATTTTACAGTTCTCATATTTTGTCGATTTCTTAATTTGGAGAACTTTGTGATTTTACAGTTTAAACAGTTTTTACTATTTTGAAAATATTTCCTTTTTTCTATTAAATTTCGGAAATTTTCAGAAATTTTAAATTTTTTCGATTTTTGAATTTTTAGAATTTTCGCATTTTTCTCGATTTTTTCATTTCAACAAAAATTACAATTTTCCAATTTTGTAGATTTCTTAATTTGGAGAACTTTGTGATTTTACAGTTTAAACAGTTTTAACTATTATAAAAAATTTCCTTTTTTTTTATCAAGTTTCGGAAATTTTAAATTTTTTCGATTTTTGAATTTTTAGAATTTTCGCATTTATCTCGTTTTTTTCATTTCAACAAAAATTACAAGTTTCCAATTTTGTAGATTTCTTAATTTAGAGAACTTTGCAATTTAACAGTTTTCACAGTTTTTACTATTTTGAAAAACATTAATTTTTTGATCTAATTTCGAAAATTTTCCGAAATCTTAAATTTTTTCGATTTTTGAATTTTGGAAACTTTTGCATTTTTCTTGAAATTTTTAATTCAACAAAATTTACAATTTTTCAATTTTGTAGATTTCTTAATTTAGAGAATTTTGTGATTTTGTCGATTTTACAGTTTTTACTATTTTGAAAAATTTTTATATTTTTATCAAATTTTCGGAAACTTTGCAAAATTTTAATTTTTTTCAATTTTTGAATTTTTAGAATTTTTGCATTTTTCTCGATTTTTTTTATTTCAACAAAAATTACAATTTTCCAATTTTCTAGATTTCTTAATGTAGAGAACTTTGCGATTTTACAGTTTTCACAGTTTTTACTATTTTGAAAAAACTTAATTTTTTTATCTAATTTCGGAAATTTTCCGAAATCTTAAATTTTTTCGATTTTTGAATTTTGGGAATTTTTGCATTTTTCTTGATATTTTTAATTCAACAAATTTTACAATTTTCCAATGTTGTCGATTTCTAAATTTAGAGAAGTTTGTGATTTTGTCGATTATACGGTTGTTACTATTTGAAGAAATTGTCTTCTTTATTCATTTTCGGAAATTTTCAGAAATTTTAAATTTTTTCGATTTTTGAATTTCTTAAATTTATTAATTTTTCTCGATTTTTTAAATTCAACAAATCTTACAATATTCCAATGTTGTCGATTTCTTAATTGAAAGAACTTTTTGTTTTTGTCGATTTTACAGGTCTTACTATTTTGAAAAAATTGTCTTATTTTATCAAACTTTCGGAAATTTTGCAAAAATTTAAATTTTCTCGATTTTCGGAAATTTGTGCCTTTATCTCGATTTTTTAATTTCAACAAAACAATATTCCAATTTTGTCTATTTCTTTATTTAAAGAGCTTTGCGATTTTTAAGTTTTCACAGTTTTTACTATTTTCAAAACAATTTAATTTTTTTATCAAATCTCGGAAAGTTTCCGAAATTTTAAATTTGTTCGATTTTTGAATTTTTAGAATTTTCGCATTTTTCTCGATTTTTTCATTTCAACAAAAATTACAATTTTCCAATTTTGTGGATTTCTTAATTTGGAGAACTTTGTGATTTTACTGTTTAATCAGTTTTAACTATTTTAAAAAATTTCCTTTTTTTTATCAAGTTTCGGAAATTTTAAGAAATTTTAAATTTTTTCGATTTTTGAATTTTTAGAATTTTCGCATTTTTCTCGATTTTTTCATTTCAACAAAAATTACAATTTTCCAATTTTGTAGTTTTCTTAATTTGGAGAACTTTGTGATTTTACAGTTTAAACAGTTTCAACTATTTTAAAAAATTTCTTTTTTTTTATCAAGTTTCGGAAATTTTAAGAAATTTTAAATTTTTTCGATTTTTGAATTTTTAGAATTTTTGCAATTTTCTCGATTTTTTTTATTTCAACAAAAATTACAATTTTCCAATTTTGTAGATTTCTTAATGTAGAGAACTTTGTGATTTTACAGTTTTCACAGTTTTTACTATTTTGAAAAAACTTAATTTTTTTATCTAATTTCGGAAATTTTCCGAAATCTTAAATTTTTTCGATTTTTGAATTTTGGGAGTTTTTCATTTTTCTTGATATTTTTAATTCAACAAATTTTACAATTTTCCAATGTTGTCGATTTCTAAATTTAGAGAAGTTTGTGATTTTGTCGATTATACGGTTGTTACTATTTTGAAGAAATTGTCTTCTTTATTAATTTTCGGAAATTTTCAGAAATTTTAAATTTTTTCGATTTTTGAATGTCTTAAATTTATTAATTTTTCTCGATTTTTTAAATTCAACAAATATTACAATATTCCAATGTTGTCGATTTCTTAATTGAAAGAACTTTTTGTTTTTGTCGATTTTACAGGTCTTACAATTTTGAAAAAATTGTCTTATTTTATCAAACTTTCGGAAATTTTGCAAAAATTTAAATTTTCTCGATTTTCGGAAATTTGTGCATTTATCTCGATTTTTTAATTTCCACAAATCTTGCAATATTCCAATTTTGTCTATTTCTTTATTAAAAGATCTTTGCAATTTTTAAGTTTTCACAGTTTTTATTATTTTGAAAACAATTTAATTTTTTTATTAAATCTCGGAAAGTTTCCGAAATTTTAAATTTGTTCGATTTTTGAATTTCGGGAATTTTTGCATTTTTCTTGATATTTTTATTCAGCAAATTTTACAGTTCTCATATTTTGTCGATTTCTTAATTTGGAGAACTTTGTGATTTTACAGTTTAAACAGTTTTTACTATTTTGAAAATATTTCCTTTTTTCTATTAAATTTCGGAAATTTTCCGAAATTTTAAATTTTTTCGATTTTTGAATTTTTAGAATTTTTGCATTTTTCTCGATTTTTTCATTTCAACAAAAATTACAATTTTCCAATTTTGTAGTTTTCTTAATTTGGAGAACTTTGTGATTTTACAGTTTAAACAGTTTCAACTATTTTAAAAAATTTCTTTTTTTTTATCAAGTTTCGGAAATTTTAAGAAATTTTAAATTTTTTCGATTTTTGAATTTTTAGAATTTTTGCAATTTTCTCGATTTTTTTTATTTCAACAAAAATTACAATTTTCCAATTTTGTAGATTTCTTAATGTAGAGAACTTTGTGATTTTACAGTTTTCACAGTTTTTACTATTTTGAAAAAACTTAATTTTTTTATCTAATTTCGGAAATTTTCCGAAATCTTAAATTTTTTCGATTTTTGAATTTTGGGAGTTTTTCATTTTTCTTGATATTTTTAATTCAACAAATTTTACAATTTTCCAATGTTGTCGATTTCTAAATTTAGAGAAGTTTGTGATTTTGTCGATTATACGGTTGTTACTATTTTGAAGAAATTGTCTTCTTTATTAATTTTCGGAAATTTTCAGAAATTTTAAATTTTTTCGATTTTTGAATGTCTTAAATTTATTAATTTTTCTCGATTTTTTAAATTCAACAAATATTACAATATTCCAATGTTGTCGATTTCTTAATTGAAAGAACTTTTTGTTTTTGTCGATTTTACAGGTCTTACAATTTTGAAAAAATTGTCTTATTTTATCAAACTTTCGGAAATTTTGCAAAAATTTAAATTTTCTCGATTTTCGGAAATTTGTGCATTTATCTCGATTTTTTAATTTCCACAAATCTTGCAATATTCCAATTTTGTCTATTTCTTTATTAAAAGATCTTTGCAATTTTTAAGTTTTCACAGTTTTTATTATTTTGAAAACAATTTAATTTTTTTATTAAATCTCGGAAAGTTTCCGAAATTTTAAATTTGTTCGATTTTTGAATTTCGGGAATTTTTGCATTTTTCTTGATATTTTTATTCAGCAAATTTTACAGTTCTCATATTTTGTCGATTTCTTAATTTGGAGAACTTTGTGATTTTACAGTTTAAACAGTTTTTACTATTTTGAAAATATTTCCTTTTTTCTATTAAATTTCGGAAATTTTCCGAAATTTTAAATTTTTTCGATTTTTGAATTTTTAGAATTTTTGCATTTTTCTCGATTTTTTCATTTCAACAAAAATTACAATTTTCCAATTTTGTAGTTTTCTTAATTTGGAGAACTTTGTGATTTTACAGTTTAAACAGTTTCAACTATTTTGAAAAACATTAATTTTTTGATCTAATTTCGAAAATTTTCCGAAATCTTAAATTTTTTCGATTTTTGAATTTTGGAAATTTTTGCATTTTTCTTGAAATTTTTAATTCAACAAATTTTACAATTTTGTAGATTTCTTAATTAAGAGAATTTTGTGATTTTGTCGATTTTACAGTTTTTACTATTTTGAAAAAATTTTATTTTTTTATCAAATTTTCGGAAAATTTGCAAAATTTTAATTTTTTTCGATTTTTGAATTTTTAGAATTTTTGCAATTTTCTCGATTTTTTTTTATTTCAACAAAAATTACAATTTTCCAATTTTGTAGATTTCTTAATGTAGAGAACTTTGCGATTTTACAGTTTTCACAGTTTTTACTATTTTGAAAAAACTTAATTTTTTTATCTAATTTCGGAAATTTTCCGAAATCTTAAATTTTTTCGATTTTTGAATTTTGGGAATTTTTGCATTTTTCTTGATATTTTTATTCAACAAATTTTACAGTTCTCATATTTTGTCGATTTCTTAATTTGGAGAACTTTGTGATTTTTCAGTTTAAACAGTTTTTACTATTTTGAAAATATTTCCTTTTTTCTATTAAATTTCGGAAATTTTCAGAAATTTTAAATTTTTTCGATTTTTGAATTTTTAGAATTTTCGCATTTTTCTCGATTTTTTCATTTCAACAAAAATTGCAATTTTCCAATTTTGTAGATTTCTTAATTTGGAGAACTTTGTGATTTTACAGTTTAAACAGTTTTAACTATTATAAAAAATTTCCTTTTTTTTTATCAAGTTTCGGAAATTTTAAGAAATTTTAAATTTTTTCGATTTTTGAATTTTTAGAATTTTCGCATTTATCTCGTTTTTTTCATTTCAACAAAAATTACAAGTTTCCAATTTTGTAGATTTCTTCATTTAGAGAACTTTGCAATTTAACAGTTTTCACAGTTTTTACTATTTTGAAAAACATTAATTTTTTGATCTAATTTCGAAAATTTTCCGAAATCTTAAATTTTTTCGATTTTTGAATTTTGGAAACTTTTGCATTTTTCTTGAAATTTTTAATTCAACAAAATTTACAATTTTTCAATTTTATAGATTTCTTAATTTAGAGAATTTTGTGATTTTGTCGATTTTACAGTTTTTACTATTTTGAAAAAATTGTATTTTTTTATCAAATTTTCGGAAACTTTGCAAAATTTTAATTTTTTTCGATTTTTGAATTTTTAGAATTTTTGCATTTTTCTCGATTTTTTTTATTTCAACAAATATTACAATTTTCCAATTTTGTAGATTTCTTAATGTAGAGAACTTTGCGATTTTACAGTTTTCACAGTTTTTACTATTTTGAAAAAACTTAATTTTTTTATCTAATTTCGGAAATTTTCCGAAATCTTAAATTTTTTCGATTTTTGAATTTTGGGAATTTTTGCATTTTTCTTGATATTTTTAATTCAACAAATTTTACAATTTTCCAATGTTGTCGATTTCTAAATTTAGAGAAGTTTGTGATTTTGTCGATTATACGGTTGTTACTATTTTGAAGAAATTGTCTTCTTTATTAATTTTCGGAAATTTTCAGAAATTTTAAATTTTTTCGATTTTTGAATGTCTTAAATTTATTAATTTTTCTCGATTTTTTAAATTCAACAAATATTACAATATTCCAATGTTGTCGATTTCTTAATTGAAAGAACTTTTTGTTTTTGTCGATTTTACAGGTCTTACAATTTTGAAAAAATTGTCTTATTTTATCAAACTTTCGGAAATTTTGCAAGAATTTAAATTTTCTCGATTTTCGGAAATTTGTGCATTTATCTCGATTTTTTAATTTCCACAAATCTTGCAATATTCCAATTTTGTCTATTTCTTTATTAAAAGAGCTTTGCAATTTTTAAGTTTTCACAGTTTTTATTATTTTGAAAACAATTTAATTTTTTTATTAAATCTCGGAAAGTTTCCGAAATTTTAAATTTGTTCGATTTTTGAATTTCGGGAATTTTTGCATTTTTCTTGATATTTTTATTCAGCAAATTTTACAGTTCTCATATTTTGTCGATTTCTTAATTTGGAGAACTTTGTGATTTTACAGTTTAAACAGTTTTTACTATTTTGAAAATATTTCCTTTTTTCTATTAAATTTCGGAAATTTTCCGAAATTTTAAATTTTTTCGATTTTTGAATTTTTAGAATTTTTGCATTTTTCTCGATTTTTTCATTTCAACAAAAATTACAATTTTCCAATTTTGTAGTTTTCTTAATTTGGAGAACTTTGTGATTTTACAGTTTAAACAGTTTCAACTATTTTAAAAAATTTCCTTTTTTTTATCAAGTTTCGGAAATTTTAAGAAATTTTAAATTTTTTCGATTTTTGAATTTTTAGAATTTTCGCATTTATCTCGATTTTTTCATTTCAACAAAAATTACAAGTTTCCAATTTTGTAGATTTCTTAATTTAGAGAACTTTGCGATTTAACAGTTTTCACAGTTTTTACTATTTTGAAAAACATTAATTTTTTGATCTAATTTCGAAAATTTTCCGAAATCTTAAATTTTTTCGATTTTTGAATTTTGGAAATTTTTGCATTTTTCTTGAAATTTTTAATTCAACAAATTTTACAATTTTGTAGATTTCTTAATTTAGAGAATTTTGTGATTTTGTCGATTTTACAGTTTTTACTATTTTGAAAAAATTTTATTTTTTTATCAAATTTTCGGAAAATTTGCAAAATTTTAATTTTTTTCGATTTTTGAATTTTTAGAATTTTTGCAATTTTCTCGATTTTTTTTTATTTCAACAAAAATTACAATTTTCCAATTTTGTAGATTTCTTAATGTAGAGAACTTTGCGATTTTACAGTTTTCACAGTTTTTACTATTTTGAAAAAACTTAATTTTTTTATCTAATTTCGGAAATTTTCCGAAATCTTAAATTTTTTCGATTTTTGAATTTTGGGAATTTTTGCATTTTTCTTGATATTTTTATTCAACAAATTTTACAGTTCTCATATTTTGTCGATTTCTTAATTTGGAGAACTTTGTGATTTTTCAGTTTAAACAGTTTTTACTATTTTGAAAATATTTCCTTTTTTCTATTAAATTTCGGAAATTTTCAGAAATTTTAAATTTTTTCGATTTTTGAATTTTTAGAATTTTCGCATTTTTCTCGATTTTTTCATTTCAACAAAAATTGCAATTTTCCAATTTTGTAGATTTCTTAATTTGGAGAACTTTGTGATTTTACAGTTTAAACAGTTTTAACTATTATAAAAAATTTCCTTTTTTTTTATCAAGTTTCGGAAATTTTAAGAAATTTTAAATTTTTTCGATTTTTGAATTTTTAGAATTTTCGCATTTATCTCGTTTTTTTCATTTCAACAAAAATTACAAGTTTCCAATTTTGTAGATTTCTTCATTTAGAGAACTTTGCAATTTAACAGTTTTCACAGTTTTTACTATTTTGAAAAACATTAATTTTTTGATCTAATTTCGAAAATTTTCCGAAATCTTAAATTTTTTCGATTTTTGAATTTTGGAAACTTTTGCATTTTTCTTGAAATTTTTAATTCAACAAAATTTACAATTTTTCAATTTTATAGATTTCTTAATTTAGAGAATTTTGTGATTTTGTCGATTTTACAGTTTTTACTATTTTGAAAAAATTGTATTTTTTTATCAAATTTTCGGAAACTTTGCAAAATTTTAATTTTTTTCGATTTTTGAATTTTTAGAATTTTTGCATTTTTCTCGATTTTTTTTATTTCAACAAATATTACAATTTTCCAATTTTGTAGATTTCTTAATGTAGAGAACTTTGCGATTTTACAGTTTTCACAGTTTTTACTATTTTGAAAAAACTTAATTTTTTTATCTAATTTCGGAAATTTTCCGAAATCTTAAATTTTTTCGATTTTTGAATTTTGGGAATTTTTGCATTTTTCTTGATATTTTTAATTCAACAAATTTTACAATTTTCCAATGTTGTCGATTTCTAAATTTAGAGAAGTTTGTGATTTTGTCGATTATACGGTTGTTACTATTTGAAGAAATTGTCTTCTTTATTAATTTTCGGAAATTTTCAGAAATTTTAAATGTTTTCGATTTTTGAATTTCTTAAATTTATTAATTTTTCTCGATTTTTTAAATTCAACAAATCTTACAATATTCCAATGTTGTCGATTTCCTAATTGAAAGAACTTTTTGTTTTTGTCGATTTTACAGGTCTTACTATTTTGAAAAAATTGTCTTATTTTATCAAACTTTCGGAAATTTTGCAAAAATTTAAATTTTCTCGATTTTCGGAAATTTGTGCATTTATCTCGATTTTTTAATTTCAACAAAAATTACAAGTTTCCAATTTTGTCTATTTCTTTATTTAAAGAACTTTGCGATTTAACAGTTTTCACAGTTTTGTCTATTTTGAAAACAATTTAATTTTTTTATCAAATTTCGGAAATTTTCCGAAATTTTAAATTTGTTCGATTTTTGAATTTTTAGAACTTACGCATTTATCTCGATTTTTTCATTTCAACAAAAATTACAAGTTTCCAATTTTGTAGATTTCTTAATTTAGAGAACTTTGCGATTTTTAAGTTTTCACAGTTTTTACTATTTTGAACAAAATTTCTTTTGTTATCGAATTTCGGAAATTTTCCGAAATTTTAAATTTTTTCGATTTTTGAATTTAGGGAATTTTAGCATTTTTCTTGATATTTTTAATTCAACAAAAATTACAATTTTCCAAATTTGGCGATTTCTTTATTTAAAGAGCTTTGCGATTTTACAGTTTTCACAGTTTTTGCTATTTTGAAAAAAATTTTATTTTTTTTATCAAATTTCGGAAATTTTCCGAAATTTTAAATTCGTTCGATTTTTGTATTTTGGGAATTTTTGCATTTTTCTTGATGTTTTTATTCAACAAATTTTATAGTTCTCCAATTTTGTCGATTTCTTAATTTGGAGAACTTTGTGATTTTACAGTTTAAACAGTTTTTACTATTTTGAAAAAATTTCCTTTTTTTTTATTAAATTTCGGAAATTTTCCGAAATTTTAAATTTTTTCGATTTTTGAATTTTTAGAATTTTCGCATTTATCTCAATTTTTTCATTTCAACAAAAATTACAATTTTCCAATTTTGTAGATTTCTTAATTTGGAGAACTTTGTGATTTTACAGTTTAAACAGTTTTAAATATTTTAAAAAATTTCCTTTTTTTATCAAGTTTCGGAAATTTTAAGAAATTTTAAATTTTTTCGATTTTTGAATTTTTAGAACTTACGCATTTATCTCGATTTTTTCATTTCAACAAAAATTACAAGTTTCCAATTTTGTAGATTTCTTAATTTAGAGAACTTCCAATTTTGTCTATTTCTTTATTTAAAGAGCTTTGCGATTTTTAAGTTTTCACAGTTTTTACTATTTTGAAAACAATTTAATTTTTTTATCTAATTTCGGAAATTTTCCGAAATCTTAAATTTTTTCGATTTTTGAATTTTGGGAATTTTTGCATTTTTCTCGATTTTTTTATTTTTAACAAAATTTACAATATTCAAATTTTGACCATTTCTTTATTTAGGGAACTTTGCGATTTTACAGTTCTCACAGTTTTTACTCAGTTTATCAAATTTTCGGAAATTTTGAAAAATTTTAAATTTTGTCGATTTTCGGAAATTTTTGCATTTTTCTCGATTTTTTTATTTAACAAATTTTACAGTTCTCCAATTTTGTCAATTTCTTAATTTGGGGAACATCGTGATTTTAAAGTTTAAACAGTTTTAACTATTTTAAAAAATTTCCTTTTTTTTATCAAGTTTCGGAAATTCTAAGAAATTTAAAATTTTTTCGATTTTTGAATTTTTAGAATGTTCGCATTTATCTCGATTTTTTAATTTCAACAAAAATTTAAATTTTCCAATTTTGTAGATTTCTGAATTTAGAGAACTTTGTGATTCTACAGTTTAAACAGTTTTAACTATTTTGAAAAAATTTTCTTTTTTTATCAAATTTTGGGAAATTTTCCGAAATTTTAATTTTTGTCGATTTTTGAATTTTTAGAATTTTTGAATTTTTCTCGTTTGTTTCATTTCAACAAAAATTACAATATTCCATTTTTGTAGATTTCTTAATTTAGAGAACTTTGTGATTTTGTCGATTTTACAGTTTTTACTATTTTGAAAAAATTTTTTTTTTCTATCAAATTTTCGAAAATTTTGCAAAATTTTAATTTTTTTCGATTTTTGAATTTTTAGAATTTTTGCATTTTTCTCGATTTTTTTATTTCAACAAAAATTACAATATTCCATTTTTGTAGATTTCTAAATTTCGAGAAATTTGTGATTTTGTCGATTATAGGGTTTTTACTATTTTGAAGAAATTGTCTTCTTTATTAAATTTCGGAAATTTTCCGAAATTTAAAATTTTTTCGATTTTTGAATTTCTTAAACTTTTTAATTTTTCTCGATTTTTTAATTAAACAAATCTTACAATATTCCAATGTTGTCGATTGCTTAATTGAAAGAACTTTTTGTTTTTGTCGATTTTACAGGTCTTATCATTTTGAAAAAATTGTCTTATTTTATCAAATTTTCGGAAATTTTGAAAAATTTTAAATTTTGTCGATTTTCGGAAATTTGTGCATTTATCTCGAATTTTTAATTTCAACAAAACTTGCAATATTCCAATTTTGTCTATTTCTTTATTTAAAGAACTTTGCGATTTAACAGTTTTCACAGTTTTTTCTATTTTGAAAACAATTTAATTTTTTTATCAAATTTCGGAAATTTTCCGAAATTTTAAATTTGTTCGATTTTTGAATTTTGGGAATTTTTGCATTTTTCTTGATATTTTTATTCAACTAATTTTACAGTTCTCCAATTTTGTCGATTTTTTAATTTGGAGAACTTTGTGATTTTACAGTTTTAACAGTTTTAACTATTTTAAAAAAATTTCCTTTTTTTTATCAAGTTTCGGAAATTTTCCGAAATTTTTAATTTTTTCGATTTTTGAATTTTTAGAATTTTTGCATTTTTCTCGATTTTTTCATTTCAACAAAAATTACAATTTTCCAATTTTTTAGATTTCTAAATTAAGAGAAGTTTGTGATTTTGTCGATTATACAGTTTTTACTATTTAGAATAAAGTGTCTTCTTTATTCAATTTCGGAAATTTTCCGAAATTTTAAATTTTTTCGATTGTTGAATTTTAGGAATTTTTGCATTTTTCTCAATTTTTTTATTTTTAACAAAATGTACAATATTCAAATTTTGACCATTTATTTATTTAGGGAACTTTGCGATTTTTTAGTTCTCACATTAATTACAATTTTGAAAAAATTTTATTTTTTATCAAACTTCGGAAATTTTCCGAATTTGCATTTTTCTCGATTTTTTCATTTCAACAAAATTTCCAATTTTCCAATTTTGTAGATTTCTTAATTAAGAGAACTTTGTGATTTTGTCGATTTTACAGTTTTTACTATTTTGAAAAAATTTTCTTTTTTTATCAAATTTTGGAAAATTTTCCGAAATTTTAGTTTTTGTTGATTTTCGGAGATTTTTGAATTTTTCTCGTTTGTTTCATTTCAACAAAAATTACAATATTCCTATTTTGTAGATTTCTTAATTTAGAGAACTTTGTGATTTTGTCGATTTTACAGTTTTTACTATTTTGAAAAAATTTTCTTTTTCTATGAAATTTTCGGAAATTTTGCAAAATTTTAATTTTTTTCGATTTTTGAATTTTTAGAATTTTTGCATTTTTCTCGATTTTTTTATTTCAACAAAAATTACAATTTTCCAATTTTGTAGATTTCTTAATGTAGAGAACTTTGCGATTTTACAGTTTTCACAGTTTTTACTATTTTGAAAAAACTTAATTTTTTTATCTAATTTCGGAAATTTTCCGAATTCTTAAATTTTTTCGATTTTTGAATTTTGGGAATTTTTGCATTTTTCTTGATATTTTTATTCAACAAATTTTACAGTTCTCCAATTTTGTCAATTTCTTAATTTGGAGAACTTTGAGATTTAACAGTTTTTACTATTTTGAAAAACATTAATTTTTTGATCTAATTTCGGAAATTTTCCGAAATCTTAAATTTTTTTCGATTTTTGAATTTTGGGAATTTTTGCATTTTTCTTGATATTTTTAATTCAAAAAATTTTACAATTTGCCAATGTTGTCGATTTCTAAATTTAGAGAAGTTTGTGATTTTGTCGATTATACAGTTTTTACTATTTTGAAAAAATGTTCCTTTTTTATCAATTTTTCGGAAGTTTTGCAAAATTTTAATTTTTTTCGATTTTTGCATTTTTCTCGATTTTTTTATTTCAACAAAAATTACAATTTTCCAATTTTGTAGATTTCTTAATGTAGAGAAATTTGTGATTTTGTCGATTATACGGTTTTCACTATTTTGAAGAAATTGTCTTCTTTATTAAATTTCGGAAATTTTCAGAAATCTTAAATTTTTTCGATTTTTGAATTTAGGGAATTTTTGAATTTTTCTTGATATTTTTAATTCAACAAATTTTACAATTTAACAATTTTTCGATTTCTAAATTTAGAGAAATTTGTGATTTTGTCGATTTTATAGTTGTTACTATTTTGAAAAAACTTAATTTTTTTATCTAATTTCGGAAATTTTCCGAAATCTTAAATTTTTTCGATTTTTGAATTTTGGGAATTTTCGCAATTTTTTTTTATTTTTAATTCAACAAATTTTACAATTTCCCAATGTTGTCGATTTCTAAATTTAGAGAAATTTGTGATTTTGTCGATTATACGGTTGTTACTATTTTGAAGAAATTGTCTTCTTTATTAAATTTTGGAAATTTTTTGAAATTTTAAATTTTTTCGATTTTTGAATTTCTTAAATTTATTAATTTTTCTCGATTTTTTAAATTCAACAAAACTTGCAATATTCCAATTTTGTCTATTTCTTTATTTAAAGAACTTTGCGACTTTTCAGTTTTCACAGTTTTTACTATTTTGAAAACAATTTATTTTTTTTATCAACTCTCGGAAAGTTTCCGAAATTTTAAATTTGTTCGATTTTTGAATTTTGGGAATTTTAGCATTTTTCTTGATATTTTTAATTCAACAAATTTTACAGATCTCCAATTTTGTCGATTTCTTAATTTGGAGACCTTTGTGATTTTACAGTTTAAACAGTTTTTACTGTTTTGAAAAAATTTCCTTTTTTCTATTAAATTTCGGAAATTTTCCGAAATTTTAAATTTTTTTCGATTTTTGAATTTTTAGAATGTTCGCATTTATCTCGATTTTTTCATTTCAACAAAAATTACAATTTTCCAATTTTGTAGATTTCTTAATTTGAAGAACTTTGTGATTTTACAGTTTAAACAGTTTTAACTATTTTAAAAAAATTCCCTTTTTTTTATCAAGTTTCGGAAATTTTGAGAAATTTTAAATTTTTTCGATTTTTGAATTTTTAGAATTTTCGCATTTATAACGATTTTTTAATTTCAACAAAACTTGCAATATTTCAATTTTGTCTATTTCTTTATTTAAAGAACTTTGCGATTTAACAGTTTTCACAGTTTTTACTATTTTGAAAACAATTTAATTTTTTTATCAAATTTCGGAAATTTTCCGAAATTTTAAATTTGTTCGATTTTTGAATTTCGGGAATTTTTGCATTTTTCTTGATATTTTTATTCAACAAATTTTATAGTTCTCCAATTTTGTCGATTTCTTAATTTGGAGAACTTTGTGATTTTACAGTTTAAACAGTTTTTACTATTTTGAAAAAATTTCCTTTTTTTTATTAAATTTCGGAAATTTTCCGAAATTTTCAATTTTTTCGATTTTTGAATTTTTAGAATTTTCGCATTTATCTCAATTTTTTTGATTTCAACAAAAACTAAAATTTTCCAATTTTTTAGATTTCTAAATTAAGAGAAGTTTGTGATTTTGTCGATTATACAGTTTTTACTATTTAGAATAAAGTGTCTTCTTTATTCAATTTCGGAAATTTTCCGAAATTTTAAATTTTTTCGATTTTTGAATTTTGGGAATTTTTGCATTTTTCTCGATTTTTTTATTTTTAACAAAATTTACAATATTCAAATTTTGACCATTTCTTTATTTAGGGAACTTTGCGATTTTACAGTTCTCACAGTTTTTACTCAGTTTATCAAATTTTCGGAAATTTTGAAAAATTTTAAATTTTGTCGATTTTCGGAAATTTTTGCATTTTTCTCGATTTTTTTATTTAACAAATTTTACAGTTCTCCAATTTTGTCAATTTCTTAATTTGGGGAACATTGTGATTTTAAAGTTTAAACAGTTTTAACTATTTTAATAAATTTCCTTTTTTTTATCAAGTTTCGGAAATTCTAAGAAATTTAAAATTTTTTCGATTTTTGAATTTTTAGAATGTTCGCATTTATCTCGATTTTTTAATTTCAACAAAAATTTAAATTTTCCAATTTTGTAGATTTCTTAATTTGGAGAACTTTGTGATTTTACAGTTTAATCAGTTTTAACTATTTTAAAAAATTTCCTTTTTTTTATCAAGTTTCGGAAATATTAAGAAATTTTAAATTTTTTCGATTTTTGAATTTTTAGAATTTTCGCATTTTTCTCGATTTTTTCATTTCAACAAAAATTACAATTTTCCAATTTTGTAGTTTTCTTAATTTGGAGAACTTTGTGATTTTACAGTTTAAACAGTTTCAACTATTTTAAAAAATTTCTTTTTTTTTATCAAGTTTCGGAAATTTTAAGAAATTTTAAATTTTTTCGATTTTTGAATTTTTAGAATTTTTGCATTTTTCTCGATTTTTTTTATTTCAACAAAAATTACAATTTTCCAATTTTGTAGATTTCTTAATGTAGAGAACTTTGCGATTTTACAGTTTTCACAGTTTTTACTATTTTTAAAAAACTTAATTTTTTTATCTAATTTCGGAAATTTTCCGAAATCTTAAATTTTTTCGATTTTTGAATTTTGGGAATTTTTGCATTTTTCTTGATATTTTTAATTCAACAAATTTTACAATTTTCCAATGTTGTCGATTTCTAAATTTAGAGAAGTTTGTGATTTTGTCGATTATACGGTTGTTACTATTTTGAAGAAATTGTCTTCTTTATTAATTTTCGGAAATTTTCAGAAATTTTAAATTTTTTCGATTTTTGAATGTCTTAAATTTATTAATTTTTCTCGATTTTTTAAATTCAACAAATATTACAATATTCCAATGTTGTCGATTTCTTAATTGAAAGAACTTTTTGTTTTTGTCGATTTTACAGGTCTTACAATTTTGAAAAAATTGTCTTATTTTATCAAACTTTCGGAAATTTTGCAAAAATTTAAATTTTCTCGATTTTCGGAAATTTGTGCATTTATCTCGATTTTTTAATTTAAACAAAACAATATTCCAATTTTGTCTATTTCTTTATTTAAAGAGCTTTGCAATTTTTAAGTTTTCACAGTTGTAACTATTTTGAAAACAATTTAATTTTTTTATCAAATCTCGGAAAGTTTCCGAAATTTTAAATTTGTTCGATTTTTGAATTTCGGGAATTTTTGCATTTTTCTTGATATTTTTATTCAGCAAATTTTACAGTTCTCATATTTTGTCGATTTCTTAATTTGGAGAACTTTGTGATTTTACAGTTTAAACTGTTTTTACTATTTTGAAAATATTTCCTTTTTTCTATTAAATTTCGGAAATTTTCCGAAATTTTAAATTTTTTCGATTTTTGAATTTTTAGAATTTTTGCATTTTTCTCGATTTTTTCATTTCAACAAAAATTACAAGTTTCCAATTTTGTAGATTTCTTAATTTAGAGAACTTTGCGATTTAACAGTTTTCACAGTTTTTACTATTTTGAAAAACATTAATTTTTTGATCTAATTTCGAAAATTTTCCGAAATCTTAAATTTTTTTGATTTTTGAATTTTGGAAATTTTTGCATTTTTCTTGAAATTTTTAATTCAACAAATTTTACAATTTTGTAGATTTCTTAATTTAGAGAATTTTGTGATTTTGTCGATTTTACAGTTTTTACTATTTTGAAAAAATTTTATTTTTTTATCAAATTTTCGGAAACTTTGCAAAATTTTAATTTTTTTCGATTTTTGAATTTTTAGAATTTTTGCAATTTTCTCGATTTTTTTTATTTCAACAAAAATTACAATTTTCCAATTTTGTAGATTTCTTAATGTAGAGAACTTTGCGATTTTACAGTTTTCACAGTTTTTACTATTTTGAAAAAACTTAATTTTTTTATCTAATTTCGGAAATTTTCCGAAATCTTAAATTTTTTCGATTTTTGAATTTTGGGAATTTTGCATTTTTCTTGATATTTTTATTCAACAAATTTTACAGTTCTCATATTTTGTCGATTTCTTAATTTGGAGAACTTTGTGATTTTACAGTTTAAACAGTTTTTACTATTTTGAAAAAATTTCCTTTTTTCTATTAAATTTCGGAAATTTTCAGAAATTTTAAATTTTTTCGATTTTTGAATTTTCAGAATTTTCGCATTTTTCTCGATTTTTTCATTTCAACAAAAATTACAAGTTTCCAATTTTGTAGATTTCTTAATTTAGAGAACTTTGCAATTTAACAGTTTTCACAGTTTTTACTATTTTGAAAAACATTAATTTTTTGATCTAATTTCGAAAATTTTCCGAAATCTTAAATTTTTTCGATTTTTGAATTTTGGAAACTTTTGCATTTTTCTTGAAATTTTTAATTCAACAAAATTTACAATTTTTCAATTTTGTAGATTTCTTAATTTAGAAAATTTTGTGATTTTGTCGATTTTACAGTTTTTACTATTTTGAAAAAATTGTCTTCTTTATTAATTTTCGGAAATTTTCAGAAATTTTAAATTTTTTCGATTTTTGAATTTCTTAAATTTATTAATTTTTCTCGATTTTTTAAATTCAACAAATTTTACAATTTAGAGAACTTTGCGATTTTACAGTTTTCACAGTTTTTACTATTTTGAAAAAACTTAATTTTTTTATCTAATTTCGGAAATTTTCCGAAATCTTAAATTTTTTCGATTTTTGAATTTTGGGAATTTTTGCATTTTTCTTGATATTTTTAATTCAACAAATTTTACAATTTTCCAATGTTGTCGATTTCTAAATTTAGAGAAGTTTGTGATTTTGTCGATTATACGGTTGTTACTATTTGAAGAAATTGTCTTCTTTATTAATTTTCGGAAATTTTCAGAAATTTTAAATTTTTTCGATTTTTGAATTTCTTAAATTTATTAATTTTTCTCGATTTTTTAAATTCAACAAATCTTACAATATTCCAATGTTGTTGATTTCTTAATTGAAAGAACTTTTTGTTTTTGTCGATTTTACAGGTCTTACTATTTTGAAAAAATTGTCTTATTTTATCAAACTTTCGGAAATTTTGCAAAAATTTAAATTTTCTCGATTTTCGGAAATTTGTGCATTTATTTCGATTTTTTAATTTCAACAAAACAATATTCCAATTTTGTCTATTTCTTTATTCAAAGAGCTTTGTGATTTTTAAGTTTTCACAGTTTTTACTATTTTGAAAACAATTTAATTTTTTTATCAAATCTCGGAAAGTTTCCGAAATTTTAAATTTGTTCGATTTTTGAATTTTTAGAATTTTCGCATTTTTCTCGATTTTTTCATTTCAACAAAAATTACAATTTTCCAATTTTGTAGATTTCTTAATTTGGAGAACTTTGTGATTTTACAGTTTAATCAGTTTTAACTATTTTAAAAAATTTCCTTTTTTTTATCAAGTTTCGAAAATTTTAAGAAATTTTAAATTTTTTCGATTTTTGAATTTTTAGAATTTTCGCATTTTTCTCGATTTTTTCATTTCAACAAAAATTACAATTTTCCAATTTTGTAGTTTTCTTAATTTTGAGAACTTTGTGATTTTACAGTTTAAACAATTTCAACTATTTTAAAAAATTTCCTTTTTTTTATCAAGTTTCGGAAATTTTAAGAAATTTTAAATTTTTTCGATTTTTGAATTTTTAGAATTTTCGCATTTTTCTCGATTTTTTCATTTCAACAAAAATTACAAGTTTCCAATTTTGTAGATTTCTTAATTTAGAGAACTTTGCGATTTAACAGTTTTCACAGTTTTTACTATTTTGAAAAACATTAATTTTTTGATCTAATTTCGAAAATTTTCCGAAATCTTAAATTTTTTCGATTTTTGAATTTTGGGAATTTTTGCATTTTTCTTGATATTTTTATTCAAAAAATTTTACAGTTCTCATATTTTGTCGATTTCTTAATTTGGAGAACTTTGTGATTTTACAGTTTAAACAGTTTTTACTATTTTGAAAATATTTCCTTTTTTCTATTAAATTTCGGAAATTTTCAGAAATTTTAAATTTTTTCGATTTTTGAATTTTTAGAATTTTCGCATTTTTCTCGATTTTTTCATTTCAACAAAAATTACAATTTTCCAATTTTGTAGATTTCTTAATTTGGAGAACTTTGTGATTTTACAGTTTAAACAGTTTTAACTATTATAAAAAATTTCCTTTTTTTTATCAAGTTTCGGAAATTTTAAATTTTTTCGATTTTTGAATTTTTAGAATTTTCGCATTTATCTCGTTTTTTTCATTTCAACAAAAATTACAAGTTTCCAATTTTGTAGATTTCTTCATTTAGAGAACTTTGCAATTTAACAGTTTTCACAGTTTTTACTATTTTGAAAAACATTAATTTTTTGATCTAATTTCGAAAATTTTCCGAAATCTTAAATTTTTTCGATTTTTGAATTTTGGAAACTTTTGCATTTTTCTTGAAATTTTTAATTCAACAAAATTTACAATTTTTCAATTTTGTAGATTTCTTAATTAAGAGAATTTTGTGATTTTGTCGATTTTAAAGTTTTTACTATTTTGAAAAATTTTTATTTTTTTATCAAATTTTCGGAAACTTTGCAAAATTTTAATTTTTTTCAATTTTTGAATTTTTAGAATTTTTGCATTTTTCTCGATTTTTTTTATTTCAACAAAAATTACAATTTTCCAATTTTGTAGATTTCTTAATGTAGAGAACTTTGCGATTTTACAGTTTTCACAGTTTTTACTATTTTGAAAAAACTTAATTTTTTTATCTAATTTCGGAAATTTTCCGAAATCTTAAATTTTTTCGATTTTTGAATTTTGGGAATTTTTGCATTTTTCTTGATATTTTTAATTCAACAAATTTTACAATTTTCCAATGTTGTCGATTTCTAAATTTAGAGAAGTTTGTGATTTTGTTGATTATACGGTTGTTACTATTTGAAGAAATTGTCTTCTTTATTCATTTTCGGAAATTTTCAGAAATTTTAAATTTTTTCGATTTTTGAATTTCTTAAATTTATTAATTTTTCTCGATTTTTTAAATTCAACAAATCTTAAAATATTCCAATGTTGTCGATTTCTTAATTGAAAGAACTTTTTGTTTTTGTCGATTTTACAGGTCTTACTATTTTGAAAAAATTGTCTTATTTTATCAAACTTTCGGAAATTTTGCAAAAATTTAAATTTTCTCGATTTTCGGAAATTTGTGCATTTATCTCGATTTTTTAATTTCAACAAAACAATATTCCAATTTTGTCTATTTCTTTATTCAAAGAGCTTTGCGATTTTTAAGTTTTCACAGTTTTTACTATTTTGAAAACAATTTAATTTTTTTATCAAATCTCGGAAAGTTTCCGAAATTTTAAATTTGTTCGATTTTTGAATTTTTAGAATTTTCGCATTTTTCTCGATTTTTTCATTTCAACAAAAATTACAATTTTCCAATTTTGTAGATTTCTTAAATTGGAGAACTTTGTGATTTTACAGTTTAATCAGTTTTAACTATTTTAAAAAATTTCCTTTTTTTTATCAAGTTTCGAAAATTTTAAGAAATTTTAAATTTTTTCGATTTTTGAATTTTTAGAATTTTCGCATTTTTCTCGATTTTTTCATTTCAACAAAAATTACAATTTTCCAATTTTGTAGTTTTCTTAATTTGGAGAACTTTGTGATTTTACAGTTTAAACAGTTTCAACTATTTTAAAAAATTTCTTTTTTTTTATCAAGTTTCGGAAATTTTAAGAAATTTTAAATTTTTTCGATTTTTGAATTTTTAGAATTTTTGCAATTTTCTCGATTTTTTTTATTTCAACAAAAATTACAATTTTCCAATTTTGTAGATTTCTTAATGTAGAGAACTTTGCGATTTTACAGTTTTCACAGCTTTTACTATTTTGAAAAAACTTAATTTTTTTATCTAATTTCGGAAATTTTCCGAAATCTTAAATTTTTTCGATTTTTGAATTTTGGGAATTTTTGCATTTTTCTTGATATTTTTAATTCAACAAATTTTACAATTTTCCAATGTTGTCGATTTCTAAATTTAGAGAAGTTTGTGATTTTGTCGATTATACGGTTGTTACTATTTTGAAGAAATTGTCTTCTTTATTAATTTTCGGAAATTTTCAGAAATTTTAAATTTTTTCGATTTTTGAATGTCTTAAATTTATTAATTTTTCTCGATTTTTTAAATTCAACAAATATTACAATATTCCAATGTTGTCGATTTCTTAATTGAAAGAACTTTTTGTTTTTGTCGATTTTACAGGTCTTACAATTTTGAAAAAATTGTCTTATTTTATCAAACTCTCGGAAATTTTGCAAAAATTTAAATTTTCTCGATTTTCGGAAATTTGTGCATTTATCTCGATTTTTTAATTTCAACAAATCTTGCAATATTCCAATTTTGTCTATTTCTTTATTAAAAGAGCTTTGCAATTTTTAAGTTTTCACAGTTTTTACTATTTTGAAAACAATTTAATTTTTTTATCAAATCTCGGAAAGTTTCCGAAATTTTAAATTTGTTCGATTTTTGAATTTCGGGAATTTTTGCATTTTTCTTGATATTTTTATTCAGCAAATTTTACAGTTCTCATATTTTGTCGATTTCTTAATTTGGAGAACTTTGTGATTTTACAGTTTAAACAGTTTTTACTATTTTGAAAATATTTCCTTTTTTCTATTAAATTTCGGAAATTTTCCGAAATTTTAAATTTTTTCGATTTTTGAATTTTTAGAATTTTTGCATTTTTCTCGATTTTTTCATTTCAACAAAAATTACAATTTTCCAATTTTGTAGTTTTCTTAATTTGGAGAACTTTGTGATTTTACAGTTTAAACAGTTTCAACTATTTTAAAAAATTTCCTTTTTTTTATCAAGTTTCGGAAATTTTAACAAATTTTAAATTTTTTCGATTTTTGAATTTTTAGAATTTTCGCATTTATCTCGATTTTTTCATTTCAACAAAAATTACAAGTTTCCAATTTTGTAGATTTCTTAATTTAGAGAACTTTGCGATTTAACAGTTTTCACAGTTTTTACTATTTTGAAAAACATTAATTTTTTTATCTAATTTCGAAAATTTTCCGAAATCTTAAATTTTTTCGATTTTTGAATTTTGGAAATTTTTGCATTTTTCTTGAAATTTTTAATTCAACAAATTTTACAATTTTGTAGATTTCTTAATTTAGAGAATTTTGTGATTTTGTCGATTTTACAGTTTTTACTATTTTGAAAAATTTTTATTTTTTTATCAAATTTTCGGAAAATTTGCAAAATTTTAATTTTTTTCGATTTTTGGATTTTTAGAATTTTTGCAATTTTCTCGATTTTTTTTATTTCAACAAAAATTACAATTTTCCAATTTTGTAGATTTCTTAATGTAGAGAACTTTGCGATTTTACAGTTTTCACAGTTTTTACTATTTTGAAAAAACTTAATTTTTTTATCTAATTTCGGAAATTTTCCGAAATCTTAAATTTTTTCGATTTTTGAATTTTGGGAATTTTTGCATTTTTCTTGATATTTTTATTCAACAAATTTTACAGTTCTCATATTTTGTCGATTTCTTAATTTGGAGAACTTTGTGATTTTTCAGCTTAAACAGTTTTTACTATTTTGAAAATATTTCCTTTTTTCTATTAAATTTCGGAAATTTTCAGAAATTTTAAATTTTTTCGATTTTTGAATTTTTAGAATTTTCGCATTTTTCTCGATTTTTTCATTTCAACAAAAATTGCAATTTTCCAATTTTGTAGATTTCTTAATTTGGAGAACTTTGTGATTTTACAGTTTAAACAGTTTTAACTATTATAAAAAATTTCCTTTTTTTTTATCAAGCTTCGGAAATTTTAAGAAATTTTAAATTTTTTTCGATTTTTGAATTTTTAGAATTTTCGCATTTATCTCGTTTTTTTCATTTTAACAAAAATTACAAGTTTCCAATTTTGTAGATTTCTTCATTTAGAGAACTTTGCAATTAAACAGTTTTCACAGTTTTTACTATTTTGAAAAACATTAATTTTTTGATCTAATTTCGAAAATTTTCCGAAATCTTAAATTTTTTCGATTTTTGAATTTTGGAAACTTTTGCATTTTTCTTGAAATTTTTAATTCAACAAAATTTACAATTTTTCAATTTTGTAGATTTCTTAATTTAGAGAATTTTGTGATTTTGTCGATTTTACAGTTTTTACTATTTTGAAAAAATTGTATTTTTTTATCAAATTTTCGGAAACTTTGCAAAATTTTAATTTTTTTCGATTTTTGAATTTTTAGAATTTTTGCATTTTTCTCGATTTTTTTTATTTCAACAAAAATTACAATTTTCCAATTTTGTAGATTTCTTAATGTAGAGAACTTTGCGATTTTACAGTTTTCACAGTTTTTACTATTTTGAAAAAACTTAATTTTTTTATCTAATTTCGGAAATTTTCCGAAATCTTAAATTTTTTCGATTTTTGAATTTTGGGAATTTTTGCATTTTTCTTGATATTTTTAATTCAACAAATTTTACAATTTTCCAATGTTGTCGATTTCTAAATTTAGAGAAGTTTGTGATTTGTGATTTTGTCGATTATACGGTTGTTACTATTTGAAGAAATTGTCTTCTTTATTAATTTTCGGAAATTTTCAGAAATTTTAAATGTTTTCGATTTTTGAATTTCTTAAATTTATTAATTTTTCTCGATTTTTTAAATTCAACAAATCTGACAATATTCCAATGTTGTCGATTTCCTAATTGAAAGAACTTTTTGTTTTTGTCGATTTTACAGGTCTTACTATTTTGAAAAAATTGTCTTATTTTTTCAAACTTTCGGAAATTTTGCAAAAATTTAAATTTTCTCGATTTTCGGAAATTTGTGCATTTATCTCGATTTTTTAATTTCAACAAAACAATATTCCAATTTTGTCTATTTCTTTATTCAAAGAGCTTTGCGATTTTTAAGTTTTCACAGTTTTTACTATTTTGAAAACAATTTAATTTTTTTATCAAATCTCGGAAAGTTTCCGAAATTTTAAATTTGTTCGATTTTTGAATTTTTAGAATTTTCGCATTTTTCTCGATTTTTTCATTTCAACAAAAATTACAATTTTCCAATTTTGTAGATTTCTTAAATTGGAGAACTTTGTGATTTTACAGTTTAATCAGTTTTAACTATTTTAAAAAATTTCCTTTTTTTTATCAAGTTTCGGAAATTTTAAGAAATTTTAAATTTTTTCGATTTTTGAATTTTTAGAATTTTCGCATTTTTCTCGATTTTTTCATTTCAACAAAAATTACAATTTTCCAATTTTGTAGTTTTCTTAATTTGGAGAACTTTGTGATTTTACAGTTTAAACAGTTTCAACTATTTTAAAAAATTTCTTTTTTTTTATCAAGTTTCGGAAATTTTAAGAAATTTTAAATTTTTTCGATTTTTGAATTTTTAGAATTTTTGCAATTTTCTCAATTTTTTTTATTTCAACAAAAATTACAATTTTCCAATTTTGTAGATTTCTTAATGTAGAGAACTTTGCGATTTTACAGTTTTCACAGTTTTTACTATTTTGAAAAAACTTAATTTTTTTATCTAATTTCGGAAATTTTCCGAAATCTTAAATTTTTTCGATTTTTGAATTTTGGGAATTTTTGCATTTTTCTTGATATTTTTAATTCAACAAATTTTACAATTTTCCAATGTTGTCGATTTCTAAATTTAGAGAAGTTTGTGATTTTGTCGATTATACGGTTGTTACTATTTTGAAGAAATTGTCTTCTTTATTAATTTTCGGAAATTTTCAGAAATTTTAAATTTTTTCGATTTTTGAATGTCTTAAATTTATTAATTTTTCTCGATTTTTTAAATTCAACAAATATTACAATATTCCAATGTTGTCGATTTCTTAATTGAAAGAACTTTTTGTTTTTGTCGATTTTACAGGTCTTACAATTTTGAAAAAATTGTCTTATTTTATCAAACTCTCGGAAATTTTGCAAAAATTTAAATTTTCTCGATTTTCGGAAATTTGTGCATTTATCTCGATTTTTTAATTTCAACAAAACAATATTCCAATTTTGTCTATTTCTTTATTCAAAGAGCTTTGCGATTTTTAAGTTTTCACAGTTTTTACTATTTTGAAAACAATTTAATTTTTTTATCAAATCTCGGAAAGTTTCCGAAATTTTAAATTTGTTCGATTTTTGAATTTCGGGAATTTTTGCATTTTTCTTGATATTTTTATTCAGCAAATTTTACAGTTCTCATATTTTGTCGATTTCTTAATTTGGAGAACTTTGTGATTTTACAGTTTAAACAGTTTTTACTATTTTGAAAATATTTCCTTTTTTCTATTAAATTTCGGAAATTTTCCGAAATTTTAAATTTTTTCGATTTTTGAATTTTTAGAATTTTTGCATTTTTCTCGATTTTTTCATTTCAACAAAAATTACAATTTTCCAATTTTGTAGTTTTCTTAATTTGGAGAACTTTGTGATTTTACAGTTTAAACAGTTTTAACTATTATAAAAAATTTCCTTTTTTTTTATCAAGCTTCGGAAATTTTAAGAAATTTTAAATTTTTTCGATTTTTGAATTTTTAGAATTTTCGCATTTATCTCGATTTTTTCATTTCAACAAAAATTACAAGTTTCCAATTTTGTAGATTTCTTAATTTAGAGAACTTTGCGACTTAACAGTTTTCACAGTTTTTACTATTTTGAAAAACATTAATTTTTTGATCTAATTTCGAAAATTTTCCGAAATCTTAAATTTTTTCGATTTGTGAATTTTGGAAACTTTTGCATTTTTCTTGAAATTTTTAATTCAACAAAATTTACAATTTTTCAATTTTGTAGATTTCTTAATTTAGAGAATTTTGTGATTTTGTCGATTTTACAGTTTTTACTATTTTGAAAAAATTGTATTTTTTTATCAAATTTTCGGAAACTTTGCAAAATTTTAATTTTTTTCGATTTTTGAATTTTTAGAATTTTTGCATTTTTCTCGATTTTTTTTATTTCAACAAAAATTACAATTTTCCAATTTTGTAGATTTCTTAATGTAGAGAACTTTGCGATTTTACAGTTTTCACAGTTTTTACTATTTTGAAAAAACTTAATTTTTTTATCTAATTTCGGAAATTTTCCGAAATCTTAAATTTTTTCGATTTTTGAATTTTGGGAATTTTTGCATTTTTCTTGATATTTTTAATTCAACAAATTTTACAATTTTCCAATGTTGTCGATTTCTAAATTTAGAGAAGTTTGTGATTTGTGATTTTGTCGATTATACGGTTGTTACTATTTGAAGAAATTGTCTTCTTTATTAATTTTCGGAAATTTTCAGAAATTTTAAATGTTTTCGATTTTTGAATTTCTTAAATTTATTAATTTTTCTCGATTTTTTAAATTCAACAAATCTTACAATATTCCAATGTTGTCGATTTCCTAATTGAAAGAACTTTTTGTTTTTGTCGATTTTACAGGTCTTACTATTTTGAAAAAATTGTCTTATTTTATCAAACTTTCGGAAATTTTGCAAAAATTTAAATTTTCTCGATTTTCGGAAATTTGTGCATTTATCTCGATTTTTTAATTTCAACAAAACAATATTCCAATTTTGTCTATTTCTTTATTCAAAGAGCTTTGCGATTTTTAAGTTTTCACAGTTTTTACTATTTTGAAAACAATTTAATTTTTTTATCAAATCTCGGAAAGTTTCCGAAATTTTAAATTTGTTCGATTTTTGAATTTTTAGAATTTTCGCATTTTTCTCAATTTTTTCATTTCAACAAAAATTACAATTTTCCAATTTTGTAGATTTCTTAAATTGGAGAACTTTGTGATTTTACAGTTTAATCAGTTTTAACTATTTTAAAAAATTTCCTTTTTTTTATCAAGTTTCGGAAATTTTAAGAAATTTTAAATTTTTTCGATTTTTGAATTTTTAGAATTTTCGCATTTTTCTCGATTTTTTCATTTCAACAAAAATTACAATTTTCCAATTTTGTAGTTTTCTTAATTTGGAGAACTTTGTGATTTTACAGTTTAAACAGTTTCAACTATTTTAAAAAATTTCTTTTTTTTTATCAAGTTTCGGAAATTTTAAGAAATTTTAAATTTTTTCGATTTTTGAATTTTTAGAATTTTTGCAATTTTCTCGATTTTTTTTATTTCAACAAAAATTACAATTTTCCAATTTTGTAGATTTCTTAATGTAGAGAACTTTGCGATTTTACAGTTTTCACAGTTTTTACTATTTTGAAAAAACTTAATTTTTTTTATCTAATTTCGGAAATTTTCCGAAATCTTAAATTTTTTCGATTTTTGAATTTTGGGAATTTTTGCATTTTTCTTGATATTTTTAATTCAACAAATTTTACAATTTTCCAATGTTGTCGATTTCTAAATTTAGAGAAGTTTGTGATTTTGTCGATTATACGGTTGTTACAATTTTGAAAAAATTGTCTTATTTTATCAAACTTTCGGAAATTTTGCAAAAATTTAAATTTTCTCGATTTTCGGAAATTTGTGCATTTATCTCGATTTTTTAATTTCAACAAATCTTGCAATATTCCAATTTTGTCTATTTCTTTATTAAAAGAGCTTTGCAATTTTTAAGTTTTCACAGTTTTTACTATTTTGAAAACAATTTAATTTTTTTATCAAATCTCGGAAAGTTTCCGAAATTTTAAATTTGTTCGATTTTTGAATTTCGGGAATTTTTGCATTTTTCTTGATATTTTTATTCAGCAAATTTTACAGTTCTCATATTTTGTCGATTTCTTAATTTGGAGAACTTTGTGATTTTACAGTTTAAACAGTTTTTACTATTTTGAAAATATTTCCTTTTTTCTATTAAATTTCGGAAATTTTCCGAAATTTTAAATTTTTTCGATTTTTGAATTTTTAGAATTTTTGCATTTTTCTCGATTTTTTCATTTCAACAAAAATTACAATTTTCCAATTTTGTAGTTTTCTTAATTTGGAGAACTTTGTGATTTTACAGTTTAAACAGTTTCAACTATTTTAAAAAATTTCCTTTTTTTTATCAAGTTTCGGAAATTTTAAGAAATTTTAAATTTTTTCGATTTTTGAATTTTTAGAATTTTCGCATTTATCTCGATTTTTTGATTTCAACAAAAATTACAATTTTCCAATTTTGTAGTTTTCTTAATTTGGAGAACTTTGTGATTTTACAGTTTAAACAGTTTCAACTATTTTAAAAAATTTCTTTTTTTTTATCAAGTTTCGGAAATTTTAAGAAATTTTAAATTTTTTCGATTTTTGAATTTTTAGAATTTTTGCAATTTTCTCGATTTTTTTTATTTCAACAAAAATTACAATTTTCCAATTTTGTAGATTTCTTAATGTAGAGAACTTTGCGATTTTACAGTTTTTACTATTTTGAAAAAACTTAATTTTTTTATCTAATTTCGGAAATTTTCCGAAATCTTAAATTTTTTCGATTTTTGAATTTTGGGAATCTTTGCATTTTTCTTGATATTTTTAATTCAACAAATTTTACAATTTTCCAATGTTGTCGATTTCTAAATTTAGAGAAGTTTGTGATTTTGTCGATTATACGGTTGTTACTATTTTGAAGAAATTGTCTTCTTTATTAATTTTCGGAAATTTTCAGAAATTTTAAATTTTTTCGATTTTTGAATGTCTTAAATTTATTAATTTTTCTCGATTTTTTAAATTCAACAAATATTACAATATTCCAATGTTGTCGATTTCTTAATTGAAAGAACTTTTTGTTTTTGTCGATTTTACAGGTCTTACAATTTTGAAAAAATTGTCTTATTTTATCAAACTTTCGGAAATTTTGCAAAAATTTAAATTTTCTCGATTTTCGGAAATTTGTGCATTTATCTCGATTTTTTAATTTCAACAAATCTTGCAATATTCCAATTTTGTCTATTTCTTTATAAAAAGAGCTTTGCAATTTTTAAGTTTTCACAGTTTTTACTATTTTGAAAACAATTTAATTTTTTTATCAAATCTCGGAAAGTTTCCGAAATTTTAAATTTGTTCGATTTTTGAATTTCGGGAATTTTTGCATTTTTCTTGATATTTTTATTCAGCAAATTTTACAGTTCTCATATTTTGTCGATTTCTTAATTTGGAGAACTTTGTGATTTTACAGTTTAAACTGTTTTTACTATTTTGAAAATATTTCCTTTTTTCTATTAAATTTCGGAAATTTTCCGAAATTTTAAATTTTTTCGATTTTTGAATTTTTAGAATTTTTGCATTTTTCTCGATTTTTTCATTTCAACAAAAATTACAATTTTCCAATTTTGTAGTTTTCTTAATTTGGAGAACTTTGTGATTTTACAGTTTAAACAGTTTCAACTATTTTAAAAAATTTCCTTTTTTTTATCAAGTTTCGGAAGTTTTAAGAAATTTTAAATTTTTTCGAATTTTGAATTTTTAGAATTTTCGCATTTATCTCGATTTTTTGATTTCAACAAAAATTACAAGTTTCCAATTTTGTAGATTTCTTAATTTAGAGAACTTTGCGATTTAACAGTTTTCACAGTTTTTACTATTTTGAAAAACATTAATTTTTTGATCTAATTTCGAAAATTTTCCGAAATCTTAAATTTTTTCGATTTTTGAATTTTGGAAATTTTTGCATTTTTCTTGAAATTTTTAATTCAACAAATTTTACAGTTCTTATATTTTGTCGATTTCTTAATTTGGAGAACTTTGTGATTTTTCAGTTTAAACAGTTTTTACTATTTTGAAAATATTTCCTTTTTTCTATTAAATTTCGGAAATTTTCAGAAATTTTAAATTTTTTCGATTTTTGAATTTTTAGAATTTTCGCATTTTTCTCGATTTTTTCATTTCAACAAAAATTGCAATTTTCCAATTTTGTAGATTTCTTAATTTGGAGAACTTTGTGATTTTACAGTTTAAACAGTTTTTACTATTTTGAAAATATTTCCTTTTTTCTATTAAATTTCGGAAATTTTCCGAAATTTTAAATTTTTTTCGATTTTTGAATTTTTAGAATTTTTGCATTTTTCTCGATTTTTTCATTTCAACAAAAATTACAATTTTCCAATTTTGTAGTTTTCTTAATTTGGAGAACTTTGTGATTTTACAGTTTAAACAGTTTCAACTATTTTAAAAAATTTCCTTTTTTTTATCAAGTTTCGGAAATTTTAAGAAATTTTAAATTTTTTCGATTTTTGAATTTTTAGAATTTTCGCATTTATCTCGATTTTTTGATTTCAACAAAAATTACAAGTTTCCAATTTTGTAGATTTCTTAATTTAGAGAACTTTGCGATTTAACAGTTTTCACAGTTTTTACTATTTTGAAAAACATTAATTTTTTGATCTAATTTCGAAAATTTTCCGAAATCTTAAATTTTTTCGATTTTTGAATTTTGGAAATTTTTGCATTTTTCTTGAAATTTTTAATTCAACAAATTTTACAATTTTATAGATTTCTTAATTTAGAGAATTTTGTGATTTTGTCGATTTTACAGTTTTTACTATTTTGAAAAAATTTTATTTTTTTATCAAATTTTCGGAAACTTTGCAAAATTTTAATTTTTTTCGATTTTTGAATTTTTAGAATTTTCGCATTTATCTCGATTTTTTGATTTCAACAAAAATTACAAGTTTCCAATTTTGTAGATTTCTTAATTTAGAGAACTTTGCGATTTAACAGTTTTCACAGTTTTTACTATTTTGAAAAACATTAATTTTTTGATCTAATTTCGAAAATTTTCCGAAATCTTAAATTTTTTCGATTTTTGAATTTTGGAAATTTTTGCATTTTTCTTGAAATTTTTAATTCAACAAAATTTACAATTTTTCAATTTTGTAGATTTCTTAATTTAGAGAATTTTGTGATTTTGTCGATTTTACAGTTTTTACTATTTTGAAAAAATTGTATTTTTTTTATCAAATTTTCGGAAACTTTGCAAAATTTTAATTGTTTTCGATTTTTGAATTTTTAGAATTTTTGCATTTTTCTCGATTTTTTTTATTTCAACAAAAATTACAATTTTCCAATTTTGTAGATTTCTTAATGTAGAGAACTTTGCGATTTTACAGTTTTCACAGTTTTTACTATTTTGAAAAAACTTAATTTTGTTATCTAATTTCGGAAATTTTCCGAAATCTTAAATTTTTTCGATTTTTGAATTTTGGGAATTTTTGCATTTTTCTTGATATTTTTAATTCAACAAATTTTACAATTTTCCAATGTTGTCGATTTCTAAATTTAGAGAAGTTTGTGATTTGTGATTTTGTCGATTATACGGTTGTTACTATTTGAAGAAATTGTCTTCTTTATTAATTTTCGGAAATTTTCAGAAATTTTAAATGTTTTCGATTTTTGAATTTCTTAAATTTATTAATTTTTCTCGATTTTTTAAATTCAACAAATCTTACAATATTCCAATGTTGTCGATTTCCTAATTGAAAGAACTTTTTGTTTTTGTCGATTTTACAGGTCTTACTATTTTGAAAAAATTGTCTTATTTTATCAAACTTTCGGAAATTTTGCAAAAATTTAAATTTTCTCGATTTTCGGAAATTTGTGCATTTATCTCGATTTTTTAATTTCAACAAATATTACAAGTTTCCAATTTTGTCTATTTCTTTATTTAAAGAACTTTGCGATTTAACAGTTTTCACAGTTTTGTCTATTTTGAAAACAATTTAATTTTTTTATCAAATTTCGGAAACTTTCCGAAATTTTAAATTTGTTCGATTTTTGAATTTTGGGAATTTTTGCATTTTTTTTGATATTTTTATTCAACAAATTTTATAGTTCTCCAAATTTTGTCGATTTCTTAATTTGGAAAACTTTGTGATTTTACAGTTTAAACAGTTTTAACTATTTTAAAAAATTTCCTTTTTTTTATCAAGTTTCGGAAATTTTAAGAAATTTTTAATTTTTTCGATTTTTGAATTTTTAGAATTTTCGCATTTATCTCGATTTTTTCATTTCAACAAAAATTTCAAGTTTTCAATTTTGTAGATTTCTTAATTTAGAGAACTTTGCGATTTAACAGTTTTCACAGTTCTTACTATTTTGAAAAACATTAATTTTTTTATCAAATTTCGAAAATTTTCCGAAATCTTAAATTTTTTCGATTTTTGAATTTTGGAAATTTTTGCATTTTTCTTGATATTTTTAATTCAACAAATTTTACAATTTTTCATTTTTGTAGATTTCTTAATTTAGAGAATTTTGTGATTTTACAGTTTTCACAGTTTTAACTATTTTGAAAAAAAATGTATTTTGTTCGGAAATTTTCCGAAATTTTAAATTTGTTCGATTTTTGAGTTTTGGGAATTTTAGCATTTTTCTTGATATTTTTAATTCAGCAAAAATTACAATTTTCCAATTTTGGCGATTTTTGTATTTAAAGAGCTTTGCGATTTTTAAGTTTTCACAGTTTTTACTATTTTGAACAAAATTTCTTTTGTTATCGAATTTCGGAAATTTTCCGAAATTTTAAATTTTTTCGATTTTTGAATTTAGGGAATTTTAGCATTTTTCTTGATATTTTTAATTCAACAAAAATTACAATTTTCCAATTTTGGCGATTTCTTTATTTAAAGAGCTTTGCGATTTTACAGTTTTCACAGTTTTTGCTATTTTGAAAAAAATTTTATTTTTTTATCAAATTTCGGAAATTTTCCGAAATTTTAAATTTGTTCGATTTTTGTATTTAGGGAATTTTTGCATTTTTCTTGATATTTTTGTTCAACAAATTTTATAGTTCTCCAATTTTGTCGATTTCTTAATTTGGAGAACTTTGTGATTTTACAGATAAAACAGTTTTTACTATTTTGAAAAAATTTCCTTTTTTTTTATTAAATTTCGGAAATTTTCCGAAATTTTAAATTTTTTCGATTTTTGAATTTTTAGAATTTTCGCATTTATCTCAATTTTTTCATTTCAACAAAAATTACAATTTTCCAATTTTGTAGATTTCTTAATTTGGAGAACTTTGTGATTTTACAGTTTAAACAGTTTTAACTATTTTAAAAAATTTACTTTTTTTTATCAAGTTTCGGAAATTTTAAGAAATTTTAAATTTTTTCGATTTTTGAATTTTTAGAACTTACGCATTTATCTCGATTTTTTCATTTCAACAAAAATTACAAGTTTCCAATTTTGTAGATTTCTTAATTTAGAGAACTTTGCGATTTTTAAGTTTTCACAGTTTTTACTATTTTGAACAAAATTTCTTTTGTTATCGAATTTCGGAAATTTTCCGAAATTTTAAATTTTTTCGATTTTTGAATTTAGGGAATTTTAGCATTTTTCTTGATATTTTTAATTCAACAAAAATTACAATTTTCCAATTTTGGCGATTTCTTTATTTAAAGAGCTTTGCGATTTTACAGTTTTCACAGTTTTTGCTATTTTGAAAAAAATTTTATTTTTTTATCAAATTTCGGAAATTTTCCGAAATTTTAAATTTGTTCGATTTTTGTATTTTGGGAATTTTTGCATTTTTCTTGATGTTTTTATTCAACAAATTTTATAGTTCTCCAATTTTGTCGATTTCTTAATTTGGAGAACTTTGTGATTTTACAGTTTAAACAGTTTTTACTATTTTGAAAAAATTTCCTTTTTTTTTATTAAATTTCGGAAATTTTCCGAAATTTTAAATTTTTTCGATTTTTGAATTTTTAGAATTTTCGCATTTATCTCAATTTTTTCATTTCAACAAAAATTACAATTTTCCAATTTTGTAGATTTCTTAATTTGGAGAACTTTGTGATTTTACAGTTAAAACAGTTTTAACTATTTTAAAAAATTTCCTTTTTTTATCAAGTTTCGGAAATTTTAAGAAATTTTAAATTTTTTTCGATTTTTGAATTTTTAGAACTTACGCATTTATCTCGATTTTTTCATTTCAACAAAAATTACAAGTTTCCAATTTTGTAGATTTCTTAATTTAGAGAACTTCCAATTTTGTCTATTTCTTTATTTAAAGAGCTTTGCGATTTTTAAGTTTTCACAGTTTTTACTATTTTGAAAACAATTTAATTTTTTTATCTAATTTCGGAAATTTTCCGAAATCTTAAATTTTTTCGATTTTTGAATTTAGGGAATTTTTGAATTTTTCTTGATATTTTTAATTCAACAAATTTTACAATTTTACAATTTTTCGATTTCTAAATTTAGAGAAATTTGTGATTTTGTCGATTTTATAGTTGTTACTATTTTGAAAAAACTTAATTTTTTTATCTAATTTCGGAAATTTTCCGAAATCTTAAATTTTTTCGATTTTTGAATTTTGGGAATTTTTGCAATTTTTTTTTATTTTTAATTCAACAAATTTTACAATTTTCCAATGTTGTCGATTTCTAAATTTAGAGAAATTTGTGATTTTGTCGATTATAGGGTTTTTACTATTTTGAAGAAATTGTCTTCTTTATTAAATTTCGGAAATTTTCCGAAATTTAAAATTTTTTCGATTTTTGAATTTCTTAAACTTTTTAATTTTTCTCGATTTTTTAATTAAACAAATCTTACAATATTCCAATGTTGTCGATTGCTTAATTGAAAGAACTTTTTGTTTTTGTCGATTTTGCAGGTCTTACTATTTTGAAAAAATTGTCTTATTTTATCAAACTTTCGGAAATTTTGCAAAAATTTAAATTTTCTCGATTTTCGGAAATTTGTGCATTTATCTCGATTTTTTAATTTCAACAAAAATTACAAGTTTCCAATTTTGTCTATTTCTTTATTTAAAGAACTTTGCGATTTAACAGTTTTCACAGTTTTGTCTATTTTGAAAACAATTTAATTTTTTTATCAAATTTCGGAAATTTTCCGAAATTTTAAATTTGTTCGATTTTTGAATTTTGGGAATTTTTGCATTTTTTTTGATATTTTTATTCAACAAATTTTATAGTTCTCCAATTTTGTCGATTTCTTAATTTGGAAAACTTTGTGATTTTACAGTTTAAACAGTTTTAACTATTTTAAAAAATTTCCTTTTTTTTATCAAGTTTCGGAAATTTTAAGAAATTTTTAATTTTTTCGATTTTTGAATTTTTAGAATTTTCGCATTTATCTCGATTTTTTCATTTCAACAAAAATTTCAAGTTTTCAATTTTGTAGATTTCTTAATTTAGAGAACTTTGCGATTTAACAGTTTTCACAGTTCTTACTATTTTGAAAAACATTAATTTTTTTATCAAATTTCGAAAATTTTCCGAAATCTTAAATTTTTTCGATTTTTGAATTTTGGAAATTTTTGCATTTTTCTTGATATTTTTAATTCAACAAATTTTACAATTTTTCATTTTTGTAGATTTCTTAATTTAGAGAATTTTGCGATTTTACAGTTTTCACAGTTTTAACTATTTTGAAAAAAATGTATTTTGTTCGGAAATTTTCCGAATTCTTAAATTTTTTCGATTTTTGAATTTTGGGAATTTTTGCATTTTTCTTGATATTTTTAATTCAACAAATTTTACAATTTTCCAATGTTGTCGATTTCTAAATTTAGAGAAATTTGTGATTTTGTCGATTATAGGGTTTTTACTATTTTGAAGAAATTGTCTTTTTTATTAAATTTCGGAAATTTTCCGAAATTTAAAATTTTTTCGATTTTTGAATTTCTTAAACTTTTTAATTTTTCTCGATTTTTTAAATTAAACAAATCTTACAATATTCCAATGTTGTCGATTGCTTAATTGAAAGAACTTTTTGTTTTTGTCGATTTTACAGGTCTTACTATTTTGAAAAAATTGTCTTATTTTATCAAATTTTCGGAAATTTTGAAAAATTTTAAATTTTGTCGATTTTCGGAAATTTGTGCATTTATCTCGAATTTTTAATTTCAACAAAACTTGCAATATTCCAATTTTGTCTATTTCTTTATTTAAAGAACTTTGCGATTTAACAGTTTTCACAGTTTTTTCTATTTTGAAAACAATTTAATTTTTTTATCAAATTTCGGAAATTTTCCGAAATTTTAAATTTGTTCGATTTTTGAATTTTGGGAATTTTTGCATTTTTCTTGATATTTTTATTCAACTAATTTTACAGTTCTCCAATTTTGTCGATTTCTTAATTTGGAGAACTTTGTGATTTTACAGTTTAAACAGTTTTTACTATTTTGAAAAAATTTCCTTTTTTTTTATTAAATTTCGGAAATTTTCCGAAATTTTAAAATTTTTCGATTTTTGAATTTTTAGAATTTTTGCATTTATCTCGATTTTTTCATTTCAACAAAAATTACAGTTCTCCAATTTGGTTGATTTCTTAATTTGGAGAACTTTGTGATTTTACAGTTTAAACAGTTTTAACTATTTTAAAAAAATGTCCTTTTTTTATCAAGTTTCGGAAATTTTCCGAAATTTTTAATTTTTTCGATTTTTGAATTTTTAGAATTTTTGCATTTTTCTCGATTTTTTCATTTCAACAAAAATTACAATTTTCCAATTTTTTAGATTTCTAAATTAAGAGAAGTTTGTGATTTTGTCGATTATACAGTTTTTACTATTAAGAATAAAGTGTCTTCTTTATTCAATTTCGGAAATTTTCCGAAATTTTAAATTTTTTCGATTGTTGAATTTTAGGAATTTTTGCATTTTTCTCAATTTTTTTATTTTTAACAAAATGTACAATATTCAAATTTTGACCATTTATTTATTTAGGGAATTTTGCGATTTTACAGTTCTCACATTTATTACAATTTTGAAAAAATTTTATTTTTTATCTAATTTCGGAAATTTTCCGAATTCTTAAATTTTTTCGATTTTTGAATTTTGGGAATTTTTGCATTTTTCTTGATATTTTTATTCAACAAATTTTACAGTTCTCCAATTTTGTCAATTTCTTAATTTGGAGAACTTTGAGATTTAACAGTTTTCACAGTTTTTACTATTTTGAAAAACATTAATTTTTTGATCTAATTTCGGAAATTTTCCGAAATCTTAAATTTTTTTCGATTTTTGAATTTTGGGAATTTTTGCATTTTTCTTGATATTTTTAATTCAAAAAATTTTACAATTTGCCAATGTTGTCGATTTCTAAATTTAGAGAAATTTGTGATTTTGTCGATTATACAGTTTTTACTATTTTGAAAAAATGTTCCTTTTTTATCAATTTTTCGGAAGTTTTGCAAAATTTTAATTTTTTTCGATTTTTGCATTTTTCTCGATTTTTTTATTTCAACAAAAATTACAATTTTCCAATTTTGTAGATTTCTTAATGTAGAGAAATTTGTGATTTTGTCGATTATACGGTTTTCACTATTTTGAAGAAATTGTCTTCTTTATTAAATTTCGGAAATTTTCCGAAATCTTAAATTTTTTCGATTTTTGAATTTAGGGAATTTTTGAATTTTTCTTGATATTTTTAATTCAACAAATTTTACAACTTTACAATTTTTCGATTTCTAAATTTAGAGAAATTTGTGATTTTGTCGATTTTATAGTTGTTACTATTTTGAAAAAACTTAATTTTTTTATCTAATTTCGGAAATTTTCCGAAATCTTAAATTTTTTCGATTTTTGAATTTTGGGAATTTTCGCAATTTTTTTTTATTTTTAATTCAACAAATTTTACAATTTCCCAATGTTGTCGATTTCTAAATTTAGAGAAATTTGTGATTTTGTCGATTATACGGTTGTTACTATTTTGAAGAAATTGTCTTCTTTATTAAATTTTGGAAATTTTTAGAAATTTTAAATTTTTTCGATTTTTGAATTTCTTAAATTTATTAATTTTTCTCGATTTTTTAAATTCAACAAAACTTGCAATATTCCAATTTTGTCTATTTCTTTATTTAAAGAACTTTGCGACTTTTTAGTTTTCACAGTCTTTACTATTTAAAAAAATGTTAGTTTTTTTATCAAATTTTGGGAAATTTTCCGAAATTTTAATTTTTGTCGATTTTCGGAAATTTTTTAATTTTTCTCGTTTGTTTAATTTCAACAAAAATTATAATATTCCTATTTTGTAGATTTCTTAATTTAAAGAACTTTGCGATTTTTAAGTTTTCACAGTTTTTACTATTTTGAAAACAATTTATTTTTTTTATCAACTCTCGGAAAGTTTCCGAAATTTTAAATTTGTTCGATTTTTGAATTTCGGGAATTTTAGCATTTTTCTTGATATTTTTAATTCAACAAATTTTACAGATCTCCAATTTTGTCGATTTCTTAATTTGGAGAACTTTGTGATTTTACAGTTTAAACAGTTTTTACTGTTTTGAAAAAATTTCCTTTTTTCTATTAAATTTCGGAAATTTTCCGAAATTTTAAATTTTTTCGATTTTTGAATTTTTAGAATGTTCGCATTTATCTCGATTTTTTCATTTCAACAAAAATTACAATTTTCCAATTTTGTAGATTTCTTAATTTGAAGAACTTTGTGATTTTACAGTTTAAACAGTTTTAACTATTTTAAAAAAATTCCCTTTTTTTTATCAAGTTTCGGAAATTTTAAGAAATTTTAAATTTTTTCGATTTTTGAATTTTTAGAATTTTCGCATTTATAACGATTTTTTAATTTCAACAAAACTTGCAATATTTCAATTTTGTCTATTTCTTTATTTAAAGAACTTTGCGATTAAACTGTTTTCACAGTTTTTACTATTTTGAAAACAATTTAATTTTTTTATCAAATTTCGGAAATTTTCCGAAATTTTAAATTTGTTCGATTTTTGAATTTCGGGAATTTTTGCATTTTTCTTGATATTTTTATTCAACAAATTTTATAGTTCTCCAATTTTGTCGATTTCTTAATTTGGAGAACTTTGTGATTTTACAGTTTAAACAGTTTTTACTATTTTGAAAAAATTTCCTTTTTTTATTAAATTTCGGAAATTTTCCGAAATTTTAAATTTTTTCGATTTTTGAATTTTTAGAATTTTCGCATTTATCTCAATTTTTTTGATTTCAACAAAAATTGAAATTTTCCAATTTTGTAGATTTCTTAATTTGGAGAACTTTGTGATTTTACAGTTTAAACAGTTTTAACTATTTTAAAAAATTTAATTTTTTTTATCAAGTTTCAGAAATTTTAAGAAATTTTAAATTTTTTCGATTTTTGAATTTTTAGAATTTTCGCATTTATCTCGATTTTTTAATTTCAACAAAACTTGCAATATTTCAATTTTGTCTATTTCTTTATTTTAAGAACTTTGCGATTTAACATTTTTCACAGTTTTTACTATTTTGAAAAACATTAATTTTTTGATCTAATTTCGAAAATTTTCCGAAATCTTAAATTTTTTCGATTTTTGAAATTTGGAAATTTTTGCATTTTTCTTGAAATTTTTAATTCAACAAATTTTACAATTTTTCAATTTTGTAGATTTCTTAATTTAGAGAATTTTGTGATTTTGTCGATTTAACAGTTTTTACTATTTTGAAAAAATTTTATTTTTTTTATCAAATTTTCGGATATTTTGCAAAATTTTAATTTTTTCGATTTTTGAATTTTTGGAATTTTTTAATTTTTCTCGATTTTTTTCATTTCATCAAAAATTACAATTTTCCAATTTTGTAGGATTCTTAATTTAGATAACTTTGCGATTTTACAGTTTTCACAGTTTTAACTATTTTAAGAAATTTCCTTTTTTTTATCAAGTTTCGGAAATTTTAAGAAATTTTAATTTTTTTCGATTTTTGAATTTTTAGAATTTTTGCATTTTTCTCGATTTTTTTTATTTCAACAAAAATTACAATTTTCCAATTTTGTAGATTTCTCAATGTAGAGAACTTTGCGATTTTACAGTTTTCACAGTTTTTACTATTTTGAAAAAACTTAATTTTTTTATCTAATTTCGGAAATTTTCCGAAATCTTAAATTTTTTCGATTTTTGAATTTTGGGAATTTTCGCATTTTTCTTGATATTTTTAATTCAACAAATTTTACAATTTTCCAATGTTGTCGATTTCTAAATTTAGAGAAGTTTGTGATTTTGTCGATTATACGGTTGTTACTATTTTGAAGAAATTGTCTTCTTTATTAATTTTCGGAAATTTTCCAAAATTTTAAATTTTTTCGATTTTTGAATTTCTTAAATTTATTAATTTTTCTCGATTTTTTAAATTCAACAAATCTTACAATATTCCAATGTTGTCGATTTCTTAATTGAAAGAACTTTTTGTTTTTGTCGATTTTACAGGTCTTACTATTTTGAAAAAATTGTCTTATTTTATCAAACTTTCGGAAATTTTGCAAAAATTTAAATTTTCTCGATTTTCGGAAATTTGTCCATTTATCTCGATTTTTTAATTTCAACAAATCTTGCAATATTCCAATTTTGTCTATTTCTTTATTTAAAGAACTTTGCGATTTAACAGTTTTCACAGTTTTGTCTATTTTGAAAACAATTTAATTTTTTTTATCAAATTTCGGAAATTTTCCGAAATTTTAAATTTGTTCGATTTTTGAATTTTGGGAATTTTTGCATTTTTCTTGATTTTTTTATTCAACAAATTTTATAGTTCTCCAATTTTGTCGATTTCTTAATTTGGAGAACTTTGTGATTTTACAGTTTAAACAGTTTTAACTATTTTAAGAAATTTCCTTTTTTTTATCAAGTTTCGGAAATTTTCCGAAATTTTAAATTTTTTCGATTTTTGAATTTTTAGAATTTTCGCATTTTTCTCGGTTTTTTCATTTCAACAAAAATTACAATTTTCCAATTTTGTAATTTTCTTAATTTGGAGAACTTTGCGATTTTTAAGTTTTCACAGTTTTTACTATTTTGAAAAAACTTAATTTTTTTATCTAATTTCGGAAATTTTCCGAAAACTTAACTTTTTTCGATTTTTGAATTTTGGGAATTTTTGCATTTTTCCTGATATTTTTAATTCAACAAATTTTACAATTTTCCAATGTTGTCGATTTCTAAATTTAGAGAAGTTTGTGATTTTGTCGATTATACGGTTGTTACTATTTTGAAGAAATTGTCTTCTTTATTAATTTTCGGAAATTTTCAGAAATTTTAAATTTTTTCGATTTTTGAATTTCTTAAATTTATTAATTTTTCTCGATTTTTGAAATTCAACAAATCTTACAATATTCCAATTTTGTCGATTTCTTAATTGAAAGAACTTTTTGTTTTTGTCGATTTTACAGGTCTTACAATTTTGAAAAAATTGTCTTATTTTATCAAACTTTCGGAAATTTTGCAAAAATTTAAATTTTCTCGTTTTTCGGAAATTTGTGCATTTATCTCGATTTTTTCATTTCAACAAAAATTACAAGTTTCCAATTTTGTAGATTTCTTAATTTAGAGAACTTTGCGATTTAACAGTTTTCACAGTTTTTACTATTTTGAAAAACATTAATTTTTTGATCTAATTTCGAAAATTTTCCGAAATCTTAAATTTTTTCGATTTTTGAATTTTGGAAATTTTTGCATTTTTCTTGAAATTTTTAATTCAACAAATTTTACAATTTTTCAATTTTGTAGATTTCTTAATTTAGAGAATTTTGTGATTTTGTCGATTTTACAGTTTTTACTATTTTGAAAAAAATTTTATTTTTTTATCAAATTTTCGGAAACTTTGCAAAATTTTAATTTTTTTCGATTTTTGAATTTTTAGAATTTTTGCAATTTTCTCGATTTTTTTTTTTTCAACAAAAATTACATTTTTCCAATTTTGTAGATTTCTTAATGTAGAGAACTTTGCGATTTTACAGTTTTCACAGTTTTTACTATTTTGAAAAAACTTAATTTTTTTATCTAATTTCGAAAATTTTCCGAAATCTTAAATTTTTTCGATTTTTGAATTTTGGGAATTTTTGCATTTTTCTTGATATTTTTAATTCAACAAATTTTACAATTTTCCAATGTTGTCGATTTCTAAATTTAGAGAAGTTTTGTGATTTTGTTGATTATACGGTTGTTACTATTTTGAAGAAATTGTCTTGTTTATTAATTTTCGGAAATTTTCAGAAATTTTAAATTTTTTCGATTTTTGAATTTCTTAAATTTATTAATTTTTCTCGATTTTTTAAATTCAACAAATATTACAATATTCCAATGTTGTCGATTTCTTAATTGAAAGAACTTTTTGTTTTTGTCGATTTTACAGGTCTTACAATTTTGAAAAAATTGTCTTATTTTATCAAACTTTCGGAAATTTTGCAAAAATTTAAATTTTCTCGATTTTCGGAAATTTGTGCATTTATCTCGATTTTTTGATTTCAACAAAACAATATTCCAATTTTGTCTATTTCTTTATTTAAAGAGCTTTGCAATTTTTAAGTTTTCACAGTTGTTACTATTTTGAAAACAATTTAATTTTTTTATCAAATCTCGGAAAGTTTCCGAAATTTTAAATTTGTTCGATTTTTGAATTTCGGGAATTTTTGCATTTTTCTTGATATTTTTATTCAGCAAATTTTACAGTTCTCATATTTTGTCGATTTCTTAATTTGGAGAACTTTGTGATTTTACAGTTTAAACTGTTTTTACTATTTTGAAAATATTTCCTTTTTTCTATTAAATTTCGGAAATTTTCCGAAATTTTTAATTTTTTTCGATTTTTGAATTTTTAGAATTTTTGCATTTTTCTCGATTTTTTCATTTCAACAAAAATTACAAGTTTCCAATTTTGTAGATTTCTTAATTTAGAGAACTTTGCGATTTAACAATTTTCACAGTTTTTACTATTTTGAAAAACATTAATTTTTTGATCTAATTTCGAAAATTTTCCGAAATCTTAAATTTTTTCGATTTTTGAATTTTGGAAATTTTTGCATTTTTCTTGAAATTTTTAATTCAACAAATTTTACAATTTTGTAGATTTCTTAATTTAGAGAATTTTGTGATTTTGTCGATTTTACAGTTTTTACTATTTTGAAAAAATTTTATTTTTTTATCAAATTTTCGGAAACTTTGCAAAATTTTAATTTTTTTCGATTTTTGAATTTTTAGAATTTTTGCAATTTTCTCGATTTTTTTTATTTCAACAAAAATTACAATTTTCCAATTTTGTAGATTTCTTAATGTAGAGAACTTTGCGATTTTACAGTTTTCACAGTTTTTACTATTTTGAAAAAACTTAATTTTTTTATCTAATTTCGGAAATTTTCCGAAATCTTAAATTTTTTCGATTTTTGAATTTTGGGAATTTTTGCATTTTTCTTGATATTTTTAATTCAACAAATTTTACAATTTTACAATTTTTCGATTTCTAAATTTAGAGAAATTTGTGATTTTGTCGATTTTATAGTTGTTACTATTTTGAAAAAACTTAATTTTTTTATCTAATTTCGGAAATTTTCCGAAATCTTAAATTTTTTCGATTTTTGAATTTTGGGAATTTTCGCAATTTTTTTTTATATTTAATTCAACAAATTTTACAATTTCCCAATGTTGTCGATTTCTAAATTTAGAGAAATTTGTGATTTTGTCGATTATACGGTTGTTACTATTTTGAAGAAATTGTCTTCTTTATTAAATTTTGGAAATTTTTAGAAATTTTAAATTTTTTCGATTTTTGAATTTCTTAAATTTATTAATTTTTCTCGATTTTTTAAATTCAACAAAACTTGCAATATTCCAATTTTGTCTATTTCTTTATTTAAAGAACTTTGCGACTTTTTAGTTTTCACAGTCTTTACTATTTAAAAAAATGTTAGTTTTTTTATCAAATTTTGGGAAATTTTCCGAAATTTTAATTTTTGTCGATTTTCGGAAATTTTTTAATTTTTCTCGTTTGTTTAATTTCAACAAAAATTATAATATTCCTATTTTGTAGATTTCTTAATTTAAAGAACTTTGAGATTTTTAAGTTTTCACAGTTTTTACTATTTTGAAAACAATTTATTTTTTTTATCAACTCTCGGAAAGTTTCCGAAATTTTAAATTTGTTCGATTTTTGAATTTCGGGAATTTTAGCATTTTTCTTGATATTTTTAATTCAACAAATTTTACAGATCTCCAATTTTGTCGATTTCTTAATTTGGAGAACTTTGTGATTTTACAGTTTAAACAGTTTTTACTGTTTTGAAAAAATTTCCTTTTTTCTATTAAATTTCGGAAATTTTCCGAAATTTTAAATTTTTTCGATTTTTGAATTTTTAGAATGTTCGCATTTATCTCGATTTTTTCATTTCAACAAAAATTACAATTTTCCAATTTTGTAGATTTCTTAATTTGAAGAACTTTGTGATTTTACAGTTTAAACAGTTTTAACTATTTTAAAAAAATTCCCTTTTTTTTATCAAGTTTCGGAAATTTTAAGAAATTTTAAATTTTTTCGATTTTTGAATTTTTAGAATTTTCGCATTTATAACGATTTTTTAATTTCAACAAAACTTGCAATATTTCAATTTTGTCTATTTCTTTATTTAAAGAACTTTGCGATTAAACTGTTTTCACAGTTTTTACTATTTTGAAAACAATTTAATTTTTTTATCAAATTTCGGAAATTTTCCGAAATTTTAAATTTGTTCGATTTTTGAATTTCGGGAATTTTTGCATTTTTCTTGATATTTTTATTCAACAAATTTTATAGTTCTCCAATTTTGTCGATTTCTTAATTTGGAGAACTTTGTGATTTTACAGTTTAAACAGTTTTTACTATTTTGAAAAAATTTCCTTTTTTTTATTAAATTTCGGAAATTTTCCGAAATTTTAAATTTTTTCAATTTTTGAATTTTTAGAATTTTCGCATTTATCTCAATTTTTTTGATTTCAACAAAAATTAAAATTTTCCAATTTTGTAGATTTCTTAATTTGGAGAACTTTGTGATTTTACAGTTTAAACAGTTTTAACTATTTTAAAAAATTTAATTTTTTTTATCAAGTTTCAGAAATTTTAAGAAATTTTAAATTTTTTCGATTTTTGAATTTTTAGAATTTTCGCATTTATCTCGATTTTTTAATTTCAACAAAACTTGCAATATTTCAATTTTGTCTATTTCTTTATTTTAAGAACTTTGCGATTTAACAGTTTTCACAGTTTTTACTATTTTGAAAAACATTAATTTTTTGATCTAATTTCGAAAATTTTCCGAAATCTTAAATTTTTTCGATTTTTGAATTTTGGAAATTTTTGCATTTTTCTTGAAATTTTTAATTCAACAAATTTTACAATTTTTCAATTTTGTAGATTTCTTAATTTAGAGAATTTTGTGATTTTGTCGATTTAACAGTTTTTACTATTTTGAAAAAATTTTATTTTTTTTATCAAATTTTCGGATATTTTGCAAAATTTTAATTTTTTTCGATTTTTGAATTTTTGGAATTTTTTAATTTTTCTCGATTTTTTTCATTTCATCAAAAATTACAATTTTCCAATTTTGTAGGATTCTTAATTTAGATAACTTTGCGATTTTACAGTTTTCACAGTTTTAACTATTTTGAAAAAAATGTATTTTGTTCGGAAATTTTCCGAAATTTTAAATTTGTTCGATTTTTGAATTTTGGTAATTTTTGCATTTTTCTTGATATTTTTAATTCAACAAAAATTACAATTTTCCAATTTTGGCGATTTCTTTATTTAAAGAGCTTTGCGATTTTTAAGTTTTCACAGTTTTTACTATTTTGAAAACAATTTATTTTTTTTAACAAATCTCGGAAAGTTTCCGAAATTTTAAATTTGTTCAATTTTTGAATTTCGGGAATTTTTGCATTTTTTTTTGATATTTTTATTTAACAAACTTTACAGTTCTCATATTTTGCCGATTTCTTAATTTGGAGAACTTTGTGATTTTACAGTTTAAACAGTTTTTACTATTTTGAAAAAATTTCCTTTTTTCTCTTAAATTTCGGAAATTTTTCGAAATTTTAAATTTTTTCGATTTTTGAATTTTTAGAATTTTCGCATTTTTCTCGATTTTTTCATTTCAACAAAAATTACAATTTTCCAATTTTGTAAATTTCTTAATTTGGAGAACTTTGTGATTTTACAGTTTAAACAGTTTTAACTATTTTAAGAAATTTCCTTTTTTTTATCAAGTTTCGGAAATTTTAAGAAATTTTAATTTTTTTCGATTTTTGAATTTTTAGAATTTTTGCATTTTTCTCGATTTTTTTTATTTCAACAAAAATTACAATTTTCCAATTTTGTAGATTTCTCAATGTAGAGAACTTTGCGATTTTACAGTTTTCACAGTTTTTACTATTTTGAAAAAACTTAATTTTTTTATCTAATTTCGGAAATTTTCCGAAATCTTAAATTTTTTCGATTTTTGAATTTTGGGAATTTTCGCATTTTTCTTGATATTTTTAATTCAACAAATTTTACAATTTTCCAATGTTGTCGATTTCTAAATTTAGAGAAGTTTTGTGATTTTGTCGATTATACGGTTGTTACTATTTTGAAGAAATTGTCTTCTTTATTAATTTTCGGAAATTTTCCGAAATTTTAAATTTTTTCGATTTTTGAATTTCTTAAATTTATTTATTTTTCTCGATTTTTTAAATTCAACAAATCTTACAATATTCCAATGTTGTCGATTTCTTAATTGAAAGAACTTTTTGTTTTTGTCGATTTTACAGGTCTTACTATTTTGAAAAAATTGTCTTATTTTATCAAACTTTCGGAAATTTTGCAAAAATTTAAATTTTCTCGATTTTCGGAAATTTGTCCATTTATCTCGATTTTTTAATTTCAACAAATCTTGCAATATTCCAATTTTGTCTATTTCTTTATTTAAAGAACTTTGCGATTTAACAGTTTTCACAGTTTTGTCTATTTTGAAAACAATTTAATTTTTTTTATCAAATTTCGGAAATTTTCCGAAATTTTAAATTTGTTCGATTTTTGAATTTTGGGAATTTTTGCATTTTTCTTGATTTTTTTATTCAACAAATTTTATAGTTCTCCAATTTTGTCGATTTCTTAATTTGGAGAACTTTGTGATTTTACAGTTTAAACAGTTTTAACTATTTTAAGAAATTTCCTTTTTTTTATCAAGTTTCGGAAATTTTCCGAAATTTTAAATTTTTTCGATTTTTGAATTTTTAGAATTTTCGCATTTTTCTCGGTTTTTTCATTTCAACAAAAATTACAATTTTCCAATTTTGTAATTTTCTTAATTTGGAGAACTTTGCGATTTTTAAGTTTTCACAGTTTTTACTATTTTGAAAAAACTTAATTTTTTTATCTAATTTCGGAAATTTTCCGAAAACTTAACTTTCTTCGATTTTTGAATTTTGGGAATTTTTGCATTTTTCCTGATATTTTTAATTCAACAAATTTTACAATTTTCCAATGTTGTCGATTTCTAAATTTAGAGAAGTTTGTGATTTTGTCGATTATACGGTTGTTACTATTTTGAAGAAATTGTCTTCTTTATTAATTTTCGGAAATTTTCAGAAATTTTAAATTTTTTCGATTTTTGAATTTCTTAAATTTATTAATTTTTCTCGATTTTTGAAATTCAACAAATCTTACAATATTCCAATTTTGTCGATTTCTTAATTGAAAGAACTTTTTGTTTTTGTCGATTTTACAGGTCTTACAATTTTGAAAAAATTGTCTTATTTTATCAAACTTTCGGAAATTTTGCAAAAATTTAAATTTTCTCGATTTTCGGAAATTTGTGCATTTATCTCGATTTTTTCATTTCAACAAAAATTACAAGTTTCCAATTTTGTAGATTTCTTAATTTAGAGAACTTTGCGATTTAACAGTTTTCACAGTTTTTACTATTTTGAAAAACATTAATTTTTTGATCTAATTTCGAAAATTTTTAGAAATCTTAAATTTTTTCGATTTTTGAATTTTGGAAATTTTTGCATTTTTCTTGAAATTTTTAATTCAACAAATTTTACAATTTTTCAATTTTGTAGATTTCTTAATTTAGAGAATTTTGTGATTTTGTCGATTTTACAGTTTTTACTATTTTGAAAAAAATTTTATTTTTTTATCAAATTTTCGGAAACTTTGCAAAATTTTAATTTTTTTCGATTTTTGAATTTTTAGAATTTTTGCAATTTTCTCGATTTTTTTTTTTCAACAAAAATTACATTTTTCCAATTTTGTAGATTTCTTAATGTAGAGAACTTTGCGATTTTACAGTTTTCACAGTTTTTACTATTTTGAAAAAACTTAATTTTTTTATCTAATTTCGAAAATTTTCCGAAATCTTAAATTTTTTCGATTTTTGAATTTTGGGAATTTTTGCATTTTTCTTGATATTTTTAATTCAACAAATTTTACAATTTTCCAATGTTGTCGATTTCTAAATTTAGAGAAGTTTTGTGATTTTGTCGATTATACGGTTGTTACTATTTTGAAGAAATTGTCTTCTTTATTAATTTTCGGAAATTTTCAGAAATTTTAAATTTTTTCGATTTTTGAATGTCTTAAATTTATTAATTTTTCTCGATTTTTTAAATTCAACAAATATTACAATATTCCAATGTTGTCGATTTCTTAATTGAAAGAACTTTTTGTTTTTGTCGATTTTACAGGTCTTACAATTTTGAAAAAATTGTCTTATTTTATCAAACTTTCGGAAATTTTGCAAAAATTTAAATTTTCTCGATTTTCGGAAATTTGTGCATTTATCTCGATTTTTTGATTTCAACAAAACAATATTCCAATTTTGTCTATTTCTTTATTTAAAGAGCTTTGCAATTTTTAAGTTTTCACAGTTGTTACTATTTTGAAAACAATTTAATTTTTTTATCAAATCTCGGAAAGTTTCCGAAATTTTAAATTTGTTCGATTTTTGAATTTCGGGAATTTTTGCATTTTTCTTGATATTTTTATTCAGCAAATTTTACAGTTCTCATATTTTGTCGATTTCTTAATTTGGAGAACTTTGTGATTTTACAGTTTAAACTGTTTTTACTATTTTGAAAATATTTCCTTTTTTCTATTAAATTTCAGAAATTTTCCGAAATTTTAAATTTTTTCGATTTTTGAATTTTTAGAATTTTTGCATTTTTCTCGATTTTTTCATTTCAACAAAAATTACAAGTTTCCAATTTTGTAGATTTCTTAATTTAGAGAACTTTGCGATTTAACAATTTTCACAGTTTTTACTATTTTGAAAAACATTAATTTTTTGATCTAATTTCGAAAATTTTCCGAAATCTTAAATTTTTTCGATTTTTGAATTTTGGAAATTTTTGCATTTTTCTTGAAATTTTTAATTCAACAAATTTTACAATTTTGTAGATTTCTTAATTTAGAGAATTTTGTGATTTTGTCGATTTTACAGTTTTTACTATTTTGAAAAAATTTTTTTTTTTTATCAAATTTTCGGAAACTTTGCAAAATTTTAATTTTTTTCGATTTTTGAATTTTTAGAATTTTTGCAATTTTCTCGATTTTTTTTATTTCAACAAAAATTACAATTTTCCAATTTTGTAGATTTCTTAATGTAGAGAACTTTGCGATTTTACAGTTTTCACAGTTTTTACTATTTTGAAAAAACTTAATTTTTTTATCTAATTTCGGAAATTTTCCGAAATCTTAAATTTTTTCGATTTTTGAATTTTGGGAATTTTTGCATTTTTCTTGATATTTTTAATTCAACAAATTTTACAATTTTCCAATGTTGTCGATTTCTAAATTTAGAGAAGTTTGTGATTTTGTCGATTATACGGTTGTTACTATTTGAAGAAATTGTCTTCTTTATTCATTTTCGGAAATTTTCAGAAATTTTAAATTTTTTCGATTTTTGAATTTCTTAAATTTATTAATTTTTCTCGATTTTTTAAATTCAACAAATCTTACAATATTCCAATGTTGTCGATTTCTTAATTGAAAGAACTTTTTGTTTTTGTCGATTTTACAGGTCTTACTATTTTGAAAAAATTGTCTTATTTTATCAAACTTTCGGAAATTTTGCAAAAATTTAAATTTTCTCGATTTTCGGAAATTTGTGCATTTATCTCGATTTTTTAATTTCAACAAAACAATTTTCCAATTTTGTCTATTTCTTTATTCAAAGAGCTTTGCGATTTTTAAGTTTTCACAGTTTTTACTATTTTGAAAACAATTTAATTTTTTTATCAAATCTCGGAAAGTTTCCGAAATTTTAAATTTGTTCGATTTTTGAATTTTTAGAATTTTCGCATTTTTCTCGATTTTTTCATTTCAACAAAAATTACAATTTTCCAATTTTGTAGATTTCTTAATTTGGAGAACTTTGTGATTTTACAGTTTAATCAGTTTTAACTATTTTAAAAAATTTCCTTTTTTTTATCAAGTTTCGAAAATTTTAAGAAATTTTAAATTTTTTCGATTTTTGAATTTTTAGAATTTTCGCATTTTTCTCGATTTTTTCATTTCAACAAAAATTACAATTTTCCAATTTTGTAGTTTTCTTAATTTTGAGAACTTTGTGATTTTACAGTTTAAACAGTTTCAACTATTTTAAAAAATTTCCTTTTTTTTATCAAGTTTCGGAAATTTTAAGAAATTTTAAATTTTTTCGATTTTTGAATTTTTAGAATTTTTGCATTTATCTCGATTTTTTCATTTCAACAAAAATTACAAGTTTCCAATTTTGTAGATTTCTTAATTTAGAGAACTTTGCGATTTAACAGTTTTCACAGTTTTTACTATTTTGAAAAACATTAATTTTTTGATCTAATTTCGAAAATTTTCCGAAATCTTAAATTTTTTCGATTTTTGATCTTTGGAAATTTTTGCATTTTTCTTGAAATTTTTAATTCAACAAATTTTACAATTTTTCAATTTTGTAGATTTCTTAATTTAGAGAATTTTGTGATTTTGTCGATTTTACAGTTTTTACTATTTTGAAAAAATTTTTATTTTTTTATCAAATTTTCGGAAACTTTGCAAAATTTTAATTTTGCGAACTTTGCGATTTTACAGTTTTCACAGTTTTTACTATTTTGAAAAAACTTAATTTTTTTATCTAATTTCGAAAATTTTCCGAAATCTTAAATTTTTTCGATTTTTGAATTTTGGGAATTTTTGCATTTTTCTTGATATTTTTAATTCAACAAATTTTACAATTTTCCAATGTTGTCGATTTCTAAATTTAGAGAAGTTTGTGATTTTGTCGATTATACGGTTGTTACTATTTTGAAGAAATTGTCTTCTTTATTAATTTTCGGAAATTTTCAGAAATTTTAAATTTTTTCGATTTTTGAATGTCTTAAATTTATTAATTTTTCTCGATTTTTTAAATTCAACAAATATTACAATATTCCAATGTTGTCGATTTCTTAATTGAAAGAACTTTTTGTTTTTGTCGATTTTACAGGTCTTACAATTTTGAAAAAATTGTCTTATTTTATCAAACTTTCGGAAATTTTGCAAAAATTTAAATTTTCTCGATTTTCGGAAATTTGTGCATTTATCTCGATTTTTTAATTTCAACAAAACAATATTCCAATTTTGTCTATTTCTTTATTTAAAGAGCTTTGCAATTTTTAAGTTTTCACAGTTGTTACTATTTTGAAAACAATTTAATTTTTTTATCAAATCTCGGAAAGTTTCCGAAATTTTAAATTTGTTCGATTTTTGAATTTCGGGAATTTTTGCATTTTTCTTGATATTTTTAATTCAACAAATTTTACAATTTGCTTTTTTTTTATCAAGTTTCGGAAATTTTAAGAAATTTAAAATTTTTTCGATTTTTGAATTTTTAGAATTTTCGCATTTATCTCGTTTTTTTCATTTCAACAAAAATTACAAGTTTCCAATTTTGTAGATTTCTTCATTTAGAGAACTTTGCAATTTAACAGTTTTCACAGTTTTTACTATTTTGAAAAACATTAATTTTTTTATCTTATTTCGAAAATTTTCCGAAATCTTAAATTTTTTCGATTTTTGAATTTTGGAAACTTTTGCATTTTTCTTGAAATTTTTAATTCAACAAAATTTACAATTTTTCAATTTTGTAGATTTCTTAATTTAGAGAATTTTGTGATTTTGTCGATTTTACAGTTTTTACTATTTTGAAAAAATTTTCTTTTTCTATCAAATTTTCGGAAATTTTGCAAAATTTTAATTTTTTTCGATTTTTGAATTTTTAGAATTTTTGCATTTTTCTCGATTTTTTTATTTCAACAAAAATTACAATTTTCCAATTTTGTAGATTTCTTAATGTAGAGAACTTTGCGATTTTACAGTTTTCACAGTTTTTGCTATTTTGAAAAAATTTTATTTTTTTATCAAATTTCGGAAATTTTCCGAAATTTTAAATTTGTTCGATTTTTGTATTTTGGGAATTTTTGCATTTTTCTTGATATTTTTGTTCAACAAATTTTATAGTTCTCCAATTTTGTCGATTTCTTAATTTGGAGAACTTTTTGATTTTACAGATTAAACAGTTTTTACTATTTTGAAAAAATTTCCTTTTTTTTTATTAAATTTCGGAAATTTTCCGAAATTTTAAATTTTTTCGATTTTTGAATTTTTAGAATTTTCGCATTTATCTCAATTTTTTCATTTCAACAAAAATTACAATTTTCCAATTTTGTAGATTTCTTAATTTGGAGAACTTTGTGATTTTACAGTTTAAACAGTTTTAACTATTTTAAAAAATTTGCTTTTTTTTATCAAGTTTCGGAAATTTTAAGAAATTTTAAATTTTTTCGATTTTTGAATTTTTAGAACTTACGCATTTATCTCGATTTTTTCATTTCAACAAAAATTACAAGTTTCCAATTTTGTAGATTTCTTAATTTAGAGAACTTTGCGATTTTTAAGTTTTCACAGTTTTTACTATTTTGAACAAAATTTCTTTTGTTATCGAATTTCGGAAATTTTCCGAAATTTTAAATTTTTTCGATTTTTGAATTTAGGGAATTTTAGCATTTTTCTTGATATTTTTAATTCAACAAAAATTACAATTTTCCAAGTTTGGCGATTTCTTTATTTAAAGAGCTTTGCGATTTTACAGTTTTCACAGTTTTTGCTATTTTGAAAAAAATTTTATTTTTTTATCAAATTTCGGAAATTTTCCGAAATTTTAAATTTGTTCGATTTTTGTATTTTGGGAATTTTTGCATTTTTCTTGATGTTTTTATTCAACAAATTTTATAGTTCTCCAATTTTGTCGATTTCTTAATTTGGAGAACTTTGTGATTTTACAGTTTAAACAGTTTTTACTATTTTGAAAAAATTTCCTTTTTTTTTATTAAATTTCGGAAATTTTCCGAAATTTTAAATTTTTTCGATTTTTGAATTTTTAGAATTTTCGCATTTATCTCGATTTTTTCATTTCAACAAAAATTACAAGTTTCCAATTTTGTAGATTTCTTAATGTAGAGAACTTTGCGATTTTACAGTTTTCACAGTTATTACTATTTTGAAAAAACTTAATTTTTTTATCTAATTTCGGAAATTTTCCGAAATCTTACATTTTTTCGATTTTTGAATTTTGGGAATTTTTGCATTTTTCTTGATATTTTTAATTCAACAAATTTTACAATTTTCCAATGTTGTCGATTTCTAAATTTAGAGAATTTTGTGATTTTGTCGATTTTACAGTTTTTACTATTTTGAAAAAATTGTATTTTTTTATCAAATTTTCGGAAACTTTGCAAAATTTTAATTTTTTTCGATTTTTGAATTTTTAGAATTTTTGCATTTTTCTCGATTTTTTTTATTTCAACAAAAATTACAATTTTCCAATTTTGTAGATTTCTTAATGTAGAGAACTTTGCGATTTTACAGTTTTCACAGTTTTTACTATTTTTAAAAAACTTAATTTTTTTATCTAGTTTCGGAAATTTTCCGAAATCTTAAATTTTTTCGTTTTTTGAATTTTGGGAATTTTTGCATTTTTCTTGATATTTTTAATTCAACAAATTTTACAATTTTCCAATGTTGTCGATTTCTAAATTTAGAGAAGTTTGTGATTTTGTCGATTATACGGTTGTTCCTATTTTGAATAAATTGTCTTCTTTATTAATTTTCGGAAATTTTCAGAAATTTTAAATTTTTTCGATTTTTGAATTTCTTAAATTTATTAATTTTTCTCGATTTTTTAAATTCAAGAAATCTTACAATATTCCAATGTTGTCGATTTCTTAATTGAAAGAACTTTTTGTTTTTGTCGATCTTATAGGTCTTACTATTTTGAAAAAATTGTCTTATTTTATCAAACTTTCGGAAATTTTGCAAAAATTTAAATTTTCTCGATTTTCGGAAATTTGTGCATTTATCTCGATTTTTTAATTTCAACAAAACAATATTCCAATTTTTTCTATTTCTTTATTTAAAGAGCTTTGCGATTTTTAAGTTTTCACAGTTTTTACTATTTTGAAAACAATTTAATTTTTTTATCAAATCTCGGAAAGTTTCCGAAATTTTAAATTTGTTCGATTTTTGAATTTTTAGAATTTTCGCATTTTTCTCGATTTTTTCATTTCAACAAAAATTACAATTTTCCAATTTTGTAGATTTCTTAATTTGGAGAACTTTGTGATTTTACAGTTTAAACAGTTTTAACTATTTTAAAAAATTTCCATTTTTTTATCAAGTTTCGGAAATTTTAAGAAATTTTAAATTTTTTCGATTTTTGAATTTTTAGAATTTTCGCATTTATCTCGATTTTTTCATTTCAACAAAAATTACAAGTTTCCAATTTTGTAGATTTCTTAATTTAGAGAACTTTGCGATTTTTAAGTTTTCACAGTTTTTACTATTTTGAAAAACATTAATTTTTTGATCCAATTTCGAAAATTTTCCGAAATCTTAAATTTTTTCAATTTTTGAATTTTGGAAATTTTTGCATTTTTCTTGAAATTTTTAATTCAACAAATTTTACAATTTTTCAATTTTGTAGATTTCTTAATTTAGAGAATTTTGTGATTTTTTCGATTTTACAGTTTTTACTATTTTGAAAAATTTTTATTTTTTTTTATCAAATTTTCGGAAACTTTGCAAAATTTTAATTTTTTTCAATTTTTGAATTTTTAGAATTTTTGCATTTTTCTCGATTTTTTTTATTTCAACAAAAATTACAATTTTCCAATTTTGTAGATTTCTTAATGTAGAGAACTTTGCGATTTTACAGTTTTCACAGTTTTTACTATTTTGAAAAAACTTAATTTTTTTATCTAATTTCGGAAATTTTCCGAAATCTTAAATTTTTTCGTTTTTTGAATTTTGGGAATTTTAGCATTTTTCTTGATATTTTTAATTCAACAAAAATTACAATTTTCCAATTTTGGCGATTTTTGTATTTAAAGAGCTTTGCGATTTTTAAGTTTTCACAGTTTTTACTATTTTGAACAAAATTTCTTTTGTTATCGAATTTCGGAAATTTTCCGAAATTTTAAATTTGTTCGATTTTTGTATTTTGGGAATTTTTGCATTTTTCTTGATATTTTTATTCAACAAATTTAATAGTTCTCCAATTTTGTCGATTTCTTAATTTGGAGAACTTTGTGATTTTACAGATTAAACAGTTTTTACTATTTTGAAAAAATTTCCTTTTTTTTTATTAAATTTCGAAAATTTTCCGAAATTTTAAATTTTTTCGATTTTTGAATTTTTAGAATTTTCGCATTTATCTCAATTTTTTCATTTCAACAAAAATTACAATTTTCCAATTTTGTAGATTTCTTAATTTGGTGAACTTTGTGATTTTACAGTTTAAACAGTTTTAACTATTTTAAAAAATTTCCTTTTTTTTATCAAGTTTCGGAAATTTTAAGAAATTTTAAATTTTTTCGATTTTTGAATTTTTAGAACTTACGCATTTATCTCGATTTTTTCATTTCAACAAAAATTACAAGTTTCCAATTTTGTAGATTTCTTAATTTAGAGAACTTTGCGATTTTTAAGTTTTCACAGTTTTTACTATTTTGAACAAAATTTCTTTTGTTATCGAATTTCGGAAATTTTCCGAAATTTTAAATTTTTTCGATTTTTGAATTTAGGGAATTTTAGCATTTTTCTTTGTATTTTTAATTCAACAAAAATTACAATTTTCCAATTTTGGCGATTTCTTTATTTAAAGAGCTTTGCGATTTTACAGTTTTCACAGTTTTTGCTATTTTGAAAAAAATTTTATTTTTTTATCAAATTTCGGAAATTTTCCGAAATTTTAAATTTGTTCGATTTTTGTATTTTGGGAATTTTTGCATTTTTCATGATGTTTTTATTCAACAAATTTTATAGTTCTCCAATTTTGTCGATTTCTTAATTTGGAGAACTTTGTGATTTTACAGTTTAAACAGTTTTTACTATTTTGAAAAAATTTCCTTTTTTTTTATTAAATTTCGGAAATTTTCCGAAATTTTAAATTTTTTCGATTTTTGAATTTTTAGAATTTTCGCATTTATCTCAATTTTTTCATTTCAACAAAAATTACAATTTTCCAATTTTGTAGATTTCTTAATTTGGAGAACTTTGTGATTTTACAGTTTAAACAGTTTTAACTATTTTAAAAAATTTCCTTTTTTTATCAAGTTTCGGAAATTTTAAGAAATTTTAAATTTTTTCGATTTTTGAATTTTTAGAACTTACGCATTTATCTCGATTTTTTCATTTCAACAAAAATTACAAGTTTCCAATTTTGTAGATTTCTTAATTTAGAGAACTTCCAATTTTGTCTATTTCTTTATTTAAAGAGCTTTGCGATTTTTAAGTTTTCACAGTTTTTACTATTTTGAAAACAATTTAATTTTTTTATCAAATCTCGGAAAGTTTCCGAAATTTTAAATTTGTTCGATTTTTGAATTTCGGGAATTTTTGCATTTTTCTTGATATTTTTATTCAACAAATTTTACAGTTCTCATATTTTGTCGATTTCTTAATTTGGAGAACTTTCTGATTTTACAGTTTAAACAGTTTTTACTATTTTGAAAATATTTCCTTTTTTCTATTAAATTTCGGAAATTTTCCGAAATTTTAAATTTTTTCGATTTTTGAATTTTTAGAATTTTCGCATTTTTCTCGATTTTTTCATTTCAACAAAAATTACAATTTTTCAATTTTGTAGATTTCTTAATTTTGAGAACTTTGTGATTTTACAGTTTAAACAGTTTTAACTATTTTAAAAAATTTCCTTTTTTTTATCAAGTTTCGGAAATTTTAAGAAATTTTAAATTTTTTTCGATTTTTGAATTTTTAGAATTTTCGCATTTATCTCTATTTTTTCATTTCAACAAAAATTACAAGTTTCCAATTTTGTAGATTTCTTAATGTAGAGAACTTTGCGATTTTACAGTTTTCACAGTTATTACTATTTTGAAAAAACTTAATTTTTTTTATTTAATTTCGGAAATTTTCCGAAATCTTAAATTTTTTCGATTTTTGAATTTTGGGAATTTTTGCATTTTTCTTGATATTTTTAATACAACAAATTTTACAATTTTCCAATGTTGTCGATTTCTAAATTTAGAGAATTTTGTGATTTTGTCGACTTTACAGTTTTTACTATTTTGAAAAAATTGTATTTTTTATCAAATTTTCGGAAACTTTGCAAAATTTTAATTTTTTTTCGATTTTTGAATTTTTAGAATTTTTGCATTTTTCTCGATTTTTTTTATTTCAACAAAAATTACAATTTTCCAATTTTGTAGATTTCTTAATGTAGAGAACTTTGCGATTTTACAGTTTTCACAGTTTTTACTATTTTGAAAAAACTTAATTTTTTTATCTAATTTCGGAAATTTTCCGAAATCTTAAATTTTTTCGTTTTTTGAATTTTGGGAATTTTTGCATTTTTCTTGATATTTTTAATTCAACAAATTTTACAATTTTCCAATGTTGTCGATTTCTAAATTTAGAGAAGTTTGTGATTTTGTCGATTATACGGTTGTTACTATTTTGAATAAATTGTCTTCTTTATTAATTTTCGGAAATTTTCAGAAATTTTAAATTTTTTCGATTTTTGAATTTCTTAAATTTTTTAATTTTTCTCGATTTTTTAAATTCAACAAATCTTACAATATTCCAATGTTGTCGATTTCTTAATTGAAAGAACTTTTTGTTTTTGTCGATCTTACAGGTCTTACTATTTTGAAAAAATTATCTTATTTTATCAAACTTTCGGAAATTTTGCAAAAATTTAAATTTTCTCGATTTTCGGAAATTTGTGCATTTATCTCGATTTTTTAATTTCAACAAAACTTGCAATATTCCAATTTTGTCTATTTCTTTATTTAAAGAACTTTGCGATTTAACAGTTTTCACAGTTTTTTCTATTTTGAAAAAAATTTAATTTTTTTGTCAAATTTCGGAAATTTTCCGAAATTTTAAATTTGTTCGATTTTTTAATTTTGGGAATTTTTGCATTTTTCTTGATATTTTTATTCAACAAATTTTATAGTTCTCCAATTTTGTCGAATTCTTTATTTGGAGAACTTTGTGATTTTACAGTTTAAACAGTTTTAACTATTTTAAAAAATTTCCTTTTTTTTATCAAGTTTCGGAAATTTTAAGAAATTTTAAATTTTTTCGATTTTTGAATTTTTAGAATTTTCGCATTTATCTCGATTTTTTCATTTCAACAAAAATTACAATTTTCCAATTTTGTAGATTTCTTAATGTAGAGAACTTTGCGATTTTACAGTTTTCACAGTTTTTACTATTTTGAAAAAACTTAATTTTTTTATCTAATTTCGGAAATTTTCCGAAATCTTAAATTTTTTCGATTTTTGAATTTTGGGAATTTTTGCATTTTTCTTGATATTTTTAATTCAACAAATTTTACAATTTTCCAATGTTGTCGATTTCTAAATTTAGAGAAGTTTGTGATTTTGTCGATTATACGGTTGTTACTATTTTGAAGAAATTGTCTTCTTTATTAATTTTCGGAAATTTTCCGAAATTTTAAATTTTTTCGATTTTTGAATTTTTTTAAATTTATTAATTTTTCTCGATTTTTTAAATTCAACAAATCTTACAATATTCCAATGTTGTCGATTTCTTAATTGAAAGAACTTTTTGTTTTTGTCGATTTTACAGGTCTTACTATTTTGAAAAAATTGTCTTATTTTATCAAACTTTCGGAAATTTTGCAAAAATTTAAATTTTCTCGATTTTCGGAAATTTGTGCATTTATCTCGATTTTTTAATTTCAACAAAACTTGCAATATTCCAATTTTGTCGATTTCTTTATTTAAAGAACTTTGCAATTTAACAGTTTTCACAGTTTTGTCTATTTTGAAAACAATTTAATTTTTTTATCAAATTTCGGAAATTTTCCGAAATTTTAAATTTGTTCGATTTTTGAATTTTGGGAATTTTTGCATTTTTTTTTATAATTTTATTCAACAAATTTTATAGTTCTCCAATTTTGTCGATTTCTTAATTTGGAGAACTTTGTGATTTTACAGTTTAAACAGTTTTTACTATTTTGAAAAAATTTCCTTTTTTTTATTAAATTTCGGAAATTTTCCGAAATTTTAAATTTTTTAGATTTTTGAATTTTTAGAATTTTCGCATTTATCTCGATTTTTTCATTTCAACAAAAATTACAATTTTCAAATTTTGTAGATTTCTTAATTTGGAGAACTTTGTGATTTTAAAGTTTAAACAGTTTTACCTATTTTAAAAAATTTCCTTTTTTTTATCAAGTTTCGGAAATTTTAAGAAATTTTAAATTTTTTCGATTTTTTAATTTTTAGAATTTTCGCATTTATCGTGATTGTTTCATTTCAACAAAAATTACAAGTTTCCAATTTTGTAGATTTCTTAATTTAGAGAACTTTGCGATTTAACAGTTTTCACAGTTTTTACTATTTTGAAAAACATTAATTTTTTGATCTAATTTCGAAAATTTTCCGAAATCTTAAATTTTTTCGATTTTTGAATTTTGGAAATTTTTGCATTTTTCTTGATATTTTTAATTCAACAAATTTTACAATTTTTCAATTTTGTAGATTTCTTAATTTAGTGAATTTTGTGATTTTGTCGATTTAACAGTTTTTACTATTTTGAAAAAATTTTATTTTTTTATCAAATTTTCGGATATTTTGCAAAATTTTCATTTTCTTCGATTTTTGAATTTTTGGAATTTTTTAATTTTTCTCGATTTTTTCATTTCAACAAAAATTACAATTTTCCAATTTTGTAGGTTTCTTAATTAAGATAACTTTGCGATTTTACAGTTTTCACAGTTTTTGCTACTTTGAAAAAAATGTATTTTGTTCGGAAATTTTCCGAAATTTTAAATTTGTTCGATTTTTGAATTTTGGGAATTTTAGCATTTTTCGTGATATTTTTAATTAAACAAAAATTACAATTTTCCAATTTTGGCGATTTTTTTATTTAAAGAGCTTTGCGATTTTTAGGTTTTCACAGTTTTTACTATTTTGAAAACAATTTAATTTTTTTATCAAATCTCGAAAGTTTCCGAAAATTTAAATTTGTTCAATTTTTGAATTTCGGGAATTTTTGCTTTTTTCTTGATATTTTTATTCAACAAATTTTACAGTTCTCATATTTTGTCGATTTCTTAATTTGGAGAACTTTGTGATTTTACAGTTTAAACAGTTTTTACTATTTTGAAAAAATTTCCTTTTTTCTATTAAATTTCGGAAATTTTCCGAAATTCTAAATTTTTTCGATTTTTTAATTTTTAGAATTTTCGCATTTTTCTCGATTTTTTCCTTTCAACAAAAATTACAAGTTTCCAATTTTGTAGATTTCTTAATTTAGAGAAATTTGCGATTTAACAGTTTTTTACAGTTTTTACTATTTTGAAAAACATTAATTTTTTGATCTAATTTCGAAAATTTTCCGAAATCTTAAATTTTTTCGATTTTTGAATTTCGGGAATTTTTGCATTTTTCTTGATATTTTTATTCAACAAATTTTACAGTTCTCATATTTTGTCGATTTCTTAATTTGGAGAACTTTCTGATTTTACAGTTTAAACAGTTTTTACTATTTTGAAAATATTTCCTTTTTTCTATTAAATTTCGGAAATTTTCCGAAATTTTAAATTTTTTCGATTTTTGAATTTTTAGAATTTTCGCATTTTTCTCGATTTTTTCATTTCAACAAAAATTACAATTTTTCAATTTTGTAGATTTCTTAATTTGGAGAACTTTGTGATTTTACAGTTTAAACAGTTTTAACTATTTTAAAAAATTTCCTTTTTTTTATCAAGTTTCGGAAATTTTAAGAAATTTTAAATTTTTTTCGATTTTTGAATTTTTAGAATTTTCGCATTTATCTCGATTTTTTCATTTCAACAAAAATTACAAGTTTCCAATTTTGTAGATTTCTTAATGTAGAGAACTTTGCGATTTTACAGTTTTCACAGTTATTACTATTTTGAAAAAACTTAATTTTTTTATCTAATTTCGGAAATTTTCCGAAATCTTAAATTTTTTCGATTTTTGAATTTTGGGAATTTTTGCATTTTTCTTGATATTTTTAATTCAACAAATTTTACAATTTTCCAATGTTGTCGATTTCTAAATTTAGAGAATTTTGTGATTTTGTCGATTTTACAGTTTTTACTATTTTGAAAAAATTGTATTTTTTTATCAAATTTTCGGAAACTTTGCAAAATTTTAATTTTTTTCGATTTTTGAATTTTTAGAATTTTTGCATTTTTCTCGATTTTTTTTATTTCAACAAAAATTACAATTTTCCAATTTTGTAGATTTCTTAATGTAGAGAACTTTGCGATTTTACAGTTTTCACAGTTTTTACTATTTTTAAAAAACTTAATTTTTTTATCTAATTTCGGAAATTTTCCGAAATCTTAAATTTTTTCGTTTTTTGAATTTTGGGAATTTTTGCATTTTTCTTGATATTTTTAATTCAACAAATTTTACAATTTTCCAATGTTGTCGATTTCTTAATTTAGAGAAGTTTGTGATTTTGTCGATTATACGGTTGTTACTATTTTGAATAAATTGTCTTCTTTATTAAATTTCGGAAATTTTGCAAAAATTTAAATTTTCTCGATTTTCGGAAATTTGTGCATTTATCTCGATTTTTTAATTTCAACAAAACAATATTCCAATTTTGTCTATTTCTTTATTTAAAGAGCTTTGCGATTTTAAAGTTTTCACAGTTTTTACTATCTTGAAAACAATTTAATTTTTTTATCAAATCTCGGAAAGTTTCCGAAATTTTAAATTTGTTCGATTTTTGAATTTTTAGAATTTTCGCATTTTTCTCGATTTTTTCATTTCAACAAAAATTACAATTTTCCAATTTTGTAGATTTCTTAATTTGGAGAACTTTGTGATTTTACAGTTTTATCAGTTTTAACTATTTTAAAAAATTTCCTTTTTTTTATCAAGTTTCGGAAATTTTAAGAAATTTTAAATTTTTTCGATTTTTGAATTTTTAGAATTTTCGCATTTTTCTCGATTTTTTCATTTCAACAAAAATTACAATTTTCCAATTTTGTAGATTTCTTAATTTGGAGAACTTTGTGATTTTACAGTTTAAACAGTTTTAACTATTTTAAAAAATTTCCATTTTTTTATCAAGTTTCGGAAATTTTAAGAAATTTTAAATTTTTTCGATTTTCGGAAATTTGTGCATTTATCTCGATTTTTTAATTTCAACAAAACAATATTCCAATTTTGTCTATTTCTTTATTTAAAGAGCTTTGCGATTTTAAAGTTTTCACAGTTTTTACTATTTTGAAAACAATTTAATTTTTTTATCAAATCTCGGAAAGTTTCCGAAATTTTAAATTTGTTCGATTTTTGAATTTTTAGAATTTTCGCATTTTTCTCGATTTTTTCATTTCAACAAAAATTACAATTTTCCAATTTTGTAGATTTCTTAATTTGGAGAACTTTGTGATTTTACAGTTTAATCAGTTTTAACTATTTTAAAAAATTTCCTTTTCTTTGTCAAGTTTCGGAAATTTTCCGAAATTTTAAATTTTTTCGATTTTTGAATTTTTAGAATTTTCGCATTTTTCTCGATTTTTTCATTTCAACAAAAATTACAATTTTCCAATTTTGTAGATTTCTTAATTTGGAGAACTTTGTGATTTTACAGTTTAAACAGTTTTAACTATTTTAAAAAATTTCCATTTTTTTATCAAGTTTCGGAAATTTTAAGAAATTTTAAATTTTTTCGATTTTTGAATTTTTAGAATTTTCGCATTTATCTCGATTTTTTCATTTCAACAAAAATTACAAGTTTCCAATTTTGTAGATTTCTTAATTTAAAGAACTTTGCGATTTTTAAGTTTTCACAGTTTTTACTATTTTGAAAAACATTAATTTTTTGATCCAATTTCGAAAATTTTCCGAAATCTTAACTTTTTTCGATTTTTGAATTTCTTAAATTTATTAATTTTTCTCGATTTTTTAAATTCAACAAATCTTACAATATTCCAATGTTGTCGATTTCTTAATTGAAAGAACTTTTTGTTTTTGTCGATTTTACAGGTCTTACAATTTTGAAAAAATTGTCTTATTTTATCAAACTTTCGGAAATTTTGCAAAAATTTAAATTTTCTCGATTTTCGGAAATTTGTGCATTTATCTCGATTTTTTAATTTCAACAAAAATTACAAGTTTCCAATTTTGTCTATTTCTTTATTTAAAGAACTTTGCGATTTAACAGTTTTCACAGTTTTGTCTATTTTGAAAACAATTTAATTTTTGTTATCGAATTTCGGAAATTTTCCGAAATTTTAAATTTTTTCGATTTTTGAATTTAGGGAATTTTAGCATTTTTCTTGGTATTTTTAATTCAACAAAAATTACAATTTTCCAATTTTGGCGATTTCTTAATTTGGAAAACTTTGTGATTTTACAGTTTAAACAGTTTTAACTATTTTAAAAAATTTCCTTTTTTTTATTAAGTTTCGGAAATTTTAAGAAATTTTTAATTTTTTCGATTTTTGAATTTTTAGAATTTTCGCATTTATCTCGATTTTTTCATTTCAACAAAAATTTCAAGTTTCCAATTTTGTTGATTTCTTAATTTGAAGAACTTTGTGATTTTACAGATTAAACAGTTTTTACTATTTTGAAAAAATTTCCTTTTTTTTTATTAAATTTCGGAAATTTTCCGAAATTTTAAATTTTTTCGATTTTTGAATTTTTAGAATTTTCGCATTTATCTCAATTTTTTCATTTCAACAAAAATTACAATTTTCCAATTTTGTAGATTTCTTAATTTGGAGAACTTTGTGATTTTACAGTTTAAACAGTTGTAACTATTTTAAAAAATTTCCTTTTTTTTATCAAGTTTCGGAAATTTTAAGAAATTTTAAATTTTTTCGATTTTTGAATTTTTAGAACTTACGCATTTATCTCGATTTTTTCATTTCAACAAAAATTACAAGTTTCCAATTTTGTAGATTTCTTAATTTAGAGAACTTTGCGATTTTTAAGTTTTCACAGTTTTTACTATTTTGAACAAAATTTCTTTTGTTATCGAATTTCGGAAATTTTCCGAAATTTTAAATTTTTTCGATTTTTGAATTTAGGGAATTTTAGCATTTTTCTTGGTATTTTTAATTCAACAAAAATTACAATTTTCCAATTTTGGCGATTTCTTTATTTAAAGAGCTTTGCGATTTTACAGTTTTCACAGTTTTTGCTATTTTGAAAAAAATTTTATTTTTTTATCAAATTTCGGAAATTTTCCGAAATTTTAAATTTGTTCGATTTTTGTATTTTGGGAATTTTTGCATTTTTCTTGATGTTTTTATTCAACAAATTTTATAGTTCTCCAATTTTGTCGATTTATTAATTTGGAGAACTTTGTGATTTTACAGTTTAAACAGTTTTTACTATTTTGAAAAAATTTCCTTTTTTTTTATTAAATTTCGGAAATTTTCCGAAATTTTAAATTTTTTCGATTTTTGAATTTTTAGAATTTTCGCATTTATCTCAATTTTTTCATTTCAACAAAAATTACAATTTTCCAATTTTGTAGATTTCTTAATTTTTAGAACTTTGTGATTTTACAGTTTAAACAGTTTTAACTATTTTAAAAAATTTCCTTTTTTTATCAAGTTTCGGAAATTTTAAGAAATTTTAAATTTTTTCGATTTTTGAATTTTTAGAACTTACGCATTTATCTCGATTTTTTCATTTCAACAAAAATTACAAGTTTCCAATTTTGTAGATTTCTTAATTTAGAGAACTTCCAATTTTGTCTATTTCTTTATTTAAAGAGCTTTGCGATTTTTAAGTTTTCACAGTTTTTACTATTTTGAAAACAATTTAATTTTTTTATCAAATCTCGGAAAGTTTCCGAAATTTTAAATTTGTTCGATTTTTGAATTTTTAGAATTTTCGCATTTTTCTCGATTTTTTCATTTCAACAAAAATTACAATTTTCCAATTTTGTAGATTTCTTAATTTGGAGAACTTTGTGATTTTACAGTTTAATCAGTTTTAACTATTTTAAAAAATTTCCTTTTCTTTGTCAAGTTTCGGAAATTTTCCGAAATTTTAAATTTTTTCGATTTTTGAATTTTTAGAATTTTCGCATTTTTCTCGATTTTTTCATTTCAACAAAAATTACAATTTTCCAATTTTGTAGATTTCTTAATTTGGAGAACTTTGTGATTTTACAGTTTAAACAGTTTTAACTATTTTAAAAAATTTCCATTTTTTTATCAAGTTTCGGAAATTTTAAGAAATTTTAAATTTTTTCGATTTTTGAATTTTTAGAATTTTCGCATTTATCTCGATTTTTTCATTTCAACAAAAATTACAAGTTTCCAATTTTGTAGATTTCTTAATTTAAAGAACTTTGCGATTTTTAAGTTTTCACAGTTTTTACTATTTTGAAAAACATTAATTTTTTGATCCAATTTCGAAAATTTTCCGAAATCTTAACTTTTTTCGATTTTTGAATTTCTTAAATTTATTAATTTTTCTCGATTTTTTAAATTCAACAAATCTTACAATATTCCAATGTTGTCGATTTCTTAATTGAAAGAACTTTTTGTTTTTGTCGATTTTACAGGTCTTACAATTTTGAAAAAATTGTCTTATTTTATCAAACTTTCGGAAATTTTGCAAAAATTTAAATTTTCTCGATTTTCGGAAATTTGTGCATTTATCTCGATTTTTTAATTTCAACAAAAATTACAAGTTTCCAATTTTGTCTATTTCTTTATTTAAAGAACTTTGCGATTTAACAGTTTTCACAGTTTTGTCTATTTTGAAAACAATTTAATTTTTGTTATCGAATTTCGGAAATTTTCCGAAATTTTAAATTTTTTCGATTTTTGAATTTAGGGAATTTTAGCATTTTTCTTGGTATTTTTAATTCAACAAAAATTACAATTTTCCAATTTTGGCGATTTCTTAATTTGGAAAACTTTGTGATTTTACAGTTTAAACAGTTTTAACTATTTTAAAAAATTTCCTTTTTTTTATTAAGTTTCGGAAATTTTAAGAAATTTTTAATTTTTTCGATTTTTGAATTTTTAGAATTTTCGCATTTATCTCGATTTTTTCATTTCAACAAAAATTTCAAGTTTCCAATTTTGTTGATTTCTTAATTTGAAGAACTTTGTGATTTTACAGATTAAACAGTTTTTACTATTTTGAAAAAATTTCCTTTTTTTTTATTAAATTTCGGAAATTTTCCGAAATTTTAAATTTTTTCGATTTTTGAATTTTTAGAATTTTCGCATTTATCTCAATTTTTTCATTTCAACAAAAATTACAATTTTCCAATTTTGTAGATTTCTTAATTTGGAGAACTTTGTGATTTTACAGTTTAAACAGTTGTAACTATTTTAAAAAATTTCCTTTTTTTTATCAAGTTTCGGAAATTTTAAGAAATTTTAAATTTTTTCGATTTTTGAATTTTTAGAACTTACGCATTTATCTCGATTTTTTCATTTCAACAAAAATTACAAGTTTCCAATTTTGTAGATTTCTTAATTTAGAGAACTTTGCGATTTTTAAGTTTTCACAGTTTTTACTATTTTGAACAAAATTTCTTTTGTTATCGAATTTCGGAAATTTTCCGAAATTTTAAATTTTTTCGATTTTTGAATTTAGGGAATTTTAGCATTTTTCTTGGTATTTTTAATTCAACAAAAATTACAATTTTCCAATTTTGGCGATTTCTTTATTTAAAGAGCTTTGCGATTTTACAGTTTTCACAGTTTTTGCTATTTTGAAAAAAATTTTATTTTTTTATCAAATTTCGGAAATTTTCCGAAATTTTAAATTTGTTCGATTTTTGTATTTTGGGAATTTTTGCATTTTTCTTGATGTTTTTATTCAACAAATTTTATAGTTCTCCAATTTTGTCGATTTCTTAATTTGGAGAACTTTGTGATTTTACAGTTTAAACAGTTTTTACTATTTTGAAAAAATTTCCTTTTTTTTTATTAAATTTCGGAAATTTTCCGAAATTTTAAATTTTTTCGATTTTTGAATTTTTAGAATTTTCGCATTTATCTCAATTTTTTCATTTCAACAAAAATTACAATTTTCCAATTTTGTAGATTTCTTAATTTTTAGAACTTTGTGATTTTACAGTTTAAACAGTTTTAACTATTTTAAAAAATTTCCTTTTTTTATCAAGTTTCGGAAATTTTAAGAAATTTTAAATTTTTTCGATTTTTGAATTTTTAGAACTTACGCATTTATCTCGATTTTTTCATTTCAACAAAAATTACAAGTTTCCAATTTTGTAGATTTCTTAATTTAGAGAACTTCCAATTTTGTCTATTTCTTTATTTAAAGAGCTTTGCGATTTTTAAGTTTTCACAGTTTTTACTATTTTGAAAACAATTTAATTTTTTTATCAAATCTCGGAAAGTTTCCGAAATTTTAAATTTGTTCGATTTTTGAATTTCGGGAATTTTTGCATTTTTCTTGATATTTTTATTCAACAAATTTTACAGTTCTCATATTTTGTCGATTTCTTAATTTGGAGAACTTTCTGATTTTACAGTTTAAACAGTTTTTACTATTTTGAAAATATTTCCTTTTTTCTATTAAATTTCGGAAATTTTCCGAAATTTTAAATTTTTTCGATTTTTGAATTTTTAGAATTTTCGCATTTTTCTCGATTTTTTCATTTCAACAAAAATTACAATTTTTCAATTTTGTAGATTTCTTAATTTGGAGAACTTTGTGATTTTACAGTTTAATCAGTTTTTACTATTTTTAAAAAACTTAATTTTTTTATCTAATTTCGGAAATTTTCCGAAATCTTAAATTTTTTCGTTTTTTGAATTTTGGGAATTTTTGCATTTTTCTTGATATTTTTAATTCAACAAATTTTACAATTTTCCAATGTTGTCGATTTCTAAATTTAGAGAAGTTTGTGATTTTGTCGATTATACGGTTGTTACTATTTTGAATAAATTGTCTTCTTTATTAATTTTCGGAAATTTTCAGAAATTTTAAATTTTTTCGATTTTTGAATTTCTTAAATTTATTAATTTTTCTCGATTTTTGAAATTCAACAAATCTTACAATATTCCAATGTTGTCGATTTCTTAATTGAAAGAACTTTTTGTTTTTGTCGATCTTACAGGTCTTACTATTTTGAAAAAATTGTCTTATTTTACAAATTTCCAATTTTGGCGATTTTTTTATTTAAAGAGCTTTGCGATTTTTAGGTTTTCACAGTTTTTACTATTTTGAAAACAATTTAATTTTTTTATCAAATCTCGAAAGTTTCCGGAAATTTAAATTTGTTCAATTTTTGAATTTCGGGAATTTTTGCTTTTTTCTTGATATTTTTATTCAACAAATTTTACGGTTCTCATATTTTGTCGATTTCTTAATTTGGAGAACTTTGTGATTTTACAGTTTAAACAGTTTTTACTATTTTGAAAAAATTTCCTTTTTTCTATTAAATTTCGGAAATTTTCCGAAATTCTAAATTTTTTCGATTTTTTAATTTTTAGAATTTTCGCATTTTTCTCGATTTTTTCCTTTCAACAAAAATTACAAGTTTCCAATTTTGTAGATTTCTTAATTTAGAGAAATTTGCGATTTAACAGTTTTTTACAGTTTTTACTATTTTGAAAAACATTAATTTTTTGATCTAATTTCGAAAATTTTCCGAAATCTTAAATTTTTTCGATTTTTGAATTTCGGGAATTTTTGCATTTTTCTTGATATTTTTATTCAACAAATTTTACAGTTCTCATATTTTGTCGATTTCTTAATTTGGAGAACTTTCTGATTTTACAGTTTAAACAGTTTTTACTATTTTGAAAATATTTCCTTTTTTCTATTAAATTTCGGAAATTTTCCGAAATTTTAAATTTTTTCGATTTTTGAATTTTTAGAATTTTCGCATTTTTCTCGATTTTTTCATTTCAACAAAAATTACAATTTTTCAATTTTGTAGATTTCTTAATTTGGAGAACTTTGTGATTTTACAGTTTAAACAGTTTTAACTATTTTAAAAAATTTCCTTTTTTTTATCAAGTTTCGGAAATTTTAAGAAATTTTAAATTTTTTTCGATTTTTGAATTTTTAGAATTTTCGCATTTATCTCGATTTTTTCATTTCAACAAAAATTACAAGTTTCCAATTTTGTAGATTTCTTAATGTAGAGAACTTTGCGATTTTACAGTTTTCACAGTTATTACTATTTTGAAAAAACTTAATTTTTTTATCTAATTTCGGAAATTTTCCGAAATCTTAAATTTTTTCGATTTTTGAATTTTGGGAATTTTTGCATTTTTCTTGATATTTTTAATTCAACAAATTTTACAATTTTCCAATGTTGTCGATTTCTAAATTTAGAGAATTTTGTGATTTTGTCGATTTTACAGTTTTTACTATTTTGAAAAAATTGTATTTTTTTATCAAATTTTCGGAAACTTTGCAAAATTTTAATTTTTTTCGATTTTTGAATTTTTAGAATTTTTGCATTTTTCTCGATTTTTTTTATTTCAACAAAAATTACAATTTTCCAATTTTGTAGATTTCTTAATGTAGAGAACTTTGCGATTTTACAGTTTTCACAGTTTTTACTATTTTTAAAAAACTTAATTTTTTTATCTAATTTCGGAAATTTTCCGAAATCTTAAATTTTTTCGTTTTTTGAATTTTGGGAATTTTTGCATTTTTCTTGATATTTTTAATTCAACAAATTTTACAATTTTCCAATGTTGTCGATTTCTTAATTTAGAGAAGTTTGTGATTTTGTCGATTATACGGTTGTTACTATTTTGAATAAATTGTCTTCTTTATTAAATTTCGGAAATTTTGCAAAAATTTAAATTTTCTCGATTTTCGGAAATTTGTGCATTTATCTCGATTTTTTAATTTCAACAAAACAATATTCCAATTTTGTCTATTTCTTTATTTAAAGAGCTTTGCGATTTTAAAGTTTTCACAGTTTTTACTATCTTGAAAACAATTTAATTTTTTTATCAAATCTCGGAAAGTTTCCGAAATTTTAAATTTGTTCGATTTTTGAATTTTTAGAATTTTCGCATTTTTCTCGATTTTTTCATTTCAACAAAAATTACAATTTTCCAATTTTGTAGATTTCTTAATTTGGAGAACTTTGTGATTTTACAGTTTAATCAGTTTTAACTATTTTAAAAAATTTCCTTTTTTTTATCAAGTTTCGGAAATTTTAAGAAATTTTAAATTTTTTCGATTTTTGAATTTTTAGAATTTTCGCATTTTTCTCGATTTTTTCATTTCAACAAAAATTACAATTTTCCAATTTTGTAGATTTCTTAATTTGGAGAACTTTGTGATTTTACAGTTTAAACAGTTTTAACTATTTTAAAAAATTTCCATTTTTTTATCAAGTTTCGGAAATTTTAAGAAATTTTAAATTTTTTCGATTTTCGGAAATTTGTGCATTTATCTCGATTTTTTAATTTCAACAAAACAATATTCCAATTTTGTCTATTTCTTTATTTAAAGAGCTTTGCGATTTTAAAGTTTTCACAGTTTTTACTATTTTGAAAACAATTTAATTTTTTTATCAAATCTCGGAAAGTTTCCGAAATTTTAAATTTGTTCGATTTTTGAATTTTTAGAATTTTCGCATTTTTCTCGATTTTTTCATTTCAACAAAAATTACAATTTTCCAATTTTGTAGATTTCTTAATTTGGAGAACTTTGTGATTTTACAGTTTAATCAGTTTTAACTATTTTAAAAAATTTCCTTTTCTTTGTCAAGTTTCGGAAATTTTAAGAAATTTTAAATTTTTTCGATTTTTGAATTTTTAGAATTTTCGCATTTTTCTCGATTTTTTCATTTCAACAAAAGTTACAATTTTCCAATTTTGTAGATTTCTTAATTTGGAGAACTTTGTGATTTTACAGTTTAAACAGTTTTAACTATTTTAAAAAATTTCCATTTTTTTATCAAGTTTCGGAAATTTTAAGAAATTTTAAATTTTTTCGATTTTTGAATTTTTAGAATTTTCGCATTTATCTCGATTTTTTCATTTCAACAAAAATTACAAGTTTCCAATTTTGTAGATTTCTTAATTTAAAGAACTTTGCGATTTTTAAGTTTTCACAGTTTTTACTATTTTGAAAAACATTAATTTTTTGATCCAATTTCGAAAATTTTCCGAAATCTTAACTTTTTTCGATTTTTGAATTTCTTAAATTTATTAATTTTTCTCGATTTTTTAAATTCAACAAATCTTACAATATTCCAATGTTGTCGATTTCTTAATTGAAAGAACTTTTTGTTTTTGTCGATTTTACAGGTCTTACAATTTTGAAAAAATTGTCTTATTTTATCAAACTTTCGGAAATTTTGCAAAAATTTAAATTTTCTCGATTTTCGGAAATTTGTGCATTTATCTCGATTTTTTAATTTCAACAAAAATTACAAGTTTCCAATTTTGTCTATTTCTTTATTTAAAGAACTTTGCGATTTAACAGTTTTCACAGTTTTGTCTATTTTGAAAACAATTTAATTTTTGTTATCGAATTTCGGAAATTTTCCGAAATTTTAAATTTTTTCGATTTTTGAATTTAGGGAATTTTAGCATTTTTCTTGGTATTTTTAATTCAACAAAAATTACAATTTTCCAATTTTGGCGATTTCTTAATTTGGAAAACTTTGTGATTTTACAGTTTAAACAGTTTTAACTATTTTAAAAAATTTCCTTTTTTTTATTAAGTTTCGGAAATTTTAAGAAATTTTTAATTTTTTCGATTTTTGAATTTTTAGAATTTTCGCATTTATCTCGATTTTTTCATTTCAACAAAAATTTCAAGTTTCCAATTTTGTTGATTTCTTAATTTAGAGAACTTCGCGATTTAACAGTTTTCACAGTTCTTACTATTTTGAAAAACATTAATTTTTTTATCAAATTTCGAAAATTTTCCGAAATCGTAAATTTTTTCGATTTTTGAATTTTGGAAATTTTTGCATTTTTATTGATATTTTTAATTCAACAAATTTTACAATTTTTCATTTTTGTAGATTTCTTAATTTAGAGAATTTTGTGATTTTACAGTTTTCACAGTTTTAACTATTTTGAAAAAAAAATGTATTTTGTTCGGAAATTTTCCGAAATTTTAAATTTTTTCGATTTTTGAATTTAGGGAATTTTAGCATTTTTCTTGGTATTTTTAATTCAACAAAAATTACAATTTTCCAATTTTGGCGATTTCTTTATTTAAAGAGCTTTGCGATTTTACAGTTTTCACAGTTTTTGCTATTTTGAAAAAAATTTTATTTTTTTTATCAAATTTCGGAAATTTTCCGAAATTTTAAATTTGTTCGATTTTTGTATTTTGGGAATTTTTGCATTTTTCTTGATGTTTTTATTCAACAAATTTTATAGTTCTCCAATTTTGTCGATTTCTTAATTTGGAGAACTTTGTGATTTTACAGTTTAAACAGTTTTTACTATTTTGAAAAAATTTCCTTTTTTTTTATTAAATTTCGGAAATTTTCCGAAATTTTAAATTTTTTCGATTTTTGAATTTTTAGAATTTTCGCATTTATCTCAATTTTTTCATTTCAACAAAAATTACAATTTTCCAATTTTGTAGATTTCTTAATTTTTAGAACTTTGTGATTTTACAGTTTAAACAGTTTTAACTATTTTAAAAAATTTCCTTTTTTTATCAAGTTTCGGAAATTTTAAGAAATTTTAAATTTTTTCGATTTTTGAATTTTTAGAACTTACGCATTTATCTCGATTTTTTCATTTCAACAAAAATTACAAGTTTCCAATTTTGTAGATTTCTTAATTTAGAGAACTTCCAATTTTGTCTATTTCTTTATTTAAAGAGCTTTGCGATTTTTAAGTTTTCACAGTTTTTACTATTTTGAAAACAATTTAATTTTTTTATCAAATCTCGGAAAGTTTCCGAAATTTTAAATTTGTTCGATTTTTTAATTTCGGGAATTTTTGCATTTTTCTTGATATTTTTATTCAACAAATTTTACAGTTCTCATATTTTGTCGATTTCTTAATTTGGAGAACTTTCTGATTTTACAGTTTAAACAGTTTTTACTATTTTGAAAATATTTCCTTTTTTCTATTAAATTTCGGAAATTTTCCGAAATTTTAAATTTTTTCGATTTTTGAATTTTTAGAATTTTCGCATTTTTCTCGATTTTTTCATTTCAACAAAAATTACAATTTTTCAATTTTGTAGATTTCTTAATTTGGAGAACTTTGTGATTTTACAGTTTAAACAGTTTTAACTATTTTAAAAAATTTCCTTTTTTTATCAAGTTTCGGAAATTTTAAGAAATTTTAAATTTTTTTCGATTTTTGAATTTTTAGAATTTTCGCATTTATCTCGATTTTTTCATTTCAACAAAAATTACAAGTTTCCAATTTTGTAGATTTCTTAATGTAGAGAACTTTGCGATTTTACAGTTTTCACAGTTATTACTATTTTGAAAAAACTTAATTTTTTTATCTAATTTCGGAAATTTTCCGAAATTTTAAATTTTTTCGATTTTTGAATTTCTTAAATTTATTAATTTTTCTCGATTTTTTAAATTCAACAAATCTTACAATATTCCAATGTTGTCGATTTCTTAATTGAAAGAACTTTTTGTTTTTGTCGATTTTACAGGTCTTACTATTTTGAAAAAATTGTTTTATTTTATCAAACTTTCGGAAATTTTGCAAAAATTTAAATTTTCTCGATTTTCGGAAATTTATGCATTTATCTCGATTTTTTAATTTCAACAAAACTTGCAATATTCCAATTTTGTCTATTTCTTTATTTAAAGAACTTTGCGATTTAACAGTTTTCACAGTTTTTTCTATTTTGAAAAAAATTTAATTTTTTTGTCAAATTTCGGAAATTTTCCGAAATTTTAAATTTGTTCGATTTTTGAATTTTGGGAATTTTTGCATTTTTCTTGATATTTTTATTCAACAAATTTTATAGTTCTCCAATTTTGTCGATTTCTAAATTTGGAGAACTTTGTGATTTTACAGTTTAAACAGTTTTTACTATTTTGAAAAAATTTCCTTTTTTTTATTAAATTTCGGAAATTTTCCGAAATTTTAAATTTTTTCGATTTTTGAATTTTTAGAATTTTCGCATTTTTCTCGATTTTTTCATTTCAACAAAAATTACAATTTTCCAATTTTGTAGATTTCTTAATGTAGAGAACTTTGCGATTTTACAGTTTTCACAGTTTTTACTATTTTGAAAAAACTTAATTTTTTTATCTAATTTCGAAAATTTTCCGAAATCTTAAATTTTTTCGATTTTTGAATTTTGGGAATTTTTGCATTTTTCTTGATATTTTTAATTCAACAAATTTCACAATTTTCCAATGTTGTCGATTTCTAAATTTAGAGAAGTTTGTGATTTTGTCGATTATACGGTTGTTACTATTTTGAAGAAATTGTCTTCTTTATTAATTTTCGGAAATTTTCAGAAATTTTAAATTTTTTCGATTTTTGAATTTCTTAAATTTATTAATTTTTCTCGATTTTTGAAATTCAACAAATCTTACAATATTCCAATGTTGTCGATTTCTTAATTGAAAGAACTTTTTGTTTTTGTCGATTTTACAGGTCTTACTATTTTGAAAAAATTGTCTTATTTTATCAAACTTTCGGAAATTTTGCAAAAATTTAAATTTTCTCGATTTTCGGAAATTTGTGCATTTATCTCGATTTTTTAATTTCAACAAAACAATATTCCAATTTTGTCTATTTCTTTATTCAAAGAGCTTTGCGATTTTTAAGTTTTCACAGTTTTTACTATTTTGAAAACAATTTAATTTTTTTATCAAATCTCGGAAATTTTAAGAAATTTTAAATTTTTTCGATTTTTGAATTTTTAGAATTTTCGCATTTTTCTCGATTTTTTCATTTCAACAAAAATTACAATTTTCCAATTTTGTAGATTTCTTAATTTGGAGAACTTTGTGATTTTACAGTTTAAACAGTTTTAACTATTTTAAAAAATTTCCATTTTTTTATCAAGTTTCGGAAATTTTAAGAAATTTTAAATTTTTCCGATTTTTGAATTTTTAGAATTTTCGCATTTATCTCGATTTTTTCATTTCAACAAAAATTACAAGTTTCCAATTTTGTAGATTTCTTAATTTAGAGAACTTTGCGATTTAACAGTTTTCACAGTTTTTACTATTTTGAAAAACATTAATTTTTTGATCCAATTTCGAAAATTTTCCGAAATCTTAAATTTTTTCGATTTTTGAATTTTGGAAATTTTTGCATTTTTCTTGAAATTTTTAATTCAACAAATTTTACAATTTTTCAATTTTGTAGATTTCTTAATTTAAAGAATTTTGTGATTTTGTCGATTTTACAGTTTTTACTATTTTGAAAATTTTTTTTTTTTTTTTATCAAATTTTTGGAAACTTTGCAAAATTTTAATTTTTTTCGATTTTTGAATTTTTAGAATTTTTGCATTTTTCTCGATTTTTTTTATTTCAACAAAAATTACAATTTTCCAATTTTGTAGATTTCTTAATGTAGAGAACTTTGCGTTTTTACAGTTTTCACAGTTTTTACTATTTTGAAAAAACTTAATTTTTTAATCTAATTTCGGAAATTTTCCGAAATCTTAAATTTTTTCGATTTTTGGATTTTGGGAATTTTTGCATTTTTCTTGATATTTTTAATTCAACAAATTTTACAATTTTCCAATGTTGTCGATTTCTAAATTTAGAAAAGTTTGTGATTTTGTCGATTATACGGTTGTTACTATTTTGAAGAAATTGTCTTCTTTATTAATTTTCGGAAATTTTCAGAAATTTTAAATTTTTTCGATTTTTGAATTTCTTAAATTTATTAATTTTTCTCGATTTTTTAAATTCAACAAATCTTACAATATTCCAATGTTGTCGATTTCTTAATTGAAAGAACTTTTTGTTTTTGTCGATTTTACAGGTCTTACTATTTTGAAAAAATTGTCTTATTTTATCAAACTTTCGGAAATTTTGCAAAAATTTAAATTTTCTCGATTTTCGGAAATTTATGCATTTATCTCGATTTTTTAATTTCAACAAAACTTGCAATATTCCAATTTTGTCTATTTCTTTATTTAAAGAACTTTGCGATTTAACAGTTTTCACAGTTTTTTCTATTTTGAAAAAAATTTAATTTTTTTGTCAAATTTCGGAAATTTTCCGAAATTTTAAATTTGTTCGATTTTTGAATTTTGGGAATTTTTGCATTTTTCTTGATATTTTTATTCAACAAATTTTATAGTTCTCCAATTTTGTCGATTTCTAAATTTGGAGAACTTTGTGATTTTACAGTTTAAACAGTTTTTACTATTTTGAAAAAATTTCCTTTTTTTTATTAAATTTCGGAAATTTTCCGAAATTTTAAATTTTTTCGATTTTTGAATTTTTAGAATTTTCGCATTTATCTCGATTTTTTCATTTCAACAAAAATTACAATTTTCCAATTTTGTAGATTTCTTAATGTAGAGAACTTTGCGATTTTACAGTTTTCACAGTTTTTACTATTTTGAAAAAACTTAATTTTTTTATCTAATTTCGAAAATTTTCCGAAATCTTAAATTTTTTCGATTTTTGAATTTTGGGAATTTTTGCATTTTTCTTGATATTTTTAATTCAACAAATTTCACAATTTTCCAATGTTGTCGATTTCTAAATTTAGAGAAGTTTGTGATTTTGTCGATTATACGGTTGTTACTATTTTGAAGAAATTGTCTTCTTTATTAATTTTCGGAAATTTTCAGAAATTTTAAATTTTTTCGATTTTTGAATTTCTTAAATTTATTAATTTTTCTCGATTTTTGAAATTCAACAAATCTTACAATATTCCAATGTTGTCGATTTCTTAATTGAAAGAACTTTTTGTTTTTGTCGATTTTACAGGTCTTACTATTTTGAAAAAATTGTCTTATTTTATCAAACTTTCGGAAATTTTGCAAAAATTTAAATTTTCTCGATTTTCGGAAATTTGTGCATTTATCTCGATTTTTTAATTTCAACAAAACAATATTCCAATTTTGTCTATTTCTTTATTCAAAGAGCTTTGCGATTTTTAAGTTTTCACAGTTTTTACTATTTTGAAAACAATTTAATTTTTTTATCAAATCTCGGAAATTTTAAGAAATTTTAAATTTTTTCGATTTTTGAATTTTTAGAATTTTCGCATTTTTCTCGATTTTTTCATTTCAACAAAAATTACAATTTTCCAATTTTGTAGATTTCTTAATTTGGAGAACTTTGTGATTTTACAGTTTAAACAGTTTTAACTATTTTAAAAAATTTCCATTTTTTTATCAAGTTTCGGAAATTTTAAGAAATTTTAAATTTTTCCGATTTTTGAATTTTTAGAATTTTCGCATTTATCTCGATTTTTTCATTTCAACAAAAATTACAAGTTTCCAATTTTGTAGATTTCTTAATTTAGAGAACTTTGCGATTTAACAGTTTTCACAGTTTTTACTATTTTGAAAAACATTAATTTTTTGATCCAATTTCGAAAATTTTCCGAAATCTTAAATTTTTTCGATTTTTGAATTTTGGAAATTTTTGCATTTTTCTTGAAATTTTTAATTCAACAAATTTTACAATTTTTCAATTTTGTAGATTTCTTAATTTAAAGAATTTTGTGATTTTGTCGATTTTACAGTTTTTACTATTTTGAAAATTTTTTTTTTTTTTTAATCAAATTTTTGGAAACTTTGCAAAATTTTAATTTTTTTCGATTTTTGAATTTTTAGAATTTTTGCATTTTTCTCGATTTTTTTTATTTCAACAAAAATTACAATTTTCCAATTTTGTAGATTTCTTAATGTAGAGAACTTTGCGTTTTTACAGTTTTCACAGTTTTTACTATTTTGAAAAAACTTAATTTTTTAATCTAATTTCGGAAATTTTCCGAAATCTTAAATTTTTTCGATTTTTGGATTTTGGGAATTTTTGCATTTTTCTTGATATTTTTAATTCAACAAATTTTACAATTTTCCAATGTTGTCGATTTCTAAATTTAGAAAAGTTTGTGATTTTGTCGATTATACGGTTGTTACTATTTTGAAGAAATTGTCTTCTTTATTAATTTTCGGAAATTTTCAGAAATTTTAAATTTTTTCGATTGTTGAATTTTAAGAATATTTGCATTTTTCTCGATTTTTTTTTTTTTTTAAATTAACAATATTCAAATTTTGTCCATTTCTTTATTTAGGGAACTTTGCGATTTTACAGTTTTTACAATTTTGGAAAAATGTTCTTTTTTATCCAATTTCGGAAAGTTTCCGAAATTTGTAATTTTTTTCGATTTTTGAATTTTTAGAATTTTCGCCTTTTTTCTCGATTTTTTCATTTCAACAAAAATTACAATTCTCCAATTTTTTAGATTTCTTAATTTAGACAATTTTGTGATTTTGTCGATTTAACAGTTTTTACTATTTTGAAAAAATTTTCTTTTATTATTAAATTTCATAAATTTTCCGAAATTTTAAATTTTTTCGATTTTTGAATTAAGGGAATTTTAGCATTTTTCTTGATATTTTTAATTCAACAAAAATTACAATTTTCCAATTTTGGCGATTTCTTTATTTAAAGAGCTTTGCGATTTTTAAGTTTTCACAGTCTTTACTATTTTGAAAAAATTTAATTTTTTTATCAAATTTCAGAAATTTTCCGAAATTTTAAATTTTGTCGATTGTTGAATTTTAGGAATTTTTGCATTTTTCTCAATTTTTTTATTTTAACAAAATTTACAATATTCAAATTTTGTCCATTTCATTATTTAGGAAACTTTGCGATTTTACAATTTTCACAGTTTTTACAATTTTGGAAACATTTTCTTTTTTATCGAATTTCGGAAAGTTTCCAAAATTTTTAATTTTATTCGATTTTTGAATTTTTCGAATTTTTGCATTTTTCTCGATTTTTTCATTTCAACAAAAATTACAATTTTCAAATTTTTTAAATTTCTTAATTTAGAGAACTTTTTGATTTTGTCGATTTTACAGTTTTTACTATTTTGAAAAAATGTTGTTTTTTTATCAAAATTTCGGATGTTTTGCAAAATTTTAATTTTATCGATTTTTGAATTTTTAGAATTTTTGAATTTTTCTCGATTTTTTCATTTTAACAAAAATTACAATTCTCCAATTTTGTAGATTTCTTAATTTAGAAAACTTTGCGATTTTACAGTTTTTGCAGCTCTTAAAATTTTGAAAATATTTAATTTTTTTATCGAATTTCGGAAAGTTTCCGTAATTTTTAATTATTTTTTATTTTTGAATTTTTAGAATTTTTGCATTTTTCTCGATTTTTTCATTTCAACAAAAATTACAATTTTCCAATTTTGTAGATTTCTAAATTAAGAGAAGTTTGTGATTTTGTCGATTATACAGATTTTATTATTTTGAAGAAAGTGTCTACTTTATTCAATTTCGAAAATTTTCCAAAATTTTGAATTTTTCCGATTTTTGAATTTCTTAAATTTTTTGAATTTTTCTCGATTTTTTCATTTCAAAAAAATTTACAATATTCCAATTTTGTATATTTCTTAATTTAAAAAGCTTTGCGATTTTTAAGTTTTCACAGTTTTTACTATTTTGAACAAAATTTCTTTTGTTATTAAATTTCGGAAATTTTCCGAAATTTTAAATTTTTTCGATTTTTGAATTAAGGGAATTTTAGTATTTTTCTCAATTTTTTTTATTTATAACAAAAATTACAATATTCAAATTTTGTCCATTTCTTTATTTAGGGAATTTTGCGATTTTACAGTTTTCACAGTTTTTACAATTTTGGAAAAATTTTCTTTTTTATCGAATTTCGGAAAGTTTTCGAAATTTTGAATTTTTTTTGATTTTTGAATTTTTAGAATTTTTCCATTTTTCTCGAGTTTTTCATTTAAAAAAAAATTACAATTTTCCAATTTTTTAGATTTCTTAATTTAGAGAACTTTGTGATTTTGTCGATTTTACAGTTTTTACTATTCTGAAAAAATGTTATTTTTTTATCAAATTTTCGGAAATTTTGCAAAATTTTAACTTTTTTCGATTTTTGAATTCTTAGAATTTTCTCATTTTTCTCGATTTTTTCATTTTAGCAAAAATTAAAATTTTCCAATTTTGTAGGTTTCTTAATTTAGAGAACTTTGCGATTTTACAGTTTTCACAGTTTTTACTATTTTGAAAAAAATTTCTTTTGTTATCAAATTTCGGAAATTTTAAATTTTTTAGATTTTTGAATTTAGGGAATTTTAGCATTTTTCTTGATATTTTTAATTCAACAAAAGTTACAATTTTCCAATTTTGGCGATTTCTTTATTTAAAGAGCGTTGCGATTTTTAAGTTTTCACAGTCTTTACTATTTTTAAAAATTTATTTTTTTTTATCCAATTTCGTAAATTTCCCGAAATTTTAAATTTTTTCGATTGTTGAATTTTAAGAATATTTGCATTTTTCTCGATTTTTTTTTTTTTTTTTAATTAACAATATTCAAATTTTGTCCATTTCTTTATTTAGGGAACTTTGCGATTTTACAGTTTTTACAGTTTTTACAATTTTGAAAAAATTTTCTTTTTTTTATCAAATTTTCGGAAATTTTGCAAAATTTGAATTTTTTTCGATTTTTTGAATTTTTAGAATTTTTGCATTTTTCTCGATTTTTTCATTTCAACAAAAATTACAATTTTCCAATTTTATAGATTTCTTAATTTAGAGAACTTTGTGATTTTGTCGATCTTACAGTTCTTACTATTCTGAAAAAATGTTATTTTTTTATCAAATTTTCGGAAATTTTGCAAAATTTTAACTTTTTTCAATTTTTGATTTCTTAGAATTTTCGCATTTTTCTCGATTTTTTCATTTAAGCAAAAATTACAATTTTCCAATTTTGTAGATTTCTTAATTTAGAGAACTTTGCGATTTTACAGTTTTCACAGTCTTTACTATTTTGGAAGAATTTATTTTTTTTATCAAATTTCGTAAATTTCCCGAAATTTTAAATTTTTTCGATTGTTGAATTTTAAGAATATTTGCATTTTTCACGATTTTTTTTTTTTTTTTAATTAACAATATTCAAATTTTGTCCATTTCTTTATTTAGGGAACTTTGCGATTTTACAGTTTTTACAATTTTGGAAAAATGTTCTTTTTTATCCAATTTCGGAAAGTTTCCGAAATTTGTAATTTTTTTCGATTTTTGAATATTTAGAATTTTCGCCTTTTTTCTCGATTTTCTCATTTCAACAAAAATTACAATTCTCCAATTTTTTAGATTTCTTAATTTAGACAATTTTGTGATTTTGTCGATTTAACAGTTTTTACTATTTTGAAAAAATTTTCTTTTATTATTAAATTTCATAAATTTTCCGAAATTTTAAATTTTTTCGATTTTTGAATTGAGGGAATTTTAGCATATTTCTTGATATTTTTAATTCAACAAAAATTACAATTTTCCAATTTTGGCGATTTCTTTATTTAAAGAGCTTTGCGATTTTTAAGTTTTCACAGTCCTTACTATTTTGAAAAAATTTATTTTTTTTATCAAATTTCGTAAATTTCCCGAAATTTTAAATTTTTTCGATTGTTGAATTTTAAGAATATTTGCATTTTTCTCGATTTTTTTTTTTTTTTAAATTAACAATATTCAAATTTTGTCCATTTCTTTATTTAGGGAACTTTGCGATTTTACAGTTTTTACAATTTTGGAAAAATGTTCTTTTTTATCCAATTTCGGAAAGTTTCCGAAACTTGTAATTTTTTTCGATTTTTGAATTTTTAGAATTTTCGCCTTTTTTCTCGATTTTCTCGTTTCAACAAAAATTACAATTCTCAAATTTTTTAGATTTCTTAATTTAGACAATTTTGTGATTTTGTCGATTTAACAGTTTTTACTATTTTGAAAAAATTTTCTTTTATTATTAAATTTCATAAATTTTCCGAAATTTTAAATTTTTTCGATTTTTGAATTGAGGGAATTTTAGCATTTTTCTTGATATTTTTAATTCAACAAAAATTACAATTTTCCAATTTTGGCGATTTCTTTATTTAAAGAGCTTTGCGATTTTTAAGTTTTCACAGTCCTTACTATTTTGAAAAAATTTATTTTTTTTATCAAATTTCGTAAATTTCCCGAAATTTTAAATTTTTTCGATTGTTGAATTTTAAGAATATTTGCATTTTTCTCGATTTTTTTTTTTTTTTAAATTAACAATATTCAAATTTTGTCCATTTCTTTATTTAGGGAACTTTGCGATTTTACAGTTTTTACAATTTTGGAAAAATGTTCTTTTTTATCCAATTTCGGAAAGTTTCCGAAATTTGTAATTTTTTTCGATTTTTGAATTTTTAGAATTTTCGCCTTTTTTCTCGATTTTTTCATTTCAACAAAAATTACAATTCTCCAATTTTTTAGATTTCTTAATTTAGACAATTTTGTGATTTTGTCGATTTAACAGTTTTTACTATTTTGAAAAAATTTTCTTTTATTATTAAATTTCATAAATTTTCCGAAATTTTAAATTTTTTCGATTTTTGAATTAAGGGAATTTTAGCATTTTTCTTGATATTTTTAATTCAACAAAAATTACAATTTTCCAATTTTGGCGATTTCTTTATTTAAAGAGCTTTGCGATTTTTAAGTTTTCACAGTCTTTACTATTTTGAAAAAATTTAATTTTTTTATCAAATTTCAGAAATTTTCCGAAATTTTAAATTTTGTCGATTGTTGAATTTTAGGAATTTTTGCATTTTTCTCAATTTTTTTATTTTAACAAAATTTACAATATTCAAATTTTGTCCATTTCATTATTTAGGAAACTTTGCGATTTTACATTTTTCACAGTTTTTACAATTTTGGAAACATTTTCTTTTTTATCGAATTTCGGAAAGTTTCCAAAATTTTTAATTTTATTCGATTTTTGAATTTTTCGAATTTTTGCATTTTTCTCGATTTTTTCATTTCAACAAAAATTACAATTTTCAAATTTTTTAAATTTCTTAATTTAGAGAACTTTTTGATTTTGTCGATTTTACAGTTTTTACTATTTTGAAAAAATGTTGTTTTTTTATCAAAATTTCGGATGTTTTGCGAAATTTTAATTTTATCGATTTTTGAATTTTTAGAATTTTTGAATTTTTCTCGATTTTTTCATTTTAACAAAAATTACAATTCTCCAATTTTGTAGATTTCTTAATTTAGAAAACTTTGCGATTTTACAGTTTTTGCAGCTCTTAAAATTTTGAAAATATTTAATTTTTTTATCGAATTTCGGAAAGTTTCCGTAATTTTTAATTTTTTTTTATTTTTGAATTTTTAGAATTTTTGCATTTTTCTCGATTTTTTCATTTCAACAAAAATTACAATTTTCCAATTTTGTAGATTTCTAAATTAAGAGAAGTTTGTGATTTTGTCGATTATACAGATTTTATTATTTTGAAGAAAGTGTCTACTTTATTCAATTTCGAAAATTTTCCAAAATTTTAAATTTTTCCGATTTTTGAATTTCTTAAATTTTTTGAATTTTTCTCGATTTTTTCATTTCAACAAAATTTACAATATTCCAATTTTGTATATTTCTTAATTTAAAAAGCTTTGCGATTTTTAAGTTTTCACAGTTTTTACTATTTTGAACAAAATTTCTTTTGTTATTAAATTTCGGAAATTTTCCGAAATTTTAAATTTTTTCGATTTTTGAATTAAGGGAATTTTAGTATTTTTCTCAATTTTTTTTATTTATAACAAAAATTACAATATTCAAATTTTGTCCATTTCTTTATTTAGGGAATTTTGCGATTTTACAGTTTTCACAGTTTTTACAATTTTGGAAAAATTTTCTTTTTTATCGAATTTCGGAAAGTTTTCGAAATTTTGAATTTTTTTTGATTTTTGAATTTTTAGAATTTTTCCATTTTTCTCGATATTTTCATTTCAACAAAAATTAAAATTTTCCAATTTTTTAGATTTATTAATTTAGAGAACTTTGTGATTTTGTCGATTTTACAGTATTTACTATTTTGAAAAAATGTTCTTTTTTTTATCAAATTTTCGGAAATTTTGCAAAATTTGAATTTTTTTCGATTTTTTGAATTTTTAGAATTTTTGCATTTTTCTCGAGTTTTTCATTTAAAAAAAAATTACAATTTTCCAATTTTTTAGATTTCTTAATTTAGAGAACTTTGTGATTTTGTCGATTTTACAGTTTTTACTATTCTGAAAAAATGTTATTTTTTTATCAAATTTTCGGAAATTTTGCAAAATTTTAACTTTTTTCGATTTTTGAATTCTTAGAATTTTCTCATTTTTCTCGATTTTTTCATTTTAGCAAAAATTAAAATTTTCCAATTTTGTAGGTTTCTTAATTTAGAGAACTTTGCGATTTTACAGTTTTCACAGTTTTTACTATTTTGGAAAAAATTTCTTTTGTTATCAAATTTCGGAAATTTTAAATTTTTTAGATTTTTGAATTTAGGGAATTTTAGCATTTTTCTTGATATTTTTAATTCAACAAAAGTTACAGTTTTCCAATTTTGGCGATTTCTTTATTTAAAGAGCGTTGCGATTTTTAAGTTTTCACAGTCTTTACTATTTTTAAAAATTTATTTTTTTTTATCCAATTTCGTAAATTTCCCGAAATTTTAAATTTTTTCGATTGTTGAATTTTAAGAATATTTGCATTTTTCTCGATTTTTTTTTTTTTTTTTAATTAACAATATTCAAATTTTGTCCATTTCTTTATTTAGGGAACTTTGCGATTTTACAGTTTTTACAGTTTTTACAATTTTGAAAAAATTTTCTTTTTTTTATCAAATTTTCGGAAATTTTGCAAAATTTGAATTTTGTTCGATTTTTTGAATTTTTAGAATTTTTGCATTTTTCTCGATTTTTTCATTTCAACAAAAATTACAATTTTCCAATTTTATAGATTTCTTAATTTAGAGAACTTTGTGATTTTGTCGATCTTACAGTTTTTACTATTCTGAAAAAATGTTATTTTTTTATCAAATTTTCGGAAATTTTGCAAAATTTTAACTTTTTTCGATTTTTGATTTCTTAGAATTTTCGCATTTTTCTCGATTTTTTCATTTAAGCAAAAATTACAATTTTCCAATTTTGTAGATTTCTTAATTTAGAGAACTTTGCGATTTTACAGTTTTCACAGTCTTTACTATTTTGGAAGAATTTATTTTTTTTATCAAATTTCGTAAATTTCCCGAAATTTTAAATTTTTTCGATTGTTGAATTTTAAGAATATTTGCATTTTTCACGATTTTTTTTTTTTTTTTAATTAACAATATTCAAATTTTGTCCATTTCTTTATTTAGGGAACTTTGCGATTTTACAGTTTTTACAATTTTGGAAAAATGTTCTTTTTTATCCAATTTCGGAAAGTTTCCGAAATTTGTAATTTTTTTCGATTTTTGAATTTTTAGAATTTTCGCCTTTTTTCTCGATTTTCTCATTTCAACAAAAATTACAATTCTCCAATTTTTTAGATTTCTTAATTTAGACAATTTTGTGATTTTGTCGATTTAACAGTTTTTACTATTTTGAAAAAATTTTCTTTTATTATTAAATTTCATAAATTTTCCGAAATTTTAAATTTTTTCGATTTTTGAATTAAGGGAATTTTAGCATTTTTCTTGATATTTTTAATTCAACAAAAATTACAATTTTCCAATTTTGGCGATTTCTTTATTTAAAGAGCTTTGCGATTTTTAAGTTTTCACAGTCTTTACTATTTTGAAAAAATTTAATTTTTTTATCAAATTTCAGAAATTTTCCGAAATTTTAAATTTTGTCGATTGTTGAATTTTAGGAATTTTTGCATTTTTCTCAATTTTTTTATTTTAACAAAATTTACAATATTCAAATTTTGTCCATTTCATTATTTAGGAAACTTTGCGATTTTACATTTTTCACAGTTTTTACAATTTTGGAAACATTTTCTTTTTTATCGAATTTCGGAAAGTTTCCAAAATTTTTAATTTTATTCGATTTTTGAATTTTTCGAATTTTTGCATTTTTCTCGATTTTTTCATTTCAACAAAAATTACAATTTTCAAATTTTTTAAATTTCTTAATTTAGAGAACTTTTTGATTTTGTCGATTTTACAGTTTTTACTATTTTGAAAAAATGTTGTTTTTTTTATCAAAATTTCGGATGTTTTGCAAAATTTTAATTTTATCGATTTTTGAATTTTTAGAATTTTTGAATTTTTCTCGATTTTTTCATTTTAACAAAAATTACAATTCTCCAATTTTGTAGATTTCTTAATTTAGAAAACTTTGCGATTTTACAGTTTTTGCAGCTCTTAAAATTTTGAAAATATTTAATTTTTTTATCGAATTTCGGAAAGTTTCCGTAATTTTTAATTTTTTTTTATTTTTGAATTTTTAGAATTTTTGCATTTTTCTCGATTTTTTCATTTCAACAAAAATTACAATTTTCCAATTTTGTAGATTTCTAAATTAAGAGAAGTTTGTGATTTTGTCGATTATACAGATTTTATTATTTTGAAGAAAGTGTCTACTTTATTCAATTTCGAAAATTTTCCAAAATTTTAAATTTTTCCGATTTTTGAATTTCTTAAATTTTTTGAATTTTTCTCGATTTTTTCATTTCAACAAAATTTACAATATTCCAATTTTGTATATTTCTTAATTTAAAAAGCTTTGCGATTTTTAAGTTTTCACAGTTTTTACTATTTTGAACAAAATTTCTTTTGTTATTAAATTTCGGAAATTTTCCGAAATTTTAAATTTTTTCGATTTTTGAATTAAGGGAATTTTAGTATTTTTCTCAATTTTTTTTATTTATAACAAAAATTACAATATTCAAATTTTGTCCATTTCTTTATTTAGGGAATTTTGCGATTTTACAGTTTTCACAGTTTTTACAATTTTGGAAAAATTTTCTTTTTTATCAAATTTTCGGAAATTTTGCAAAATTTGAATTTTTTTCGATTTTTTGAATTTTTAGAATTTTTGCATTTTTCTCGAGTTTTTCATTTAAAAAAAAATTACAATTTTCCAATTTTTTAGATTTCTTAATTTAGAGAACTTTGTGATTTTGTCGATTTTACAGTTTTTACTATTCTGAAAAAATGTTATTTTTTTATCAAATTTTCGGAAATTTTGCAAAATTTTAACTTTTTTCGATTTTTGAATTCTTAGAATTTTCTCATTTTTCTCGATTTTTTCATTTTAGCAAAAATTAAAATTTTCCAATTTTGTAGGTTTCTTAATTTAGAGAACTTTGCGATTTTACAGTTTTCACAGTTTTTACTATTTTGAAAAAAATTTCTTTTGTTATCAAATTTCGGAAATTTTAAATTTTTTAGATTTTTGAATTTAGGGAATCTTAGCATTTTTCTTGATATTTTTAATTCAACAAAAGTTACAATTTTCCAATTTTGACGATTTCTTTATTTAAAGAGCGTTGCGATTTTTAAGTTTTCACAGTCTTTACTATTTTTAAAAATTTATTTTTTTTTATCCAATTTCGTAAATTTCCCGAAATTTTAAATTTTTTCGATTGTTGAATTTTAAGAATATTTGCATTTTTCTCGATTTTTTTTTTTTTTTTTACATTTTTTTTTGCGATTTTACATTTTTCACAGTTTTTACAATTTTGGAAACATTTTCTTTTTTATCGAATTTCGGAAAGTTTCCAAAATTTTTAATTTTTTTCGATTTTTGAATTTTTAGAATTTTCGCCTTTTTTCTCGATTTTTTCATTTCAACAAAAATTACAATTTTCAAATTTTTTTAAATTTCTTAATTTAGAGAAGTTTTTGATTTTGTCGATTTTACAGTTTTTACTATTTTGAAAAAATGTTGTTTTTTTATCAAAATTTCGGATGTTTTGCAAAATTTTAATTTTATCGATTTTTGAATTTTTAGAATTTTTGAATTTTTCTCGATTTTTTCGTTTTAACAAAAATTACAATTCTCCAATTTTGTAGATTTCTTAATTTAGAGAACTTTGCGATTTTACAGTTATTACAGCTTTTAAAATTTTGAAAATATTTAATTTTTTTATCGAATTTCGGAAAGTTTCCGTAATTTTTTATTTTTTTTGATTTTTGAATTTTTAGAATTTTTGCATTTTTCTCGATTTTTTCATTTCAACAAAAATTACAATTTTCCAATTTTTTAGATTTCTTAATTTAGAGAACTTTGTGATTTTGTCTATTTTACAGTTCTTACTATTTTGAAATAAATTTATTTTTTTTATCAAATTTTAGGAAATTTGGCAAAATTTTAACTTTTCTCGATTTTTGAATTTTTTTAGAATTTTCGCATTTTTCTCGATTTTTTCATTTCAACAAAAATTACAATTTTCCAATTTTGTAGATTTCTTAATTTAGAGAACTTTGCGATTTTACAGTTTTCACAGTTTTTACTATTTTGAAAAAAAATTTTTTTGTTATCAAATTTCGAAAATTTTCGGAAATTTTAAATTTTTTTCGATTTTTGAATTTTTGGAATTTTTTAATTTTTCTCGATTTTTTCATTTTAACAAAAATTACAATTCTCCAATTTTGTAGATTTCTTAATTTAGAGAACTTTGCGATTTTACAGTTTTCACAGTCTTTACTGTTTTGGGAAAAAATTTTTTTGTTATCAAATTTCGAAAATTTTCGGAAATTTTAAATTTTTTTCGATTTTTGAATTTAGTTAATTTTAGCATTTTTCTTGATATTTTTAATTCAACAAAAATAACAATTTTTCAATTTTGGCGATTTCCTTATTAAAAGAGTTTTGCGATATTTAAGTTTTCACAGTCTTTACTATTTGGAAAAAATTTACTTTTTTTATCAAATTTCGGAAATTTTCCGAAATTTTAAATTTTGTCGATTGTTGAATTTTAGGAACTTTTGCATTTTTCTCAATTTTTTTATTTTTAACAAAATTTACAATATTCAAATTTTGTCCATTTCTTTATTTAGGGAACTTTGCGATTTTACAGTTTTCACAGTTTTTACAATTTTGGAAAAATTTTCTTTTTTATCGAATTTCGGAAAGTTTCCGAAATTTTGGTTTTTTTTTTGATTTTTGAATTTTTCGAATTTTTCCATTTTTCTCGATATTTTCATTTCAACAAAAATTAAAATTTTCCAATTTTTTAGATTTCATAATTTAGAGAACTTTGTGATTTTGTCGATTTTACAGTTTTTACTATTATGAAAAAATTTTCTTTTTTTTTATCAAATTTTCGGAAATTTTGCAAAATTTTAATTTATTTCGATTTTTTTAATTTTTAGAATTTTCGCATTTTTCTCGATTTTTTCATTTCAACAAAAATTACAATTTTCAAATTTTTTAAATTTCTTAATTTAGAGAACTTTTTGATTTTGTCGATTTTACAGTTTTTACTATTTTGAAAAAATATTGTTTTTTTATCAAAATTTCGGATGTTTTGCAAAATTTTAATTTTATCGATTTTTGAATTTTTAGAATTTTTGAATTTTTCTCGATTTTTTCATTTTAACAAAAATTACAATTCTCCAATTTTGTAGATTTCTTAATTTAGAGAACTTTGCGATTTTACAGTTATTACAGCTTTTAAAATTTTGAAAATATTTAATTTTTTTATCGAATTTCGGAAAGTTTCCGTAATTTTTAATTTTTTTTTATTTTTGAATTTTTAGAATTTTTGCATTTTTCTCGATTTTTTCATTTCAACAAAAATTACAATTTTCCAATTTTGTAGATTTCTAAATTAAGAGAAGTTTGTGATTTTGTCGATTATACAGATTTTATTATTTTGAAGAAAGTGTCTACTTTATTCAATTTCGAAAATTTTCCAAAATTTTAAATTTTTCCGATTTTTGAATTTCTTAAATTTTTTGAATTTTTCTCGATTTTTTCATTTCAACAAAATTTACAATATTCCAATTTTGTATATTTCTTAATTTAAAAAGCTTTGCGATTTTTAAGTTTTCACAGTTTTTACTATTTTGAACAAAATTTCTTTTGTTATTAAATTTCGGAAATTTTCCGAAATTTTAAATTTTTTCGATTTTTGAATTAAGGGAATTTTAGCATTTTTCTCAATTTTTTTTATTTATAACAAAAATTACAATATTCAAATTTTGTCCATTTCTTTATTTAGGGAATTTTGCGATTTTACAGTTTTCACAGTTTTTACAATTTTGGAAAAATTTTCTTTTTTATCGAATTTCGGAAAGTTTTCGAAATTTTGATTTTTTTTTGATTTTTGAATTTTTAGAATTTTTCCATTTTTCTCGATATTTTCATTTCAACAAAAATTAAAATTTTCCAACTTTTTAGATTTATTAATTTAGAGAACTTTGTGATTTTGTCGATTTTACAGTTTTTACTATTATGAAAAAATTTTCTTTTTTTTTATCAAATTTTCGGAAATTTTGCAAAATTTTAATTTATTTCGATTTTTTTAATTTTTAGAATTTTCGCATTTTTCTCGATTTTTTCATTTCAACAAAAATTAAAATTTCCCAATTTTGTAAATTTCTAAATTTAGAGAACTTTGCGATTTTACAGTTTTTACAGTTTTTAAAATTTTGAAAATATTTAATTTTTTTATCGAATTTCGGAAAGATTCCGTAATTTTTAATTTTTTTTTATTTCTGAATTTTTAGAATTTTTGCATTTTTCTCGATTTTTTCATTTCAACAAAAATTAAAATTTTCCAGTTTTTTAGATATCTTATTTTAGAGAACTTTGTGATTTTGTCGATATTACAGTTTTTTTCTATTTTGAAAAAATTTTATTTTTTTATCAAATTTTCGGAAATTTTTCAAAATTTTAATTTTTTTCGATTTTTGAATTTTTTGAATTTGCGCATTTTGCTTGATTTTTTAATTTCAACAAGAATAACAATTTTCCAATTTTATAGATTTCTTAATTTAGAGAACTTTGCGATTTTACAGTTTTCACAGTTTTTACTATTTTGAAAAAAATTTCTTTTGTTATCAAATTTCGGAAATTTTAAATTTTTTCGATATTTGAAGTAAGGGAATTTTAGCATTTTTCTTGATATTTTTAATTCAACAAAAATTACAATTTTTCAATTTTAGCGATTTCTTTATTTAAAGAGCTTTGCGATTTTTAAGTTTTCACAGTCTTTACTATTTTGAAAAAATTTAATTTTTTTATAAAATTTCGGAAATTTTGCGAAATTTTATATTTTGTCGATTGTTGAATTTTAGGAATTTTTGAATTTTTCTCGATTTTTTTTTTTTTTTTAAATTAAAAATATTCAAATTTTGTCCATTTCTTTATTTAGGGAACTTGCAATTTTACAGTTTTTACAGTTTTTACAATTTTGGAAAAATTTTCTTTTTTTTTATCAAATTTTCGAAAATTTTGCAAAATTTGAATTTTTTTCGATTTATTGAATTTTTGCATTTTTCTCGATTTTTTCATTTCAACAAAAATTACAATTTTCCAATTTTTTAGATTTCTTAATTTAGAGAACTTTGTGATTTTGTCGATTTTACAGTTTTACTATTCTGAAAAAATGTTATTTTTTATCAAATTTTCGGAAATTTTGCAAAATTTTAACTTTTTTCGATTTTTGAATTCTTAGAATTTTCGCATTTTTCTCGATTTTTTCATTTTAGCAAAAATTACAATTTTCCAATTTGGTAGATTTCTTAATTTTTAAATTGTTATCAAATTTCTGAAATTTTAAATTTTTTAGATTTTTGAATTTAGGGAGTTTTAGCATTTTTCTTGATATTTTTAATTCAACAAAAATTACAATTTTTCAATTTTGGCGATTTCTTTATTTAAAGAGCTTTGCGATTTTTAAGTTTTCACAGTCTTTACTATTTTTAAAAAATTTATTTTTTTTTATAAAATTTCGTAAATTTCCCGAAATTTTAAATTTTTTCGATTGTTGAATTTTAAGAATATTTGCATTTTTCTCGTTTTTTCTTTTTTTTTTAAATTAACAATATTCAAATTTTGTCCATTTCTTTATTTAGGGAACTTTGCGATTTTACAGTTTTTACAATTTTGGAAAAATGTTCTTTTTTATCCAATTTCGGAAAGTTTCCGAAATTTTTAATTTTTTTCGATTTTTGAATTTTTAGAATTTTCGCCTTTTTTCTCGATTTTTTCATTTCAACAAAAATTACAATTTTCCAATTTTTTAGATTTCTTTATTTAGACAATTTTGTGATTTTTTCGATTTAACAGTTTTTACTATTTTGAAAAAATTTTCTTTTTTATCAAATTTCGGAAATTTTCCGAAATTTTAAATATTATCGATTGTTGAATTTTAGGAATTTTGACATTTTTCTCAATTTTTTTATTTTAACAAAATTTACAATATTCAAATTTTGTCCATTTCTTTACTTAGGAAACTTTGCGATTTTACATTTTTCACAGTTTTTACAATTTTGGAAAAAAATTTTTTTTTTATCAAATTTCGGAAAATTTCCGAAATTTTTAATTTTTTTTGATTTTTTAATTTTTAGAATTTTTGCATTTTCTCGATTTTTTCATTTCAACAAAAACTACAATTTTCCAATTTTGTAGATTTCTAAATTAAGAGAAGTTTGTGATTTTGTCGATTATACAGATTTTATTATTTTGAAGAAAGTGTCTACTTTATTCAATTTCGGAAATTTTCCGAAATTTTAAATTTTTCCGATTTTTGAATTTCTTAAATTTTTGAATTTTTCTCGATTTTTTCATTTCAACAAAATTTACAGTATTCCAATTTTGTATATTTCTTAATTTAAAAAACTTTGCGATTTTTAAGTTTTCACAGTTTTTACTATTTTGAACAAAATTTCTTTTATTATTAAATTTCATAAATTTTCCGAAATTTTAAGTTTTTTCGATTTTTGAATTAAGGGAATTTTAGCATTTTTCTTGATATTTTTAATTCAACAAAAATTACAATTTTTAAATTTTGGCGATTTTTTTATTTAAAGAGCTTTGCGATTTTTAAGTTTTCACAGTTTTTACAATTTTGGAAAAATTTTCTTTTTTATCAAATTTCGGAAAATTTCCAAAATTTTTAATTTTTTTTCATTTTTGAATTTTTAGAATTTTTGCATTTTTTTCGATTTTTTCATTTTAACAAAAATTACAATTTTCAAATTTTTTAAATTTCTTAATTTAGAGAACTTTTTGATTTAGTCGATTTTACAGTTTTTACTATTTTGAAATAATGTTCTTTTTTTATCAAAATTTCGGATGTTTTGCAAAATTTTAATTTTATCGATTTTTGAATTTTTAGAATTTTTGCATTTTTCTCGATTTTTTCATTTCAACAAAAATTACAATTTTCCAGTTTTTTAGATTTCTTAATTTAGACAACTTTGTGATTTTGTCGATATTACAGTTTTTTTCTATTTTGAAAAAATTTTATTTTTTTATCAAATTTTCGGAAATTTTTCAAAATTTTAATTTTTTTCGATTTTTGAATTTTTTGAATTTGCGCATTTTGCTTGATTTTTGAATTTCAACAAGAATAACAATTTTCCATTTTTGTAGATTTCTTAATTTAGAGAACTTTGCGATTTTACAGTTTTCACAGTTTTTACTATTTTGAAAAAAATTTCTTTTGTTATCAAATTTCGGAAATTTTAAATTTTTTCGTTTTTGAAGTAAGGGAATTTTAGCATTTTTCTTGATATTTTTAATTCAACAAAAATTACAATTTTCCAATTTTGGCGATTTTTTTATTTAAAGAGCTTTGCGATTTTTAAATTTTCACAGTCTTTAATATTTTGAAAAAATTTAATTTTTTTATAAAATTTCGGAAATTTTCCGAAATTTTATATTTTGTCGATTGTTGAATTTTAGGAATTTTTGAATTTTTCTCGATTTTTTTTTTTTTTTTAAATTAAAAATATTCAAATTTTGTCCATTTCTTTATTTAGGGAACTTGCGATTTTACAGTTTTTACAATTTTTACAATTTTGGAAAAATTTTCTTTTTTATCAAATTTCGGAAAATTTCCGAAATTTTTAATTTTTTTTGATTTTTTAATTTTTAGAATTTTTGCATTTTTCTCGATTTTTCCATTTCAACAAAAATTACAATTTTCCAATTTTGTAGATTTCTAAATTAAGAGAAGTTTGTGATTTTGTCGATTATACAGATTTTATTTTTTACTACTTTGAACAAAATTTCTTTTATTATTAAATTTCATAAATTTTCCGAAATTTTAAATTTTTTCGATTTTTGAATTAAGGGAATTTTAGCATTTTTCTTGATATTTTTAATTCAACAAAAATTACAATTTTCCAATTTTGGCGATTTTTTTATTTAAAGATCTTTGCGATTTTTAAGTTTTCACAGTCTTTACTATTTTGAAAAAATTTAATTTTTTTTATTAAATTTCGTAAATTTCCCGAAATTTTAAATTTTTTCGATTGTTGCATTTTAGGAATAATTGCATTTTTCTCGATTTTTTTTTTTTTAATTAACAATATTTAAATTTTGTCTATTTCTTTATTTAGGGAACTTTGCGATCTTACAGTTTTTACAGTTTTTACAATTTTGGAAAAATGTTCTTTTTTATCGAATTTCGGAAAGTTTCCGAAATTTTTAATTTTTTTCGGTTTTTGAATTTTTAGAATTTTTGCATTTTTCTCGATTTTTTCATTTCAACAAAAATAACAATTTTCCAATTTTTTAGATTTCCTAATTAAGAAAAATTTGTGATTTTGTCGATTTAACAGTTTTTACTATTTTGGACAAAGTGTCTTCTTTATTCAATTTCGGAATTTTAAGAAATTCTAAATTTTTTCGATTTTTGAATTTTTAGAATTTTCGCATTTTTTTCGATTTTTTCATTTCAACAAAAATTACAATTTTCCAATTTTTTAGATTTCTTAATTTAGAGAACTTTGTGATTTTGTCTATTTTACAGTTCTTACTATTTTGAAATAATTTTATTTTTTTGTCAAATTTTAGGAAATTTTGCAAAATTTTAACTTTTTTCGATTTTTGAATTTTTAGAATTTTCGCATTTTTCTCGATTTTTTCATTTCAACAAAAATTACAATTTTCCAATTTTTTAGATTTCTTAATTTAGAGAATTTTGTGATTTTGTCGATTTTACAGTTTTTTTCTATTTTGAAAAAATTTTCTTTTTTTATCATATTTCGGAAATTTTCGGAAATTTTAAATTTTTTCGATTTTTGAATTTAGGGAATTTTAGAATTTTTCTTGATATTTTTAATTCAACAAAAATTACAATTTTCCAATTTTGGCGATTTATTTATTTAAAGAGCTTTGCGATTTTTAAGTTTTCACTGTCTTTACTATTTTGAAAAAATTTAATTTTTTTTATTAAATTTCGTAAATTTCCCGAAATTTTAAATTTTTTCGATTGTTGCATTTTAGGAATAATTGCATTTTTCTCGATTTTTTTTTTTTTTAATTAACAATATTCAAATTTTGTCCATTTCTTTATTTAGGGAACTTTGCGATTTTACAGTTTTTACAGTTTTTACAATTTTGGAAAAATGTTCTTTATTATCGAATTTCGGAAAGTTTCCGAAATTTTTAATTTTTTTCGGTTTTTGAATTTTTAGAATTTTTGCATTTTTCTCGATTTTTTTCATTTCAACAAAAATTACAATTTTCCAATTTTTTAGATTTCTTAATTAAGAAAAATTTGTGATTTTGTCGATTTAACAGTTTTTAATATTTTGGAGAAAGTGTCTTCTTTATTCAATTTCGGAATTTTAAGAAATTCTAAATTTTTTCGATTTTTGAATTTTTAGAATTTTCGCATTTTTCTCGATTTTTTTCATTTCAACAAAAATTACAATTTTCCAATTTTTTAGATTTCTTAATTGAGAAAAATTTGTGATTTTGTCGATTTAACAGTTTTTAATATTTTGGAGAAAGTGTCTTCTTTATTCAATTTCGGAATTTTAAGAAATTCTAAATTTTTTCGATTTTTGAATTTTTAGAATTTTCGCATTTTTTTCGATTTTTTCATTTCAACAAAAATTACAATTTTCAAATTTTTTAGATTTCTTAATTTAGAGAACTTTGTGATTTTGTCGATATTACAGTTTTTTTCTATTTTGAAAAAATTTTATTTTTTTATCAAATTTTCGGAAATTTTTCAAAATTTTAATTTTTTTCGATTTTTGAATTTTTAGAATTTGCGCATTTTGCTTGATTTTTTAATTTCAACAAAAATAACAATTTTCCAATTTTGTAGATTTCTTAATTTAGAGAACTTTGCGATTTTTCAGTTTTCACAGTTTTTACTATTTTGAAAAAAATTTCTTTTGTTATCAAATTTCGGAAATTTTAAATTTTTTCGATTTTTGAATTAAGGGAATTTTAGCATTTTTCTTGATATTTTTAATTCAACAAAAATTACAATTTTCCACTTCTGGCGATTTCTTTATCTAAAGAGCTTTGCGATTTTTAAATTTTTCACAGTCTTTACTATTTTGAAAAATTTAATTTTTTTATCAAATTTCGTAAAATTTCCGAATTTTTAAGTTGTGTCGATTGTTGAATTTTAGGAATTTTTGAATTTTTCTCGATTTTTTTTTTTTTTTTAAATTAACAATATTCAAATTTTGTCTATTTCTTTATTTAGGGAACTTTGCGATTTTACAGTTTTTACAGTTTTTACAATTTTGGAAAAATTTTCTTTTTTATCAAATTTCGGAAAATTTCCGAAATTTTTAATTTTTTTTTTTTGATTTTTTAATTTTTAGAATTTTTGCATTTTTCTCGATTTTTTCATTTCAACAAAAATTACAATTTTCCAACTTCGTAGATTTCTAAATTAAGAGAAGTTTGTGATTTTGTCGATTATACAGATTTTATTATTTTGAAGAAAGTGTCTACTTTATTCAATTTCGGAAATTTTCCGAAATTTTAAATTTTTCCGATTTTTGAATTTCTTAAATTTTTGAATTTTTCTCGATTTTTTCATTTCAACAAAATTTACAATATTCCAATTTTGTATATTTCTTAATTTAAAAAGCTTTGCGAATTTTAAGTTTTCACAGTTTTTACTATTTTGAACAAAATTTCTTTTGTTATTAAATTTCGGAAATTTTCGGAAATTTTAAATTTTTTCGATTTTTAAATTAAAGGAAATTTAGCATTTTTCTCAATTTTTTTTATTTATAACAAAAATTACAATATTCAAATTTTGTCTATTTCTTTATTTAGGGAACTTTGCGATTTTACAGTTTTCGCAGTTTTAACAATTTTGGAAAAATGTTCTTTTTTATCGAATTTTGGAAAGTTTCCAAAAGTTTTTATTTTTTTTGATTTTTGAATTTTTAGAATTTTTGAATTTTTCTCGATTTTTTCATTTCAACAAAAATAATAATTTTAAAATTTTTTAGATTTCTTAATTTTGAGAACTTTGAGATTTTGTCGAATTTACAGTTTTTACTATTTTGAAAAAATTTTCTTTTTTTATCAAAATTTCAAAAGTTTTGCAAAATTTTAAGTTTTATCGATTTTTGAATTTTTGGAATTTTTTAATTTTTCTCGATTTTTTCATTTTAACAAAAATTACAATTCTCCAATTTTGTAGATTTCTTAATTTAGAGAACTTTGCGATTTTACAGTTTTCACAGTTTTACTATTTTGAAAAAAAAAATTTTTGTTATTAAATTTCGAAAATTTTCGGAAATTTTAAATTTTTTTCGATTTTTGAATTTAGTTAATTTTAGCATTTTTCTTGATATTTTTAATTCAACAAAAATTACAATTTTCCAATTTTGGCGATTTCTTTATTAAAAGAGTTTTGCGATATTTAAGTTTTCACAGTCTTTACTATTTGGAAAAAATTTACTTTTTTTATCAAATTTCGGAAATTTTCCGAAATTTTAAATTTTGTCGATTGTTGAATTTTAGGAACTTTTGCATTTTTCTCAATTTTTTTATTTTTAAAAAAATTTACAATATTCAAATGTTGTCCATTTCTTTAGTTAGGGAACTTTGCGATTTTACAGTTTTCACAGTTTTTACAATTTTGGAAAAATTTTCTTTTTTATCGAATTTCGGAAAGTTTCAGAAATTTTGTTTTTTTTTTTTTTTTTTGAATTTTTCGAATTCTTCCATTTTGCTCGATATTTTCATTACAACAAAAATTAAAATTTTCCAATTTTTTAGATTTCTTAATTTAGAGAACTTTGTGATTTTGTCGATTTTACAGTTTTTACTATCTTGAAAAAATTTTTTTTTTGTTATCAAATTTTCGGAAATTTTGCAAAATTTTAATTTATTTCGATTTTTTTAATTTTTAGAATTTTCGCATTTTTCTCGATTTTTTCATTTCAACAAAAATTAAAATTTTCCAATTTTGTAGATTTCTAAATTTAGAGAACTTTGCGATTTTACAGTTTTTACAGTTTTTAAAATTTTGAAAATATTTAATTTTTTTTATCGAATTTCGGAAAGATTCCGTAATTTTTAATTTATTTTGATTTCTGAATTTTTGGAATTTTCGCATTTTTCTCGATTTTTTCATTTCAACAAAAATTAAAATTTTCCAATTTTTTAGATTTCTTAATTTAGAGAACTTTGTGATTTTGTCGATATTACAGTTTTTTTCTATTTTGAAAAAATTTTATTTTTTTATCAAATTTTCGGAAATTTTTCAAAATTTTAATTTTTTTCGATTTTTGAATTTTTTGAATTTGCGCATTTTGCTTGATTTTTTAATTTCAACAAAAATTACAATTTTCCAATTTTGGCGATTTCTTTATTTAAAGAGCTTTGCGATTTTTAAGTTTTCACAGTCTTTACTATTTTGAAAAAATTAAATTTTTTTATCAAATTTCGGAAATTTTCCGAAATTTTAAATTTTGTCAATTGTTGAATTTTAGGAATTTTTGAATTTTTCTCGATTTTTTTTTTTTTTTAAATTAACAATATTCAAATTTTGTCCATTTCTTTATTTAGGGAACTTGCGATTTTACTGTTTTTACAGTTTTTACAATTTTGAAAAAATTTTCTTTTTTTTATCAAATTTTCGGAAATTTTGCAAAATTTGAATTTTTTTCGATTTTTTGAATTTTTAGAATTTTTGCGTTTTTCTCGATTTTTTCATTTCAACAAAAATTACAATTTTCCAATTTTTTAGATTTCTTAATTTAGAACTTTGCGATTTTACAGTTTTTACAGCTTTTAAAATTTTGAAAATATTTAATTTTTTTATCGAATTTCGGAAAGTTTCCGTAATTTTTAATTTTTTTTGATTTTTGAATTTTTAGAATTTTTGAATTTTTCTCGATTTTTTCATTTCAACAAAAATTACAATTTTCCAATTTTTTAGATTTCTTAATTTAGAGAACTTTGTGATTTTGTCTATTTTACAGATCTCACTATTTTTAAATAATTTTATTTTTTTATCAAATTTTAGGAAATTTTGCAAAATTTTAACTTTTTTCGATTTTTGAATTTTTAGAATTTTCGCATATTTCTCGATTTTTTCATTTCAACAAAAATTACAATTTTCCAATTTTTTAGACTTCTTAATTTAGTGAATTTTGTGATTTTGTCGTTTTTACAGTTTTTACTATTCTGAAAAAAATGTTATTTTTTTTATCAAATTTTCGGAAATTTTGCAAAATTTTAACTTTTTTCGATTTTTGAATTTTTAGAATTTTCGCATATTTCTCGATTTTTTCATTTCAACAAAAATTACAATTTTCCAATTTTTTAGATTTCTTAATTTAGAACTTTGCGATTTTACAGTTTTTACAGCTTTTAAAATTTTGAAAATATTTAATTTTTTTATCGAATTTCGGAAAGTTTCCGTAATTTTTAATTTTTTTTGATTTTTGAATTTTTAGAATTTTTGAATTTTTCTCGATTTTTTCATTTCAACAAAAATTACAATTTTCCAATTTTTTAGATTTCTTAATTAAGAAAAATTTGTGATTTTGTCGATTTAACAGTTTTTACTATTTTGAAATATTTTTCTTTTTTTATCAAATTTCGGAAATTTTAAATTTTTTCGATTTTTGAATTTAGGGAATTTTAGCATTTTTCTTGATATTTTTAATTCAACTAAAATTACAATTTTCCAATTTTGGCGATTAATTTATTTATAGAGCTTTGCGATTTTTAAGTTTTTACAGTTTTTACTATTTTGAACATATTTAATTTTTTTTATCAAATTTCGGAAATTTTCCGAAATTTTAAATTTTGTCGATTGTTCAATTTTAGGAATTTTTGCATTTATCTCAATTTTTTTATTTTAACAAAATTTACAATATTCAAATTTTGTCCATTTCTTTATTTAGGGAACTTTGCGATTTTACAGTTTTTACCGTTTTTACAATTTTGGAAAAATTTTCTTTTTATCAAATTTCGGAAAATTTCCGAAATTTTTAATTTTTTTTTGATATTTTAATTTTTAAAATTTTTGCATTTTTCTCGATTTTTTCATTTCAACAAAAATTACAATTTTCCAATTTAGTAGATTTCTAAATTAAGAGAAGTTTGTGATTTTGTCGATTATACAGATTTTATTATTTTGAAGAAGGTGTCTTCTTTATTCAATTTCGGAAATTTTCGGAAATTTTAAAATTTTCCGATTTTTGAATTTCTTAAATTTTTAAATTTTTCTCGATTTTTTCGTTTCAACAAAATTTACAATATTCAAATTTTGTATATTTCTTAATTTAAAAAGCTTTGCGATTTTTAAGTTTTCACAGTTTTTACTATTTTGAAAAAAATTTCTTTTGTTATCAAATTTCGGAAATTTTCCGAAATTTTAAATTTTTTCTATTTTTTAATATAGGGAATTTTAGCATTTTCTTGATATTTTTAATTCATTAAAAATTACAATTTTCCAATTTTGGCGATTTCTTTATTTAAAGAGCTTTGCGATTTTTAAGTTTTCACAGTTTTTACAATTTTAAAAAAATTTTCTTTTGTTATCAAAATTCGGAATTTTTCCGAAATTTTAAATTTTGTCGATTTAAAAGTTTCAGAAATCTTTGAATTTTTCTCGATTTTTTTATTCAACAAATTTTACAGTTTTCCAATTTTGTCGATTTCTTAATTTGGAGAACTTTGTGATTTTACAGTTTAAACAGTTTTTACTATTTGGAAAAAATTTCCTTTTTTTTATAAAATTTTCGGAAATTTTGCAAAATTTTATCTTTTTTTTGATTTTTGTATTTTTAGAATTTTCGCATTTTTCTCGATTTTTTCATTTCAACAAAAATTACAATTTTCCAATTTTGTAGATTTCTTAATTTAGAGAACATTGCGATTTTACAGTTTTCACAGTTCTTACTATTTTGAAAAAAATGTCTTTTGTTCGGAAATTTTCCGAAATTTAAAATTTTTTCGATTTTTGAATTTAGGGAATTTTATCATTTTTCTTGATATTTTTAATTCAACAAAAATTACAATTTTTCAATTTTGTAGATTTCTTAATTTAGAGAACTTTGCGATTTTACAGTTTTCACAGTTTTTACTATTTTGAAAAAAATTTTTTTTGTTATCAAATTTCGGAAATTTTAAATTTTTTAGGTTTTTGAATTTAGGGAATTTTAGCATTTTTCTTGATATTTTTAATTCAAAATTTTAACTTTTTTCGATTTTTGAATTTTTAGAATTTTAGCATTTTTCTCGGTTTTTTTCATTTCAACAAAAATTACAATTTTCCAATTTTGTAGATTTCTTAATTTAGAGAACTTTGCGATTTTAGAGTTTTCACAGTTTTTACTATATTGAAAAAATTTCTTTTGTTATAAAATTTTTTGATATTTTAAATTTTTTAGGTTTTTCGGAAATTTTCCGAAATTTTAAATTTTTTTCGATTGTTGAATTTTAGGAATATTTGCATTTTCCTTGATATTTTTAATTCAACAAAAATTACAATTTTCCAATTTTGGCGATTTCTTTATTTAAAGAGCTTTGCGATTTTTAAGTTTTCACAGTTTTTACAATTTTAAAAAAATTTTCTTTTGTTATCAAAATTCGGAATTTTTCCGAAATTTTAAATTTTGTCGATTTAAAAGTTTCAGAAATTTTTGCATTTTTCTCGATTTTTTCATTTCAACAAAATTTACAATATTCCAATTTTGCAGATTTCTTTATTTAAAGATCTTTGTGAATTTGTCGATTTTACAGTTATTACTATTTTGAAAAAATTTTCTTTTGTTATCAAAATTCGGAATTTTTCCGAAATTTTAAATTTTGTCGATTTAAAAGTTTCAGAAATCATTGAATTTTTCTCGATTTTTTTATTCAACAAATTTTACAGTTTTCCAATTTTGGCGATTTCTTTATTTAAAGATCTTTGTGAATTTGTCGATTTTACAGTTATTACTATTTTGAAAAAATTTTCTTTTGTTATCAAAATTCGGAATTTTTCCGAAATTTTAAATTTTGTCGATTTAAAAGGTTCAGAAATTTTTGCATTTTTCTCGATTTTTTCATTTCAAAAAAATTTACAATATTCCATTTTTGCAGATTTCTTTATTTAAAGAGCTTTGCAATTTTGAAGTTTTTACAGTCTTTACTATTTTGAAAATATTTAATTTTTTTATCTAATTTCGGAAATTTTCCGAAATCTTAAATTTTTTCGACTTTTGAATTTTGGCAATTTTTGCATTTTTCTTGATATTTTTATTCAACAAAAATTACAATTTTCCAATTTTGGCGATTTCTTTATTTAAAGATCTTTGTGAATTTGTCGATTTTACAGTTATTACTATTTTGAAAAAAATTTCTTTTGTTATCAAATTTTCGGAAATTTTTCAAAATTTAAATTTTTTTTCGATTTTTGAATTTTTAGAATTTTTTAATTTTTCTCGATTTTTTCATTTCAACAAAAATTAAAATTTTCCAATTTTGTAGATTTCTTAATTTAGAGAACTTTGCGATTTTACAGTTTTTACAGTTTTTACAATTTTGAAAATATTTAATTTTTTTATCTAATTTCGGAAATTTTCCGAAATTTAAAATTTTTTCGATTTTTGAATTTAGGGAATTTTAGCATTTTTCTTGATATTTTTACTCAACAATTTTAACAGTTCTGCAATTTTGTCGATTTCTTAATTTGGAGAACTTTGTGATTTTACAGTTTAAACAGTTTTTACTATTTTAAAAAAGTTTGCTTTTTTTTTTAACAAGTTTCGGAAATTTTCCAAAATTTTAAATGTTGTCGATTGTTGAATTTTAGGAATATTAGCATTTTTCTCGATTTTTTTATTTTTAAAAATTTAATTTTTTTATCTAATTTCGGAAATTTTCCGAAATCTTAAATTTTTTCGATTTTTGAATTTAGGGAATTTTAGCATTTTTCTCGGTTTTTTTCATTTCAACAAAAATTACAATTTTCCAATTTTGTAGATTTCTTAATTAAGAGAACTTTGCGATTTTACAGTTTTCACAGTTTTTACTATATTGAAAAAATTTCTTTTGTTATAAAATTTTTTGATATTTTAAATTTTTTAGGTTTTTGAATTTAGGGAATTTTAGCATTTTTCTTGATAATTTTAATTCAACAAAAGTTACAATTTTCCAATTTTGGCGATTTCTTTATTTAAAGAGCTTTGCGATTTTGAAGTTTTCACAGTTTTTACAATTTTAAAAAAATTTTCTTTTGTTATCAAAATTCGGAATTTTTCCGAAATTTTAAATTTTGTCGATTTAAAAGTTTCAGAAATCTTTGAATTTTTCTCGATTTTTTTATTCAACAAATTTTACAGTTTTCCAATATTGGCGATTTCTTTATTTAAAGATCTTTGTGAATTTGTCGATTTTACAGTTATTACTATTTTGAAAAAATTTTCTTTTGTTATCAAATTTTCGGAAATTTTTCAAAATTTTAATTTTTTTTCGATTTTTGAATTTTTAGAATTTTTTAATTTTTCTCGATTTTTTCATTTCAACAAAAATTAAAATTTTCCAATTTTGTAGATTTCTTAATTTAGAGAACTTTGCGATTTTACAGTTTTTACAGTTTTTACAATTTTGAAAATATTTAATTTTTTTATCAAATTTTCGGAAAGTTTGCAAAATTTTAACTTTTTTCGATTTTTGAATTTTTAGAATTTTAGCATTTTTCTCGGTTTTTTTCATTTCAACAAAAATTACAATTTTCCAATTTTGTAGATTTCTTAATTTAGAGAGCTTTGCGATTTTACAGTTTTCACAGTTTTTACTATATTGAAAAAATTTCTTTTGTTATAAAATTTTTTGATATTTTAAATTTTTTAGGTTTTTGAATTTAGGGAATTTTAGCATTTTTCTTGATATTTTTAATTCAAAATTTTAACTTTTTTCGATTTTTGAATTTTTAGAATTTTAGCATTTTTCTCGGTTTTTTTCATTTCAACAAAAATTACAATTTTCCAATTTTGTAGATTTCTTAATTTAGAGAACTTTGCGATTTTAGAGTTTTCACAGTTTTTACTATATTGAAAAAATTTCTTTTGTTATAAAATTTTTTGATATTTTAAATTTTTTAGGTTTTTCGGAAATTTTCCGAAATTTTAAATTTTTTTCGATTGTTGAATTTTAGGAATATTTGCATTTTCCTTGATATTTTTAATTCAACAAAAATTACAATTTTCCAATTTTGGCGATTTCTTTATTTAAAGAGCTTTGCGATTTTTAAGTTTTCACAGTTTTTACAATTTTAAAAAAATTTTCTTTTGTTATCAAAATTCGGAATTTTTCCGAAATTTTAAATTTTGTCGATTTAAAAGTTTCAGAAATTTTTGCATTTTTCTCGATTTTTTCATTTCAACAAAATTTACAATATTCCAATTTTGCAGATTTCTTTATTTAAAGATCTTTGTGAATTTGTCGATTTTACAGTTATTACTATTTTGAAAAAATTTTCTTTTGTTATCAAAATTCGGAATTTTTCCGAAATTTTAAATTTTGTCGATTTAAAAGTTTCAGAAATCATTGAATTTTTCTCGATTTTTTTATTCAACAAATTTTACAGTTTTCCAATTTTGGCGATTTCTTTATTTAAAGATCTTTGTGAATTTGTCGATTTTACAGTTATTACTATTTTGAAAAAATTTTCTTTTGTTATCAAAATTCGGAATTTTTCCGAAATTTTAAATTTTGTCGATTTAAAAGGTTCAGAAATTTTTGCATTTTTCTCGATTTTTTCATTTCAAAAAAATTTACAATATTCCATTTTTGCAGATTTCTTTATTTAAAGAGCTTTGCAATTTTGAAGTTTTTACAGTCTTTACTATTTTGAAAATATTTAATTTTTTTATCTAATTTCGGAAATTTTCCGAAATCTTAAATTTTTTCGACTTTTGAATTTTGGCAATTTTTGCATTTTTCTTGATATTTTTATTCAACAAAAATTACAATTTTCCAATTTTGGCGATTTCTTTATTTAAAGATCTTTGTGAATTTGTCGATTTTACAGTTATTACTATTTTGAAAAAAATTTCTTTTGTTATCAAATTTTCGGAAATTTTTCAAAATTTAAATTTTTTTTCGATTTTTGAATTTTTAGAATTTTTTAATTTTTCTCGATTTTTTCATTTCAACAAAAATTAAAATTTTCCAATTTTGTAGATTTCTTAATTTAGAGAACTTTGCGATTTTACAGTTTTTACAGTTTTTACAATTTTGAAAATATTTAATTTTTTTATCTAATTTCGGAAATTTTCCGAAATTTAAAATTTTTTCGATTTTTGAATTTAGGGAATTTTAGCATTTTTCTTGATATTTTTACTCAACAATTTTAACAGTTCTGCAATTTTGTCGATTTCTTAATTTGGAGAACTTTGTGATTTTACAGTTTAAACAGTTTTTACTATTTTAAAAAAGTTTGCTTTTTTTTTTAACAAGTTTCGGAAATTTTCCAAAATTTTAAATGTTGTCGATTGTTGAATTTTAGGAATATTAGCATTTTTCTCGATTTTTTTATTTTTAAAAATTTAATTTTTTTATCTAATTTCGGAAATTTTCCGAAATCTTAAATTTTTTCGATTTTTGAATTTAGGGAATTTTAGCATTTTTCTCGGTTTTTTTCATTTCAACAAAAATTACAATTTTCCAATTTTGTAGATTTCTTAATTAAGAGAACTTTGCGATTTTACAGTTTTCACAGTTTTTACTATATTGAAAAAATTTCTTTTGTTATAAAATTTTTTGATATTTTAAATTTTTTAGGTTTTTGAATTTAGGGAATTTTAGCATTTTTCTTGATAATTTTAATTCAACAAAAGTTACAATTTTCCAATTTTGGCGATTTCTTTATTTAAAGAGCTTTGCGATTTTGAAGTTTTCACAGTTTTTACAATTTTAAAAAAATTTTCTTTTGTTATCAAAATTCGGAATTTTTCCGAAATTTTAAATTTTGTCGATTTAAAAGTTTCAGAAATCTTTGAATTTTTCTCGATTTTTTTATTCAACAAATTTTACAGTTTTCCAATATTGGCGATTTCTTTATTTAAAGATCTTTGTGAATTTGTCGATTTTACAGTTATTACTATTTTGAAAAAATTTTCTTTTGTTATCAAATTTTCGGAAATTTTTCAAAATTTTAATTTTTTTTCGATTTTTGAATTTTTAGAATTTTTTAATTTTTCTCGATTTTTTCATTTCAACAAAAATTAAAATTTTCCAATTTTGTAGATTTCTTAATTTAGAGAACTTTGCGATTTTACAGTTTTTACAGTTTTTACAATTTTGAAAATATTTAATTTTTTTATCAAATTTTCGGAAAGTTTGCAAAATTTTAACTTTTTTCGATTTTTGAATTTTTAGAATTTTAGCATTTTTCTCGGTTTTTTTCATTTCAACAAAAATTACAATTTTCCAATTTTGTAGATTTCTTAATTTAGAGAGCTTTGCGATTTGAAAGTTTTCACAGTCTTTACTATTTTGAAAATATTTAATTTTTTTATCTAATTTTGGAAATTTTCCGAAATCTTAAATTTTTTCGACTTTTGAATTTTGGCAATTTTTGCATTTTTCTTGATATTTTTATTCAACAAAATTTATAATTTTCCAATTTTGGCGATTTCTTTATTTAAAGATCTTTGTGAATTTGTCGATTTTACAGTTATTACTATTTTGAAAAAATTTTCTTTTGTTATCAAATTTTCGGAAATTTTTCAAATATTTAATTTTTGTTCGATTTTTGAATTTTTAGAATTTTTTAATTTTTCTCGATTTTTTCATTTCAACAAAAATTAAAATTTTCCAATTTTGTAGATTTCTTAATTTAGAGAACTTTGCGATTTTACAGTTTTTACAGTTTTTACAATTTTGAAAATATTTAATTTTTTTATCTAATTTCGGAAATTTTCCGAAATCCTAAATTTTTTCGACTTTTGAATTTTGGGAATTTTTGCATTTTTCTTGATATTTTTATTCAACAAATTTTACAGTTCTCCAATTTTGTCGATTTCTTAATTTGGAGAACTTTGTGATTTTACAGTTTAAACAGTTTTTACTATTTGGAAAAAAATTCCTTTTTTTTATCAAGTTTCAGAATTTTGAGAAATTCTAAATTTTTTTGATTTTTGAATTTTTAGAATTTTCGCATTTTTTTCGATTTTTTCATTTCAACAAAAATTACAATTTTCCAATTTTGTAGATTTCTTAATTTAGAGAACTTTGCGATATTACAGTTTTCACAGTTCTTACTATTTTGAAAAAAATTTCTTTTGTTCGGAAATTTAAAATTTTTTCGATTTTTGAATTTAGGGCATTTTAGCATTTTTCTTGATATTTTTAATTCAACGAAAATTACAATTTTCCAATTTTGGCGATTTCTTTATTTAAAGATCTTTGTGAATTTGTCGATTTTACAGTTATTACTATTTTGAAAAAATTTTCTTTTGTTATCAAATTTTCGGAAATTTTTCAAAATTTTAATCTTTTTTCGATTTTTGAATTTTTCGAATTTTTTAATTTTTCTCGATTTTTTCATTTCAACAAAAATTAAAATTTTCCAATTTTGTAGATTTCTTAATTTAGAGAACTTTGCGATTTTACAGTTTTTACAATTTTGAAAATATTTAATTTTTTTATCTAATTTCGGAAATTTTCCGAAATCTTAAATTTTTTCGACTTTTGAATTTTGGGAATTTTTGCATTTTTCTTGATATTTTTATTCAACAAATTTTACAGTTCTCCAATTTTGTCGATTTCTTAATTTGGAGAACTTTGTGATTTTACAGTTTAAACAGTTTTTACTATTTGGAAAAAAATTCCTTTTTTTATAAAGTTTCGGAATTTTAAGAAATTCTAAATTTTTTTGATTTTTGAATTTTTAGAATTTTCGCATTTTTTTCGATTTTTTTATTTCAACAAAAATTACAATTTTCCTATTTTGTAGATTTCTAAATTAAGAGAAGTTTGTGATTTTGTCGATTATACAGTTTTTACTATTTTGGAGAAAGTGTCTTCTTTATTCAATTTCGGAAATTTTCCGAAATTTAAAATTTTTCCGATTTTTTAATTTCTTAAATTTTTCAATTTTTCTCGATTTTTTCAGTTCAACAAAATTTACAATATTCCAATTTTGTATATTTCTTAATTTAAAAAACTTTGCGACTTTTCAGTTTTCTCAGTTTTTACTATTTTGAACAAAATTTCTTTTGTTATCAAATTTCGGAAATTTTCCGAAATTTTAAATTTGTTAGATTTTTGAATTTAGGGAATTTTAGCATTTTTCATGATATTTTTAATTCAAGAAAAATTACAATTTTCCAACCTTGGCGATTTCTTTATTAAAAGACCTTTGCGATTTATAAGTTTTCACAATCTTTACTATTTTGAAAAAATTGAATTTTTGTATCAAATTTCGGAAATTTTCCGAAATTTTAAAATTTGTCGATTGTTGAATTTTAGGAATTTTGGCATTTTTCTCAATTTTTTCATTTTTAACAAAATTTACAATATTCAAATTTTGTCCATTTCTTTATTTAGAAAACTTTGCGATTTTACAGTTCTTACAGTTTTTACAATTTTGGAAAAATGTTATTTTTTATCGAATTTCGGAAAGTTTCCGAAATTTTTAACTTTTTTGATTTTTTAATTTTTAGAATTTTTGCAATTTATTCGATTTTTTCATTTCAACAAAAATTACAATTTTCTAATTTTGTAGATTTCTAAAAGAAGTTTGAGATTTTATCGATTATACAGTTTTTACTATTTTGGAGAAAGTGTCTTCATTATTCAATTTCGGAAATTTTCCGAAATTTTAAATTTTTCCGATTTTTTAATTTATTAAATTTTTGAATTTTTCTCGATTTTTTCATTTCATTAAAATTAACAATATTCCATTTTTGCAAATTTCTTTATTTAAAAAACTTTGCGATTTTTTAGTTTTTACAGTTTTTACTATTTTGAAAAAAATTTCTTTTGTTATCAAATTTCGAAAATGTTCCGAAATTTTAAATTTTTTTCGATTTTTGAATAAAGGGAATTTTAGCATTTTTCTTGATATTTTTAATTCAACAAAAATTACAATTTCCAATTTCGGCGATTTCTTTATTTAAAGAGCTTTGCGATTTTTAAGTTTTCACAGTTTTTACAATTTTGAAAAAATTTTCTTTTGTTATCAAAATTCGGAATTTTTCCGAAATTTTAAATTTTGTCAATTTAAAAGTTTCAGAAATTTTTGCATTTTTCTCGATTTTTTCATTTCAACAAAATTTACAATATTCCAATTTTATAGATTTCTTTATTTAAAGAGCTTTGCAATTTTGAAGTTTTCACAGTCTTTACTATTTTGACAAAATTTAATTTTCTTATAAATGTTGTCGATTGTTGAATTTTAGGAATTTTTGCATTTTTCTCGTTTTTTTTATTTTTAACAAAATTTACAATAATTAAATTTTGTCTATTTCTTTATTTAGGGAACTTTGCGACTTTACAGTTTTCGCAGTTTTTACAATTTTGTAAAAATTTTCTTTTTTTATCGAATTTCGGAAAATTTTCGAAGTGTTTAATTTTTTTCGATTTTTAAATTTTTAGAATTTTTTAAGTTTTCTCGATTTTTTCATTTCAACAAAAATTACAATTTTCCAATTTTGTAGATTTCTTAATTAAAAGAACTTTGCGATTTTACAGTTTTCACAGTTTTTACTATTTTGAAAAAATTTAATTTTTTTATCTAATTTCGGAAATTTTCCGAAATCTTAATTTTTTTCGACATTTGATTTTGGGAATTTTTGAATTTTTCTTGATATTCAACAAATTTTACAGTTCTCCAATTTTGTATATTTCTTAATTTAAAAAACTTTGCGACTTTTCAGTTTTCTCAGTTTTTACTATTTTGAACAAAATTTCTTTTGTTATCAAATTTCGGAAATTTTCCGAAATTTTAAATTTGTTAGATTTTTGAATTTAGGGAATTTTAGCATTTTTCATGATATTTTTAATTCAAGAAAAATTACAATTTCCAATTTCGGCGATTTCTTTATTTAAAGAGCTTTGCGATTTTTAAGTTTTTACAGTTTTTACAATTTTGAAAAAATTTTCTTTTGTTATCAAAATTCGGAATTTTTTTCGAAATTTTAAATTTTGTCGATTTAAAAGTTTTAGAAATTGTTGAAATTTTCTTGATTTTTTCATTTCAACAAAATTTACAATATTCCAATTTTGTAGATTTCTTAATTTAGAGAACTTTGCGATTTTACAGTTTTCACAGTTTTTACTATTTTGAAAAAAATTTTTTTTTGTTATCAAATTTCGGAAATTTTACATTTTTTAGATTTTTGAATTTAGGGAATTTTAGCATTTTTCTTGATATTTTTATTCAACAAGTTTTACAGTTCTCCAATTTTGTCGATTTCTTAATTTGGAGAACTTTGTGATTTTACAGTTTAAACAGTTTTTACTATTTGGAAAAAAATTCCTTTTTTTTTATCAAGTTTCGGAATTTTAAGAAATTCTAAATTTTTTTGATTTTTGAATTTTTAGAATTTTCGCATTTTTTTCGATTTTTTCATTTCAACAAAAATTACAATTTTCCAATTTTGTAGATTTCTTAATTTAGAGAACTTTGCGATATTACAGTTTTCACAGTTCTTACTATTATGAAAAAAATTTCTTTTGTTCGGAAATTTTCCGAAATTTAAAATTTTTTCGATTTTTGAATTTAGGGAATTTTAGAATTTTTCTTGATATTTTTAATTCAACGAAAATTACAATTTTCCAATTTTGGCGATTTCTTTATTTAAAGATCTTTGTGAATTTGTCGATTTTACAGTTATTACTATTTTGAAAAAATTTTCTTTTGTTATCAAATTTTCGGAAATTTTTCAAAATTTTAATTTTCTTTCTATTTTTGAATTTTTCGAATTTTTTAATTTTTCTCGATTTTTTCATTTCAACAAAAATTAAAATTTTCCAATTTTGTAGATTTCTTAATTTAGAGAACTTTGCGATTTTACAGTTTTTACAATTTTGAAAATATTTAATTTTTTTATCTAATTTCGGAAATTTTCCGAAATCTTAAATTTTTTCGACTTTTGAATTTTGGGAATTTTTGCATTTTTCTTGATATTTTCATTCAACAAATTTTACAGTTCTCCAATTTTGTCGATTTCTTAATTTGGAGAACTTTGTGATTTTACAGTTTTTACAGTCCTTACTATTTTGAAAAAATTTAATTTTTTTATCATATTTCGGAAATTTTCCGAAATTTTTAATTTCTTTCGATTTTTAGAATTTTCGCATTTTTCTCGATTTTTTCATTTCAACAAAAATTACAATTTTCCAATTTTTTAGATTTCTTAATTTAGAGAATTTTGTGATTTTGTCGATTTAACAGTTTTTACTATTTTGAAAAATTTTTCTTTTTTTATCAAATTTCGGAAATTTTAAATTTTTTCGATTTTTGAATTTAGGGAATTTTAGCATTTTTTTTGATATTTTTAATTCAACTAAAATTACAATTTTCCAATTTTGGCGATTTATTTATTTAAAGAGCTTTGCGGTTTTTAAGTTTTCACAGTTTTTACAATTTTAAAAAAATTTTCTTTTGTTATCAAAATTCGGAATTTTTCCGAAATTTTAAATTTTGTCGATTTAAAAGTTTCAGAAATCTTTGAATTTTTCTCGATTTTTTTATTCAACAAATTTTACAGTTTTCCAATTTTGTCGATTTCTTAATTTGGAGAACTTTGTGATTTTACAGTTTAAACAGTTTTTACTATTTGGAAAAAATTTTCTTTTTTCTATAAAATTTTCGGAAATTTTGCAAAATTTTACCTTTTTTCGATTTTTGTATTTTTATAATTTTCGCATTTTTCTCGATTTTTTCATTTCAACAAAAATTACAATTTTCCAATTTCGTAGATTTCTTAATTTAGAGAACATTGCGATTTTACAGTTTTCACAGTTTTTACTATTTTGAAAAAAATTTCTTTTGTTCGGAAATTTTCCGAAATTTAAAATTTTTTCGATTTTTGAATTTAGGGAATTTTATAATTTTTCTTGATATTTTTAATTCAACAAAAATTACAATTTTTTAATTTTGTAGATTTCTTAATTTAGAGAACTTTGCGATTTTACAGTTTTCACAGTTTTTACTATTTTGAAAAAAATTTTTTTTGTTATCAAATTTCGGAAATTTTAAATTTTTTAGGTTTTTGAATTTATGGAATTTTAGCATTTTTCTTGATATTTTTAATTCAACAAAAGTTACAATTTTCCAATCTTGGCGATTTCTTTATTTAAAGAGCTTTGCGATTTTAAAGTTTTCACAGTCTTTACTATTTTGAAAAAATTAAATTTTTTTATCAAATTTTCGGAAATTTTGCAAAATTTTAACTTTTTTCGATTTTTGAATTTTTAGAATTTTAGCATTTTTCTCGGTTTTTTTCATTTCAACAAAAATTACAATTTTCCAATTTTGTAGATTTCTTAATTTAGAGAACTTTGCGATTTTACAGTTTTCACAGTTTTTACTATATTGAAAAAATTTCTTTTGTTATAAAATTTTTTGATATTTTAAATTTTTTAGGTTTTTGAATTTAGGGAATTTTAGCATTTTTCTTGATAATTCTAATTCAACAAAAGTTACAATTTTCCAATTTTGGCGATTTCTTTATTTAAAGAGCTTTGCGATTTGAAAGTTTTCACAGTCTTTACTATTTTGAAAAAATTTAATTTTTTTTATCAAATTTCGGAAATTTTCCGAAATTTTAAATTTTTTTCGATTGTTGAATTTTAAGAATATTTGCATTTTTCTCGATTTTTGTATTTTTAACAAAATTTACAATATTCAAATTTTGTCTGATTCTTTATTTAGGGAACTTTGCGATTTTATAGTTTTCACAGTTTTTACAATTTTGGAAAAATGTTCTTTTTTATCGAATTTCGGAAAGTTTCCGAAACTTTTAATTTTTTTTTTATTTTTGAATTTTTTGAATTTTTGCATTTTTCTCGATTTTTTCATTTCAACAAAAATTACAATTTTCCAATTTTGTAGATTTCTAAGTTAAGAGAAGTTTGAGATTTTATCGATTATACAGTTTTTACTATTTTGGAGAAAGTGTCTTCTTTATTCAATTTCGGAAATTTTCCGAAATTTTAAATTTTTCCGATTTTTGAATTTTTTAAATTTTTGAAAATTTCTCGATTTTTTAATTTCAACAAAATTTACAATATTCCAATTTTGTATATTTCTTAATTTAAAAAACTTTGCAATTTTTCAGATTTAACAGTTTTCGAAAATTTTCCGAAATTTTAAATTTTTTCTATTTTTTAATATAGCGAATTTTAGCATTTTTCTTGATATTTTTAATTCAACAAAAATAACAATTTTCCAATTTTGGCGATTTTTTTATTTAAAGAGCTTTGCGGTTTTTAAGTTTTCACAGTTTTTACAATTTTAAAAAAATTTTCTTTTGTTATCAAAATTCGGAATTTTTCCGAAATTTTAAATTTTGTCGATTTAAAAGTTTCAGAAATTTTTGCATTTTTCTCGATTTTTTCATTTCAACAAAATTTACAATATTCCAATTTTGCAGATTTCTTTATTTAAAGATATTTGTGAATTTGTCGATTTTACTATTTTGAAAAAATTTTCTTTTGTTATCAAAATTCGGAATTTTTCCGAAATTTTAAATTTTGTCGATTTAAAAGTTTCAGAAATCATTGAATTTTTCTCGATTTTGTTATTCAACAAATTTTACAGTTTTCCAATTTTGGCGATTTCTTTATTTAAAGATCTTTGTGAATTTGTCGATTTTACAGTTATTACTATTTTGAAAAAATTTTCTTTTGTTATCAAAATTCGGAATTTTTCCGAAATTTTAAATTTTGTCGATTTAAAAGGTTCAGAAATTTTTGCATTTTTCTCGATTTTTTCATTTCAAAAAAATTTACAATATTCCAATTTTGCAGATTTCTTTATTTAAAGAGCTTTGCAATTTTGAAGTTTTTACAGTCTTTACTATTTTGAAAATATTTAATTTTTTTATCTAATTTCGGAAATTTTCCGAAATCTTAAATTTTTTCGACTTTTGAATTTAGGGAATTTTAGCATTTTTCTTGATATTTTAACTCAACAATTTTAACAGTTCTGCAATTTTGTAGATTTCTTAATTTGGAGAACTTTGTGATTTTACAGTTTAAACAGTTTTTACTATTTTAAAAAAATTTGCTTTTTTTTTAACAAGTTTCGGAAATTTTCCAAAATTTTAAATGTTGTCGATTGTTGAATTTTAGGAATATTAGCATTTTTCTCGATTTTTTTATTTTTAAAAATTTAATTTTTTTATCTAATTTCGGAAATTTTCCGAAATCTTAAATTTTTTCGATATTTGAATTTAGGGAATTTTAGCAGTTTTCTCGGTTTTTTTCAATTCAACAAAAATTACAATTTTCCAATTTTTGTAGATTTCTTAATTTAGAGAGCTTTGCGATTTGAAAGTTTTCACAGTCTTTACTATTTTGAAAATATTTAATTTTTTTATCTAATTTTGGAAATTTTCCGAAATCTTAAATTTTTTCGACTTTTGAATTTTGGCAATTTTTGCATTTTTCTTGATATTTTTATTCAACAAAATTTATAATTTTCCAATTTTGGCGATTTCTTTATTTAAAGATCTTTGTGAATTTGTCGATTTTACAGTTATTACTATTTTGAAAAAATTTTCTTTTGTTATCAAATTTTCGGAAATTTTTCAAAATTTTAATTTTTTTTCGATTTTTGAATTTTTAGAATTTTTTAATTTTTCTCGATTTTTTCATTTCAACAAAAATTAAAATTTTCCAATTTTGTAGATTTCTTAATTTAGAGAACTTTGCGATTTTACAGTTTTCACAGTTTTTACTATATTGAAAAAAATTTTTTTGTTATAAAATTTTTTGATATTTTTAATTTTTTAGGTTTTTGAATTTAGGGAATTTTAGCATTTCTCTTGATAATTTTAATTCAACAAAAGTTACAATTTTCCAATTTTGGCGATTTCTTTATTTAAAGAGCTTTGCGATTTTGAAGTTTTCACAGTTTTTACAATTTTAAAAAAATTTTCTTTTGTTATCAAAATTCGGAATTTTTCCGAAATTTTAAATTTTGTCGATTTAAAAGTTTCAGAAATCTTTGAATTTTTTTCGATTTTTTTATTCAACAAATTTTACAGTTTTCCAATTTTGGCGATTTCTTTATTTAAAGATCTTTGTGAATTTGTCGATTTTACAGTTATTACTATTTTGAAAAAATTTTCTTTTGTTATCAAATTTTCGGAAATTTTTCAAAATTTTAATTTTTTTTCGATTTTTGAATTTTTAGAATTTTTTAATTTTTCTCGATTTTTTCATTTCAACAAAAATTAAAATTTTCCAATTTTGTAGATTTCTTAATTTAGAGAACTTTGCGATTTTACAGTTTTTACAGTTTTTACAATTTTGAAAATATTTAATTTTTTTATCAAATTTTCGGAAATTTTGCAAAATTTTAACTTTTTTCGATTTTTGAATTTTTAGAATTTTAGCATTTTTCTCGGTTTTTTTCATTTCAACAAAAATTACAATTTTCCAATTTTGTAGATTTCTTAATTTAGAGAGCTTTGCGATTTGAAAGTTTTCACAGTCTTTACTATTTTGAAAATATTAAATTTTTTTATCTAATTTTGGAAATTTTTCGAAATCTTAAATTTTTTCGACTTTTGAATTTTGGCAATTTTTGCATTTTTCTTGATATTTTTATTCAACAAAATTTATAATTTTCCAATTTTGGCGATTTCTTTATTTAAAGATCTTTGTGAATTTGTCGATTTTACAGTTATTACTATTTTGAAAAAATTTTCTTTTGTTATCAAATTTTCGGAAATTTTTCAAAATTTTAATTTTTTTTCGATTTTTGAATTTTTAGAATTTTTTAATTTTTCTCGATTTTTTCATTTCAACAAAAATTAAAATTTTCCAATTTTGTAGATTTCTTAATTTAGAGAACTTTGCGATTTTACAGTTTTTACAATTTTGAAAATATTTAATTTTTTTATCTAATTTCGGAAATTTTCCGAAATCTTAAATTTTTTCGACTTTTGAATTTTGGAATTTTTGCATTTTTCTTGATATTTTTATTCAACAAATTTTACAGTTCTCCAATTTTGTCGATTTCTTAATTTGGAGAACTTTGTGATTTTACAGTTTAAACAGTTTTTACTATTTGGAAAAAAATTCCTTTTTTTTATCAAGTTTCAGAATTTTAAGAAATTCTAAATTTTTTTGATTTTTGAATTTTTAGAATTTTCGCATTTTTTTCGATTTTTTCATTTCAACAAAAATTACAATTTTCCAATTTTGTAGATTTCTTAATTTAGAGAACTTTGCGATATTACAGTTTTCACAGTTCTTACTATTTTGAAAAAAATTTCTTTTGTTCGGAAATTTAAAATTTTTTCGATTTTTGAATTTAGGGCATTTTAGCATTTTTCTTGATATTTTTAATTCAACGAAAATTACAATTTTCCAATTTTGGCGATTTCTTTATTTAAAGATCTTTGTGAATTTGTCGATTTTACAGTTATTACTATTTTGAAAAAATTTTCTTTTGTTATCAAATTTTCGGAAATTTTTCAAAATTTTAATCTTTTTTCGATTTTTGAATTTTTCGAATTTTTTAATTTTTCTCGATTTTTTCATTTCAACAAAAATTAAAATTTTCCAATTTTGTAGATTTCTTAATTTAGAGAACTTTGCGATTTTACAGTTTTTACAGTTTTTACAATTTTGAAAATATTTAATTTTTTTATCTAATTTCGGAAATTTTCCGAAATCTTAAATTTTTTCGACTTTTGAATTTTGGGAATTTTTGCATTTTTCTTGATATTTTTATTCAACAAATTTTACAGTTCTCCAATTTTGTCGATTTCTTAATTTGGAGAACTTTGTGATTTTACAGTTTAAACAGTTTTTACTATTTGGAAAAAAATTCCTTTTTTTATAAAGTTTCGGAATTTTAAGAAACTCTAAATTTTTTTGATTTTTGAATTTTTAGAATTTTCGCATTTTTTTCGATTTTTTCATTTCAACAAAAATTACAATTTTCCAATTTTGTAGATTTCTTAATTTAGAGAACTTTGCGATATTACAGTTTTCACAGTTCTTACTATTATGAAAAAAATTTCTTTTGTTCGGAAATTTTCCGAAATTTAAAATTTGTTCGGTTTTTGAATTTAGGGAATTTTAGCATTTTTCTTGATATTTTTAATTCAACGAAAATTACAATTTTCCAATTTTGGCGATTTCTTTATTTAAAGATCTTTGTGAATTTGTCGATTTTACAGTTATTACTATTTTGAAAAAATTTTCTTTTGTTATCAAATTTTCGGAAATTTTTCAAAATTTTAATTTTCTTTCGATTTTTGAATTTTTCGAATTTTTTAATTTTTCTCGATTTTTTCATTTCAACAAAAATTAAAATTTTCCAATTTTGTAGATTTCTTAATTTAGAGAACTTTGCGATTTTACAGTTTTTACAATTTTGAAAATATTTAATTTTTTATCTAATTTCGGAAATTTTCCGAAATCTTAAATTTTTTCGACTTTTGAATTTTGGGAATTTTTGCATTTTTCTTGATATTTTTATTCAACAAATTTTACAGTTCTCCAATTTTGTCGATTTCTTAATTTGGAGAACTTTGTGATTTTACAGTTTTTACAGTCCTTACTCTTTTGAAAAAATTTAATTTTTTTATCATATTTCGGAAATTTTCCGAAATTTTTAATTTTTTTCGATTTTTAGAATTTTCGCATTTTTCTCGATTTTTTCATTTCAACAAAAATTACAGTTTTCCAGTTTTTTAGATTTCTTAATTTAGAGAATTTTGTGATTTTGTCGATTTAACAGTTTTTACTATTTTGAAATATTTTTCTTTTTTTATCAAATTTTGGAAATTTTAAATTTTTTCGATTTTTGAATTTAGGGAATTTTAGCATTTTTCTTGATATTTTTAATTCAACTAAAATTACAATTTTCCAATTTTGGCGATTAATTTATTTATAGAGCTTTGCGATTTTTAAGTTTTTACAGTTTTTACTATTTTGAACATATTTAATTTTTTTTATCAAATTTCGGAAATTTTCCGAAACTTTAAATTTTGTCGATTGTTCAATTTTAGGAATTTTTGCATTTATCTCAATTTTTTTATTTTAACAAAATTTACAATATTCAAATTTTGTCCATTTCTTTATTTAGGGAACTTTGCGATTTTACAGTTTTTACCGTTTTTACAATTTTGGAAAAATTTTCTTTTTATCAAATTTCGGAAAATTTCCGAAATTTTTAATTTTTTTTTGATATTTTAATTTTTAAAATTTTTGCATTTTTCTCGATTTTTTCATTTCAACAAAAATTACAATTTTCCAATTTAGTAGATTTCTAAATTAAGAGAAGTTTGTGATTTTGTCGATTATACAGATTTTATTATTTTGAAGAAGGTGTCTTCTTTATTCAATTTCGGAAATTTTCGGAAATTTTAAAATTTTCCGATTTTTGAATTTCTTAAATTTTTAAATTTTTCTCGATTTTTTCGTTTCAACAAAATTTACAATATTCAAATTTTGTATATTTCTTAATTTAAAAAGCTTTGCGATTTTTAAGTTTTCACAGTTTTTACTATTTTGAAAAAAATTTCTTTTGTTATCAAATTTCGGAAATTTTCCGAAATTTTAAATTTTTTCTATTTTTTAATATAGGGAATTTTAGCATTTTCTTGATATTTTTAATTCATTAAAAATTACAATTTTCCAATTTTGGCGATTTCTTTATTTAAAGAGCTTTGCGATTTTTAAGTTTTCACAGTTTTTACAATTTTAAAAAAATTTTCTTTTGTTATCAAAATTCGGAATTTTTCCGAAATTTTAAATTTTGTCGATTTAAAAGTTTCAGAAATCTTTGAATTTTTCTCGATTTTTTTATTCAACAAATTTTACAGTTTTCCAATTTTGTCGATTTCTTAATTTGGAGAACTTTGTGATTTTACAGTTTAAACAGTTTTTACTATTTGGAAAAAATTTCCTTTTTTTTATAAAATTTTCGGAAATTTTGCAAAATTTTATCTTTTTTTTGATTTTTGTATTTTTAGAATTTTCGCATTTTTCTCGATTTTTTCATTTCAACAAAAATTACAATTTTCCAATTTTGTAGATTTCTTAATTTAGAGAACATTGCGATTTTACAGTTTTCACAGTTCTTACTATTTTGAAAAAAATTTCTTTTGTTCGGAAATTTTCCGAAATTTAAAATTTTTTCGATTTTTGAATTTAGGGAATTTTATCATTTTTCTTGATATTTTTAATTCAACAAAAATTACAATTTTTCAATTTTGTAGATTTCTTAATTTAGAGAACTTTGCGATTTTACAGTTTTCACAGTTTTTACTATTTTGAAAAAAATTTTTTTTGTTATCAAATTTCGGAAATTTTAAATTTTTTAGGTTTTTGAATTTAGGGAATTTTAGCATTTTTCTTGATATTTTTAATTCAACAAAAGTTACAATTTTCCAATTTTGGCGATTTCTTTATTTAAAAAGCTTTGCGATTTTAAAGTTTTCACAGTCTTTACTATTTTGAAAAAATTTAATTTTTTTATCAAATTTTCGGAAATTTTGCAAAATTTTAACTTTTTTCGATTTTTGAATTTTTAGAATTTTAGCATTTTTCTCGGTTTTTTTCATTTCAACAAAAATTACAATTTTCCAATTTTGTAGATTTCTTAATTTAGAGAACTTTGCGATTTTAGAGTTTTCACAGTTTTTACTATATTGAAAAAATTTCTTTTGTTATAAAATTTTTTGATATTTTAAATTTTTTAGGTTTTTCGGAAATTTTCCGAAATTTTAAATTTTTTTCGATTGTTGAATTTTAGGAATATTTGCATTTTTCTTGATATTTTTAATTCAACAAAAATTACAATTTTCCAATTTTGGCGATTTCTTTATTTAAAGAGCTTTGCGATTTTTAAGTTTTCACAGTTTTTACAATTTTAAAAAAATTTTCTTTTGTTATCAAAATTCGGAATTTTTCCGAAATTTTAAATTTTGTCGATTTAAAAGTTTCAGAAATTTTTGCATTTTTCTCGATTTTTTCATTTCAACAAAATTTACAATATTCCAATTTTGCAGATTTCTTTATTTAAAGATCTTTGTGAATTTGTCGATTTTACAGTTATTACTATTTTGAAAAAATTTTCTTTTGTTATCAAAATTCGGAATTTTTCCGAAATTTTAAATTTTGTCGATTTAAAAGTTTCAGAAATCATTGAATTTTTCTCGATTTTTTTATTCAACAAATTTTACAGTTTTCCAATTTTGGCGATTTCTTTATTTAAAGATCTTTGTGAATTTGTCGATTTTACAGTTATTACTATTTTGAAAAAATTTTCTTTTGTTATCAAAATTCGGAATTTTTCCGAAATTTTAAATTTTGTCGATTTAAAAGGTTCAGAAATTTTTGCATTTTTCTTGATTTTTTCATTTCAAAAAAATTTACAATATTCCATTTTTGCAGATTTCTTTATTTAAAGAGCTTTGCAATTTTGAAGTTTTTACAGTCTTTACTATTTTGAAAATATTTAATTTTTTTATCTAATTTCGGAAATTTTCCGAAATTTAAAATTTTTTCGATTTTTGAATTTAGGGAATTTTAGCATTTTTCTTGATATTTTTACTCAACAATTTTAACAGTTCTGCAATTTTGTCGATTTCTTAATTTGGAGAACTTTGTGATTTTACAGTTTAAACAGTTTTTACTATTTTAAAAAAGTTTGCTTTTTTTTTAACAAGTTTCGGAAATTTTCCAAAATTTTAAATGTTGTCGATTGTTGAATTTTAGGAATATTAGCATTTTTCTCGATTTTTTTATTTTTAAAAATTTAATTTTTTTATCTAATTTCGGAAATTTTCCGAAATCTTAAATTTTTTCGATTTTTGAATTTAGGGAATTTTAGCATTTTTCTCGGTTTTTTTCATTTCAACAAAAATTACAATTTTCCAATTTTGTAGATTTCTTAATTAAGAGAACTTTGCGATTTTACAGTTTTCACAGTTTTTACTATATTGAAAAAATTTCTTTTGTTATAAAATTTTTTGATATTTTAAATTTTTTAGGTTTTTGAATTTAGGGAATTTTAGCATTTTTCTTGATAATTTTAATTCAACAAAAGTTACAATTTTCCAATTTTGGCGATTTCTTTATTTAAAGAGCTTTGCGATTTTGAAGTTTTCACAGTTTTTACAATTTTAAAAAAATTTTCTTTTGTTATCAAAATTCGAAATTTTTCCGAAATTTTAAATTTTGTCGATTTAAAAGTTTCAGAAATCTTTGAATTTTTCTCGATTTTTTTATTCAACAAATTTTACAGTTTTCCAATTTTGGCGATTTCTTTATTTAAAGATCTTTGTGAATTTGTCGATTTTACAGTTATTACTATTTTGAAAAAATTTTCTTTTGTTATCAAATTTTCGGAAATTTTTCAAAATTTTAATTTTTTTTCGATTTTTGAATTTTTAGAATTTTTTAATTTTTCTCGATTTTTTCATTTCAACAAAAATTAAAATTTTCCAATTTTGTAGATTTCTTAATTTAGAGAACTTTGCGATTTTACAGTTTTTACAGTTTTTACAATTTTGAAAATATTTAATTTTTTTATCAAATTTTCGGAAATTTTGCAAAATTTTAACTTTTTTCGATTTTTGAATTTTTAGAATTTTAGCATTTTTCTCGGTTTTTTTCATTTCAACAAAAATTACAATTTTCCAATTTTGTAGATTTCTTAATTTAGAGAGCTTTGCGATTTGAAAGTTTTCACAGTCTTTACTATTTTGAAAATATTTAATTTTTTTATCTAATTTTGGAAATTTTCCGAAATCTTAAATTTTTTCGACTTTTGAATTTTGGCAATTTTTGCATTTTTCTTGATATTTTTATTCAACAAAATTTATAATTTTCCAATTTTGGCGATTTCTTTATTTAAAGATCTTTGTGAATTTGTCGATTTTACAGTTATTACTATTTTGAAACAATTTTCTTTTGTTATCAAATTTTCGGAAATTTTTCAAATATTTAATTTTTGTTCGATTTTTGAATTTTTAGAATTTTTTAATTTTTCTCGATTTTTTCATTTCAACAAAAATTAAAATTTTCCAATTTTGTAGATTTCTTAATTTAGAGAACTTTGCGATTTTACAGTTTTTACAGTTTTTACAATTTTGAAAATATTTAATTTTTTTATCTAATTTCGGAAATTTTCCGAAATCTTAAATTTTTTCGACTTTTGAATTTTGGGAATTTTTGCATTTTTCTTGATATTTTTATTCAACAAATTTTACAGTTCTCCAATTTTGTCGATTTCTTAATTTGGAGAACTTTGTGATTTTACAGTTTAAACAGTTTTTACTATTTGGAAAAAAATTCCTTTTTTTTATCAAGTTTCAGAATTTTGAGAAATTCTAAATTTTTTTGATTTTTGAATTTTTAGAATTTTCGCATTTTTTTCGATTTTTTCATTTCAACAAAAATTACAATTTTCCAATTTTGTAGATTTCTTAATTTAGAGAACTTTGCGATATTACAGTTTTCACAGTTCTTACTATTTTGAAAAAAATTTCTTTTGTTCGGAAATTTAAAATTTTTTCGATTTTTGAATTTAGGGCATTTTAGCATTTTTCTTGATATTTTTAATTCAACGAAAATTACAATTTTCCAATTTTGGCGATTTCTTTATTTAAAGATCTTTGTGAATTTGTCGATTTTACAGTTATTACTATTTTGAAAAAATTTTCTTTTGTTATCAAATTTTCGGAAATTTTTCAAAATTTTAATCTTTTTTCGATTTTTGAATTTTTCGAATTTTTTAATTTTTCTCGATTTTTTCATTTCAACAAAAATTAAAATTTTCTAATTTTGTAGATTTCTTAATTTAGAGAACTTTGCGATTTTACAGTTTTTACAATTTTGAAAATATTTAATTTTTTTATCTAATTTCGGAAATTTTCCGAAATCTTAAATTTTTTCGACTTTTGAATTTTGGGAATTTTTGCATTTTTCTTGATATTTTTATTCAACAAATTTTACAGTTCTAAAATTTTGTCGATTTCTTAATTTGGAGAACTTTGTGATTTTACAGTTTAAACAGTTTTTACTATTTGGAAAAAAATTCCTTTTTTTATAAAGTTTCGGAATTTTAAGAAATTCTAAATTTTTTTGATTTTTGAATTTTTAGAATTTTCGCATTTTTTTCGATTTTTTTATTTCAACAAAAATTACAATTTTCCAATTTTGTAGATTTCTAAATTAAGAGAAGTTTGTGATTTTGTCGATTATACAGTTTTTACTATTTTGGAGAAAGTGTCTTCTTTATTCAATTTCGGAAATTTTCCGAAATTTAAAATTTTTCCGATTTTTTAATTTCTTAAATTTTTCAATTTTTCTCGATTTTTTCAGTTCAACAAAATTTACAATATTCCAATTTTGTATATTTCTTAATTTAAAAAACTTTGCGACTTTTCAGTTTTCTCAGTTTTTACTATTTTGAACAAAATTTCTTTTGTTATCAAATTTCGGAAATTTTCCGAAATTTTAAATTTGTTAGATTTTTGAATTTAGGGAATTTTAGCATTTTTCATGATATTTTTAATTCAAGAAAAATTACAATTTTCCAACCTTGGCGATTTCTTTATTAAAAGACCTTTGCGATTTATAAGTTTTCACAATCTTTACTATTTTGAAAAAATTGAATTTTTGTATCAAATTTCGGAAATTTTCCGAAATTTTAAAATTTGTCGATTGTTGAATTTTAGGAATTTTGGCATTTTTCTCAATTTTTTCATTTTTAACAAAATTTACAATATTCAAATTTTGTCCATTTCTTTATTTAGAAAACTTTGCGATTTTACAGTTCTTACAGTTTTTACAATTTTGGAAAAATGTTATTTTTTATCGAATTTCGGAAAGTTTCCGAAATTTTTAACTTTTTTGATTTTTTAATTTTTAGAATTTTTGCAATTTATTCGATTTTTTCATTTCAACAAAAATTACAATTTTCTAATTTTGTAGATTTCTAAAAGAAGTTTGAGATTTTATCGATTACACAGTTTTTACTATTTTGGAGAAAGTGTCTTCATTATTCAATTTCGGAAATTTTCCGAAATTTTAAATTTTTCCGATTTTTGAATTTATTAAATTTTTGAATTTTTCTCGATTTTTTCATTTCATTAAAATTAACAATATTCCATTTTTGCAAATTTCTTTATTTAAAAAACTTTGCGATTTTTTAGTTTTTACAGTTTTTACTATTTTGAAAAAAATTTCTTTTGTTATCAAATTTCGAAAATGTTCCGAAATTTTAAATTTTTTTCTATTTTTGAATAAAGGGAATTTTAGCATTTTTCTTGATATTTTTAATTCAACAAAAATTACAATTTCCAATTTCGGCGATTTCTTTATTTAAAGAGCTTTGCGATTTTTAAGTTTTCACAGTTTTTACAATTTTGAAAAAATTTTCTTTTGTTATCAAAATTCGGAATTTTTCCGAAATTTTAAATTTTGTCAATTTAAAAGTTTCAGAAATTTTTGCATTTTTCTCGATTTTTTCATTTCAACAAAATTTACAATATTCCAATTTTATAGATTTCTTTATTTAAAGAGCTTTGCAATTTTGAAGTTTTAACAGTCTTTACTATTTTGACAAAATTTAATTTTTTTATAAATGTTGTCGATTGTTGAATTTTAGGAATTTTTGCATTTTTCTCGTTTTTTTTATTTTTAACAAAATTTACAATAATTAAATTTTGTCTATTTCTTTATTTAGGGAACTTTGCGACTTTACAGTTTTCGCAGTTTTTACAATTTTGTAAAAATTTTCTATTTTTATCGAATTTCGGAAAATTTTCGAAATGTTTAATTTTTTTCGATTTTTAAATTTTTAGAATTTTTTAATTTTTCTCGATTTTTTCATTTCAACAAAAATTACAATTTTCCAATTTTGTAGATTTCTTAATTAAAAGAACTTTGCGATTTTACAGTTTTCACAGTTTTTACTATTTTGAAAAAATTTAATTTTTTTATCTAATTTCGGAAATTTTCCGAAATCTTAATTTTTTTCGACATTTGATTTTGGGAATTTTTGAATTTTTCTTGATATTCAACAAATTTTACAGTTCTCCAATTTTGTATATTTCTTAATTTAAAAAACTTTGCGACTTTTCAGTTTTCTCAGTTTTTACTATTTTGAACAAAATTTCTTTTGTTATCAAATTTCGGAAATTTTCCGAAATTTTAAATTTGTTAGATTTTTGAATTTAGGGAATTTTAGCATTTTTCATGATATTTTTAATTCAAGAAAAATTACAATTTCCAATTTCGGCGATTTCTTTATTTAAAGAGCTTTGCGATTTTTAAGTTTTTACAGTTTTTACAATTTTGAAAAAATTTTCTTTTGTTATCAAAATTCGGAAGTTTTTTCGAAATTTTAAATTTTGTCGATTTAAAAGTTTTAGAAATTGTTGAAATTTTCTTGATTTTTTCATTTCAACAAAATTTACAATATTCCAATTTTGTAGATTTCTTAATTTAGAGAACTTTGCGATTTTACAGTTTTCACAGTTTTTACTATTTTGAAAAAAATTTTTTTTTGTTATCAAATTTCGGAAATTTTACATTTTTTAGATTTTTGAATTTAGGGAATTTTAGCATTTTTCTTGATATTTTTAATTCAACAAAAGTTACAATTTTCCAATTTTGGCGATTTCTTTATTTAAAGAGCGATTTTTAAGTTTTCGCAGTCTTTACTATTTTGAAAAAATTTAATTTTTTTCATCAAATTTCGGAAATTTTCCGAAATTTTAAATTTTTTCAATTGTTGAATTTTAGAAATATTTGCATTTTTCTCGATTTTTTTTTTTTTTTAAATTAACAATATTCAAATTTTGTCCATTTCTTTATTTAGGGAACTTTGCGATTTTACAGTTTTTACAGTTTTTACAATTTTGGAAAAATTTTCTTTTTATCGAATTTCGGAAAGTTTCCGAAATTTTTAATTTTTTCCGATTTTTGAATTTTTAGAATTTTCGCATTTTTCTCGATTTTTTCATTTTAACAAAAATTACAATTTTGCAATTTTGTATATTTCATAATTTAGAGAACTTTGCGATTTTACAGTTTTCACAGTTTTTACTATTTTGAAAAAAATTTCTTTTGTTATTAAATTTTCCGAAATTTTAAATTTTGTTGATTGTTGAATTTAAGGAATTTTTGCATTTTTCTCAATTTTTTTATTTATAACAAAAATTACAATATTTAAATTTTGTCCATTTCTTTATTTAGGGAACTTTGCGATTTTACAGTTTTCACAGCTTTTACAATTTTGGAAAAACTTTCTTTTCTATCAAATTTCGGAAAATTTCCGAAATATTTAATTTTTTTTTGATTTTTTAATTTTTAGAATTTTTGAATTTTTCTCGATTTTTTCATTTCAACAAAAATTACAATTTTCCAATTTTGTAGATTTCTAAATTAAGAGAAGTTTGTGATTTTGTCGATTTAACAGTTTTTACTATCTTGAAAAAAATTCTTTTGTTATCAAATAACGGAAATTTTTAAATTTTTTAGATTTTTGAATTTAGGGAATTTTAGCATTTTTCTTGATATTTTTAATTCAACAAAAATTACAATTTTCCAATTTTGGCGATTTATTTTTTTAAAAAGCTTTGCGATTTTTAAGTTTTCACAGTTTTTACAATTTTGAAAAAATTTAATTTTTTTATCAAATTTCGGAAATTTTCCGAAATTTTAAATTTTTTCAATTGTTGAATTTTAGAAATATTTGCATTTTTCTCGATTTTTTTTTTTTTTTAATTAACAATATTCAAATTTTGTCCATTTCTTTATTAAGGGAAATTTGCGATTTTACAGTTTTTACAATTTTGGAAAAATTTTCTTTTTTATCGAATTTCGGAAAGTTTCAGAAATTTTTAATTTTTTTTTCGATTTTTGAATTTTTGGAATTTTTGCATTTTTCTCGATTTTTTCATTTCAACAAAAATTACAATTTTCCAATTTTTTAGATTTCTTAATTTAGAGAATTTTGTGATTTTGTCGATTTAACACTTTTTACTATTTTGAAAAAAGTTTCTTTTTTTTATCATATTTCGGAAATTTTCGGAAATTTTAAATTTTTTCGATTTTTGAATTTAGGGAATTTTAGCATTTATCTCAATTTTTTTATTTTAACAAAATTTACAATGTTCAAATTTTGTCTATTTCCTAATTTAGACAACTTTGCGATTTTTTAGTTTTCACAGTTTCTACAATTTTGAAAAAATTTAATTTTTTTATCAAATTTCGGAAATTTTTCGAAATTTTAAATTTTGTCGATTGTTGAATTTTAGGAATTTTTGCATTTATCTCAATTTTTTTATTTTTTACAAAATTTACAGTATTCAAATTTTGTCCATTTCTTTATTTAGGGAAGTTTGCGAATTTACAGTTTTCACAGTTTTTACTATTTTGAAAAAATTTTCTTTTTTTATCATATTCGGAAATTTTCCGAAATTTTAAATTTTGTCGATTGTTGAATTTTAGGAATTTTTGCATTTATCTCAATTTTTTTATTTTAACAAAATTTACAATATTCAAATTTTGTCCATTTCTTAATTTAGAGAACTTTGCAATTATTAAGTTTTCACAGTGTTTACTATTTTGAAAAAATTTTGTTTTGTTTCGAATTTCGGAAAGTTTCCAAAATTTTTAATTTTTTTTTATTTTTGAATTTTTAGAATTTTTGCATTTTTCTCGATTTTTTCATTTCAACAAAAATTACAATTTTTAAATTTTTTAGATTTCTTAATTAAAAGAACTTTGTGATTTTGTCGATTTTACAGTTTTTACTATTTTGAAAAAATTTTCTTGTTTTATCAAAATTTCGGAAGTTTTGCAAAATTTTAATTTTATCGATTTTTGAATTTTTAGAATTTTAGAATTTTTCTCGATTTTTTCATTTTAACAAAAATTACAATTCTCCAATTTTGTAGATTTCTTAATTTAGAGAACTGTGCGATTTTACAGTTTTAACAGTTTTTCAAATTTCGAAAATATTTAATTTTTTTATCGAATTTCGGAAAGTTTCCGTAATTTTTAATTTTTTTTTTCTTTGAATTTTTAGAATTTTCGTATTTTTCTCGATTTTTTCATTTCAACAAAAATTACAATTTTCCAATTTTGTAGATTTCTTAATTTAGAGAACTTTGAGATTTTACAGTTTTTACAGTTTTTAAGATTTTGAAAATATTTAATTTTTTTATCAAATTTCGGAAAGTTTCCGTAATTTATAATTTTTTTTTGTTTTTTGAATTTTTAGAATTTTCGTATTTTTCTCGATTTTTTCATTTCAACAAAAATTACAATTTTCCAATTTTGTCCATTTCTTAATTTAGAGAACTTTGCGATTTTTAAGTTTTCACAGTTTTTACAATTTTTAAAAAAATTTTATTTTTTTTATCAAATTTTCGGAAATTTTGCAAAATTTTAACTTTTTTTTTATTTTTGAATTTTTGCATTTTTCTCGATTTTTTCATTTCAACAAAAATTACAATTTTTCAATTTTGTAGATTTCTAAGTTAAAAGAAGTTTGAGATTTTATCGATTATACAGTTTTTACTATTTTGGAGAAAGTGTCTTCTTTATTCAATTTCGGAAATTTACCGAAATTTTAAATTTTTCCGATTTTTGAATTTTTAAATTTTTGAAAATTTCTCGATTTTTTAATTTCAACAAAATTTACAATATTCCAATTTTGTATATTTCTTAATTTAAAAAACTTTGCGATTTTTCAGATTTAACAGTTTTTACTATTTTGAAAAAAATTTCTTTTGTTATCAAATTTCGAAAATTTTCCGAAATTTTAAATTTTTTCTATTTTTTAATATAGCGAAATTTAGCATTTTTCTTGATATTTTTAATTCAACAAAAAATACAATTTTCCAATTTTGGCGATTTCTTTATTTAAAGAGCTTTGCGATTTTTAAGTTTTCACATTTTTTACAATTTTGAAAAAATTTTCTTTTGTTATCAAAATTCAGAGTTTTTCCGAAATTTTAAATTTTGTCGATTTAAAAGGTTCAGAAATTTTTGAATTTTTCTCGATTTTTTCATTTCAAAAAAATTTACAATATTCCAATTTTGCAGATTTCTTTATTTAAAGAGCTTTGCAATTTTGAAGTTTTTACAGTCTTTACTATTTTGAAAATTTTTAATTTTTTTATCTAATTTCGGAAATTTTCCGAAATCTTAAATTTTTTCGACTTTTGAATTTTGGCAATTTTTGCATTTTTCTTGATATTTTTATTCAACAAAAATTACAATTTTCCAATTTTGGCGATTTCTTTATTTAAAGATCTTTGTGAATTTGTCGATTTTACAGTTTTTACTATTTTGAAAAAATTTTCTTTTGTTATCAAATTTTCGGAAATTTTTCAAAATTTTAATCTTTTTTCGATTTTTGAATTTTTAGAATTTTTTAATTTTTTTCGATTTTTTCTTTTCAACAAAAATTAAAATTTTCCAATTTTGTAGATTTCTTAATTTAGAGAACTTTGCGATTTTACAGTTTTTACAGTTTTTACAATTTTGAAAATATTTAATTTTTTTATCTAATTTCGGAAATTTTCCGAAATCTTAAATTTTTTCGACTTTTGAATTTTGGGAATTTTTGCATTTTTCTTGATATTTTTATTCAACAAATTTTACAGTTCTCCAATTTTGTCGATTTCTTAATTTGGAGAACTTTGTGATTTTACAGTTTAAACAGTTTTTACTATTTGGAAAAAAAATTCCTTTTTTTTATCAAGTTTCGGAATTTTAAGAAATTCTAAATTTTTTTGATTTTTAGAATTTTCGCATTTTTTTCGATTTTTTCATTTCAACAAAAATTACAATTTTCCAATTTTTTAGATTTCTTAATTTAGAGAATTTTGTGATTTTTAAGTTTTCACAGTGTTTACTATTTTGAAAAAATTTTCTTTTGTTTCGAATTTCGGAAAGTTTCCAAAATTTTTAATTTTTTTTTATTTTTGAATTTTTAGAATTTTAGCATTTTTCTTGATATTTTTAATTCAACAAAAATTACAATTTTCCAATTTTGACGATTTCTTTATTTAAAGAGCTTTGCGATTTTTAAGTTTTCACAGTCTTTACAATTTTGAAAAAATTTAATTTTTTTATCAAATTTCGGAAATTTTCCGAAATTTTTAATTTTTTTCGATTTTTGAATTTTTAGAATTTTCGCATTTTGCTCGATTTTTTCATTTCAACAAAAATTACAATTTTCCAATTTTTTAGATTTCTTAATTTAGAGAACTTTGCGATTTTACAGTTTTCACAGTTTTTACTATTTTGAAAACAAATTCTTTTGTTATCAAATTTCGGAAATTTTAAATTTTTTCGATTTTTGAATTAAGGGAATTTTAGCATTTTTCTTGATATTTTTAATTCAACGAAAATTACAATTTTCCAATTTTGGCGATTTGTTTATTTAAAGAGCTTTGCGATTTTTAAGTTTTCACAGTCCTTACTATTTTGAAAAAATTTAATTTTTTTATCATATTTCGGAAATTTTCCGAAATTTTTAATTTTTTTCTATTTTTAGAATTTTCGCATTTTTCTCGATTTTTTCATTTCAACAAAAATTACAAATTTCCAATTTTTTAGATTTCTTAATTAAGAGAATTTTGTGATTTTGTCGATTTAACAGTTTTTACTATTTTGAAAAATTTTTCTTTTTTTATCAAATTTCGGAAATTTTAAATTTTTTCGATTTTTGAATTTAGGGAATTTTAGCATTTTTCTTGATATTTTTAATTCAACAAAAATTACAATTTTCCATTTTTGGCGATTTATTTATTTATAGAGCTTTGCGATTTTTAAGTTTTCACAGTTTTTACTATTTTGAACAAATTTAATTTTTTTTATCAAATTTCGGAAATTTTCCGAAATTTTAAATTTTGTCGATCTTTCAATTTTAGGAATTTTTGCATTTATCTCAATTTTTTTATTTTAACAAAATTTACAATATTCAAATTTTGTCCATTTTTTTATTTAGGGAACTTTGCGATTTTACAGTTTTTACCGTTTTTACAATTTTGGAAAAATTTTCTTTTTTATCAAATTTCGGAAAATTTCCGAAATTTTTCATTTTTTTTTTTGATATTTTAATTTTTAGAATTTTAGCATTTTTCTTGATATTTTTAATTCAACAAAAATTACAATTTTCCAATTTTGGCGATTTCTTTATTTAAAGAGCTTTGCGATTTTTAAGTTTTCACAGTCTTTACAATTTTGAAAAAATTTAATTTTTTTATCAAATTTCGGAAATTTCCCGAAATTTTTAATTTTTTTCGATTTTTGAATTTTTAGAATTTTCGCATTTTTCTCGATTTTTTCATTTCAACAAAAATTACAATTTTCCATTTTTGTAGATTTCTAAATTAAGAGAAGTTTGTGATTTTGTCGATTATACAGATTTTATTATTTTTAAGAAGGTGTCTTCTTTATTCAATTTCGGAAATTTTCCGAAATTTTAAAATTTTCCGATTTTTGAATTTCTTAAATTTTTGAATTTTTCTCGATTTTTTCATTTCAACAAAATTTACAATATTCCAATTTTGTATATTTCTTAGTTTAAAACGCTTTGCGATTTTTAAGTTTTCACAGTTTTTACTATTTTGAAAAAAATTTCTTTTGTTATCAAATTTCGGAAATTTTCCGAAATTTTAAATTTTTTCTATTTTTTAATATAGGGAATTTTAGCATTTTCTTGATAATTTTAATTCATTAAAAATTACAATTTTCCAATTTTGGCGATTTCTTTATTTAAAGAGCTTTGCGATTTTTAAGTTTTCACAGTTTTTACAATTTAAAAAAATTTTTCTTTTGTTATCAAAATTCGGAATTTTTCCGAAATTTTAAATTTTGTCGATTTAAAAGTTTCAGAAATCTTTTCATTTTTCTCGATTTTTTTATTCAACAAATTTTACAGTTTTCCAATTTTGTCGATTTCTTAATTTGGAGATCTTTGTGATTTTACAGTTTAAACAGTTTTTACTATTTGGAAAAAATTTCCTTTTTTTTATAAAATTTTCGGAAATTTTGCAAAATTTTACCTTTTTTCGATTTTTGAATTTTTAGAATTTTCGCATTTTTCTCGATTTTTTCATTTCAACAAAAATTACAATTTTCCAATTTTGTAGATTTCTTAATTTAGAGAACATTGCGATTTTACAGTTTTCACAGTTTTTACTATTTTGAAAAAAATTTCTTTTGTTCGGAAATTTTCCGAAATTTAAAATTTTTTCGATTTTTGAATTTAGGGAATTTTAGCATTTTTCTTGATATTTTTAATTCAACAAAAGTTACAATTTTCCAATGTTGGCGATTTCTTTATTTAAAGAGCTTTGCGATTTTAGTTTCACAGTCTTTACTATTTTGAAAAAATTTAATTTTTTTCATCAAATTTCGCAAATTTTTCGAAATTTTAAATTTTTTCTATTTTTTAATATAGGGAATTTTAGCATTTTTCTTGATATTTTTAACTCAACAAAAATTACAATTTTTCAATTTTGTAGATTTCTTAATTTAGAGAACTTTGCGATTTTACAGTTTTCACAGTTTTTACTATTTTGAAAAACATTTTTTTTGTTATCAAATTTCGGAAATTTTAAATTTTTTCGATTTTTGAATTAAGGGAATTTTAGCATTTTTCTTGATATTTTTAATTCAACAAAAGTTACAATTTTCCAATTTTGGCGATTTCTTTATTTAAAGAGCTTTGCGATTTTAGTTTCACAGTCTTTACTATTTTGAAAAAATTTAATTTTTTTCATCAAATTTCGCAAATTTTTCGAAATTTTAAATTTTTTCTATTTTTTAATATAGGGAATTTTAGCATTTTTCTTGATATTTTTAACTCAACAAAAATTACAATTTTTCAATTTTGTAGATTTCTTAATTTAGAGAACATTGCGATTTTACAGTTTTCACAGTTTTTACTATTTTGAAAAAAATTTCTTTTGTTCGGAAATTTTCCGAAATTTAAAATTTTTTCGATTTTTGAATTTAGGGAATTTTAGCATTTTTCTTGATATTTTTAATTCAACAAAAGTTACAATTTTCCAATTTTGGCGATTTCTTTATTTAAAGAGCTTTGCGATTTTAGTTTCACAGTCTTTACTATTTTGAAAAAATTTAATTTTTTTCATCAAATTTCGCAAATTTTTCGAAATTTTAAATTTTTTCTATTTTTTAATATAGGGAATTTTAGCATTTTTCTTGATATTTTTAATTCAACAAAAATTACAATTTTTCAATTTTGTAGATTTCTTAATTTAGAGAACTTTGCGATTTTACAGTTTTCACAGTTTTTACTATTTTGAAAAACATTTTTTTTGTTATCAAATTTCGGAAATTTTAAATTTTTTCGATTTTTGAATTAAGGGAATTTTAGCATTTTTCTTGATATTTTTAATTCAACAAAAGTTACAATTTTCCAATTTTGGCGATTTCTTAATTTAGAGAACATTGCGATTTTACAGTTTTCACAGTTTTTACTATTTGGAAAAAATTTCCTTTTTTTTATAAAATTTTCGGAAATTTTGTAAAATTTTACTTTTTTTCGATTTTTGAATTTTTAGAATTTTCGCATTTTTCTCGATTTTTTCATTTCAACAAAAATTACAATTTTCCAATTTTGTAGATTTCTTAATTTAGAGAACATTGCGATTTTACAGTTTTCACAGTTTTTACTATTTTGAAAAAAATTTCTTTTGTTCGGAAATTTTCCGAAATTTAAAATTTTTTCGATTTTTGAATTTAGGGAATTTTAGCATTTTTCTTGATATTTTTAATTCAACAAAAATTACAATTTTTCAATTTTGTAGATTTCTTAATTTAGAGAACTTTGCGATTTTACAGTTTTCACAGTTTTTACTATTTTGAAAAACATTTTTTTTGTTATCAAATTTCGGAAATTTTAAATTTTTTCGATTTTTGAATTTAGGGAATTTTAGCATTTTTCTTGATATTTTTAATTCAACAAAAGTTACAATTTTCCAATTTTGGCGATTTCTTAATTTAGAGAACTTTGCGATTTTAGTTTCACAGTCTTTACTATTTTGAAAAAATTTAATTTTTTTCATCAAATTTCGCAAATTTTTCGAAATTTTAAATTTTTTCTATTTTTTAATATAGGGAATTTTAGCATTTTTCTTGATATTTTTAACTCAACAAAAATTACAATTTTCCAATTTAAGCGATTTCTTTATTTAAAGAACTTTGCAATTTTTAAGTTTTCACAGTCTTTACTATTTTGAAAAATGTAATATTTTTATCAAATTTCGGAAATTTTCCGAAATTTTAAATTATGTCGATTGTTGAATTTTAAGAATCTTGCATTTTTCTCAATTTTTTTTATTATTAACAAAATTTACAATATTCAAATTTTGTCCATTTCTTTATTTAGGGAACTTTGCGATTTTACAGTTTTCACAGTTTTAACAATTTTGGAAATATGCTATTTTTTATCGAATTTCGGAAAGTTTCCGAAATTTTTAATTTTTTTGATTTTTGAATTTTTAGAATTTTTGCAATTTATTCGATTTTTTCATTTCAACAAAAATTACAATTTTCTAATTTTGTAGATTTCTAAGTAAAGAGAAGTTTGTGATTTTGGAGAAAGTGTCTTCATTATTCAATTTCGGAAATTTTCCGAAATTTTAAATTTTTCCGATTTTTGAATTTATTAAATTTTTGAATTTTTCTCGATTTTTTCATTTCAACAAAATTAACAATATTCCAATTTTGCAAATTTCTTTATTTAAAAAACTTTGCGATTTTTTAGTTTTCACAGTCTTTACTATTTCGAACAATTTTTGATTTTTTTTATCTAAATTCGGAAATTTTCCGAAATCTTAAATTTGTTCGACTTTTGAATTTTGGGAATTTTTTCGGAAATTTTCCGAAATCTTAATTTTTTTCGACATTTGATTTTGGGAATTTTTGAATTTTTCTTGATATTCAACAAATTTTACAGTTCTCCAATTTTGTCGATTTCTTAATTTGGAGAACATCGTGATTTTACAGTTTAAACAGTTTCTACTATTTTGAAAAAATTTCTATTTTTTATCAAGTTTCGGAAATTTTAAGAAATTTTAAATTTTTTCCATTTTGAATTTTTTGAATTTTTGCATTTTTCTCGATTTTTTCATTTCAACAAAAATTACAATTTTCCAATTTTGTAGATTTCTTAATTTAGAGAACCTTGCGATTTTACAGTTTTCACAGTTTTTACTATTTTGAAAAAAATTTCTTTTGTTAACAAATTTCGAAAATTTTTGGAAATTTTAAATTTTTTTCGATTTTTGAATTTAGGGAATTTTAGCATTTTTCTTGATATTTTTAATTCAACAAAAATTACAATTTTCCAATTTTGGCGATTTCTTTATTTAAAGAGCTTTGCGATTTTTAAGTTTTCACAGTCTTTACTATTTGGAAAAAATTTAATTTTTTTATCAAATTTCGGAAATTTTCCGAAATTTTAAATTTTGTCGATTGTAGAATTTTAGGAACTTTTGCATTTTTCTCAATTTTTTTATTTTTAAAAAAATTTACAATATTCAAATTTTGTCCATTTCTTTATTTAGGGAACTTTGCGATTTTTCAGTTTTCACAGGTTTTACAATTTTGGAAAAATTTTCTTTTTTATCGAATTTCGGAAAGTTTCCGAAATTTTAATTTTTTTTTTATTTTTGAATTTTTAGAATTTTTCCATTTTTCTCGATATTTTCATTTCAACAAAAATTAAAATTTTTCAATTTTTTAGATTTCTTAATTTAGAGAACTTTGTGATTTTGTCGATTTAACAGTTTTTACTATTTTGAAAAAAATTTTTTTTGTTCTCAAATTTCGGAAATTTTAAATTTTTTAGATTTTTGAATTTAGGGAATTTTAGCATTTTTCTTGATATTTTTAACTCAACAAAAATTACAGATTTCCAATTTTGGCGATATCTTTATTTAAAGAGCTTTGCGATTTTAAAGTTTTCACAGTCTTTACTATTTTGAAAAAATTTAACTTTTTTTATCAAATTTCGTAAATTTTCCGAAATTTTACATTTTTTCAATTGTTGAATTTTAGGAATATTTGCATTTTTCTCGATTTTTTTTTTTTTTTAAATTTAGAATATTCAAATTTTGACCATTTCTTTGTTAAGGGAACTTTGCGATTTTACAGTTTTCACAGATTTTACAATTTTGGAAAAATTTTCTTTTTTATCGAATTTCGGAAAGTTTCCGAAATTTTGAATTTTTTTTGATTTTTGGATTTTTAGAATTTTTCCATTTTTCTCGATATTTTCATTTCAACCAAAAATTAATATTTTCCAATTTTTTAGATTTCTTAATTTAGAGAACTTTGCGATTTTACAGTTTTTACAGTTTTTAAAATTTTGAAAATATTTAATTTTTTTATCGAATTTCGGAAAGTTTCCGTAATTTTTAATTTTTTTTGATTTTTGAATTTTTAGAATTTTTGCATTTTTCTCGATTTTTTCATTTCAACAAAAATTACAATTTTCCAATTTTTTAGATTTCTTAATTTAGAGAACTTTGTGATTTTGTCGATTTTACAGTTTTTACTATTTTGAAAAAATTTTATTTTTTTTATCAAATTTTCGGAAATTTTGCTAAATTTTAACTTTTTTCGATTTTTGAATTTTTAGAATTTTCGCATTTTTTTCGATTTTTTCATTTTAACAAAAATTACAATTTTCCAATTTTGTAGATTTCTTAATTTAGAGAATTTTGTGATTTTGTCGATTTAACAGTTTTTACTATTTTGAAAAAAATTTTTTTTGTTCTCAAATTTCGGAAATTTTGAATTTTTTAGATTTTTGAATTTAGGGAATTTTAGCATTTTTCTTGATATTTTTAACTCAACAAAAATTACAGTTTTCCAATTTTGGCGATTTCTTTATTTAAAGAGCTTTGCGATTTTAAAGTTTTCACAGTCTTTACTATTTTGAAAAAATTTAATTTTTTTTATCAAATTTCGGAAATTTTCCGAAATTTGAAATTTTTTCAATTGTTGAATTTTAGAAATATTTGAATTTTTCGCGATTTTTTTTTTTTTTAAGTTAACAATATTCAAATTTTGTCCATTTCTTTATTTAGGGAACTTTGCGATTTTACAGATTTTACAGTTTTTACAATTTTGGAAAAATTTTCTTTTTTATCGAATTTCGGAAAGTTTCCGAAATTTTTAATTTTTTCCGATTTTTGAATTTTTAGAATTTTCGCATTTTTCTCGATTTTTTCATTTTAACAAAAATTACAAATTTGCAATTTATTAAGATTTCTTAATTTAGAGAACTTTGCGATTTTACAGTTTTCACAGTTTTTACTATTTTGAAAAAAATTTCTTTTCTATCAAATTTCGGAAAATTTCCGAAATTTTTAATTTTTTTTTGATTTTTTAATTTTTAGAATTTTTGAATTTTTCTCGATTTTTTCATTTCAACAAAAATTACAATTTTCCAATTTTGTAGATTTCTAAATTAAGAGAAGTTTGTGATTTTGTCGATTTAACAGTTTTTACTATTTTGAAAAAAATTTCTTTTGTTATCAAATTACGGAAATTTTTAAATTTTTTAGATTTTTGAATTTAGGGAATTTTAGCATTTTTCTTGGTATTTTTTTTTTATTCAACAAAAATTACAATTTTCCAATTTTGTCGATTTATTTTTTTAAAAAGCTTTGCGATTTTTAAGTTTTCACAGTTTTTACAATTTTGAAAAAATTAAATTTTTTTATCAAATTTCGGAAATTTTCCGAAATTTTAAATTTTTTCAATTGTTGAATTTTAGAAATATTTGCATTTTTCTCGATTTTTTTTTTTTTAAATTAACAATATTCAAATTTTGTCCATTTCTTTATTTAGGGAAATTTGCGATTTTACAGTTTTTACAATTTTGGAAAAATTTTCTTTTTTATCGAATTTCGGAAAGTTTCCGAAATTTTTAATTTTTTTTTCGATTTTTTTTTTCGAATTTTCTCATTTTGCTCGATTTTTTCATTTCAACAAAAATTACAATTTTCCAATTTTTTAGATTTCTTAATTTAGAGAATTTTGTGATTTTGTCGATTTAACAGTTTTTGCTATTTTGAAAAAAGTTTCTTTTTTTATCATATTTCGGAAATTTTCGGAAATTTTAAATTTTTTCGAGTTTTGAATTTAGTGAATTTTAGCATTTTTCTTGATATTTTTAATTCAATAAAAATTACAATTTTCCCATTTTGGCGATTTATTTTTTTAAAAAGCTTTGCGATTTTTAAGTTTTTACAGTTTTTACAATTTTGAAAAAATTTTATTTTTTTTATCAAATTTCGGAAATTATTCGAAATTTAAAATTTTGTCGATTGTTGAATTTTAGGAATTTTCGCATTTTTCTCGATTTTTTTCATTTCAACAAAAATTACAATTTTCCAATTTTTTAGATTTCTTACTTAAGAGAATTTTGTGATTTTGTCGATTTTACAGTTTTTACTATTTTTAAAAAAGTTTATTTTTTTATCAAATTTTCGGAAATTTTGCTAAATTTTAACTTTTTTCGATTTTTGAATTTTCAGAATTTTCGCATTTTTTTTTCGTTTTTTTCATTTTAACAAAAATTACAATTTTCCAATTTTGTAGATTTCTTAATTTAGAGAATTTTGCGATTTTGTCGATTTAACAGTTTTTACTATTGTGAAAAAAAATTTTTTTGTTATCAAATTTCGAAAATTTTCCGAAATTTTTAATTTTTTCTATTTTTTAATATAGGGAATTTTAGCATTTTTCTTGATATTTTTAATTCAACAAAAATTACAATTTTCCAATTTTGGCGATTTCTTTATTTAAAGAGCTTTACGATTTTTAAGTTTTCACAGTTTTTACAATTTTGAAAAAATTTTCTTTTGTTATCAAAATTCGGAGTTTTTCCGAAATTTTAAATTTTGTCGATTTAAAAGGTTCAGAAATTTTTGCATTTTTCTCGATTTTTTCATTTCAACAAAATTTACAATATTCCAATTTTGCAGATTTCTTTATTTAAAGAACTTTGCAATTTTGAAGTTTTTACAGTCGTTACTATTTTGAAAATATTTAATTTTTTTATCTAATTTCGGAAATTTTCCGAAATCTTAAATTTTTTCCACTTTTGAATTTTGGCAATTTTTGCATTTTTCCTGATATTTTTAATTCAACAAAAATTACAATTTTCCAATTTTGGCGATTTCTTTATTTAAAGAACTTTGTGAATTTGTCGATTTTACAGTTATTACTATTTTGAAAAAATTTTCTTTTTTTTATCAAATTTTCGGAAATTTTTCAAAATTTTAATTTTTTTTTCGATTTTTGAATTTTTTGAATTTTTGCATTTTTCTCGATTTTTTCATTTCAACAAAAATTACAATTTTCCAATTTTGTAGATTTCTAAGTTAAGAGAAGTTTGAGATTTTATCGATTATACAGTTATTACTATTTTGTAGAAAGTGTCTTCTTTATTCAATTTCGGAAATTTTCCGAAATTTTAAATTTTTCCGATTTTTGAATTTTTTAAATTTTTGAAAATTTCTCGATTTTTTAATTTCAACAAAATTTACAATATTCCAATTTTGTATATTTCTTAATTTAAAAAACTTTGCGATTTTACAGTTTTCACAGTTTTTACAATTTTGAAAAAAATTTCTTTTGTTATCGAATTTCGGAAATTTTCCGAAATTTTTAATTTTTTCGATTTTTGAATTTAGGGAATTTTGGCATTTTTCTTGAAGTTTTTAATTCAACAAAAATTAAAATTTTCCAATTTTTGTCGATTTCTTTATTTAAAGAACTTTGCGATTTTTAAGTTTTCACAGTCTTTACCATTTTGAAAAAATATAATTTTTTTTATCAAATTTGGGAAATTTTCCGAAATTTTTAATGTTGTCGATTGTTGAATTTTAGGAATTTTTGCATTTTTCTCAATTTTTGTATTTTTAACAAAATTTACAATATTCAAATTTTATCCATTTCTTTATTAAGGGAACTTTGCGATTTTACAGTTTTCACAGTTTTTACAATTTTGGAAAAATTTTCTTTTTATCGAATTTCGGAAAGTTACCGAAATCTTAAATTTTTTCAATTTTTGAATTTTTAGAATTTTTTAAAATTTCTCGATTTTTTCATTTCAACAAAAATTACAATTTTCCAATTTTTTAGATTTCTTAATTTAGAGAACTTTGTGATTTTGTCAATTTTACAGTTTTTACTATTTTAAAAAAAATTTATTTTATATCAAATTTTCGGAAATTTTGCAAAATTTTAACTTTATCGATTTTTAGAATTTTCGCATTTTTCTCGATTTTTTCATTTTAACAAAAATTACAATTTTCCAATTTTGTAGATTTCTTAATTTAGAGAACTTTGCGACTTTACAGTTTTCACAGTTTTTAAAATTTTTAAAATATTTAATTTTTTTATCGAATTTCGGAAAGTTTCCGAAATTTTAAATTTTTCCGAATTTTGAATTTTTTAAATTTTTGAATTTTTCTCGATTTTTTAATTTCAACAAAATTTACAATATTCAAATTTTATCCATTTCTTTATTTAGGGAACTTTGCGTTTTTACAGTTTTCACAGTTTTGGCAATTTTTGCATTTTTCTTGATATTTTTATTCAACAAAAATTACAATTTTCCAATTTTGGCGATTTCTTTATTTAAAGAACTTTGTGAATTTGTCGATTTTACAGTTATTACTATTTTGAAAAAATTTTCTTTTTTTATCAAATTTTCGGAAATTTTTCAAAATTTTAATTTTTTTTCGATTTTTGAATTTTTAGAATTTTTAATTTTTCTCGATTTTTTCATTTCAACAAAAATTAAAATTTTCCAATTTTGAAAAAAATTCCTTTTTTTCGGAAATTTTCCGAAATTTAAAATTTTTTCGATTTTTGAATTTAGGGAATTTTAGCATTTTTCTTGATATTTTTAATTCAACGAAAATTGCAATTTTCCAATTTTGGCGATTTCTTTATTTAAAGAACTTTGCGATTTTTAAGTTTTCACAGTCTTTACTATTTTTAAAAAAATGTAATATTTTTATCAAATTTCGGAAAAATTCCGAAATTTTAAATTATGTCGATTGTTGAATTTTAGGAATTTTTGCATTTTTCTCAATTTTTTAATTTTTAACAAAATTTACAATATTCAAATTTTGTCTATTTCTTTATTTAGGGAACTTTGCGATTTTACAGTTTTCACAGTTTTAACAATTTTGGAAAAAAATGTCTTTTTTCTCGAATATCGGAAAGTTTCCGAAATTTTTATTTTTTTTTGATTTTTTGAATTTTTAGAATTTTTGCATTTTTCTCGATTTTTTCATTTCAAGAAAATTTACAATTTTCCAACTTTGGCGATTTCTTTATTAAAAGAACTTTGCGATTTTTAAGTTTTCACAGTCTTTACTATTTTTAAAAAAATGTAATATTTTTATCAAATTTCGGAAATTTTCCGAAACTTTAAATTTTGTCGATTGTTGAATTTTAGGAATTTTGGCATTTTTCTCGATTTTTTTATTTATAACAAAATTTACCATATTCAAATTTTGTCCCTTTTTTTATTAAGGGAAATTTGCGACTTTAAAATTTTCACAGTTATTACAATTTTGAAAAAAAAAAATTTTTTTATCGAATTTCGGAAAGGTTCCGAAATTTTTAATTTTTTTTGATTTTTGAATTTTTAGAATTTTTGCATTTTTCTCGATTTTTTCATTTCAACAAAAATTACAATTTTCCAATTTTGTAGATTTCTTAATTTAGAGAACTTTGTGATTTTGTCAATTTCACAGTTTTCACTGTTTTGAAAAATTTAATTTTTTTTTTCTAATTTCGGAAATTTTCCGAAATCTTAAATTTTTTCGATTTTTGAATTTAGGGAATTTTTGCATTTTTCTTGATATTTTTAATTCAACAAATTTTACAATTTTCAAATATTGTCGATTTCTAAATTTAGAGAAATTTGTGATTTTGTCGATTATACGGTTTTTACTATTTTGAAGAAATTGTCTTCTTTATTAAATTTCGGATATTTTCCAAAATTTAAAATTTTTTTCGATTTTTGAATTTCTTAAATTTTTTAATTTTTCTCGATTTCTTAAATTCAACAAAACTTACAATACTCCAATGTTGTCGATTTCTTTATTGAAAGAACTTTGTATTTTTGTCGAATTTAAATTTTTTACTATTTTGAAAAAATTGTCTTATTTTATAAAAATTTTCGAAAATTTTGCAAAATTTTAAATTTTGTCGATTTTCGGAAATTTTTGCATTTTTCTCGATTTTTTAATTTCAACAAAAATTACAATTTTCCAATTTTGTAGATTTCTAAATTAAGAGAAGTTTGTGATTTTGTCGATTATACAGATTTTATTATTTTGAAGAAGGTGTCTTCTTTATTCAATTTCGGAAATTTTCCGAAATTTTAAATTTTTTCGACTTTTGAATTTTGGGAAATTTTCCGAAATTTTAAATTTTGTCAATTTAAAAGTTTAAGAAATTTTTGCATTTTTCTCGATTTTTTCATTTCAACAAAATTTACAATTTTCCAATTTTGGCGATTTCTTTATTTAAAGAGCTTTGCGATTTTTAAGTTTTCACAGTCTTTACTATTTGGAAAAAATTTAATTTTTTTATCAAATTTCGGAAATTTTCCGAAATTTTAAATTTTGTCGATTGTAGAATTTTAGGAATTTTTGCATTTTTCTCAATTTTTTAATTTTTAACAAAATTTACAATATTCCAATTTTGTCTTTTTCTTTATTTAGAGAACTTTGCGATTTAACAGTTTAAACAGTTTTTACTATTTTGAAAAAGTTTTATTTGTTTATCAAATTTCGGAAATTTTCGGAAATTTTAAATATTTTCGATTTTTGAATTTAGGGAATTTTAGCATTCTTCTTGATATTTTTAACTCAACAAAAATTTCAGTTTTCAAATTTTGGCGATTTCTTTATTTAAAGAGCTTTGCGATTTTAAAGTTTTCACAGTCTTTACTATTTTGAAAACAAATTAATTTTTTTTATCAAATTTCGGAAATTTTCCGAATTTTAAATTTTTCCGATTTTGGAATTTATTAAATTTTTGAATTTTTCTCGATTTTTTCATTTCAACAAAATTAACAATATTCCAATTTTGCATATTTCTTAATTTAAAAAACTTTGCGATTTTTTAGTTTTCACAGTTTTTCTATTTTGAAAAAAATGTCTTTTGTTCTCAAATTTCGAAAATTTTCCGAAATTTTAAATTTTTTCGATTTTTGAATAAAGGGAATTTTAGCATTTTTCTTGATATTTTTAATTCAACAAAAATTACAATTTCCAATTTTAGCGATTTCTTTATTTAAAGAGCTTTTCGATTTTTAAGTTTTCACAGTTTTTACAATTTTGAAAAAATTTTCTTTTGTTATCAAAATTCGGAATTTTTCCGAAATTTTAAATTTTGTCAATTTAAAAGTTTCAGAAATTTTTGCATTTTTCTCGATTTTTTCATTTCAACAAGATTTACAATATTCCAATTTTGTAGATTTCTTTATTTAAAGAGCTTTGCAATTTTGAAATTTTCAGTCTTTACTATTTTGAAAAAATTTAATTTTTTTATCAAATTTCGGAAATTTTTCGAAATTTTAAATGTTGTCGATTGTTGAATTTTACGAATTTTTGCATTTTAATTTTTCTCGATTTTTTCATTTCAACAAAAATTACATTTTTCCAATTTTGTTGATTTCTTAATTTAGAGAACTTTGCGATTTTACAGTTTTCACAGCTTTTATTTACTATTTTGAAAAAATTTAATTTTTTGTATCTAATTTCGGAAATTTTTCGAAATCTTAAATTTTTTCGACTTTTGAATTTTGGGAAATTTTCCGAAATTTTAAATTTTGTCAATTTAAAAGTTTAAGAAATTTTTGCATTTTTCTCGATTTTTTCATTTCAACAAAATTTACAATTTTCCAATTTTGGCGATTTCTTTATTTAAAGAGCTTTGCGATTTTTAAGTTTTCACAGTCTTTACTATTTGGAAAAAATTTAATTTTTTTATCAAATTTCGGAAATTTTCCGAAATTTTAAATTTTGTCGATTGTAGAATTTTAGGAACTTTTGCATTTTTCTCGATTTTTTTATTTTTAAAAAAATTTACAATATTCAAATTTTGTCCATTTCTTTATTTAGGGAACTTTGCGATTTTTCAGATTTCACAGTTTTTACAATTTTGGAAAAATTTTCTTTTTTATCGAATTTCGGAAAGTTTCCGAAATTTTAATTTTTTTTTTATTTTTGAATTTTTAGAATTTTTCCATTTTTCTCGATTTTTTCATTTCAACAATAATTAAAATTTTCAAATTTTTTAGATTTCTTAATTTAGAGAACTTTGTGATTTTGTCGATTTAACAGTTTTTACTATTTTGAAAAAAATTTTTTTTGTTCTCAAATTTCGGAAATTTTAAATTTTTTAGATTTTTGAATTTAGGGAATTTTAGCATTTTTCTTGATATTTTTTTTTCAACAAAAATTACAATTTTCCAATTTTGTCGATTTATTTATTTATAGAGCTTTGCGATTTTTAAGTTTTCACAGTTTTTACTATTTTGAACAAATTTAATTTTTTTTATCAAATTTCGGAAATTTTCCGAAATTTTAAATTTTGTCGATTGTTCAATTTTAGGAATTTTTGCACTTATCTCAATTTTTTTATTTTAACAAAATTTACAATATTCAAATTTTGTCCATTTCTTTATTTAGGGAACTTTGCGATCTTACAGTTTTTACCGTTTTTACAATTTTGGAAAAATTTTCTTTTTTATCAAATTTCGGAAAATTTCCGAAATTTTTCATTTTTTTTTTTGATATTTTAATTTTTAGAATTTTTGCATTTTTCTCGATTTTTTCATTTCAACAAAAATTACAATTTTCCAATTTTGTAGATTTCTAAATTAAGAGAAGTTTGTGATTTTGTCGATTATACAGATTTTATTATTTTGAAGAAGGTGTCTTCTTTATTCAATTTCGGAAATTTTCCGAAATTTTAAAATTTTCCGATTTTTGAATTTCTTAAATTTTTGAATTTTTCTCGATTTTTTCATTTCAACAAAATTTACAATATTCCAAATTTTGTATATTTCTTAGTTTAAAAAGCTTTGCGATTTTTAAGTTTTCACAGTTTTTACTATTTTGAAAAAAATTTCTTTTGTTATCAAATTTCGGAAATTTTCCGAAATTTTAAATTTTTTCTATTTTTTAATATAGGGAATTTTAGCATTTTCTTGATAATTTTAATTCATTAAAAATTACAATTTTCCAATTTTGGCGATTTCTTTATTTAAAGAGCTTTGCGATTTTTAAGTTTTCACAGTTTTTACAATTTAAAAAAATTTTTCTTTTGTTATCAAAATTCGGAATTTTTCCGAAATTTTAAATTTTGTCGATTTAAAAGTTTCAGAAATCTTTTCATTTTTCTCGATTTTTTTATTCAACAAATTTTACAGTTTTCCAATTTTGTCGATTTCTTAATTTGGAGATCTTTGTGATTTTACAGTTTAAACAGTTTTTACTATTTGGAAAAAATTTCCTTTTTTTTATAAAATTTTCGGAAATTTTGCAAAATTTTACCTTTTTTCGATTTTTGAATTTTTAGAATTTTCGCATTTTTCTCGATTTTTTCATTTCAACAAAAATTACAATTTTCCAATTTTGTAGATTTCTTAATTTAGAGAACATTGGGATTTTACAGTTTTCACAGTTTTTACTATTTTGAAAAAAATTTCTTTTGTTCGGAAATTTTCCGAAATTTAAAATTTTTTCGATTTTTGAATTTAGGGAATTTTAGCATTTTTCTTGATATTTTTAATTCAACAAAAATTACAATTTTTCAATTTTGTAGATTTCTTAATTTAGAGAACTTTGCGATTTTACAGTTTTCACAGTTTTTACTATTTTGAAAAACATTTTTTTTGTTATCAAATTTCGGAAATTTTAAATTTTTTAGGTTTTTGAATTTAGGGAATTTTAGCATTTTTCTTGATATTTTTAATTCAACAAAAGTTACAATTTTCCAATTTTGGCGATTTCTTTATTTAAAGAGCTTTGCGATTTTAGTTTCACAGTCTTTACTATTTTGAAAAAATTTAATTTTTTTCATCAAATTTCGCAAATTTTTCGAAATTTTAAATTTTTTCTATTTTTTAATATAGGGAATTTTAGCATTTTTCTTGATATTTTTAACTCAACAAAAATTACAATTTTCCAATTTAAGCGATTTTTTTATTTAAAGAACTTTGCAATTTTTAAGTTTTCACAGTCTTTACTATTTTGAAAAATGTAATATTTTTATCAAATTTCGGAAATTTTCCGAAATTTTAAATTATGTCGATTGTTGAATTTTAAGAATCTTGCATTTTTCTCAATTTTTTTTATTATTAACAAAATTTACAATATTCAAATTTTGTCCATTTCTTTATTTAGGGAACTTTGCGATTTTACAGTTTTCACAGTTTTAACAATTTTGGAAATATGCTATTTTTTATCGAATTTCGGAAAGTTTCCGAAATTTTTAATTTTTTTGATTTTTGAATTTTTAGAATTTTTGCAATTTATTCGATTTTTTCATTTCAACAAAAATTACAATTTTCTAATTTTGTAGATTTCTAAGTAAAGAGAAGTTTGTGATTTTGGAGAAAGTGTCTTCATTATTCAATTTCGGAAATTTTCCGAAATTTTAAATTTTTTCGATTTTGAATTTTTTGAATTTTTGCATTTTTCTCGATTTTTTCATTTCAACAAAAATTACAATTTTCCAATTTTGTAGATTTCTTAATTTAGAGAACCTTGCGATTTTACAGTTTTCACAGTTTTTACTATTTTGAAAAAAATTTCTTTTGTTAACAAATTTCGAAAATTTTTGGAAATTTTAAATTTTTTTCGATTTTTGAATTTAGGGAATTTTAGCATTTTTCTTGATATTTTTAATTCAACAAAAATTACAATTTTCCAATTTTGGCGATTTCTTTATTTAAAGAGCTTTGCGATTTTTAAGTTTTCACAGTCTTTACTATTTGGAAAAAATTGAATTTTTTTATCAAATTTCGGAAATTTTCCGAAATTTTAAATTTTGTCGATTGTAGAATTTTAGGAACTTTTGCATTTTTCTCGATTTTTTTATTTTTAAAAAAATTTACAATATTCAAATTTTGTCCATTTCTTTATTTAGGGAACTTTGCGATTTTTCAGTTTTCACAGTTTTTACAATTTTGGAAAAATTTTCTTTTTTATCGAATTTCGGAAAGTTTCCGAAATTTTGAATTTTTTTTGATTTTTGGATTTTTAGAATTTTTCCATTTTTCTCGATATTTTCATTTCAACAAAAATTAATATTTTCCAATTTTTTAGATTTCTTAATTTAGAGAACTTTGCGATTTTACAGTTTTTACAGTTTTTAAAATTTTGAAAATATTTAATTTTTTTATCGAATTTCGGAAAGTTTCCGTAATTTTTAATTTTTTTTGATTTTTGAATTTTTAGAATTTTTGCATTTTTCTCGATTTTTTCATTTCAACAAAAATTAAAATTTTTCAATTTTTTAGATTTCTTAATTTAGAGAACTTTGTGATTTTGTCGATTTAACAGTTTTTACTATTTTGAAAAAAATTTTTTTTGTTCTCAAATTTCGGAAATTTTAAATTTTTTAGATTTTTGAATTTAGGGAATTTTAGCATTTTTCTTGATATTTTTAACTCAACAAAAATTACAGTTTTCCAATTTTGGCGATTTCTTTATTTAAAGAGCTTTGCGATTTTAAAGTTTTCACAGTATTTACTATTTTGAAAAAATTTAACTTTTTTTATCAAATTTCGTAAATTTTCCGAAATTTTACATTTTTTCAATTGTTGAATTTTAGGAATATTTGAATTTTTCTCGATTTTTTTTTTTTTTAAATTTAGAATATTCAAATTTTGACCATTTCTTTGTTTAGGGAACTTTGCGATTTTACAGTTTTCACAGTTTTTACAATTTTGGAAAAATTTTCTTTTTTATCGAATTTCGGAAAGTTTCCGAAATTTTGAATTTTTTTTGATTTTTGGACTTTTAGAATTTTTCCATTTTTCTCGATATTTTCATTTCAACCAAAAATTAATATTTTCCAATTTTTTAGATTTCTTAATTTAGAGAACTTTGCGATTTTACAGTTTTTACAGTTTTTAAAATTTTGAAAATATTTAATTTTTTTATCGAATTTCGGAAAGTTTCCGTAATTTTTAATTTTTTTTGATTTTTGAATTTTTAGAATTTTTGCATTTTTCTCGATTTTTTCATTTCAACAAAAATTACAATTTTCCAATTTTTTAGATTTCTTAATTTAGAGAACTTTGTGATTTTGTCGATTTTACAGTTTTTACTATTTTGAAAAAATTTTATTTTTTTTATCAAATTTTTGGAAATTTTGCTAAATTTTAACTTTTTTCGATTTTTGAATTTTTAGAATTTTCGCATTTTTTTCGATTTTTTCATTTTAACAAAAATTACAATTTTCCAATTTTGTAGATTTCTTAATTTGGAGAATTTTGTGATTTTGTCGATTTAACAGTTTTTACTATTTTGAAAAAAATTTTTTTTGTTCTCAAATTTCGGAAATTTTGAATTTTTTAGATTTTTGAATTTAGGGAATTTTAGCATTTTTCTTGATATTTTTAACTCAACAAAAATTACAGTTTTCCAATTTTGGCGATTTCTTTATTTAAAGAGCTTTGCGATTTTAAAGTTTTCACAGTATTTACTATTTTGAAAAAATTTAATTTTTTTTATCAAATTTCGGAAATTTTCCGAAATTTGAAATTTTTTCAATTGTTGAATTTTAGAAATATTTGAATTTTTCTCGATTTTTTTTTTTTTAAATTAACAATATTCAAATTTTGTCCATTTCTTTATTAAGGGAAATTTGCGATTTTACAGTTTTTACAATTTTGGAAAAATTTTCTTTTTATCGAATTTCGGAAAGTTTCCGAAATTTTTAATTTTTTTTTTCGATTTCGAATTTTCTCATTTTTCTCGATTTTTTCATTTCAACAAAAATTACAATTTTCCAATTTTTTAGATTTCTTAATTTAGAGAATTTTGTGATTTTGTCGATTTAACAGTTTTTGCTATTTTGAAAAAAGTTTCTTTTTTTATCATATTTCGGAAATTTTAAATTTTTTCGAGTTTTGAATTTAGGGAATCTTAGCATTTTTCTTGATATTTTTAATTCAATAAAAATTACAATTTTCCCATTTTGGCGATTTATTTTTTTAAAAAGCTTTGCGATTTTTAAGTTTTCACAGTTTTTACAATTTTGAAAAAATTTTATTTTTTTTATCAAATTTCGGAAATTATTCGAAATTTTAAATTTTGTCGATTGTTGAATTTTAGGAATTTTTGCATTTTTCTCGATTTTTTTCATTTCAACAAAAATTACAATTTTCCAATTTTTTAGATTTCTTACTTAAGAGAAATTTGTGATTTTGTCGATTTTACAGTTTTTACTATTGTTAAAAAAGTTTATTTTTTTATCAAATTTTCGGAAATTTTGCTAAATTTTAACTTTTTTCGATTTTTGAATTTTCAGAATTTTCGCATTTTTTTTTCGATTTTTTCATTTTAACAAAAATTACAATTTTCCAATTTTGTAGATTTCTTAATTTAGAGAATTTTGCGATTTTGTCGATTTAGCAGTTTTTACTATTGTGAAAAAAAATTTTTTTGTTATCAAATTTCGAAAATTTTCCGAAATTTTAAATTTTTTCGATTTTTGAATATAGGGAGTTTTAGCATTTTTCTTGATATTTTTAATTCAACAAAAATTACAATTTTCCAATTTTGGCGATTTCTTTATTTAAAGAGCTTTGCGATTTTTAAGTTTTCACAGTTTTTACAATTTTGAAAAAATTTTCTTTTGTTATCAAAATTCGGAGTTTTTCCGAAATTTTAAATTTTGTCGATTTAAAAGGTTCAGAAATTTTTGCATTTTTCTCGATTTTTTCATTTCAACAAAATTTACAATATTCCAATTTTGCAGATTTCTTTGTTTAAAGAACTTTGCAATTTTGAAGTTTTTACAGTCGTTACTATTTTGAAAATATTTAATTTTTTTATCTAATTTCGGAAATTTTCCGAAATCTTAAATTTTTTCCACTTTTGAATTTTGGCAATTTTTGCATTTTTCCTGATATTTTTAATTCAACAAAAATTACAATTTTCCAATTTTGGCGATTTCTTTATTTAAAGAACTATGTGAATTTGTCGATTTTACAGTTATTACTATTTTGAAAAAATTTTCTTTTTTTTATCAAATTTTCGGAAATTTTTCAAAATTTTAATTTTTTTTTCGATTTTTGAATTTTTAGAATTTTAGCATTTTTCTCGGTTTTTTTCATTTCAACAAAAATTACAATTTTCCAATTTTGTAGATTTCTTAATTTAGAGAATTTTAAATTTTTTCGATTGTTGAATTTTAGGAATATTTGCATTTTTCTCGATTTTTGTATTTTTAACAAAATTTACAATATTCAAATTTTGTCTGATTCTTTATTTAGGGAACTTTGCGATTTTATAGTTTTCACAGTTTTTACAATTTTGGAAAAATGTTCTTTTTTATCGAATTTCGGAAAGTTTCCGAAACTTTTAATTTTTTTTTTATTTTTGAATTTTTTGAATTTTTGCATTTTTCTCGATTTTTTCATTTCAACAAAAATTACAATTTTCCAATTTTGTAGATTTCTAAGTTAAGAGAAGTTTGAGATTTTATCGATTATACAGTTTTTACTATTTTGGAGAAAGTGTCTTCTTTATTCAATTTCGGAAATTTTCCGAAATTTTAAATTTTTCCGATTTTTGAATTTTTTAAATTTTTGAAAATTTCTCGATTTTTTAATTTCAACAAAATTTACAATATTCCAATTTTGTATATTTCTTAATTTAAAAAACTTTGCGATTTTTCAGATTTAACAGTTTTTACTATTTTGAAAAAAATTTCTTTTGTTATCGAATTTCGGAAATTTTCCGAAATATTTAATTTTTTCGATTTTTGAATTTAGGGAATTTTGGCATTTTTCTTGAAGTTTTTAATTCAACAAAAATTAAAATTTTCCAATTTTTGTCGATTTCTTTATTTAAAGAACTTTGCGATTTTTAAGTTTTCACAGTCTTTACCATTTTGAAAAAATATAATTTTTTTTATCAAATTTGGGAAATTTTCCGAAATTTTAAATGTTGTCGATTGTAGAATTTTAGGAATTTTTGCATTTTTCTCAATTTTTGTATTTTTAACAAAATTTACAATATTCAAATTTTATCCATTTCTTTATTTAGGGAACTTTGCGATTTTACAGTTTTCACAGTTTTTACAATTTTGGAAAAATTTTCTTTTTTATCGAATTTCGGAAAGTTACCGAAATCTTAAATTTTTTCAATTTTTGAATTTTTAGAATTTTTTAATTTTTCTCGATTTTTTCATTTCAACAAAAATTACAATTTTCCAATTTTTTAGATTTCTTAATTTAGAGAACTTTGTGATTTTGTCAATTTTACAGTTTTTACTATTTTAAAAAAATTTTATTTTATATCAAATTTTCGGAAATTTTGCAAAATTTTAACTTTATCGATTTTTAGAATTTTCGCATTTTTCTCGATTTTTTCATTTTAACAAAAATTACAATTTTCCAATTTTGTAGATTTCTTAATTTACAGAACTTTGCGATTTTACAGTTTTCACAGTTTTTTAAAATTTTTAAAATATTTAATTTTTTTATCGAATTTCGGAAAGTTTCCGTAATTTTTAATTTTTTTTCGATTTTTGAATTTTTAGAATTTTCGCATTTTTCTCGATTTTTTCATTTCATCAAAAATTACAATTTTCCAATTTTTTAGATTTCTAAGTTAAGAGAAGTTTGAGATTTTGTCGATTATACAGTTTTTACTATTTTGGAGAAAGTGTCTTCTTTATTCAATTTCGGAAATTTTCCGAAATTTTAAATTTTTCCGAATTTTGAATTTTTTAAATTTTTGAATTTTTTTCGATTTTTTAATTTCAACAAAATTTACAATATTCAAATTTTATCCATTTCTTTATTTAGGGAACTTTGCGTTTTTACAGTTTTCACAGTTTTGGCAATTTTTGCATTTTTCTTGATATTTTTATTCAACAAAAATTACAATTTTCCAATTTTGGCGATTTCTTTATTTAAAGAACTTTGTGAATTTGTCGATTTTACAGTTATTACTATTTTGAAAAAATTTTCTTTTTTTATCAAATTTTCGGAAATTTTTCAAAATTTTAATTTTTTTTCGATTTTTGAATTTTTAGAATTTTTTAATTTTTCTCGATTTTTTCATTTCAACAAAAATTAAAATTTTCCAATTTTAAAAAAAAATTCCTTTTTTTCGGAAATTTTCCGAAATTTAAAATTTTTTCGATTTTTGAATTTAGGGAATTTTAGCATTTTTCTTGATATTTTTAATTCAACGAAAATTGCAATTTTCCAATTTTGGCGATTTCTTTATTTAAAGAACTTTGCGATTTTTAAGTTTTTCACAGTCTTTACTATTTTTAAAAAAATGTAATATTTTTATCAAATTTCGGAAAAATTCCGAAATTTTAAATTATGTCGATTGTTGAATTTTAGGAATTTTTGCATTTTTCTCAATTTTTTAATTTTTAACAAAATTTACAATATTCAAATTTTGTCTATTTCTTTATTTAGGGAACTTTGCGATTTTACAGTTTTCACAGTTTTAACAATTTTGGAAAAAAATGTCTTTTTTCTCGAATATCGGAAAGTTTCCGAAATTTTTATTTTTTTTTGATTTTTGAATTTTTAGAATTTTTACATTTTTCTCGATTTTTTCATTTCAAGAAAATTTACAATTTTCCAACTTTGGCGATTTCTTTATTAAAAGAACTTTGCGATTTTTAAGTTTTCACAGTCTTTACTATTTTTAAAAAAATGTAATATTTTTATCAAATTTCGGAAATTTTCCGAAACTTTAAATTTTGTCGATTGTTGAATTTTAGGAATTTTGGCATTTTTCTCGATTTTTTTATTTATAACAAAATTTACCATATTCAAATTTTGTCCCTTTTTTTATTAAGGGAAATTTGCGACTTTAAAATTTTCACAGTTATTACAATTTTGAAAAAAAAAATTTTTTTATCGAATTTCGGAAAGGTTCCGAAATTTTTAATTTTTTTTGATTTTTGAATTTTTAGAATTTTTGCATTTTTCTCGATTTTTTCATTTCAACAAAAATTACAATTTTCCAATTTTGTAGATTTCTTAATTTAGAGAACTTTGTGATTTTGTCAATTTCACAGTTTTCACTGTTTTGAAAAATTTAATTTTTTTTTTCTAATTTCGGAAATTTTCCGAAATCTTAAATTTTTTCGATTTTTGAATTTAGGGAATTTTTGCATTTTTCTTGATATTTTTAATTCAACAAATTTTACAATTTTCAAATATTGTCGATTTCTAAATTTAGAGAAATTTGTGATTTTGTCGATTATACGGTTTTTACTATTTTGAAGAAATTGTCTTCTTTATTAAATTTCGGATATTTTCCAAAATTTAAAATTTTTTTCGATTTTTGAATTTCTTAAATTTTTTAATTTTTCTCGATTTCTTAAATTCAACAAAACTTACAATACTCCAATGTTGTCGATTTCTTTATTGAAAGAACTTTGTATTTTTGTCGAATTTAAATTTTTTACTATTTTGAAAAAATTGTCTTATTTTATAAAAATTTTCGAAAATTTTGCAAAATTTTAAATTTTGTCGATTTTCGGAAATTTTTGCATTTTTCTCGATTTTTTAATTTCAACAAAACTTGCAATATTCCAATTTTGTCTTTTTCTTTATTTAGAGAACTTTGCGATTTAACTGTTTAAACAGTTTTTACTATTTTGAAAAAGTTTTATTTGTTTATCAAATTTCGGAAATTTTCGGAAATTTTAAATATTTTCGATTTTTGAATTTAGGGAATTTTAGCATTCTTCTTGATATTTTTAACTCAACAAAAATTACAGTTTTCAAATTTTGGCGATTTCTTTATTTAAAGAGCTTTGCGATTTTAAAGTTTTCACAGTCTTTACTATTTTGAAAACAAATTAATTTTTTTTATCAAATTTCGGAAATTTTCCGAATTTTAAATTTTTCCGATTTTGGAATTTATTAAATTTTTGAATTTTTCTCGATTTTTTCATTTCAACAAAATTAACAATATTCCAATTTTGCATATTTCTTAATTTAAAAAACTTTGCGATTTTTTAGTTTTCACAGTTTTTCTATTTTGAAAAAAATGTCTTTTGTTCTCAAATTTCGAAAATTTTACGAAATTTTAAATTTTTTCGATTTTTGAATAAAGGGAATTTTAGCATTTTTCTTGATATTTTTAATTCAACAAAAATTACAATTTCCAATTTTAGCGATTTCTTTATTTAAAGAGCTTTTCGATTTTTAAGTTTTCACAGTTTTTACAATTTTGAAAAAATTTTCTTTTGTTATCAAAATTCGGAATTTTTCCGAAATTTTAAATTTTGTCGATTGTTGAATTTTAGGAATTTTTGCATTTTTCTCGATTTTTTTCATTTCAACAAAAATTACAATTTTCCAATTTTTTAGATTTCTTAATTTAGAGAACTTTGTGATTTTGTCGATATAACAGTTTTTACTATTTTGAGGAAAGTGTCTTCTTTATTCAATTTCGGAAAGTTACCGAAATTTTAAATTTTTCCGAATTTTGAATTTTTTAAATTTTTGAATTTTTCTCGATTTTTTAATTTCAACAAAATTTACAATATTCAAATTTTATCCATTTCTTTATTTAGGGAACTTTGCGTTTTTACAGTTTTCACAGTTTTTACTATTTTGAAAGTATTTAATTTTTTTATCTAATTTCGGAAATTTTCCGAAATCTTAAATTTTTTCGACTTTTGAATTTTGGCAATTTTTGCATTTTTCTTGATATTTTTATTCAACAAAAATTACAATTTTCCAATTTTGGCGATTTCTTTATTTAAAGAACTTTGTGAATTTGTCGATTTTACAGTTATTACTATTTTGAAAAAATTTTCTTTTTTTATCAAATTTTCGGAAATTTTTCAAAATTTTAATTTTTTTTCGATTTTTGAATTTTTAGAATTTTTTAATTTTTCTCGATTTTTTCATTTCAACAAAAATTAAAATTTTCCAATTTTGAAAAAAATTCCTTTTGTTCGGAAATTTTCCGAAATTTAAAATTTTTTCGATTTTTGAATTTAGGGAATTTTAGCATTTTTCTTGATATTTTTAATTCAACGAAAATTGCAAATTTTCCAATTTTGTAGATTTCTTAATTTAGAGAACTTTGCGATTTTTAAGTTTTCACAGTCTTTACTATTTTTAAAAAAATGTAATATTTTTATCAAATTTCGGAAATTTTCCGAAATTTTAAATTATGTCGATTGTTGAATTTTAGGAATTTTTGCATTTTTCTCAATTTTTTAATTTTTAACAAAATTTACAATATTCAAATTTTGTCTGTTTCTTTATTTAGGGAACTTTGCGATTTTACAGTTTTCACAGTTTTAACAATTTTGAAAAAAAATGTCTTTTTTCTCGAATTTCGGAAAGTTTCCGAAATTTTTAATTTTTTTTTATTTTTGAATTTTTAGAATTTTTGCATTTTTCTCGATTTTTTCATTTCAAGAAAATTTACAATTTTCCAACTTTGGCGATTTCTTTATTAAAAGAGCTTTGCGATTTTTAAGTTTTCACAATCTTTACTATTTTGAAAAAATTTAATTTTTGAATCAAATTTCGGAAATTTTCCGAAATTTTAAATTTTGTCGATTGTAGAATTTTAGGAACTTTTGCATTTTTCTCGATTTTTTTATTTTTAAAAAAATTTACAATATTCAAATTTTGTCCATTTCTTTATTTAGGGAACTTTGCGATTTTTCAGTTTTCACAGTTTTTACAATTTTGGAAAAATGTTCTTTTTTATCGAATTTCGGAAAGTTTCCGAAATTTTAATTTTTTTTTTATTTTTGAATTTTTAGAATTTTTCCATTTTTCTCGATTTTTTCATTTCAAATTAAAATTTTCCAATTTTTTAGATTTCTTAATTTAGAGAACTTTGTGATTTTGTCGATTTAACAGTTTTTACTATTTTGAAAAAAATTTTTTTTGTTCTCAAATTTCGGAAATTTTAAATTTTTTAGATTTTTGAATTTAGGGAATTTTAGCTTTTTTCTTGATATTTTTTTTTTATTCAACAAAAATTACAATTTTCCAATTTTGTCGATTTATTTTTTTAAAAAGCTTTGCGATTTTTAAGTTTTCACAGTTTTTACAATTTTGAAAAAATTTAATTTTTTTATCAAATTTCGGAAATTTTCCGAAATTTTAAATTTTTTCAATTGTTGAATTTTAGAAATATTTGCATTTTTCTCGATTTTTTTTTTTTTTAAATTAACAATATTCAAATTTTGTCCATTTCTTTATTTAGGGAAATTTGCGATTTTACAGTTTTTACAATTTTGGAAAAATTTTTATTTTTATCGAATTTCGGAAAGTTTCCGAAATTTTTAATTTTTTTTTCGATTTTTTTTTTCGAATTTTCGCATTTTTCTCGATTTTTTCATTTCAACAAAAATTACAATTTTCCAATTTTTTAGATTTCTTAATTTAGAGAATTTTGTGATTTTGTCGATTTAACAGTTTTTACTATTTTGAAAAAAGTTTCTTTTTTTATCATATTTCGGAAATTTTCGGAAATTTTAAATTTTTTCGAGTTTTGAATTTAGGGAATTTTAGCATTTTTCTTGATATTTTTAATTCAATAAAAATTACAATTTTCCCATTTTGGCGATTTATTTTTTTAAAAAGCTTTGCGATTTTTAAGTTTTCACAGTTTTTACAATTTTGAAAAAATTTAATTTTTTTATCAAATTTCGGAAATTATTCGAAATTTTAAATTTTGTCGATTGTTGAATTTAAGGAATTTTTGCATTTTTCTCAATTTTTGTATTTTTAACAAAATTTACAATATTCAAATTTTATCCATTTCTTTATTTAGGGAACTTTGCGATTTTACAGTTTTCACAGTTTTTACAATTTTGGAAAAATTTTCTTTTTTATCGAATTTCGGAAAGTTACCGAAATATTAAATTTTTTCAATTTTTGAATTTTTAGAATTTTTTAATTTTTCTCGATTTTTTCATTTCAACAAAAATTACAATTTTCCAATTATTTAGATTTCTTAATTTAGAGAACTTTGTGATTTTGTCAATTTTACAGTTTTCACTATTTTAAAAAAATTTTATTTTATATCAAATTTTCGGAAATTTTGCAAAATTTTAACTGTATCGATTTTTAGAATTTTCGCATTTTTCTCGATTTTTTCATTTTAACAAAAATTACAATTTCCCAATTTTGTAGATTTCTTAATTTAGAGAACTTTGCGATTTTACAGTTTTCACAGTTTTTAAAATTTTTAAAATATTTAATTTTTTTATCGAATTTCGGAAAGTTTCCGTAATTTTTAATTTTTTTTCGATTTTTGAATTTTTAGAATTTTCGCATTTTTCTCGATTTTTTCATTTCAAAAAAAATTACAATTTTCCAATTTTTTAGATTTCTAAGTTAAGAGAAGTTTGAGATTTTGTCGATTATACAGTTTTTACTATTTTGGAGAAAGTGTCTTCTTTATTCAATTTCGGGAATTTTCCGAAATTTTAAATTTTTCCGAATTTTGAATTTTTTAAATTTTTGAATTTTTCTCGATTTTTTAATTTCAACAAAATTTACAATATTCAAATTTTATCCATTTCTTTATTTAGGGAACTTTGCGTTTTTACAGTTTTCACAGTTTTTACTATTTTGAAAATATTTAATTTTTTTATCTAATTTCGGAAATTTTCCGAAATCTTAAATTTTTTCGACTTTTGAATTTTGGCAATTTTTGCATTTTTCTTGATATTTTTATTCAACAAAAATTACAATTTTCCAATTTTGGCGATTTCTTTATTTAAAGAACTTTGTGAATTTGTCGATTTTACAGTTATTACTATTTTGAAAAAATTTTCTTTTTTTATCAAATTTTCGGAAATTTTTCAAAATTTTAATTTTTTTTCGATTTTTGAATTTTTAGAATTTTTTAATTTTTCTCGATTTTTTCATTTCAACAAAAATTAAAATTTTCCAATTTTGAAAAAAATTCCTTTTGTTCGGAAATTTTCCGAAATTTAAAATTTTTTCGATTTTTGAATTTAGGGAATTTTAGCATTTTTCTTGATATTTTTAATTCAACGAAAATTGCAAATTTTCCAATTTTGTAGATTTCTTAATTTAGAGAACTTTGCGATTTTTAAGTTTTCACAGTCTTTGCTATTTTTAAAAAAATGTAATATTTTTATCAAATTTCGGAAATTTTCCGAAATTTTAAATTATGTCGATTGTTGAATTTTAGGAATTTTTGCATTTTTCTCAATTTTTTAATTTTTAACAAAATTTACAATATTCAAATTTTGTCTATTTCTTTATTTAGGGAACTTTGCGATTTTACAGTTTTCACAGTTTTAACAATTTTGAAAAAAATTGTCTCTTTTCTCGAATTTCGGAAAGTTTCCGAAATTTTTAATTTTTTTTTATTTTTGAATTTTTAGAATTTTTGCATTTTTCTCGATTTTTTCATTTCAAGAAAATTTACAATTTTCCAACTTTGGCGATTTCTTTATTAAAAGAGCTTTGCGATTTTTAAGTTTTCACAATCTTTACTATTTTGAAAAAATTTAATTTTTGAATCAAATTTCGGAAATTTTCCGAAACTTTAAATTTTGTCGATTGTTGAATTTTAGGAATTTTGGCATTTTTCTCGATTTTTTTATTTATAACAAAATTTACCATATTAAAATTTTGTCCCTTTTTTTATTAAGGGAAATTTGCGACTTTAAAATTTTCACAGTTATTACAATTTTGAAAAAAAAAATGTTTTATCGAATTTCGGAAAGGTTCCGAAATTTTTAATTTTTTTTGATTTTTGAATTTTTAGAATTTTTGCATTTTTCTCGATTTTTTCATTTCAACAAAAATTACAATTTTCCAATTTTGTAGATTTCTTAATTTAGAGAACTTTGTGATTTTGTCAATTTCACAGTTTTCACTGTTTTGAAAAATTTAATTTTTTTTTTCTAATTTCGGAAATTTTCCGAAATCTTAAATTTTTTCGATTTTTGAATTTTGGGAATTTTTGCATTTTTCTTGATATTTTTAATTCAACAAATTTTACAATTTTCAAATATTGTCGATTTCTAAATTTAGAGAAATTTGTGATTTTGTCGATTATACGGTTTTTACTATTTTGAAGAAATTGTCTTCTTTATTAAATTTCGGATATTTTCCAAAATTTAAAATTTTTTTGAATTTCTTAAATTTTTTAATTTTTTTCGATTTCTTAAATTCAACAAAACTTACAATACTCCAATGTTGTCGATTTCTTTATTGAAAGAACTTTGTATTTTTGTCGAATTTAAATTTTTTACTATTTTGAAAAAATTGTCTTATTTTATAAAATTTTCGAAAATTTTGCAAAATTTTAAATTTTGTCGATTTTCGGAAATTTTTGCATTTTTCTCGATTTTTTAATTTCAACAAAACTTGCAATATTCCAATTTTGTCTTTTTCTTTATTTAGAGAACTTTGCGATTTAACTGTTTAAACAGTTTTTACTATTTTGAAAAAGTTTTATTTGTTTATCAAATTTCGGAAATTTTCGGAAATTTTAAATATTTTCGATTTTTGAATTTAGGGAATTTTAGCATTCTTCTTGATATTTTTAACTCAACAAAAATTACAGTTTTCAAATTTTGGCGATTTCTTTATTTAAAGAGCTTTGCGATTTTAAAGTTTTCACAGTCTTTACTATTTTGAAAAAAATTAATTTTTTTATCAAATTTCGGAAATTTTCCGAATTTTAAATTTTTCCGATTTTGGAATTTATTAAATTTTTGAATTTTTCTCGATTTTTTCATTTCAACAAAATTAACAATATTCCAATTTTGCATATTTCTTAATTTAAAAAACTTTGCGATTTTTTAGTTTTCACAGTTTTTCTATTTTGAAAAAAATGTCTTTTGTTCTCAAATTTCGAAAATTTTCCGAAATTTTAAATATTTTCGATTTCTGAATAAAGGGAATTTTAGCATTTTTCTTGATATTTTTAATTCAACAAAAATTACAATTTCCAATTTTAGCGATTTCTTTATTTAAAGAGCTTTTCGATTTTTAAGTTTTCACAGTTTTTACAATTTTGAAAAAATTTTCTTTTGTTATCAAAATTCGGAATTTTTCCGAAATTTTAAATTTTGTCAATTTAAAAGTTTCAGAAATTTTTACATTTTTCTCGATTTTTTCATTTCAACAAAATTTACAATATTCCAATTTTGTAGATTTCTTTATTTAAAGAGCTTTGCAATTTTAAAATTTTCAGTCTTTACTATTTTGAAAAAATTTAATTTTTTTATCAAATTTCGGAAATTTTTCGAAATTTTAAATGTTGTCGATTGTTGAATTTTAGGAATTTTTGCATTTTAATTTTTCTCGATTTTTTCATTTCAACAAAAATTACAATTTTCCAATTTTGTTGATTTCTTAATTTAGAGAACTTTGCGATTTTACAGTTTTCACAGCTTTTACTATTTTGAAAAAATTTAATTTTTTGTATCTAATTTCGGAAATTTTTCGAAATCTTAAATTTTTTCGACTTTTGAATTTTGGGAAATTTTCCGAAATTTTAAATTTTGTCGATTGTTGAATTTTAGAAATTTTTGAATTTTTCTCGATTTTTTTTTTTTTTAAATTTACAATATTCAAAGTTTGTCCATTTCTTTATTTAGAGAACTTTGCGATTTTACAGTTTTTACAGTTTTAACAATTTTGGAAAAATGTTTTTTTTAATCGAATTTCGGAAAGTTTCCGAAATTTTTAATTTTTTTTCGATTTTTGAATTTTTAGAATTTTTTAATTTTTCTCGATTTTTTCATTTCAACAAAAATTACAATTTTCCAATTTTGTCGATTTCTTAATTTGGAGAACATTGTGATTTTAAAGTTTAAGCAGTTTTTACTATTTTGAAAAAATTTCCTTTTTTTATCAAGTTTCGGAAATTTTAAGAAATTCTAAATTTTTTCGATTTTTGAATTTAGGGAATTTTAGCATTTTTCTTGATAATTTTAACTCAACAAAAATTACAGTTTACCAATTTTGGCGATTTCTTTATTTAAAGAGCTTTGCGATTTTAAAGTTTTCACAGTCTTTACTATTTTGAAAAAATTTTCTTTTGTTATCAAAATTCGGAATTTTTCCGAAATTTTAAATTTTGTCAATTTAAAAGTTTCAGGATTTTTTGCATTTTTCTCGATTTTTTCATTTCAACAAAATTGACAATATTCCAATTTTGTAGATTTCTTTATTTAAAGAGCTTTGCAATTTTGAAATTTTCACAGTCTTTACTATTTTGAAAAAATTTAATTTTTTTATCTAATTTCGGAAATTTTCCGAAATCTTAAATTTTTTCGATTTTTGAATTTAGGGAATTTTAGCATTTTTCTTGATATTTTTAACTCAACAAAAATTACAGTTTTCCAATTTTGGCGATTTCTTTATTTAAAGAGCTTTGCGATTTTAAAGTTTTCACAGTTTTTACTATTTTGAAAAAATTTAATTTTTTTATCTAATTTCGGAAATTTTCCGAAATCTTAATTTTTTTCGACTTTTGAATTTTGGGAATTTTTGAATTTTTCTTGATATTTTTATTCAACAAATTTTACAGTTCTCCAATTTTGTCGATTTCTTAATTTGGAGAACTTCGTGATTTTACAGCTTTAACAGTTTCTACTATTTTGCAAAAATTTCTATTTTTTATCAAGTTTCGGAAATTTTCCGAAATTTTAAATTTTTTCGATTTTTGAATTTAGGGAATTTTAGCATTTTTCTTGATATTTTTAATTCAACAAAAATTACAATTTTCCAAATTTGGCGATTTCTTTATTTAAAGAACTTTGCAATTTTTAAGTTTTCAGTCTTTACCATTTTAAAAAAAAAAAATGTAATTTTTTTTATCAAATTTGGGAAATTTTTCGAAATTTTAAATGTTGTCGATTGTTGAATTTTAGGAATTTTTGCATTTTTCTCAATTTTTGTATTTTTAACAAAATTTACAATATTCAAATTTTATCCATTTCTTTATTTAGGGAACTTTGCGATTTTACAGTTTTCACAGTTTTTACAATTTTGGAAAAATTTTCTTTTTATCGAATTTCGGAAAGTTACCGAAATTTTTAATTTTTCTGGATTTTTGAGTTTTTCGAATTTTTTAATTTTTCTCGATTTTTTCATTTCAACAAAAATTACAATTTTCCAATTTTGTAGATTTCTTACTTTAGAGAACTTTGCGATTTTACAGTTTTCACAGTTTTTACTATTTTGAAAAAATGTAATTGTTTTATCTAATTTCGAAAATTTTCGAAATTTTAAATTTTTTCGACTTTTGAATTTTGGGAATTTTTGCATTTTTCTTGATATTTTTAATTCAACAATAATTACAATTTTTAGAATTTTTAGAATTTTTGCATTTTTCTCGATTTTTTTTATTTCAACAAAAAATACAATTTTCCAATTTTCTAAAATTCTTAATTTAGAAAACTTTGTGATTTAGTCGATTTTACAGTTTTTACTATTTTGAAAAATTTTTCTTTTTTATCAAATTTTCGGAAATTTTCCGAAATCTTAAATTTGTTCGACTTTTGAATTTTGGGAATTTTTTCGGAAATTTTCCGATATTTTAAGTTTTTTCGATTTTTGAATTTAGGGAATTTTAGCATTTTTCTTGATATTTTTAATTCAACAAAAATTACAATTTTCCAATTTTGGCGATTTCTTTATTTAAAGAGCTTTGCGATTTTAGAGTTTTCACAGTCTTTACTATTTTGAAAACATTTAATTTTTTTATCAAATTTCGGAAAAATTCCGAAATTTTTAATTTTATTTTGATTTTTGAATATTTGCATTTTTCTCGATTTTTTTATTTCAAAAAAATTACAATTTTCCAATTTTGTAGATTTCTAAATTTAAACAGCTTTGCGATTTTTAAGTTTTCACAGTCTTTACTATTTTGAAAAAAATTTCTTTTGTTATCAAATTTCGGAAATTTTTCCGAAATTTTAATTTTTTTCGATTTTTTAATTTTTTGAATTTTCGCATTTTTCTCGATTTTTTCATTTCAACATAATTTACAATATTCCAATTTTTTAGATTTCTTTATTTAAAGAGCTTTGCGATATTACAGTTTTTACAGTTTTTTCAATTTTGAAAAAATTTTCTTTTGTTATCAAAATTCGGAATTTTTCCGATATTTTAAATGTTGTCGATTGTTGAATTTTAGGAATATTTGCATTTTTCTCGATTTTTTTATTTATAACAAAAATTACAATATTCAAATTTTGTCTATTTCTTTATTTAGGGAACTTTGCGATATTACAGTTTTTACAGTTTTTAAAATTTTGGAAAAATTTTCTTTTTTATCGAATTTCGGAAAGTTTCCGAAATTTTTAATTTTTTCCGATTTTTGAATTTTTAGAATTTTCGCATTTTTCTCGATTTTTTTCATTTTAACAAAAATTACAAATTTGCAATTTTGTAGATTTCTTAATTTAGAGAACTTTGCGATTTTACAGTTTCCACAGTTTTTACTATTTTGAAAAAAATTTCTTTTGTTATCAAATTTCGGAAATTTTAAATTTTTTCGATTTTTGAATTTAGGGAATTTTAGCATTTTTCTTGATATTTTTAATTCAACAAAAATTACAATTTTCCAATTTTGGCGATTTCTTTATTTAAAGAGCTTTGCAATTTTAAAGTTTTCACAGTCTTTACTATTTTGAAAAAATTTAATTTTTTTTATAAAATTTTGGAAATTTTCCGAAATTTTAAATTTTTTCAATTGTTGAATTTTAGGAATATTTGCATTTTTCTCGATTTTTTTATTTATAACAAAAATTACAATATTCAAATTTTGTCCATTTCTTTATTTAGGGAACTTTGCGATTTTACAGTTTTTACTATTTTGAAAAAAATTTTCTTTTATATCAAATTTCGGAAAATTTCCGAACTTTTTAATTTTTTTTGATTTTTTAATTTTTAGAATTTTTGAATTTTTCTCGATTTTTTCATTTCAACAAAAATTACAATTTTCCAATTTTGTAGATTTCTAAATTAAGAGAAGTTTGTGATTTTGTCGATTTAACAGTTTTTACTATTTTGAAAATTTTTTCTTTTTTTATCAAATTTCGGAAATTTTAAATTTTTTCGATTTTTGAATTTAGGGAATTTTAGCATATTTCTTGAAATCTTTAATTCTACAAAAATTACAATTTTCCAATCTTGGCGATTTCTTTATTTAAAGAACTTTGCAATTTTTAAGTTTTCACAGTCTTTACCATTTTGAAAAAATGTAATTTTTTTTATCAAATTTGGGAAATTTTCCGAAATTTTAAATTTTGTCGATTGTTGAATTTTAGGAATTTTTGCATTTTTCTCAATTTTTGTATTTTTAAAAAAATTTACAATATTCAAATTTTATCCATTTCTTTATTTAGGGAACTTTGCGATTTTACAGTTTTCACAGTTTTTACTATTTTGAAAAAATTTAATTGTTTTATCTAATTTCGAAAATTTTCGAAATCTTAAATTTTTTCGACTTTTGAATTTTGGGAATTTTTGCATTTTTCTTGATATTTTTATTCAACAAATTTTAAAGTTCTCCAATTTTCCGAAATTTTTTCGATTTTTAAATTCAGGGAATTTTAGCATTTTTCTTGATATTTTTAATTCAACAAAAATTACAATTTTTAGAATTTTTGCATTTTTCTCGATTTTTTTTATTTCAACAAAAATTACAATTTTCCAATTTTCTAAAATTCTTAATTTAGAGAACTTTGTGATTTAGTCGATTTTACAGTTTTTACTATTTTGAAAAATTTTTCTTTTTTATCAAATTTTCGGAAATTTTGCAACATTTAAATTTTTTTCGATTTTTTAATTTTTTGAATTTTTTAATTGTTTTCGATTTTTTCATTTCAACAAAAATTACAATTTTCCAATTTTGTAGATTTCTTAATTTAGAGAACTTTGCGATTTTACAGTTTTCACAGTTTTTACTATTTTGAACAATTTTAATTTTTTTTATCTAATTTCGGAAATTTTCCGAAATCTTAAATTTGTTCGACTTTTGAATTTTGGGAATATTTTCGGAAATTTTCCGAAATTTTAAATTTTTTCAATTGTTGAATTTTAGGAATATTTGCATTTTTCTCGATTTTTTTATTTATAACAAAAATTACAATATTCAAATTTTGTCCATTTCTTTATTTAGGGAACTTTGCGATTTTACAGTTTTTACTATTTTGAAAAAAATTTTCTTTTATATCAAATTTCGGAAAATTTCCGAACTTTTTAATTTTTTTTGATTTTTTAATTTTTAGAATTTTTGAATTTTTCTCGATTTTTTCATTTCAACAAAAATTACAATTTTCCAATTTTGTAGATTTCTAAATTAAGAGAAGTTTGTGATTTTGTCGATTTAACAGTTTTTACTATTTTGAAAATTTTTTCTTTTTTTATCAAATTTCGGAAATTTTAAATTTTTTCGATTTTTGAATTTAGGGCATTTTAGCATTTTTCTTGATATTTTTAATTCAACAAAAATTACAATTTTCCAATTTTGGCGATTTCTTTATTTAAAGAGCTTTGCGATTTTAGAGTTTTCACAGTCTTTACTATTTTGAAAAAATTTAATTTTTTTTTATCGAATTTCGGAAAAATTCCGAAATTTTTAATTTTATTTTGAAATTTTGAATTTTTGCATTTTTCTCGATTTTTTCATTTCAAAAAAATTACAATTTTCCAATTTTGTAGATTTCTAAATTTAAACAGCTTTGCGATTTTTAAGTTTTCACAGTCTTTACTATTTTGAAAAAAATTTCTTTTGTTATCAAATTTCGGAAATTTTCCGAAATTTTAAATTTTGTCGATTACTGAATTTTAGGAGTTTTTGCATTTTTCTCGATTTTCGTATTTTTAACAAAATTTACAATATTTAAATTTTGTCCATTTCTTTATTTAGGGAACTTTGCGATTTTACAGTTGTTACAGTTGTTACTATTTTAAAAAAATTTATTTTTTTTATCTGATTTCGGAAATTTTCCGAAACCTTAAATTTTTTCAATTTTAGAATTTTGGGAATTGTTGAATTTTTCTTGATATTTTTAATTGAACAAATTTTACAATTTTCCAATGTTGTCGATTTCTATATTTAAAGAAATTTGTGATCTTGTCAATTACTCAGTTTTTACTATTTTGAAGAAATTGTCTTCTTTATTCAATTTCGGAAATTTTCCGAAATTTTAAATTTTTCCGATTTTTGAATTTCTTAAATTTTTGAATTTTTCTCGATTTTTTCATTTCAAAAAAATTACAATTTTCCAATTTTGTAGATTTCTAAATTTAAACAGCTTTGCGATTTTTAAGTTTTCACAGTCTTTACTATTTTGAAAAAAATTTCTTTTGTTATCGAATTTCGGAATTTTTTCGATATTTTAAATGTTGTCGATTGTTGAATTTTAGGAATATTTGCATTTTTCTCGATTTTTTTTTTTTTAAATTAACAATATTCAAATTTTGTCCATTTCTTTATTTAGGGAAATTTGCGATATTACAGTTTTTACAGTTTTTAAAATTTTGGAAAAATTTTCTTTTTTATCGAATTTCGGAAAGCTTCCGAAATTTTTAATTTTTTCCGATTTTTGAATTTTTAGAATTTTTTAATTTATCTCGATTTTTTCATTTCAACAAAAATTACAAATTTCAATTTTGTAGATTTCTTAATTTAGAGAACTTTGCGATTTTACAGTTTTCACAGTTTTTACTATCTTGAAAAAAATTTCTTTTGTTATCAAATTTCGGAAATTTTAAATTTTTTCGATTTTTGAATTTAGGGAATTTTAGCATTTTTCTTGATATTTTTAATTCAACAAAAATTACAATTTTCCAATTTTGGCGATTTCTTTATTTAAAGAGCTTTGCAATTTTAAAGTTTTCACAGTCTTTACTATTTTGAAAAAATTTAATTTTTTTTTATAAAATTTTGGAAATTTTCCGAAATTTTAATTTTTTTTTCAATTGTTGAATTTTAGGAATATTTGCATTTTTCTCGATTTTTTTATTTATAACAAAAATTACAATATTCAAATTTTGTCCATTTCTTTATTTAGAGAACTTTGCGATTTTACAGTTTTCACAGTTTTTACAATTTCGGAAAAATTTTCTTTTATATCAAATTTCGGAAAATTTCCGAAATTTCTAATTTTTTTTTGATTTTTTAATTTTTAGAATTTTTGAATTTTTCTCGATTTTTTCATTTCAACAAAAATTACAATTTTCCAATTTTGTAGATTCCTAAATTAGGAGAAGTTTGTGATTTTGTCGATTTAACAGTTTTTACTATTTTGAAAATTTTTTGTTTTTTTATCAAATTTCGGAAATTTTAAATTTTTTCGATTTTTGAATTTAGGGAATTTTAGCATTTTTCTTGATATTTTTAATTCAACAAAAATTACAATTTTCCAATCTTGGCGATTTCTTTATTTATAGAGCTTTGCGATTTTTAAGTTTTCACAGTCTTTACTATATTGAAAAAATTTAATTTTTTTATCAAATTTCGGAAATTTTCCGAAATTTTAAATTTTGTCGATTGTTGAATTTTAGGAATTTTTGCATTTTTCTCAATTTTTTTATTTATATTAAAAATTACAATATTCAAATTTTGTCCATTTCTTTATTAAAGGAACTTTGCGATTTTACAGTTTTCACAGTTTTTACAATTTTGGAAATATTTAATGTTTTTATCGAATTTCGGAAAGTTTCCGTAATTTTTAATTTTTTTTTTATTTTTGAATTTTTAGAATTTTTGCATTTATCTCGATTTTTTCATTTCAACAAAAATTACAATTTTCCAATTTTGTAGATTTCTTAATTAAGATACATTTGTGATTTTGTCGATTTTACAGTTTTTACTATTTTGAAAAAATTTTCTTTTTTTATCAAAATTTCAAAAGTTTTGCAAAACCTTAAATTTTTTCAATTTTTGAATTTTGGGAATTGTTGAATTTTTCTTGATATTTTTAATTGAACAAATTTTACAATTTTCCAATGTTGTCGATTTCTATATTTAAAGAAATTTGTGATCTTGTCAATTACTCAGTTTTTACTATTTTGAAGAAATTGTCTTCTTTATTCAATTTCGGAAATTTTCCGAAATTTTAAATTTTTCCGATTTTTGAATTTCTTAAATTTTTGAATTTTTCTCGATTTTTTCATTTCAAAAAAATTAAAATTTTCCAATTTTGTAGATTTCTAAATTTAAACAGCTTTACGATTTTTAAGTTTTCACAGTCTTTACTATTTTGAAAAAAATTTCTTTTGTTATCGAATTTCGGAATTTTTCCGATATTTTAAATGTTGTCGATTGTTGAATTTTAGGAATATTTGCATTTTTCTCGATTTTTTTTTTTTTAAATTAACAATATTCAAATTTTGTCCATTTCTTTATTTAGGGAACTTTGCGATATTAAAGTTTTTGCAGTTTTTAAAATTTTGGAAAAATTTTCTTTTTTATCGAATTTCGGAAAGCTTCCGAAATTTTTAATTTTTTCCGATTTTTGAATTTTTAGAATTTTTTAATTTTTCTCGATTTTTTCATTTCAACAAAAATTACAAATTTCAATTTTGTAGATTTCTTAATTTAGAGAACTTTGCGATTTTACAGTTTTCACAGTTTTTACTATCTTGAAAAAAATTTCTTTTGTTATCAAATTTCGGAAATTTTAAATTTTTTCGATTTTTGAATTTAGGAAATTTTAGCATTTTTCTTGATATTTTTAATTCAACAAAAATTACAATTTTCCAATTTTGGCGATTTCTTTATTTAAAGAGCTTTGCAATTTTAAAGTTTTCACAGTCTTTACTATTTTGAAAAAATTTAATTTTTTTTTATAAAATTTTGGAAATTTTCCGAAATTTTAATTTTTTTTTCAATTGTTGAATTTTAGGAATATTTGCATTTTTCTCGATTTTTTTATTTATAACAAAAATTACAATATTCAAATTTTGTCCATTTCTTTATTTAGAAAACTTTGCGATTTTGCAGTTTTCACAGTTTTTACAATTTTGGAAAAATTTTCTTTTATATCAAATTTCGGAAAATTTCCGAAATTTCAAATTTTTTTTTGATTTTTTAATTTTTAGAATTTTTGAATTTTTCTCGATTTTTTCATTTCAACAAAAATTACAATTTTCCAATTTTGTAGATTTCTAAATTAGGAGAAGTTTGTGATTTTGTCGATTTAACAGTTTTTACTATTTTGAAAATTTTTTGTTTTTTTATCAAATTTCGGAAATTTTAAATTTTTTCGATTTTTGAATTTAGGGAATTTTAGCATTTTTCTTGATATTTTTAATTCAACAAAAATTACAATTTTCCAATCTTGGCGATTTCTTTATTTAAAGAGCTTTGCGATTTTTAAGTTTTCACAGTCTTTACTATATTGAAAAAATTTAATTTTTTTTATCAAATTTCGGAAATTTTCCGAAATTTTAAATTTTGTCGATTGTTGAATTTTAGGAATTTTTGCATTTTTCTCAATTTTTTTACTTATAACAAAAATTACAATATTCAAATTTTGTCCATTTCTTTATTAAAGGAACTTTGCGATTTTACAGTTTTTACAGTTTTTACAATTTTGGAAATATTTAATGTTTTTATCGAATTTCGGAAAGTTTCCGTAATTTTTAATTTTTTTTTATTTTTGAATTTTTAGAATTTTTGCATTTATCTCGATTTTTTCATTTCAACAAAAATTACAATTTTCAAATTTTTTAGATTTCTTAATTAAGATACATTTGTGATTTTGTCGATTTTACAGTTTTTACTATTTTGAAAAAATTTTCTTTTTTTATCAAAATTTCAAAAGTTTTGCAAAATTTGAATTTTATCGATTTTTGAATTTTTTGAATTTTTGAATTTTTCTCGATTTTTTCATTTTAACAAAAATTACAATTTTCCAATATTGTAGATTTCTTAATTTAGAGAACTTTGCGATTTTACAGTTTTCCAAGTTTTTACTATTTTGAAAAAATTTCTTTTGTTATCAAATTTCGATAATTTTTAAATTTTTTAGATTTTTGAATTTAGGGAATTTTAGCATTTTTCTTGATATTTTTAATTCAACAAAAGTTACAATTTTCCAATTTTGGCGATTTCTTTATTTAAAGAGCTTTGCGATTTTAAAGTTTTCACAGTCTTTACTATTTTGAAAAAATTTAAATTTTTTTTTATCAAATTTCGTAAATTTTCCGAAATTTTAAATTTTTTCGATTTTTGAATTTTAGGAATATTTGCATTTTTCTCGATTTTTTTTTTTTTTTTAATTTACAATATTCAAATTTTGTCCATTTCTTTATTTAGGGAACTTTGCGATTTTATAGTTTTTACAATTTTGGAAAAATGTTCTTTTTTATCGAATTTCGGAAAGTTTCCGAAATTGTTAATTTTTTTTTCGATTTTTGAATTTTTGGAATTTTCGCATTTTTCTCGATTTTTTCATTTCAACAAAAATTACAATTTTCCAATTTTGGCGATTTATTTTTTTAAAAAGCTTTGCGATTTTTAAGTTTTCACAGTTTTTACTATTTTGAAAAAATTTTCTTTTTTTATCATATTTCGGAAATTTTCGGAAATTTTAAATTTTTTCGATTTTTGAATTTAGGGAATTTTAGCATTTTTCTTGATATTTTTAATTCAACAAAAATTACAATTTTCCAATTTTGGCGATTTATTTTTTTTTAAAAGCTTTGCGATTTTTAAGTTTTCACAGTTTTTACAATTTTGAAAAAATTTAATTTTTTTATCAAATTTCGGAAAGTTACCGAAATCTTAAATTTTTGCAAAGTTTTAACTTTTTTCGTTTTTTAGAATTTTCGCATTTTTCTCGATTTTTTCATTTTAACAAAAATCACAATTTTCCAATTTTGTAGATTTCTTAATTTAGAAAACTTTGCGATTTTACAGTTTTCACAGTTTTTAAAATTTTGAAAATATTTAATTTTTTTATCGAATTTCGGAAAGTTTCCGTAATTTTTAATTTTATTTTGATTTCAACAAAAATTACTATATTCCAATTTTGTATAGTTCTTAATTTAAAAAATTTTGCGATTTTACAGTTTTCACAGTTCTTACTATTTTGAAAAAAATTTCTTTTGTTCGGAAATTTTCCGAAATTTAAAATTTTTTCGATTTTTGAATTTTGGGAATTTTAGCATTTTTCTTGATATTTTTAATTCAACGAAAATTACAATTTTCCAATTTTGGCGATATCTTTATTTAAAGAACTTTGCGATTTTTTAAGTTTTCACAGTCTTTACTATTTTTAAAAAAATGTAATATTTTTATCAAATTTCGGAAATTTTCCGAAATTTTAAATTATGTCGATTGTTAAATTTTAGGAGTTTTTGCATTTTTCTCAATTTTTTCAATTTTAACAAAATTTACAATATTCAAATTTTGTCAAGTTCTTTATTTAGGGAACTTTGTGATTTTACAGTTTTCACAGTTTTAACAATTTTGGAAAAAAATTTCTTTTTTATGGAATTTCGGAAAGTTTGCGAAATTTTAAATTTTTTTTGATTTTTGAATTTTTAGAATTTTTGCATTTTTCTCGAATTTTTAATTTCAACAAAAATTACAATTTTCCAATTTCGTAGATTTCTGAATTAAGAGAATTTTATGATTTTGTCGAATTTACAGTTTTAACTATTTTGAAAAAAGTGTCTTGTTTATTGTATTTTTTCGGAAATTTTCCGAAATTTTAAGTTTTTTCGATTTTTGAATTTAGGGAATTTTAGCATTTTTCTTGATATTTTTAATTCAACAAAAATTACAATTTTCCAATTTTGGCGATTTCTTTATTTAAAGAGCTTTGCGATTTTAGAGTTTTCACAGTCTTTACTATTTTGAAAAAATTTAATTTTTTTATCGAATTTCGGAAAAAATTCCGAAATTTTTAGTTTTATTTTGATTTTTAAATTTTTGCATTTTTCTCGATTTTTTCATTTCAAAAAATTACAATTTTCCAATTTTGTAGATTTCTAAATTTAAACAGCTTTGCGATTTTTAAGTTTTCACAGTCTTTACTATTTTGAAAAAAATTTCTTTTGTTATCGAATTTCGGAAATTTTCCGAAATTTTAAATTTTGTCGATTGCTGAATTTTAGGAGTTTTTGCATTTTTCTCGATTTTTGTATATTTAACAAAATTTACAATATTTAAATTTTGTCCATTTCTTTATTTAGGGAACTTTGCGATTTTACAGTTGTTACAGTTTTTACTATTTTAAAAAAATTTATTTTTTTTATCTGATTTCGGAAATTTTCCGAAACCTTAAATTTTTTCAATTTTTGAATTTTGGGAATTTTTGAATTTTTCTTGATATTTTTAATTGAACAAATTTTACAATTTTCCAATGTTGTCGATTTCTATATTTAAAAAAATTTGTGATCTTGTCAATTACTCAGTTTTTACTATTTTGAAGAAATTGTCTTCTTTATTCAATTTCGGAAATTTTCCGAAATTTTAAATTTTCCGATTTTTGAATTTCTTAAATTTTTGAATTTTTCTCGATTTTTTCATTTCAACATAATTTACAATATTCCAATTTTGTAGATTTCTTTATTTAAAGAGCTTTGCGATTTTTAAGTTTTCACAGTTTTTACAATTTTGAAAAAATTTTCTTTGTTATCAAAATTTGGAATTTTTCCGATATTTTAAGTGTTGTCGATTGTTGAATTTTAGGAATATTTGCATTTTTCTCGATTTTTTTTTTTAAATTAACAATATTCAAATTTTGTCCATTTCTTTATTTAGGGAAATTTGCGATATTACAGTTTTTACAGTTTTTAAAATTTTGGAAAAATTTTCTTTTTTATCGAATTTCGGAAAGTTTCCGAAATTTTTAATTTTTTCCGATTTTTGAATTTTTAGAATTTTTTAATTTTTCTCGATTTTTTTATTTTAACAAAAATTACAAATTTGCAATTTAGTAGATTTCTTAATTTAGAGAACTTTGCGATTTTACAGTTTTCACAGTTTTTACTATTTCGAAAAAAATTTCTTTTGTTATCAAATTTCGGAAATTTTAAATTTTTTCGATTTTTGAATTTAGGGAATTTTAGCATTTTTCTTGATATTTTTAATTTAACAAAAATTACAATTTTCCAATTTTGGCAATTTCTTTATTTAAAGAGCTTTGCAATTTAAAAGTTTTCACAGTCTTTACTATTTTGAAAAAATTTAATTTTTTTTTATAAAATTTTGGAAATTTTCCGAATTTTAAATTTTTTCTATTGTTGAATTTTAGGAATATTTGCATTTTTCTCGATTTTTTTATTTATAACAAAAATTACAATATTCAAATTTTGTCCATTTCTTTATTTAGGGAACTGCGATTTTACAGTTTTCACAGTTTTTACAATTTTGGAAAAATTTTCTTTTATTTCAAATTTCGGAAAATTTCCGAAATTTTTAATTTTTTTTGATTTTTTAATTTTTGAATTTTTCTCGATTTTTTCATTTCAACAAAAATTACAATTTTCCAATTTTGTAGATTTCTTAATTTAGAGAACTTTGTGATTTTGTCAATTTCACAGATTTTACTATTTTGAAAAAATTTTCTTTTTTATCGAATTTCGGAAAGTTTTAAAATTTTAAATTTTTTTTTATTTTTGAATTTTTAGAATTTTTGCATTTTTCTCGATTTTTTCATTTCAACAAAAATTACAATTTTCAAATTTTTTAGATTTCTTAATTAAGATACATTTGTGATTTTGTCGATTTTACAGTTTTTACTATTTTGAAAAAATTTTCTTTTTATATCATATTTCGGAAATTTTCGGAAATTTTAAATTTTTTCGATTTTTGAATTTAGGGAATTTTAGCATTTTTCTTGATATTTTAAATTCAACAAAAATTACAATTTTCCAATTTTGGCGATTTATTTTTTTAAAAAGCTTTTCGATTTTTAAGTTTTCACAGTTTTTGCAATTTTGGAAAAATTTTCTTTTTTATCGAATTTCGGAAAGTTTCCGTAATTTTTAATTTTTTTTGATTTTTGAATTTTTAGAATTTTAGAATTTTTCTCGATTTTTTCATTTCAACAAAAATTACAAATTTCCAATTTTGTAGATTTCTTAATTTAGAGAACTTTGTGATTTTGTCAATTTCACAGATTTTACTATTTTGAAAAAATTTTATTTTATATCAAATTTTCGGAAATTTTGCAAAATTTTAACTTTTTTCGATTTTTAGAATTTTTGCATTTTTCTCGATTTTTTCATTTTAACAAAAATTACAATTTTCCAATTTTGTAGATTTCTTAATTTAGAAAACTTTGCGATTTTACAGTTTTCACAGTTTTTAAAATTTTGAAAATATTTAATTTTTTTATCGAATTTCGGAAAGTTTCCGTAATTTTTAATTGTTTTTTGATTTTTGAATTTTTAGAATTTTCGCATTTTTCTCGATTTTTTCATTTCAACAAAAATTACAATTTTCCAATTTAGTAGATTTCTTAATTTAGAGAACTTTGCGATTTTACAGTTTTTACAGTTTTTACTATATTGAAAAAAATTTCTTTTGTTATCAAATTTCGGATATTTTAAATTTTTTAGGTTTTTGAATTTAGGGAATTTTAGCATTTTTCTTGATATTTTTAATTCAACAAAAGTTACAATTTTCCACTTTTGGCGATTTCTTTTTTTAAAGAGCTTTGCGATTTGAAAGTTTTAAGAGTCTTTACTATTTTGAAAAAATTTAATTTTTTTATCAAATTTCGGAAATTTTCCGAAATTTTAAATTTTTTCGATTGTTGATTGATTATTGATTATTTTAGGAATATTTGCATTTTTCTCGATTTTTTTTTTTTTAAATTAACAATATTCAAATTTTGTCCATTTCTTTATTTAGGGAACTTTGCGATTTTACAGTTTTTACAATTTTGGAAAAATGTTCTTTTTTATCGAATTTCGGAAATTTTAAGAAATTTTAAACTTTTTTGATTTTTGAATTTTTAGAATTTTCGCATTTTTTTCGATTTTTTCAATTCAACAAAAATTACAATTTTCCAATTTTGTAGATTTCTTAATTTAGAGAACTTTGCGATATTACAGTTTTCACAGTTCTTACTATTTTGAAAAAAATTTCTTTTGTTCGGAAATTTTCCGAAATTTAAAATTTTTTCGATTTTTGAATTTAGGGAATTTTAGCATTTTTCTTGATATTTTTAATTCAAGGAAAATTACAATTTTCCAATTTTGGCGATTTCTTTATTTAAAGAACTTTGCGATTTTTTAAGTTTTCACAGTCTTTACTATTTTTAAAAATATGTAATATTTTTATCAAATTTCGGAAATTTTCCGAAATTTTAAATTATGTCGATTGTTAAATTTTGGGAATTTTTGCATTTTTCTCAATTTTTTCATTTTTAACAAAATTTACAATATTCAAATTTTGTCAATTTCTTTATTGAGGGAACTTTGTGATTTTACAGTTTTCACAGTTTTAAAAATTTTGGAAAAAAATTTCTTGTTTATTCAATTTCGGAAATTTTCCGAAATTTTAAATTTTTCCGGTTTTTTAATTTTTTAAAATTTTTCAATTTTTCTCGATGTTTTGAGTTCAACAAAATTTACAATATTCCAATTTTGTATATTTCTTAATTTAAAAAACTTTGCGACTTTTCAGTTTTCTTAGTTTTTACTATTTTGAACAAAATTTCTTTTGTTATCAAATTTCGGAAATTTTCCGAAATCTTAAATTTTTTCGACTTTTGAATTTTGGGAATTTTTTCGGAAATTTTCCGAAATTTTAAATTTCGTCGATTGTTGAATTTTAGGAATTTTTGCATTTTTCTCGATTTTTTTATTTTAAACAAAATTTACAATATTCAAATTTTGTCCATTTCTTTATTTAAAGAGCTTTGCAATTTTGAAATTTTCACAGTCTTTACTATTTTGAAAAAATTTAATTTTTTTATCAAATTTCGGAAATTTTCCGAAATTTTAAATGTTGTCGATTGTTGAATTTTAGGAATTTTTGCATTTTTCTCGATTTTTTTATTTTAAACAAAATTTACAATATTCAAATTTTGTCCATTTCTTTATTTAAAGAGCTTTGCAATTTTTAAATTTTCACAGTCTTTACTATTTTGAAAAAATTTAATTTTTTTATCAAATTTCGGAAATTTTCCGAAATTTTAAATTTTGTCGATTGTTGAATTTTAGGAATTTTGGCATTTTTCCTGATATTTTTAATTCAACAAATTTTACAATTTTCAAATATTGTCGATTTCTAAATTTAGAGAAATTTGTGATTTTGTCGTTTATACGGTTTTTACTATTTTGAAGAAATTGTCTTCTTTATTAAATTTCGGATATTTTCCAAAATTTAACATTTTTTTCGATTTTTGAATTTCTTAAATTTTTTAATTTTTCTCGATTTCTTAAATTCAAGAAATCTTACAATATTCCAATGTTGTCGATTTCTTTATTGAAAGAACTTTGTGTTTTTGTCAAATTTAAAGTTTTTACTATTTTGAAAAAATTGTCTTATTTTATAAAATTTTCGAAAATTTTGCAAAATTTAAAATTTTGTCGATTTTCGGAAATTTTTGCATTTATTTTCGATTTTTTAATTTCAACAAAACTTACAATATTCCAATTTTGTCTTTTTCTTTATTTAGAGAACTTTGCGATTTTACTGTTTAAACAGTTTTTACTATTTTGGAAAAATTGTATTTGCTTATCAAATTTCGGAAATTTTCGGAAATTATAAATTTTTTCGATTTTTGAATTTTAGGAATTTTTGCATTTTTGTCGATTTTTTTTTTTTTTTAAATTTGCAATATTCAAATTTTGTCCATTTCTTTATTTAGGGAACTTTGCGATTTTACAGTTCTTACAGTTTTTACAATTTTGAAAAAATGTTCTTTTTTATCGAATTTCGGAAAGTTTCCAAAATTTTTAATTTTATTTTGATTTTTGAATTTTTTGAATTTTTGCAATTTTTTCGATTTTTTCATTTCAACAAAATTTACAATATTCCAATTTTGTAGATTTCTTTATTTAAAGAGCTTTGCAATTTTGAAATTTTCACAGTCTTTACTATTTTGAAAAAATTTAATTTTTTTATCAAATTTCGGAAATTTTCCGAAATTTTAAATGTTGTCGATTGTTGAATTTTAGGAATTTTTGCATTTTTCTCGATTTTTTTATTTTAAACAAAATTTACAATATTCAAATTTTGTCCATTTCTTTATTTAAAGAGCTTTGCAATTTTGAAATTTTCACAGTCTTTACTATTTTGAAAATATTTAATTTTTTTATCTAATCTCGGAAATTTTCCGAAATTTTTCATTTTATTTTTATTTTTGAGTTTTTAGAATTTTTTAATTTTCTTTGTATCTAAAAATCTTAAATTTTTTCGACTTTTGAATTTTGGGAATTTTTTCGGAAATTTTCCGAAATTTTAAATTTTTTCGATTTTTGAATTTAGGGCATTTTAGCATTTTTCTTGATATTTTTAATTCAACAAAAATTAGAATTTTCCAATTTTGGCGATTTCTTTATTTAAAGAGCTTTGCGATTTTTAAGTTTTCACAGTTTTTATTTTGAAAAAATTTTCTTTTTTTATCAAATTTTCGGAAATTTTGCAAAATCTTAATTTTTTTAAATATTGGAATTTTTAGAATTTTTGCATTTTTCTCGATTTTTTCATTTCATCAAAAATTACAATTTTCCAATTTTGGCGATTTCTTTATTAAAAGAGCTTTGCGATTTTAAAGTTTTCACAGTTTTTACTATTTTGAAAAAATGTCTTTTGTTCTCAAATTTCGGAAATTTTCCGAAATCTTAAATTTTTTCGACTTTTGAATTTTGGGAATTTTTGCATTTTTCTTGATATTTTTATTCAACAAATTTTACAGTTCTCCAATTTTGTCGATTTCTTAATTTGAAGAACTTCGTGATTTTACAGTTTAAACAGTTTCTACTATTTTGAAAAAATTTCTATTTTTTATCAAGTTTCGGAAATTTTAAGAAATTTTAAATTTTTTCGATTTTTGAATTTTTTGAATTTTCTCATTTTTCTCGATTTTTTCATTTCAACAAAAATTACAATTTTCCAAGTTTGTAGATTTCTTAATTTAGAGAACTTTGCGATTTTTAAGTTTTCACAGTCTTTACCATTTTGAAAAAATTTAATTTTTTTTATCAAATTTGGGAAATTTTAAATTTTGTCGATTGTTGAATTTTAGGAATTTTTGCATTTTTCTCAATTTTTGTATTTTTAACAAAGTTTACAATATTCAAATTTTATCCATTTCTTTATTTAGGAAACTATGCGATTTAACAGTTTTCACAGTTTTTACTATTTTAAAAAAATTTATATTTTTTTATCTGATTTCGGAAATTTTCCGAAATCTTAAATTTTTTCAATTTTTGAATTTTGGGAATTTTTGAATTTTTCTTGATATTTTTAATTGAACAAATTTTACAATTTTCCAATGTTGTCGATTTCTATATTTCAAGAAATTTGTGATCTTGTCGATTACTCAGTTTTTACTATTTTTTTTTAGAAATTGTCTTCTTTATTCAATTTCGGAAATTTCCCGAAATTTTAAATTTTTCCGATTTTTGAATTTCTTAAATTTTTGAATTTTTCTCGATTTTTTCATTTCAAAAAAATTACAATTTTCCAAGTTTGTAGATTTCTTAATTTAGAGAACTTTGCGATTTTTAAGTTTTCACAGTCTTTACCATTTTGAAAAAAAAATTTTTTTTATCGAATTTCAGAAATTTTCCGAAATGTTTAATTTTTTTCGATTTTTGAATTTTTAGAATTTTTTAATTTTTCTCGATCTTTTCATTATAACAAAAATTACAATTTTCCAATTTTGTAGATTTCTTAATTTAGAGAACTTTGCAGTTCTCACAGTTTTTACTATTTTGAAAAAAATTTCTTTTGTTATCAAATTTTCCGAAATTTTAAATTTTTTCGATTTTTCAATTTAGGGCATTTTAGCATTTTTCTTGATATTTTTAATTCAACAAAAATTACAATTTTCCAGTTTTGGCAATTTCTTTATTTAAAGAGCTTTGCGATTTTTAAGTTTTCACACTTTTTACAATTTTGAAAAAATTTTCTTTTGTTATCAAAATTTGGAATTTTTCCGAAATTTTAAATTTTGTCGATTTAAAAGTTTCAGAAATTTTTGCATTTTTCTCGATTTTTTCATTTCAACAAAATTTACAATATTCCAATTTTGTAGATTTCTTTATTTAAAGAGCTTTGCGATTTTTAAGTTTTTACAGTTTTTACAATTTTGAAACAATTTTCTTTTGTTATCAAAATTTGGAATTTTTCCGAAATTTTAAATTTTGTCGATTTAAAAGTTTCAGAAATTTTTGCATTTTTCTCGATTTTTTCATTTTAACAAAATTTACAATATTCCAATTTTGTAGATTTCTTTATTTAAAGTGCTTTGCGATTTTTAAGTTTTCACAGTTTTTACTATTTTGAAAAAATTTTCTTTTTTTATCAAATTTTCGGATATTTTGCAAAATTTTAATTTTTTTCGATTTTTGAATTTTTTGAATTTTGGAACTTTTCTCGATTGTTTCATTTCAACAAAACTTACAATTTTCCAATTTTGTAGATTTCTTAATTTAGAGAACTTTGCGATTTTACAGTTTTTACAATTTTGAAAATATTTAATTGTTTCATCTAATTTCGGAAATTTTTCGAAATCTTAAATTTTTTGGACTTTTGAATTTTGGGAATTTTTGCATTTTTCTTGATATTTTCATTCCACAAATTTTACAGTTCTCCAATTTTGTCGATTTCTTAATTTAGAGAACTTTGTGATTTTACAGTTAAAACAGTTTTTACTATTTTGAAAAAATTTCCTTTTTTTTTATCAAGTTTCGGAATTTTAAGAAATTCTAAATTTTTTCGGTTTTTGAATTTTTAGAATTTTCGCATTTTTTTCGATTTTTTCATTTCAACAAAAATTACAATTTTCCAATTTTGAAGATTTCTTAATTTAGTGAACTTTGCGATTTTACAGTTTTCACAGTTTTTACTATTTTGAAAAAATTTAATTTTTTTATCTAATTTCGAAAATTTACCGAAATCTTAAATTTATTCGACTTTTGATTTTAGGTATTTTTAGCATTTTCCTTGATATTTTTAATTCAACAAAAATTACAATTTTTAGAATTTTTAGAATTTTTGCATTTTTCTCGATTTTTTTTATTTGAACAAAAATTACAATTTTCCAATTTTCTAAAATTCTTAATTTAGAGAACTTTGTGATTTTGTCGATTTTACAGTTTTAACTATTTTGAAAAATTTTTCTTTTTTTATCAAATTTTGGGAAATCTTGCAAAATATAAATTTTGTTCGATTGTTGAATTTTTAGAATTTATTAATTTTTCTCGATTTTTTCATTTTAACAAAAATTACAATTTTCCAATTTTGTAGATTTCTTAATTTAGAGAACTTTGCGATTTTACAGTTTTCACAGTTTTTACTATTTTGAAAAAATTTAATTTTTTTATCTAATTTCGGAAATTTTCCGAATTTTTTAATTTTTTCGATTTTTGAATTTAGGGAATTTTAGCATTTTTCTTGATATTTTTAATTCAACAAAAATTACAATTTTCCAATTTTGGCGATTTCTTTATTTAAAGATCTTTGCGATTTTTAAGTCTTTACTATTTTGAAAAAATTTAATTTTTTTATCGAATTTCGGAAAGTTTCCGAAATTTTTAATTTATTTTGATTTTTGAATTTTTGCATTTTTCTCGATTTTTTCATTTCAAAAAAATTACAATTTTCCAATTTTGTAGATTTCTAAGTTAAGAGAACTTTGTGATTTTGTCGATTATACAGTTTTTACTATTTTAAGGAAAGTGTCTTTTTTTTTAAATTTCGGGAATTTTCCGAAATTTAAAATTTTTTCGATTTTTGAATTTCTCAAATTTTCGAATTTTTCTCGATTTTTTCATTTCAACAAAATTTACAATATTGCAATTTTGTATATTTCTTAATTTAATAAACTTTGCGATTCATCAGATTTTACAGTTTTTACTATTTTGAAACAAATTTCTTTTGTTATCAAATTTCGAAAATTTTCGGAAATTTTAAATTTTATTCGATTTTTGAATTTTGGGAATTTTAGAATTTTTCTTGATATTTTTATTCAACAAATTTTACAGTTCTCCAATTTTGTCGATTTCTTAATTTGGAGAACTTCGTGATTTTACAGCTTTAACAGTTTCTACTATTTTGAAAAAATTTATATTTTTTATCAAGTTTCGGAAATTTTAAGAAATTTTAAACTTTTTCGATTTTTGAATTTTTTGAATTTTCGCATTTTTCTCGATTTTTTCATTTCAACAAAAATTACAATTTTCCAATTTTGTAGATTTCTTAATTTAGAGAACTTTGCGATTTTACAGTTTTCACAGTTTTTACTATTTTGAAAAAAATTTCTTTTGTTATCAAATTTCTGAAATTTTCCGAAATTTTAAATTTTTTCGATTTTTGAATTTAGGGAATTTTAGCATTTTTCTTGAAATCTTTAATTTAACAAAAATTACAATTTTCCAATTTTTTCGATTTCTTTATTTAAAGAACTTTGCAATTTTTAAGTTTTCAAAGTCTTTACCATTTTGAAAAAATTTAATTTTTTTTATCAAATTTGGGAAATTTTCCGAAATTTTAAATTTTGTCGATTGTTGAATTTTAGGAATTTTTGCATTTTTCTCAATTTTTGTATTTTTAACAAAATATCCAATATTCAAATTTTATCCATTTCTTTATTTAGGGAACTTTGCGATTTTTCAGTTTTCACAGTTTTTACAATTTTGGAAAATTTTTTTTATTATTGATGTTCGGAAAGTTACCGAAATTTTTAATTTTTCTGGATTTTTGAGTTTTTCGAATTTTTTTAATTTTTCTCGATTTTTTCATTTCAACAAAAATTACAATTTTCCAATTTTGTAGATTTCTTACTTTAGAGAACTTTGCGATTTTACAGTTTTCACAGTTTTTACAATTTTGGAAAAATTTTCTTTTTTATCGAATTTCGGAAATTTTAAGAAATTTTTAATTTTTTTTGATTTTTGAATTTTTAGAATTTTCGCATTTTTCTCGATTTTTTCATTTCAACAAAAATTACAATTTTCCAATTTTGTAGATTTCTTAATTTAGAGAACTTTGCGATTTTACAGTTTTCACAGTTTTTACTATTTTGAAAAAAATTTCTTTTGTTATCAAATTTCTGAAATTTTCCGAAATTTTAAATTTTTTGATTTTTGAATTTAGGGAGTTTTAGCATTTTTCTTGAAATCTTTAATTTAACAAAAATTACAATTTTCCAATTTTTTCAATTTCTCTATTTAAAGAACTTTGCAATTTTTAAGTTTTCACAGTCTTTACCATTTTGAAAAAATGTAATTTTTTTTATCAAATTTGGGAAATTTTCCGAAATTTTAAATTTTGTCGATTGTTGAATTTTAGGAATATTTGCATTTTTCTCGATTTTTTTTTTTTTTAAATTAACAATATTCAAATTTTGTCCATTTCTTTATTTAGGGAACTTTGCGATTTTACAGCTTTTACAATTTTGGAAAAATGTTCTTTTTTATCGAATTTCGGAAATTTTAAAAAATACTAAACTTTTTTGATTTTTGAATTTTTAGAATTTTCGCTTTTTTTTTTTGATTTTTTCATTTCAACAAAAATTACAATTTTCCAATTTTGTAGATTTCTTAATTTAGAGAACTTTGCGATATTACAGTTTTCACAGTTCTTACTATTTTGAAAAAAATTTCTTTTGTTCGGAAATTTTCCGAAATTTAAAATTTTTTCGATTTTTGAATTTAGGGAATTTTAGCATTTTTCTTGATATTTTTAATTCAACGAAAATTACAATTTTCCAATTTTGGCGATTTCTTTATTTAAAGAACTTTGCGATTTTTTAAGTTTTCACAGTCTTTACTATTTTTAAAAATATGTAATATTTTTATCAAATTTCGGAAATTTTCCGAAATTTTAAATTATGTCGATTGTTAAATTTTGGGAATTTTTGCATTTTTCTCAATTTTTTCATTTTTAACAAAATTTACAATTTTCAAATTTTGTCAATTTCTTTATTTAGGGAACTTTGCGATTTTACAGTTTTCACAGTTTTTACAATTTTGGAAAAATTTTCTTTTATATCAAATTTCGGAAAATTTCCAAAATTTTTAATTTTTTTTGATTTTTTAATTTTTAGAATTTTTGAATTTTTCTCGATTTTTTCATTTCAACAAAAATTACAATTTTCCAATTTTATAGATTTCTAAATTAAGAGAAGTTTGTGATTTTGTCGATTAAACAGTTTTTACTATTTTAAAAATTTTTTCTTTTTTTATCAAATTTCGGAAATTTTAAATTTTGTCGATTTTTGAATTTAGGGAATTTTAGCATTTTTCTTGATATTTTTAATTCAACAAAAATTACAATTTTCCAATTTTGGCGATTTCTTTATTTAAAGAGCTTTGCGATTTTTAAGTTTTCACAGTCTTTACTATATTGAAAAAATTTAATTTTTTTATCAAATTTCGGAAATTTTCCGAAATTTTAAATTTTGTCGATTATTGAATTTTAGGAATTTTTGCATTTTTCTCAATTTTTTTATTTATAACAAAAATTACAATATTCAAATTTTGTCCATTTCTTTATTTAGGGAACTTTGCGATTTTACAGTTTTCACATTTTTTACAATTTTGGAAAAATTTTCTTTTTTATCGAATTTCGGAAATTTTAAGAAATTTTTAATTTTTTTTGATTTTTGAATTTTTAGAATTTTCGCATTTTTCTCGATTTTTTCATTTCAACAAAAATTACAATTTTCCAATTTTGTAGATTTCTTAATTTAGAGAACTTTGCGATTTTACAGTTTTCACAGTTTTTACTATTTTGAAAAAAATTTCTTTTGTTATCAAATTTCTGAAATTTTCCGAAATTTTAAATTTTTTCGATTTTTGAATTTAGGGAGTTTTAGCATTTTACTTGAAATCTTTAATTTAACAAAAATTACAATTTTCCAATTTTTTCGATTTCTTTATTTAAAGAACTTTGCAATTTTTAAGTTTTCACAGTCTTTACCATTTTGAAAAAATGTAATTTTTTTTATCAAATTTGGGAAATTTTCCGAAATTTTAAATTTTTTCGATTGTTGAATTTTAGGAATATTTGCATATTTCTCGATTTTTTTTTTTTTTAAATTAACAATATTCAAATTTTGTCCATTTCTTTATTTAGGGAACTTTGCGATTTTACAGTTTTTACAATTTTGGAAAAATGTTCTTTTTTATCGAATTTCGGAAATTTTAAGAAATATTAAACTTTTTTGATTTTTGAATTTTTAGAATTTTCGCTTTTTTTTTTTGATTTTTTCATTTCAACAAAAATTACAATTTTCCAATTTTGTAGATTTCTTAATTTAGAGAACTTTGCGATATTACAGTTTTCACAGTTCTTACTATTTTGAAAAAAATTTCTTTTGTTCGGAAATTCTCCGAAATTTAAAATTTTTTCGATTTTTGAATTTAGGGAATTTTAGCATTTTTCTTGATATTTTTAATTCAACGAAAATTACAATTTTCCAATTTTTTCGATTTCTTTATTTAAAGAACTTTGCGATTTTTTAAGTTTTCACAGTCTTTACTATTTTTAAAAATATGTAATATTTTTATCAAATTTCGGAAATTTTCCGAAATTTTAAAGTATGTCGATTGTTAAATTTTGGGAATTTTTGCATTTTTCTCAATTTTTTCATTTTTAACAAAATTTACAATATTCAAATTTTGTCAATTTCTTTATTTAGGGAACTTTGTGATTTTACAGTTTTCACAGTTTTAACAATTTTGGAAAAAAATTTCTTGTTTATTCAATTTCGGAAATTTTCCGATATTTTAAATTTTTCCGATTTTTTAATTTTTTAAAATTTTTCATTTTTTCTCGATTTTTTCATTTCAACAAAATTTACTATATTCCAATTTTGAATATTTCTTAATTTAAAAAATTTTGCGATTTTTCAGTTTTCACACTTTTTACTATTTTGAAAAACATTAATTTTTTTTATCTAATTTCGGAAATTTTGCGAAATATTAAATTTATTCGATTTTTGAATTTTGGGAATTTTTGCATTTTTCTTGATATTTTTAATTCAACACATTTAACAATTTGTTGTCGATTTCTAAATTTAGAGAAATTTGTGATTTTGTCGTTTATACGGTTTTTACTATTTTGAAGAAATTGTCTTCTTTATTAAATTTCGGATATTTTCCAAAATTTAACATTTTTTTCGATTTTTGAATTTCTTAAATTTTTTAATTTTTCTCGATTTCTTAAATTCAAGAAATCTTACAATATTCCAATGTTGTCGATTTCTTTATTGAAAGAACTTTGTGTTTTTGTCAAATTTAAAGTTTTTACTATTTTGAAAAAATTGTCTTATTTTATAAAATTTTCGAAAATTTTGCAAAATTTTAAATTTTGTCGATTTTCGGAAATTTTTGCATTTATTTTCGATTTTTTAATTTCAACAAAACTTGCAATATTGTAATTTTGTCTTTTTCTTTATTTAGAGAACTTTGCGATTTTACTGTTTAAACAGTTTTTACTATTTTGAAAAAATTGTATTTGTTTATCAAATTTCGGAAATTTTCGGAAATTTTAAATTTTTTCGATTTTTGAATTTTTGCATTTTTCTCGATTTTTTTTTTTTTTAAATTTGCAATATTCAAATTTTGTCCATTTCTTTATTTAGGGAACTTTGTGATTTTACAGTTCTTACAGTTTTTACAATTTTGGAAAAATTTTCTTTAATATCAAATTTCGGAAAATTTCCGAAATTTTTAATTTTTTTTGATTTTTTAATTTTTAGAATTTTTGAATTTTTCTCGATTTTTTCATTTCAACAAAAATTACAATTTTCCAATTTTGTAGATTTCTAAATTAAGAGAAGTTTGTGATTTTGTCGATTTAACAGTTTTTACTATTTTACAAATTTTTTCTTTTTTTATCAAATTTCGGAAATTTTAAATTTTTTCGATTTTTGAATTTAGGGAATTTTAGCATTTTTCTTGATATTTTTAATTCAACAAAAATTACAATTTCTTCCAATTTTGGCGATTTCTTTATTTAAAGAGCTTTGCGATTTTTAAGTTTTCACAGTCTTTACTATATTGAAAAAATTTAATTTTTTTATCAAATTTCGGAAATTTTCCGAAATTTTAAATTTTGTCGATTGTTGAATTTTAGGAATTTTTGCATTTTTCTCAATTTTTTTATTTATAACAAAAATTACAATATTCAAATTTTGTCCATTTCTTTATTTAGGGAACTTTGCGATTTTACAGTTTTCACATTTTTTACAATTTCGGAAAAATTTTCTTTTTTATCGAATTTCGGAAATTTTAAGAAATTTTTAATTTTTTTTGATTTTTGAATTTTTAGAATTTTCGCATTTTTCTCGATTTTTTCATTTCAACAAAAAATACAATTTTCCAATTTTGTAGATTTCTTAATTTAGAGAACTTTGCGATTTTACAGTTTTCACAGTCTTTACCATTTTGAAAAAATTTAATTTTTTTTATCAAATTTGGGAAATTTTCCGAAATTTTAAATTTTTTCGATTGTTGAATTTTAGGAATATTTGCATTTATCTCGATTTTTTTTTTTTTTTTTAAATTTAGAATATTCAAATTTTGTCCATTTCTTTGTTTAGGGAACTTTGCGATTTTACAGTTTTCACATTTTTTACAATTTTGGAAAAATTTTCTTTTTTATCGAATTTCGGAAATTTTAAGAAATTTTTAATTTTATTTTGATTTTTGAATTTTTTGAATTTTTGCAATTTTTTCGATTTTTTCATTTCAACAAAAATTACAATTTTCTAATTTTGTAGATTTCTAAGTTAAGAAAAGTTTGTGATTTTGTCGATTATACTGTTTTTACTATTTTGGAGAGACTGTCTTTATTATTCAATTTCGGAAATTTTCCGAAATTTTAAATTTTTAAGATTTTGGAATTTATTAAATTTTTGAATTTTTCTCGATGTTTTCATTTCAACAAAATTTACAATATTTCAATTTTGCATATTTCTTAATTTAAAAAACTTTGCGATTTTTTAGTTTTCACAGTTTTTACTATTTTGAAAAAAATGTCTTTTGTTCTCAAATTTCGAAAATTTTCCGAAATTTTAAATTTTTTCGATTTTTGAATAAAGGGAATTTAAGCATTTTTCTTGATATTTTTAATTAAAAAAAAATTACAATTTCCAATTTTGGCGATTTCTTTATTTAAAGAGCTTTGCGATTTTTAAGTTTTCACAGTTTTTACAATTTTGAAAAAATTTTCTTTTGTTATCAAAATTCGGAATTTTTCCGAAATTTTAAATTTTGTCAATTTAAAAGTTTCAGAAATTTTTGCATTTTTCTCGATTTTTTCATTTCAACAAAATTTACAATATTCCAATTTTGTAGATTTCTTTATTTAAAGAGCTTTGCAATTTTGAAATTTTCACAGTCTTTACAATTTTGAAAAAATTTTCTTTTGTTATCAAAATTCGGAATTTTTCCGAAATTTTAAATTTTGTCGATTTAAAAGTTTCAGAAATTTTTGCATTTTTCTCGATTTTTTTATTTCAACAAAATTTACAATATTCCCATTTTGTAGATTTCTTTATTTAAAGTGCTTTGCGATTTTTAAGTTTTCACAGTTTTTACTATTTTGAAAAAATTTTCTTTTTTTATCAAATTTTCGGAAATTTTGCAATATTTTAATTTTTTTCGATTTTTGAATTTTTTGAATTTTGGAACTTTTCTCGATTGTTTCATTTCAAAAAAATTACAATTTTCAAATTTTTTAGATTTCTTAATTAAGATACATTTGTGATTTTGTCGATTTTACAGTTTTTACTATTTTGAAAAATTTTTTTTTTTTTATCAAAATTTCAAAAGTTTTGCAAAATTTTAATTTTTATCGATTTTTGAATTTTTGGAATTTTTGAATTTTTCTCGATTTTTTCATTTTAACAAAAATTACAATTCTCCAATTTTGTAGATTTCTTAATTTAGAGAACTTTGTGATTTTGTCGATTTTACAGTTTTTACTATTTTGAAAAATTTTTCTTTTTTTATCAAATTTTGGGAAATCTTGCAAAATATAAATTTTGTTCGATTGTTGAATTTTTAGAATTTATTAATTTTTCTCGATTTTTTCATTTTAACAAAAATTACAATTTTCCAATTTTTTAGATTTCTTAATTTAGAGAACTTTGCGACTTTATAGTTTTCACAGTTTTTACTATTTTGAAAAAATTTAATTTTTTTATCTAATTTCGGAAATTTTCCGAAATCTTAAATTTTTTCGACTTTTGAATTTTGGGAATTTTTTCGGAAATTTTCCGAAATTTTAAATTTTTTCGATTTTTGAATTTAGGGAATTTTAGCATTTTTCTTGATATTTTTAATTCAACTAAAATTACAATTTTCCAATTTTGGCGATTTCTTTATTTAAAGATCTTTGCGATTTTTAAGTCTTTACTATTTTGAAAAAATTTAATTTTTTTATCGAATTTCGGAAAGTTTCCGAAATTTTTAATTTATTTTGATTTTTGAATTTTTGCATTTTTCTCGATTTTTTCATTTCAAAAAAATTACAATTTTCCAATTTTGTAGATTTCTAAGTTAAGAGAAGTTTGTGATTTTGTCGATTATACAGTTTTTACTATTTTAAAGAAAGTGTCTTCTTTTTTAAATTTCGGAAATTTTCCGAAATTTAAAATTTTTTCGATTTTTGAATTTCTTAAATTTTCGAATTTTTCTCGATTTTTTCATTTTAACAAAATTTACAATATTCCAATTTTGTATATTTCTTAATTTAAAAAACTTTGCGATTCATCAGATTTTACAGTTTTTACTATTTTGAAAAAAATTTCTTTTGTTATCAAATTTCGAAAATGTTCCGAAATTTAAAATTTTTTCGATTTTTGAATAAAGGGAATTTTAGCATTTTTCTTGATATTTTTAATTCAACAAAAATTACAATTTCCAATTTTGGCGATTTCTTTATTTAAAGAGCTTTGCGATTTTTTAGTTTTCACAGTTTTTACTATTTTGAAAAAATTTTCTTTTTTTTCGGAAATTTTGCAAAATTTTAATTTTTTTTTTCGATTTTTGAATTTTTAGAATTTTTTAATTTTTCTCGATTTTTTCATTTCAAAAAATTACATTTTTCAAATTTTTTAGATTTCTTAATTAAGATACATTTGTGATTTTGTCGATTTTACAGTTTTTACTATTTTTAAAAAATTTTCTTTTTTATCAAAATTTCAAAAGTTTTGCAAAATTTTAATTTTTATCGATTTTTGAATTTTTGGAATTTTTGAATTTTTCTCGATTTTTTCATTTTAACAAAAATTACAATTCTCCAATTTTGTAGATTTCTTAATTTAGAGAACTTTGCGATTTAACAGTTTTCACAGTTTCTACTATTTAGAAAAAAATTTCTTTTGTTATCAAATTTCGAAAATTTTCCGAAATTTTAAATTTTTTTCGATTTTTGAATTTTGGGAATTTTTGCATTTTTCTTGATATTTTTATTCAACAAATTTTACAGTTCTCCAATTTTGTCGATTTCTTAATTTGGAGAACTTCGTGATTTTACAGCTTTAACAGTTTCTACTATTTTGAAAAAATTTATATTTTTTATCAAGTTTCGGAAATTTTAAGAAATTATAAATTTTTTCAATTTTTGAATTTTTTGAATTTTCGCATTTTTCTCGATTTTTTCATTTCAACAAAAATTACAATTTTCCAATTTTGTAGATTTCTTAATTTAGAGAACTTTGCGATTTTACAGTTTTTACTATTTTGAAAAAAATTTCTTTTGTTATCAAATTTCGGAAATTTTCCGAAATTTTAAATTTTTTCGATTTTTGAATTTAGGGAATTTTGGAACTTTTCTCGATTGTTTCATTTCAACAAAACTTACAATTTTCCAATTTTGTAGATTTCTTAATTTAGAGAACTTTGCGACTTTATAGTTTTCACAGTTTTTACTATTTTGAAAAAATTTAATTTTTTTATCTAATTTCGGAAATTTTCCGAAATCTTAAATTTTTTCGACTTTTGAATTTTGGGAATTTTTTCGGAAATTTTCCGAAATTTTAAATTTTTTCGATTTTTGAATTTAGGGAATTTTAGCATTTTTCTTGATATTTTTAATTCAACTAAAATTACAATTTTCCAATTTTGGCGATTTCTTTATTTAAAGATCTTTGCGATTTTTAAGTCTTTACTATTTTGAAAAAATTTAATTTTTTTATCGAATTTCGGAAAGTTTCCGAAATTTTTAATTTATTTTGATTTTTGAATTTTTGCATTTTTCTCGATTTTTTCATTTCAAAAAAATTACAATTTTCCAATTTTGTAGATTTCTAAGTTAAGAGAAGTTTGTGATTTTGTCGATTATACAGTTTTTACTATTTTAAAGAAAGTGTCTTCTTTTTTAAATTTCGGAAATTTTCCGAAATTTAAAATTTTTTCGATTTTTGAATTTCTTAAATTTTCGAATTTTTCTCGATTTTTTCATTTTAACAAAATTTACAATATTCCAATTTTGTATATTTCTTAATTTAAAAAACTTTGCGATTCATCAGATTTTACAGTTTTTACTATTTTGAAAAAAATTTCTTTTGTTATCAAATTTCGAAAATGTTCCGAAATTTAAAATTTTTTCGATTTTTGAATAAAGGGAATTTTAGCATTTTTCTTGATATTTTTAATTCAACAAAAATTACAATTTCCAATTTTGGCGATTTCTTTATTTAAAGAGCTTTGCGATTTTTTAGTTTTCACAGTTTTTACTATTTTGAAAAAATTTTCTTTTTTTTCGGAAATTTTGCAAAATTTTAATTTTTTTTTTCGATTTTTGAATTTTTAGAATTTTTTAATTTTTCTCGATTTTTTCATTTCAAAAAATTACATTTTTCAAATTTTTTAGATTTCTTAATTAAGATACATTTGTGATTTTGTCGATTTTACAGTTTTTACTATTTTTAAAAAATTTTCTTTTTTATCAAAATTTCAAAAGTTTTGCAAAATTTTAATTTTTATCGATTTTTGAATTTTTGGAATTTTTGAATTTTTCTCGATTTTTTCATTTTAACAAAAATTACAATTCTCCAATTTTGTAGATTTCTTAATTTAGAGAACTTTGCGATTTAACAGTTTTCACAGTTTCTACTATTTAGAAAAAAATTTCTTTTGTTATCAAATTTCGAAAATTTTCGGAAATTTTAAATTTTTTTCGATTTTTGAATTTTGGGAATTTTTGCATTTTTCTTGATATTTTTATTCAACAAATTTTACAGTTCTCCAATTTTGTCGATTTCTTAATTTGGAGAACTTCGTGATTTTACAGCTTTAACAGTTTCTACTATTTTGAAAAAATTTATATTTTTTATCAAGTTTCGGAAATTTTAAGAAATTATAAATTTTTTCAATTTTTGAATTTTTTGAATTTTCGCATTTTTCTCGATTTTTTCATTTCAACAAAAATTACAATTTTCCAATTTTGTAGATTTCTTAATTTAGAGAACTTTGCGATTTTACAGTTTTTACTATTTTGAAAAAAATTTCTTTTGTTATCAAATTTCGGAAATTTTCCGAAATTTAAAATTTTTTCGATTTTTGAATTTAGGGAATTTTGGAACTTTTCTCGATTGTTTCATTTCAACAAAACTTACAATTTTCCAATTTTGTAGATTTCTTAATTTAGAGAACTTTGCGACTTTATAGTTTTCACAGTTTTTACTATTTTGAAAAAATTTAATTTTTTTATCTAATTTCGGAAATTTTCCGAAATCTTAAATTTTTTCGACTTTTGAATTTTGGGAATTTTTTCGGAAATTTTCCGAAATTTTAAATTTTTTCGATTTTTGAATTTAGGGAATTTTAGCATTTTTCTTGATATTTTTAATTCAACTAAAATTACAATTTTCCAATTTTGGCGATTTCTTTATTTAAAGATCTTTGCGATTTTTAAGTCTTTACTATTTTGAAAAAATTTAATTTTTTTATCGAATTTCGGAAAGTTTCCGAAATTTTTAATTTATTTTGATTTTTGAATTTTTGCATTTTTCTCGATTTTTTCATTTCAAAAAAATTACAATTTTCCAATTTTGTAGATTTCTAAGTTAAGAGAAGTTTGTGATTTTGTCGATTATACAGTTTTTACTATTTTAAAGAAAGTGTCTTCTTTTTTAAATTTCGGAAATTTTCCGAAATTTAAAATTTTTTCGATTTTTGAATTTCTTAAATTTTCGAATTTTTCTCGATTTTTTCATTTTAACAAAATTTACAATATTCCAATTTTGTATATTTCTTAATTTAAAAAACTTTGCGATTCATCAGATTTTACAGTTTTTACTATTTTGAAAAAAATTTCTTTTGTTATCAAATTTCGAAAATGTTCCGAAATTTAAAATTTTTTCGATTTTTGAATAAAGGGAATTTTAGCATTTTTCTTGATATTTTTAATTCAACAAAAATTACAATTTCCAATTTTGGCGATTTCTTTATTTAAAGAGCTTTGCGATTTTTTAGTTTTCACAGTTTTTACTATTTTGAAAAAATTTTCTTTTTTTTCGGAAATTTTGCAAAATTTTAATTTTTTTTTTCGATTTTTGAATTTTTAGAATTTTTTAATTTTTCTCGATTTTTTCATTTCAAAAAATTACATTTTTCAAATTTTTTAGATTTCTTAATTAAGATACATTTGTGATTTTGTCGATTTTACAGTTTTTACTATTTTTAAAAAATTTTCTTTTTTATCAAAATTTCAAAAGTTTTGCAAAATTTTAATTTTTATCGATTTTTGAATTTTTGGAATTTTTGAATTTTTCTCGATTTTTTCATTTTAACAAAAATTACAATTCTCCAATTTTGTAGATTTCTTAATTTAGAGAACTTTGCGATTTAACAGTTTTCACAGTTTCTACTATTTAGAAAAAAATTTCTTTTGTTATCAAATTTCGAAAATTTTCGGAAATTTTAAATGTTTTTCGATTTTTGAATTTTGGGAATTTTTGCATTTTTCTTGATATTTTTATTCAACAAATTTTACAGTTCTCCAATTTTGTCGATTTCTTAATTTGGAGAACTTCGTGATTTTACAGCTTTAACAGTTTCTACTATTTTGAAAAAATTTATATTTTTTATCAAGTTTCGGAAATTTTAAGAAATTATAAATTTTTTCAATTTTTGAATTTTTTGAATTTTCGCATTTTTCTCGATTTTTTCATTTCAACAAAAATTACAATTTTCCAATTTTGTAGATTTCTTAATTTAGAGAACTTTGCGATTTTACAGTTTTTACTATTTTGAAAAAAATTTCTTTTGTTATCAAATTTCGGAAATTTTCCGAAATTTTAAATTTTTTCGATTTTTGAATTTAGGGAATTTTGGAACTTTTCTCGATTGTTTCATTTCAACAAAACTTACAATTTTCCAATTTTGTAGATTTCTTAATTTAGAGAACTTTGCGACTTTATAGTTTTCACAGTTTTTACTATTTTGAAAAAATTTAATTTTTTTATCTAATTTCGGAAATTTTCCGAAATCTTAAATTTTTTCGACTTTTGAATTTTGGGAATTTTTTCGGAAATTTTCCGAAATTTTAAATTTTTTCGATTTTTGAATTTAGGGAATTTTAGCATTTTTCTTGATATTTTTAATTCAACTAAAATTACAATTTTCCAATTTTGGCGATTTCTTTATTTAAAGATCTTTGCGATTTTTAAGTCTTTACTATTTTGAAAAAATTTAATTTTTTTATCGAATTTCGGAAAGTTTCCGAAATTTTTAATTTATTTTGATTTTTGAATTTTTGCATTTTTCTCGATTTTTTCATTTCAAAAAAATTACAATTTTCCAATTTTGTAGATTTCTAAGTTAAGAGAAGTTTGTGATTTTGTCGATTATACAGTTTTTACTATTTTAAAGAAAGTGTCTTCTTTTTTAAATTTCGGAAATTTTCCGAAATTTAAAATTTTTTCGATTTTTGAATTTCTTAAATTTTCGAATTTTTCTCGATTTTTTCATTTTAACAAAATTTACAATATTCCAATTTTGTATATTTCTTAATTTAAAAAACTTTGCGATTCATCAGATTTTACAGTTTTTACTATTTTGAAAAAAATTTCTTTTGTTATCAAATTTCGAAAATGTTCCGAAATTTAAAATTTTTTCGATTTTTGAATAAAGGGAATTTTAGCATTTTTCTTGATATTTTTAATTCAACAAAAATTACAATTTCCAATTTTGGCGATTTCTTTATTTAAAGAGCTTTGCGATTTTTTAGTTTTCACAGTTTTTACTATTTTGAAAAAATTTTCTTTTTTTTCGGAAATTTTGCAAAATTTTAATTTTTTTTTTCGATTTTTGAATTTTTAGAATTTTTTAATTTTTCTCGATTTTTTCATTTCAAAAAATTACATTTTTCAAATTTTTTAGATTTCTTAATTAAGATACATTTGTGATTTTGTCGATTTTACAGTTTTTACTATTTTTAAAAAATTTTCTTTTTTATCAAAATTTCAAAAGTTTTGCAAAATTTTAATTTTTATCGATTTTTGAATTTTTGGAATTTTTGAATTTTTCTCGATTTTTTCATTTTAACAAAAATTACAATTCTCCAATTTTGTAGATTTCTTAATTTAGAGAACTTTGCGATTTAACAGTTTTCACAGTTTCTACTATTTAGAAAAAAATTTCTTTTGTTATCAAATTTCGAAAATTTTCGGAAATTTTAAATTTTTTTCGATTTTTGAATTTTGGGAATTTTTGCATTTTTCTTGATATTTTCATTCCACAAATTTTACAGTTCTCCAATTTTGTCGATTTCTTAATTTAGAGAACTTTGTGATTTTACAGTTAAAACAGTTTTTACTATTTTGAAAAAATTTCCTTTTTTTTTATCAAGTTTCGGAATTTTAAGAAATTCTAAATTTTTTCGGTTTTTGAATTTTTAGAATTTTTGCATTTTTTTCGATTTTTTCATTTTAACAAAAATTACAATTTTCCAATTTTGAAGATTTCTTAATTTAGTGAACTTTGCGATTTTACAGTTTTCACAGTTTTTAATATTTTGAAAAAATTTAATTTTTTTATCTAATTTCGAAAATTTACCGAAATCTTAAATTTATTCGACTTTTGAATTTTTAGTATTTTTGCCTTTTTCTTGATATTTTTATTCAACAGATTTTACAGTTCTCCAATTATCCGAAGGTTTAAATTTTATAGATTTTTGATTTTAGGTATTTTTAGCATTTTCCTTGATATTTTTAATTCAACAAAAATTAAAATTTTTAGAATTTTTAGAATTTTTGCATTTTTCTCGATTTTTTTTATTTCAACAAAAATTACAATTTTCCAATTTTCTAAAATTCTTAATTTAGAGAACTTTGTGATTTTGTCGATTTTACAGTTTTTACTATTTTGAAAAATTTTTCTTTTTTTATCAAATTTTGGGAAATCTTGCAAAATATAAATTTTGTTCGATTGTTGAATTTTTAGAATTTATTAATTTTTCTCGATTTTTTCATTTTAACAAAAATTACAATTTTCCAATTTTTTAGATTTCTTAATTTAGAGAACTTTGCGATTTTACAGTTTTCACAGTTTTTACTATTTTGAAAAAATTTAATTTTTTTATCTAATTTCGGAAATTTTCCGAAATCTTAAATTTTTTCGACTTTTGAATTTTGGGAATTTTTTCGGAAATTTTCCGAAATTTTAAATTTTTTCGATTTTTGAATTTAGGGAATTTTAGCATTTTTCTTGATATTTTTAATTCAACAAAAATTACAATTTTCCAATTTTGGCGATTTCTTTATTTAAAGATCTTTGCGATTTTTAAGTCTTTACTATTTTGAAAAAATTTAATTTTTTTATCGAATTTCGGAAAGTTTCCGAAATTTTTAATTTATTTTGATTTTTGAATTTTTGCATTTTTCTCGATTTTTTCATTTCAAAAAAATTACAATTTGCCAATTTTGTAGATTTCTAAGTTAAGAGAAGTTTGCGATTTTGTCGATTATACAGTTTTTACTATTTTAAAGAAAGTGTCTTCTTTTTTAAATTTCGGAAATTTTCCGAAATTTAAAATTTTTTCGATATTTGAATTTCTTAAATTTTTGAATTTTTCTCGATTTTTTCATTTTAACAAAATTTACAATATTCCAATTTTGTATATTTCTTAATTTAAAAAACTTTGCGATTCATCAGATTTTACAGTTTTTACTATTTTGAAAAAAATTTCTTTTGTTATCAAATTTCGAAAATGTTCCGAAATTTAAAATTTTTTCGATTTTTGAATAAAGGGAATTTTAGCATTTTTCTTGATATTTTTAATTCAACAAAAATTACAATTTCCAATTTTGGCGATTTCTTTATTTAAAGAGCTTTGCGATTTTTTAGTTTTCACAGTTTTTACTATTTTGAAAAAATTTTCTTTTTTTTATCAAATTTTCGGAAATTTTGCAAAATTTTAATTTTTTTTTTTCGATTTTTGAATTTTTAGAATTTTTTAATTTTTCTCGATTTTTTCATTTCAAAAAAATTACAATTTTCAAATTTTTTAGATTTCTTAATTAAGATACATTTGTGATTTTGTCGATTTTACAGTTTTTACTATTTTTAAAAAATTTTCTTTTTTATCAAAATTTCAAAAGTTTTGCAAAATTTTAATTTTTATCGATTTTTGAATATTTGGAATTTTTGAATTTTTCTCGATTTTTTCATTTTAACAAAAATTAAAATTCTCCAATTTTGTAGATTTCTTAATTTAGAGAACTTTGCGATTTAACAGTTTTCACAGTTTCTACTATTTAGAAAAAAATTTCTTTTGTTATCAAATTTCGAAAATTTTCGGAAATTTTAAATTTTTTTCGATTTTTGAATTTTGGGAATTTTTGCATTTTTCTTGATATTTTTATTCAACAAATTTTACAGTTCTCCAATTTTGTCGATTTCTTAATTTGGAGAACTTCGTGATTTTACAGCTTTAACAGTTTCTACTATTTTGAAAAAATTTCTATTTTTTATCAAGTTTCGGAAATTTTAAGAAATTTTAAATTTTTTAAATTTTTGAATTTTTTGAATTTTCGCATTTTTCTCGATTTTTTCATTTCAACAAAAATTACAATTTTCCAATTTTGTAGATTTCTTAATTTAGAGAACTTTGCGATTTTACAGTTTTTACTATTTTGAAAAAAATTTCTTTTGTTATCAAATTTCGGAAATTTTCCGAAATTTTAAATTTTTTCGATTTTTGAATTTAGTGAATTTTAGCATTTTTCTTGATATTTTTAATTCAACAAAAATTACAAATTACCGATTTTGGCTTTTTTTTATTTAAAGAGCTTTGCTATTTTTAAGTTTTCACAGTCTTTACTATTTTAAAAAAAATTTCTTTTGTTATCGAATTTCGGAAATTTTCAATTTTTTCGATTTTGAGAATTTTTGCATTTTTCTCGATTTTTTTAATTCAACAAAAATTGCAATTTTCAAATTTTGGCGATTTCTTTATTAAAAGAGCTTTGCGATTTTTAAGTTTTCACAATCTTTACTATTTTGAAAATATTTAATTTTTTTATCAAATTTCGGAAATTTTCCGAAATTTTAAATTTAGTCGATTGTTGAATTTTAGGAATTTTTGCATTTTTCTCAATTTTTGTATTTTTAACAAAATTTACAATATTCAAATTTTATCCATTTCTTTATTTAGGGAACTTTGCGATTTTACAGTTTTCACAGTTTTTACAATTTTGGAAAAATTTTTTTTTTTATTGAATTTCGGAGTTACCGAAATTTTTAATTTTTCTGGATTTTTGAGTTTTTCAAATTTTTTAATTTTTCTCGATTTTTTCATTTCAACAAAAATTACAATTTTCCAATTTTGTAGATTTCTTACTTTAGAGAACTTTGCGATTTTACAGTTTTCACAGTTTTTACTATTTTGAAAAAATTTAATGGTTTTATCTAATTTCGAAAATTTTCGAAATCTTAAATTTTTTCGACTTTTGAATTTTGGGAATTTTTGCATTTTTCTTGATATTTTTATTCAACAAATTTTAAAGTTCTCCAATTTTTCGAAATTTTTTCGATTTTTAAATTCAGGGAATTTTAGCATTTTTCTTGATATTTTTAATTCAACAAAAATTACAATTTTCAGAATTTTTAGAATTTTTGCATTTTTCTCGATTTTTTTTTTATTTCAACAAAAATTACAATTTTCCAATTTTCTAAAATTCTTAATTTAGAGAACTTTGTGATTTAGTCGATTTTACAGTTTTTACTATTTTGAAAATTTTTTCTTTTTTATCAAATTTTCGGAAATTTTGCAACATTTAAATTTTTTTCGATTTTTTAATTTTTTGAATTTTTTAATTGTTTTCGATTTTTTCATTTCAACAAAAATTACAATTTTCCAATTTTGGCGATTTATTTTTTTAAAAAGCATTGCGATTTTTAAGTTTTCACAGTTTTTACAATTTTGAAAAAATTTAATTTTTTTATCAAATTTCGGGAAGTTACCGAAATCTTAAATTTTTTCAATTTTTGAATTTTTAGAATTTTTTAATTTTTCTCGATTTTTTCATTTCAACAAAAATTACAATTTTCCAATTTTGTAGATTTCTTAATTTAGAGAACTTTGCGATTTTACAGTTTTTACAGTTTTTAAAAATTTGAAAATATTTAATGTTTTTATCGAATTTCGGAAAGTTTCCGTAATTTTTATTTTCTTTTGATTTTTGAATTTTTAGAATTTTTCTCGATTTTTTTCATTTCAACAAAAATTACAATTTTCCAATTTTGTAGATTTCTTAATTTAGAGACTTTTGTGATTTTGCCAATTTCACAGTTTTTACTATTTTGAAAAAATTTTATTTTATATCAAATTTTCGGATATTTTGCAAAATTTTAACTTTTTTCGATTTTTAGAATTTTCGCATTTTTCTCGATTTTTTCATTTTAACAAAAATTACAATTTTCCAATTTTGTAGATTTCTTAATTAAGAGAACTTTGCGATATTACAGTTTTCACAGTTCTTACTATTTTGAAAAAAATTTATTTTGTTCGGAAATTTTCCGAAATTTAAAATTTTTTCGATTTTTGAATTTAGGGAATTTTAGCATTTTTCTTGATATTTTTAATTCAACGAAAATTACAATTTTCCAATTTTGGCGTTTTCTTAATTTAAAGAACTTTGCTATTTTTAAGTTTTCACAGTCTTAACTATTTTTAAAAAAATTTAATATTTTTATCAAATTTCGGAAATTTTCCGAAATTTTAAATTATGTCGATTGTTAAATTTTAGGAATTTTTGCATTTTTCTCAATTTTTTCATTTTTAACAAAATTTACAATATTCAAATTTTGTCAATTTCTTTATTTAGGGAACTTTGCGATTTTACAGTTTTTACTATATTGAAAAAAATTTCTTTTGTTATCAAATTTTCCGAAATTTTAAATTTATTCGATTTTTTAATTTTGGGAATTTTTGAATTTTTCTTGATATTATTAATTCAACAAATTTAACAATTTGTTGTCGATTTCTAAATTTAGAGAAATTTGTGATTTTGTCGATTATACAGTTTTTACTATTTTGAAGAAAGTGTCTTCTTTATTGAATTTCGGAAATTTTCCGAAATTTAAAATTTTTCCGATTTTTTAATTTTTTAAATTTTTCAATTTTCTCGATTTTTTCAGTTCAACAAAATTAACAATATTCCAATTTTGTATATTTCTTAATTTAAAAAACTTTGCGACTTTTCAGTTTTCTTAGTTTTTACTATTTTGAACAAAATTTCTTTTGTTATCAAATTTCGGAAATTTTCCGAAATGTTAAATTTGTTAGATTTTTGAATTTAGGGAATTTAAGCATTTTTCTTGATATTTTTAATTCAAGAAAAATTACAATCTTCCAACCTTGGCGATTTCTTTATTAAAAAATATTTGCGATTTATAAGTTTTCACAATCTTTACTATTTTGAAAAAATTTAATTTTTGTATCAAATTTCGGAAATTTTCCGAAATTTTAAATGTTGTCGATTGTTGAATTTTAGGAATTTTGGCATTTTTCTCGATTTTTTTATTTATAACAAAATTTGCCATATTCAAATTTTGTCCCTTTTTTTTATTAAGGGAACTTTGCGATTTTAAAATTTTCACAGTTTTTACAATTTTGAAAAAATTTTCTTTTAATCGAATTTCGGAAAGCTTCCGATATTTTTAATTTTTTTTGATTTTTGAATTTTTAGAATTTTTGCATTTTTCTCGATTTTTTCATTTCAACAAAAATTACAATTTTCCAATTTTGTAGATTTCTTAATTTAGAGAACTTTGCGATTTTACAGTTTTCACAGTTTTTACTATTTTGAAAACAATTTCTTTTGTTATCAAATTTCGGAAATTTTCCGAAATTTTAAATTTTTTCGATTTTTGAATTTAGGGAATTTTAGCATTTTTCTTGAAATCTTTAATTTAACAAAAATTACAATTTTCCAATTTTTTCGATTTCTTTATTTAAAGAACTTTGCAATTTTTAAGTTTTCACAGTCTTTACCATTTTGAAAAAATGTAATTTTTTTATCAAATTTGGGAAATTTTCCAAAATTTTAAGTTTTGTCGATTGTTGAATTTTAGGAATTTTTGCATTTTTCTCATTTTTTGTATTTTTAACAAAATTTACAAATATCAAATTTTATCCATTTCTTTATTTAGGGAACTTTGCGATTTTACAGTTTTCACAGTTTTTACAATTTAGAAAAAATTTTCTTTTTTATCGAATTTCGGAAAGTTACCGAAATTTGTAATTTTTCTGGATTTTTGAGTTTTTCGAATTTTTTAATTTTTCTCGATTTTTTCATTTCAACAAAAATTACAATTTTCCAATTTTGTAGATTTCTTACTTAAGATAACTTTGCGACTTTACAGTTTTCACAGTTTTTACTATTTTGAAAAAATTTAATGGTTTTATCTAATTTCGAAAATTTTCGAAATCTTAAATTTTTTCGACTTTTGAATTTTGGGAATTTTTGCATTTTTCTTGATATTTTTATTCAACAAATTTTAAAGTTCTCCAATTTTCCGAAATTTTTTCGATTTTTAAATTCAGGGAATTTTAGCATTTTTCTTGATATTTTTAATTCAACAAAAATTACAATTTTTAGAATTTTGAGAATTTTTGCATTTTTCTCGATTTTTTTTATTTCAACAAAAATTACAATTTTCCAATTTTCTAAAATTCTTAATTTAGAGAACTTTGTGATTTAGTCGATTTTACAGTTTTTACTATTTTGAAAATTTTTTCTTTTTTATCAAATTTTCGGAAAATTTGCAACATTTAAATTTTTTTCGATTTTTTAATTTTTTGAATTTTTTAATTGTTTTCGATTTTTTCATTTCAACAAAAATTACAATTTTCCAATTTTGTAGATTTCTTAATTTAGAGAACTTTGCGATTTTACAGTTTTCACAGTTTTTACTATTTTGAACAATTTTAATTTTTTTTATCTAATTTCGGAAATTTTCCGAAATCTCAAATTTGTTCGACTTTTGAATTTAGGGAATTTTTTCGGAAATTTTCCGAAATTTTAAGTTTTTTCGATTTTTGAATCTAGGGAATTTTAGCATTTTTCTTGATATTTTTAATTCAACAAAAATTACAATTTTCCAATTTTGGCGATTTCTTTATTTAAAGAGCTTTGCGATTTTAGAGTTTTCACAGTCTTTACTATTTTGAAAATATTTAATTTTTTTATCGAATTTCGGTAAAATTCCGAAATTTTTAATTTTATTTTGATTTTTGAATTTTTGCATTTTTCTCGATTTTTTCATTTGAAAAAAATTACAATTTTCCAATTTTGTAGATTTCTAAATTTAAACAGCTTTGCGATTTTTAAGTTTTCACAGTCTTTACTATTTTGAAAAAAATTTCTTTTGTTATCGAATTTCGGAAATATTCCGAAATTTTAAATTTTGTCGATTGCTGAATTTTAGGAGTTTTTGCATTTTTCTCGATTTTCGTATTTTTAACAAAATTTACAATATTTAAATTTTGTCCATTTCTTTATTTAGGGAACTTTGCGATTTTACAGTTGTTACAGTTTTTACCATTTTAAAAATATTTATTTTTTTTATCTGATTTCGGAAATTTTCCGAAACCTTAAATTTTTTCAATTTGTGAATTTTGGGAATTTTTGAATTTTTCTTGATATTTTTAATTGAACAAATTTTACAATTTTCCAATGTTGTCGATTTCTATATTTAAAGAAATTTGTGATCTTGTCAATTACTCAGTTTTTACTATTTTGAAGAAATTGTCTTCTTTATTCAATTTCGGAAATTTTCCGAAATTTTAAATTTTTCCGATTTTTGAATTTGTTAAATTTTTGAGTTTTTCTCGATTTTTTCATTTCAACATAATTTACAATATTCCAATTTTGTAGATTTCTTTATTTAAAGAGCTTTGCGATTTTTAAGTTTTCACAGTTTTTACAATTTTGAAAAAATTTTCTTTTGTTATAAAAATTCGGAATTTTCCGATATTTTAAATGTTGTCGATTGTTGAATTTTAGGAATATTTGCATTTTTCTCGATTTTTTTATTTATAACAAAAATTACAATATTCAAATTTTGTCCATTTCTTTATTTAGGGAACTTTGCGATTTTACAGTTTTCACAGTTTTTAAAATTTTGGAAAAATTTTCTTTTATATCAAATTTCGGAAAATTTCCGAAATTTTTAATTTTTTTTGATTTTTTAATTTTTAGAATTTTTCCATTTTTCTCGATATTTTCATTTCAACAAAAATTACAATTTTCCAATTTTGTAGATTTCTTAATTTAGTGAACTTTGCGATTTTACAGTTTTCACAGTTTTTACTATTTAAAAAAATTTCTTTTGTTATCAAATTTCGGAAATTTTCCGAAATTTTAAATTTTTTCGATTTTTGAATTTAGGGAATTTTAGCATTTTTCTTGAAATCTTTAATTTAACAAAAATTACAATTTTCCAATTTTTTCGATTTCTTTATTTAAAGAACTTTGCAATTTTTAAGTTTTCACAGTCTTTACCATTTTGAAAAAATGTAATTTTTTTTATCAAATTTGGGAAATTTTCCGAAATTTTAAGTTTTGTCGATTGTTGAATTTTAGGAATTTTTGCATTTTTCTCATTTTTTGTATTTTTAACAAAATTTACAATATTCAAATTTTATCCATTTCTTCATTTAGGGAACTTTGCGATTTTACAGTTTTCACAGTTTTTACAATTTTGGAAAAATTTTCTTTTTTATCGAATTTCGGAAAGTTACCGAAATTTTTAATTTTTCTGGATTTTTGAGTTTTTCGAATTTTTTAATTTTTCTCGATTTTTTCATTTCAACAAAAATTACAATTTTCCAATTTTGTAGATTTCTTACTTTAGAGAACTTTGAGATTTTACAGTTTTCACAGTTTTTACTATTTCGAAAAAATTTAATGGTTTTATCTAATTTCGAAAATTTTCGAAATCTTAAATTTTTTCGATTTTTGAATTTTGGGAATTTTTGCATTTTTCTTGATATTTTTATTCAACAAATTTTAAAGTTCTCCAATTTTCCGAAATTTTTTCGATTTTTAAATTCAGGGAATTTTAGCATTTTTCTTGATATTTTTAATTCAACAAAAAATACAATTTTTAGAATTTTTAGAATTTTTGCATTTTTCTCGATTTTTTTTATTTCAACAAAAATTACAATTTTCCAATTTACTGAAATTCTTAATTTAGAGAACTTTGTGATTTAGTCGATTTTACAGTTTTTACTATTTTGAAAAATATTTCTTTTTTATCAAATTTTCGGAAAATTTGCAACATTTAAATTTTTTTCGATTTTTTAATTTTTTCAATTTTTTAATTGTTATCGATTTTTTCATTTCAACAAAAATTACAATTTTCCAATTTTGTAGATTTCTTAATTTAGAGAACTTTGCGATTTTACAGTTTTCACAGTTTTTACTATTTTGAACAATTTTAATTTTTTTTATCTAATTTCGGAAATTTTCCGAAATCTCAAATTTGTTCGACTTTTGAATTTAGGGAATTTTTTCGGAAATTTTCCGAAATTTTAAGTTTTTTCGATTTTTGAATTTAGGGAATTTTAGCATTTTTCTTGATATTTTTAATTCAACAAAAATTACAATTTTCCAATTTTGGCGATTTCTTTATTTAAAGAGCTTTGCGATTTTAGAGTTTTCACAGTCTTTACTATTTTGAAAAAATTTAATTTTTTTATCGAATTTCGGTAAAATTCCGAAATTTTTAATTTTATTTTGATTTTTGAATTTTTGCATTTTTCTCGATTTTTTCATTTCAAAAAAATTACAATTTTCCAATTTTGTAGATTTCTAAATTTAAACAGCTTTGCGATTTTTAAGATTTCACAGTCTTTACTATTTTGAAAAAAATTTCTTTTGTTATCGAATTTCGGAAATTTTCCGAAATTTTAAATTTTGTCGATTGCTGAATTTTAGGAGTTTTTGCATTTTTCTCGATTTTCGTATTTTTAACAAAATTTACAATATTTAAATTTTGTCCATTTCTTTATTTAGGGAACTTTGCGATTTTACAGTTGTTACAGTTTTTACTATTTTAAAAATATTTATTTTTTTTATCTGATTTCGGAAATTTTCCGAAACCTTAAATTTTTTAAATTTTTGAATTTTGGGAATTTTTGAATTTTTCTTGATATTTTTAATTGAACAAATTTTACAATTTTCCAATGTTGTCGATTTCTATATTTAAAGAAATTTGTGATCTTGTCAATTACTCAGTTTTTACTATTTTGAAGAAATTGTCTTCTTAATTCAATTTCTGAAATTTTCCGAAATTTTAAATTTTTCCGATTTTTGAATTTCTTAAATTTTTGAATTTTTCTCGATTTTTTCATTTCAACATAATTTACAATATTCCAATTTTGTAGATTTCTTTATTTAAAGAGCTTTGCGATTTTTAAGTTTTCACAGTTTTTACAATTTTGAAAAAATTTTCTTTTGTTATAAAAATTTGGAATTTTCCGATATTTTAAATGTTGTCGATTGTTGAATTTTATGAATACTTGCATTTGTCTCGATTTTTTTATTTAAAACAAAAATTACAATATTCAAATTTTGTCCATTTCTTTATTTAGGGAACTTTGCGATTTTACAGTTTTCACAGTTTTTACAATTTTGGAAAAATTTTCTTTTATATCAAATTTCGGAAAATTTCCGAAATTTTTAATTTTTTTTGATTTTTTAATTTTTAGAATTTTTGAATTTTTCTCGATTTTTTCATTTCAACAAAAATTACAATTTTCCAATTTTGTAGATTTCTAAATTAAGAGAAGTTTGTGATTTTGTCGATTTAACAGTTTTTACTATTTTAAAAATTTTTTCTTTTTTTATCAAATTTTCGGAAATTTTAAATTTTTTCGATTTTTGAATTTAGGGAATTTTAGCATTTTTCTTGATATTTTTCATTTCAACATAATTTACAATATTCCAATTTTGTAGATTTCTTTATTTAAAGAGCTTTGCGATTTTTAAGTTTTCACAGTCTTTACTATATTGAAAAAAATTTCTTTTGTTATCAAATTTCGGAAATTTTCCGAAATTTTAAATTTTTTCGATTTTTGAATTTAGGGAATTTTAGCATTTTTCTTGAAATCTTTAATTTAACAAAAATTACAATTTTCCAATTTTTTCGATTTCTTTATTTAAAGAACTTTGCAATTTTTAAGTTTTCACAGTCTTTACCATTTTGAAAAAATGTAATTTTTTTTATCAAATTTGGGAAATTTTCCGAAATTTTAAGTTTTGTCGATTGTTGAATTTTAGGAATTTTTGCATTTTTCTCATTTTTTGTATTTTTAACAAAATTTACAATATTCAAATTTTATCCATTTCTTCATTTAGGGAACTTTGCGATTTTACAGTTTTCACAGTTTTTATAATTTTGGAAAAATTTTCTTTTTTTTATCGAATTTCGGAAAGTTACCGAAATTTTTAATTTTTCTGGATTTTTGAGTTTTTCGAATTTTTTAATTTTTCTCGATTTTTTCATTTCAACAAAAATTACAATTTTCCAATTTTGTAGATTTCTTACTTTAGAGAACTTTGCGATTTTACAGTTTTCACAGTTTTTACTATTTTGAAAAAATTTAATGGTTTTATCTAATTTCGAAAATTTTCGAAATCTTAAATTTTTTCGACTTTTGAATTTAGGGAATTTTAGCATTTTTCTTGATATTTTTAATTCAACAAAAATTACAATTTTCCAATTTTGGCGATTTCTTTATTTAAAGAGCTATGCGATTTTAGAGTTTTCACAGTCTTTACTATTTTGAAAAAATTTAATTTTTTTATCGAATTTCGGTAAAATTCCGAAATTTTTAATTTTATTTTGATTTTTGAATTTTTGCATTTTTCTCGATTTTTTCATTTCAAAAAAATTACAATTTTCCAATTTTGTAGATTTCTAAATTTAAACAGCTTTGCGATTTTTAAGTTTTCACAGTCTTTACTATTTTGAAAAAAATTTCTTTTGTTATCGAATTTCGGAAATTTTCCGAAATTTTAAATTTTGTCGATTGCTGAATTTTAGGAGTTTTTGCATTTTTCTCGATTTTCGTATTTTTAACAAAATTTACAATATTTAAATTTTGTCCATTTCTTTATTTAGGGAACTTTGCGATTTTACAGTTGTTACAGCTTTTACTATTTTAAAAATATTTATTTTTTTTATCTGATTTCGGAAATTTTCCGAAACCTTAAATTTTTTCAATTTTTGAATTTTGGGAATTTTTGAATTTTTCTTGATATTTTTAATTGAACAAATTTTACAATTTTCCAATGTTGTCGATTTCTATATTTAAAGAAATTTGTGATCTTGTCAATTACTCAGTTTTTACTATTTTGAAGAAATTGTCTTCTTTATTCAATTTCGGAAATTTTCCGAAATTTTAAATTTTTCCGATTTTTGAATTTCTTAAATTTTTGAATTTTTCTCGATTTTTTCATTTCAACATAATTTACAATATTCCAATTTTGTAGATTTCTTTATTTAAAGAGCTTTGCGATTTTTAAGTTTTCACAGTTTTTACAATTTTGAAAAAATTTTCTTTTGTTATAAAAATTCGGAATTTTCCGATATTTTAAATGTTGTCGATTGTTGAATTTTAGGAATATTTGCATTTTTCTCGATTTTTTTATTTAAAACAAAAATTACAATATTCAAATTTTGTCCATTTCTTTATTTAGGGAACTTTGCGATTTTACAGTTTTCACAGTTTTTACAATTTTGGAAAAATTTTCTTTTATATCAAATTTCGGAAAATTTCCGAAATTTTTAATTTTTTTTTATTTTTTAATTTTTAGAATTTTTGAATTTTTCTCGATTTTTTCATTTCAACAAAAATTACAATTTTCCAATTTTGTAGATTTCTAAATTAAGAGAAGTTTGTGATTTTGTCGATTTAACAGTTTTTACTATTTTAAAAATTTTTTCTTTTTTTTATCAAATTTTCGGAAATTTTAAATTTTTTTGATTTTTGAATTTTTAGAATTTTTCCATTTTTCTCGATATTTTCATTTCAACAAAAATTACAATTTTCCAATTTTGTAGATTTCTTAATTTAGAGAACTTTGCGATTTTACAGTTTTCACAGTTTTTACTATTTTGAAAAAAATTTCTTTTGTTATCAAATTTCGGAAATTTTCCGAAATTTTGAATTTTTTCGATTTTTGAATTTAGGGAATTTTAGCATTTTTCTTGAAATCTTTAATTTAACAAAAATTACAATTTTCCAATTTTTTCGATTTCTTTATTTAAAGAACTTTGCAATTTTTAAGTTTTCACAGTCTTTACCATTTTGAAAATATGTAATTTTTTTTATCAAATTTGGGAAATTTTCCGAAATTTTAAGTTTTGTCGATTGTTGAATTTTAGGAATTTTTGCATTTTTCTAATTTTTTGTATTTTTAACAAAATTTACAATATTCAAATTTTATCCATTTCTTCATTTAGGGAACTTTGCGATTTTACAGTTTTCACAGTTTTTACAATTTTGGAAAAATTTTCTTTTTTTATCGAATTTCGGAAAGTTACCGAAATTTTTAATTTTTCTGGATTTTTGAGTTTTTCGAATTTTTTATTTTTTCTCAATTTTTTTATTTCAACAAAAATTACAATTTTCCAATTTTGTAGATTTCTTACTTTAGAGAACTTTGCGATTTTACAGTTTTCACAGTTTTTACTATTTTGAAAAAATTTAATGGTTTTATCTAATTTCGAAAATTTTCGAAATCTTAAATTTTTTCGACTTTTGAATTTTGGGAATTTTTGCATTTTTCTTGATATTTTTATTCAACAAATTTTAAAGTTCTCCAATTTTCCGAAATTTTTTCGATTTTTAAATTCAGGGAATTTTAGCATTTTTCTTGATATTTTTAATTCAACAAAAATTACAATTTTTAGAATTTTTAGAATTTTTGCATTTTTCTCGATTTTTTTTATTTCAACAAAAATTACAATTTTCTAAAATTCTTAATTTAGAGAACTTTGTGATTTAGTCGATTTTACAGTTTTTACTATTTTGAAAAATTTTTCTTTTTTATCAAATTTTCGGAAAATTTGCAACATTTAAATTTTTTTCGATTTTTTAATTTTTTGAATTTTTTAATTGTTTTCGATTTTTTCATTTCAACAAAAATTACAATTTTCCAATTTTGTAGATTTCTTAATTTAGAGAACTTTGCGATTTTACAGTATTCACAGTTTTTACTATTTCGAACAATTTTAATTTTTTTTATCTAATTTCGGAAATTTTCCGAAATATCAAATTTGTTCGACTTTTGAATTTAGGGAATTTTTTCGGAAATTTTCCGAAATTTTAAGTTTTTTCGATTTTTGAATTTAGGGAATTTTAGCATTTTTTTTGATATTTTTAATTCAACAAAAATTACAATTTTCCAATTTTGGCGATTTCTTTATTTAAAGAGCTTTGCGATTTTAGAGTTTTCACAGTCTTTACTATTTTGAAAAAATTTAGTTTTTTTTATCGAATTTCGGAAAGTTTCCGAAATTTTTAATTTTTTTTTCGTTTTTTGAATTTTTGTAATTTTCGCATTTTTCTCGATTTTTTCATTTCAACAAAAATTACAATTTTACAATTTCGTAGATTTCTGAATTAAGAGAATTTTATGATTTTGTCGATTATACAGTTTTTACTATTTTGAAAAAAGTGTCTTGTTTATTCAATTTCGGAAATTTTCCGAAATTTTAAATTTTTCCGATTTTTTAATTTTTTAAAATTTTTCAATTTTTTTCGATTTTTTCATTTCAACAAAATTTACTATATATTTCAATTTTGTATATTTCTTAATTTAAAAAATTTTGCGATTTTTCAGTTTTCACAGTTTTTACTATTTTGAAAAACATTAATTTTTTTTATCTAATTTCGGAAATTTTCCGAAATCTTAAATTTATTCGATTTTTTAATTTTGGGAATTTTTGCATTTTTCTTGATATTATTAATTCAACAAATTTAACAATTTGTTGTCGTTTTCTAAATTTAGAGAAATTTGTGATTTTGTCGATTATACAGTTTTTACTATTTTGAAGAAAGTGTCTTCTTTATTGAATTTCGGAAATTTTCCGAAATTTAAAATTTTTCCGATTTTTTAATTTTTAAAAATTTTCAATTTTTCTCGATTTTTTCAGTTCAACAAAATTTACAATATTCCAATTTTGTATATTTCTTAATTTAAAAAACTTTGCGACTTTTCAGTTTTCTTAGTTTTTACTATTTTGAACAAAATTTCTTTTGTTATCAAATTTCGATAATTTTTATATTTTTTAAATTTTTGAATTTAGGGAATTTTAGCATTTTTCTTGATATTTTTAATTCAACAAAAGTTACAATTTTCCAATTTTGGCGATTTCTTTATTTAAAGAGCTTTGCGATTTTAAAGTTTTCACAGTCTTTACTATTTTGAAAAAATTTAATTTTTTTTATCAAATTTCGTAAATTTTCCGAAATTTTAAATTTTTTCGATTTTTGAATTTAGGGAATTTTAGCATTTTTCTTGAAATCTTTAATTTAACAAAAATTACAATTTTCCAATTTTTTCGATTTCTTTATTTAAAGAACTTTGCAATTTTTAAGTTTTCACAGTCTTTACCATTTTGAAAAAATGTAATTTTTTTTATCAAATTTGGGAAATTTTCCGAAATTTTAAATTTTGTCGATTGTTGAATTTTAGGAATTTTTGCATTTTTCTCATTTTTTGTATTTTTTACAAAATTTACAATATTTAAATTTTATCCATTTCTTTATTTAGGGTACTTTGCGATTTTACAGTTTTCACAGTTTTTACAATTTTGGAAAAATTTTCTTTTTATCGAATTTCGGAAAGTTACCGAAATTTTTAATTTTTCTGGATTTTTGAGTTTTTCGAATTTTTTAATTTTTCTCGATTTTTTCATTTCAACAAAAATTACAATTTTCCAATTTTGTAGATTTCTTACTTTAGAGAACTTTGCGATTTTACAGTTTTCACAGTTTTTACTATTTTTAAAAAATTTAATGGTTTTATCTAATTTCGTAAATTTTCGAAATCTTAAATTTTTTCGACTTGAATTTTGGGAATTTTTGCATTTTTCTTGATATTTTTATTCAACAAATTTTAAAGTTCCCCAATTTTCCGAAATTTTTTCGATTTTTAAATTCAGGGAATTTAAGCATTTTTCTTGATATTTTTAATTCAACAAAAATTACAATTTTTAGAATTTTTAGATTTTTTGCATTTTTCTCGATTTTTTTTATTTCAACAAAAATTACAATTTTCCAATTTTCTAAAATTCTTAATTTAGAGAACTTTGTGATTTAGTCGATTTTACAGTTTTTACTATTTTGAAAAATATTTCTTTTTTATCAAATTTTCGGAAAATTTGCAACATTTAAATTTTTTTCGATTTTTTAATTTTTTCAATTTTTTAATTGTTATCGATTTTTTTCATTTCAACAAAAATTACAATTTTCCAATTTTGTAGATTTCTTAATTTAGAGAACTTTGCGATTTTACAGTTTTCACAGTTTTTACTATTTTGAACAATTTTAATTTTTTTTATCTAATTTCGGAAATTTTCCGAAATCTCAAAGTTGTTCGACTTTTGAATTTAGGGAATTTTTTCGGAAATTTTCCGAAATTTTAAGTTTTTTCGATTTTTGAATTTAGGGAATTTTAGCATTTTTCTTGATATTTTTAATTCAACAAAAATTACAATTTTCCAATTTTGGCGATTTCTTTATTTAAAGAGCTTTGCGATTTTAGAGTTTTCACAGTCTTTACTATTTTGAAAAAATTTAATTTTTTTATCGAATTTCGGTAAAATTCCGAAATTTTTAATTTTATTTTGATTTTTGAATTTTTGCATTTTTCTCGATTTTTTCATTTCAAAAAAATTACAATTTTCCAATTTTGTAGATTTCTTAATTTAAACAGCTTTGCGATTTTTAAGATTTCACAGTCTTTACTATTTTGAAAAAAATTTCTTTTGTTATCGAATTTCGGAAATTTTCCGAAATTTTAAATTTTGTCGATTGCTGAATTTTAGGAGTTTTTGCATTTTTCTCGATTTTCGTATTTTTAACAAAATTTACAATATTTAAATTTTGTCCATTTCTTTATTTAGGGAACTTTGCGATTTTACAGTTGTTACAGTTTTTACTATTTTAAAAATATTTATTTTTTTTATCTGATTTCGGAAATTTTCCGAAACCTTAAATTTTTTAAATTTTTGAATTTTGGGAATTTTTGAATTTTTCTTGATATTTTTAATTGAACAAATTTTACAATTTTCCAATGTTGTCGATTTCTATATTTAAAGAAATTTGTGATCTTGTCAATTACTCAGTTTTTACTATTTTGAAGAAATTGTCTTCTTAATTCAATTTCTGAAATTTTCCGAAATTTTAAATTTTTCCGATTTTTGAATTTCTTAAATTTTTGAATTTTTCTCGATTTTTTCATTTCAACATAATTTACAATATTCCAATTTTGTAGATTTCTTTATTTAAAGAGCTTTGCGATTTTTAAGTTTTCACAGTTTTTACAATTTTGAAAAAATTTTCTTTTGTTATAAAAATTTGGAATTTTCCGATATTTTAAATGTTGTCGATTGTTGAATTTTATGAATACTTGCATTTGTCTCGATTTTTTTATTTAAAACAAAAATTACAATATTCAAATTTTGTCCATTTCTTTATTTAGGGAACTTTGCGATTTTACAGTTTTCACAGTTTTTACAATTTTGGAAAAATTTTCTTTTATATCAAATTTCGGAAAATTTCCGAAATTTTTAATTTTTTTTGATTTTTTAATTTTTAGAATTTTTGAATTTTTCTCGATTTTTTCATTTCAACAAAAATTACAATTTTCCAATTTTGTAGATTTCTAAATTAAGAGAAGTTTGTGATTTTGTCGATTTAACAGTTTTTACTATTTTAAAAATTTTTTCTTTTTTTATCAAATTTTCGGAAATTTTAAATTTTTTCGATTTTTGAATTTAGGGAATTTTAGCATTTTTCTTGATATTTTTAATTCAACAAAAATTACAATTTTCCAATTTTGGCGATTTCTTTATTTAAAGAGCTTTGCGATTTTTAAGTTTTCACAGTCTTTACTATATTGAAAAAATTTAATTTTTTTATCAAATTTCGGAAATTTTCCGAAATTTTAAATTTTGTCGATTGTTGAATTTTAGGAATTTTTGCATTTTTCTCATTTTTTGTATTTTTAACAAAATTTACAATATTCAAATTTTATCCATTTCTTCATTTAGGGAACTTTGCGATTTTACAGTTTTCACATTTTTTACAATTTTGGAAAAATTTTCTTTTTTATCGAACTTCGGAAAGTTTCCGAAATTTTGAATTTTTTTTAATTTTTGAATTTTTAGAATTTTTCCATTTTTCTCGATATTTTTATTTCAACAAAAATTACAATTTTCCAATTTTGTAGATTTCTTAATTTAGAGAACTTTGCGATTTTACAGTTTTCAAAGTTTTTACTATTTTGAAAAAAATTTCTTTTGTTATCAAATTTCGGAAATTTTCCGAAATTTTAAATTTTTTCGATTTTTGAATTTAGGGAATTTTAGCATTTTTCTTGAAATCTTTAATTTAACAAAAATTACAATTTTCCAATTTTTTCGATTTCTTTATTTAAAGAACTTTGCAATTTTTAAGTTTTCACAGTCTTTACCATTTTGAAAAAATGTAATTTTTTTTATCAAATTTGGGAAATTTTCCGAAATTTTAAGTTTTGTCGATTGTTGAATTTTAGGAATTTTTGCATTTTTCTCATTTTTTGTATTTTTAACAAAATTTACAATATTCAAATTTTATCCATTTCTTCATTTAGGGAACTTTGCGATTTTACAGTTTTCACAGTTTTTATAATTTTGGAAAAATTTTCTTTTTTTATCGAATTTCGGAAAGTTACCGAAATTTTTAATTTTTCTGGATTTTTGAGTTTTTCGAATTTTTTAATTTTTCTCGATTTTTTCATTTCAACAAAAATTACAATTTTCCAATTTTGTAGATTTCTTACTTTAGAGAACTTTGCGATTTTACAGTTTTCACAGTTTTTACTATTTTGAAAAAATTTAATGGTTTTATCTAATTTCGAAAATTTTCGAAATCTTAAATTTTTTCGACTTTTGAATTTAGGGAATTTTAGCATTTTTCTTGATATTTTTAATTCAACAAAAATTACAATTTTCCAATTTTGGCGATTTCTTTATTTAAAGAGCTATGCGATTTTAGAGTTTTCACAGTCTTTACTATTTTGAAAAAATTTAATTTTTTTATCGAATTTCGGTAAAATTCCGAAATTTTTAATTTTATTTTGATTTTTGAATTTTTGCATTTTTCTCGATTTTTTCATTTCAAAAAAATTACAATTTTCCAATTTTGTAGATTTCTAAATTTAAACAGCTTTGCGATTTTTAAGTTTTCACAGTCTTTACTATTTTGAAAAAAATTTCTTTTGTTATCGAATTTCGGAAATTTTCCGAAATTTTAAATTTTGTCGATTGCTGAATTTTAGGAGTTTTTGCATTTTTCTCGATTTTCGTATTTTTAACAAAATTTACAATATTTAAATTTTGTCCATTTCTTTATTTAGGGAACTTTGCGATTTTACAGTTGTTACAGCTTTTACTATTTTAAAAATATTTATTTTTTTTATCTGATTTCGGAAATTTTCCGAAACCTTAAATTTTTTCAATTTTTGAATTTTGGGAATTTTTGAATTTTTCTTGATATTTTTAATTGAACAAATTTTACAATTTTCCAATGTTGTCGATTTCTATATTTAAAGAAATTTGTGATCTTGTCAATTACTCAGTTTTTACTATTTTGAAGAAATTGTCTTCTTTATTCAATTTCGGAAATTTTCCGAATTTTAAGTTTTTTCGATTTTTGAATTTAGGGAATTTTAGCATTTTTCTTGATATTTTTAATTCAACAAAAATTACAATTTTCCAATTTTGGCGATTTCTTTATTTAAAGAGCTTTGCGATTTTAGAGTTTTCACAGTCTTTACTATTTTGAAAAAATTTAGTTTTTTTTATCGAATTTCGGAGAGTTTCCGAAATTTTTAATTTTTTTTTCGTTTTTTGAATTTTTGTAATTTTCGCATTTTTCTCGATTTTTTCATTTCAACAAAAATTACAATTTTACAATTTCGTAGATTTCTGAATTAAGAGAATTTTATGATTTTGTCGATTATACAGTTTTTACTATTTTGAAAAAAGTGTCTTGTTTATTCAATTTCGGAAATTTTCAGAAATTTTAAATTTTTCCGATTTTTTAATTTTTTAAAATTTTTCAATTTTTTTCGATTTTTTCATTTCAACAAAATTTACTATATATTTCAATTTTGTATATTTCTTAATTTAAAAAATTTTGCGATTTTTCAGTTTTCACAGTTTTTACTATTTTGAAAAACATTAATTTTTTTTATCTAATTTCGGAAATTTTCCGAAATCTTAAATTTATTCGATTTTTTAATTTTGGGAATTTTTGCATTTTTCTTGATATTATTAATTCAACAAATTTAACAATTTGTTGTCGTTTTCTAAATTTAGAGAAATTTGTGATTTTGTCGATTATACAGTTTTTACTATTTTGAAGAAAGTGTCTTCTTTATTGAATTTCGGAAATTTTCCGAAATTTAAAATTTTTCCGATTTTTTAATTTTTAAAAATTTTCAATTTTTCTCGATTTTTTCAGTTCAACAAAATTTACAATATTCCAATTTTGTATATTTCTTAATTTAAAAAACTTTGCGACTTTTCAGTTTTCTTAGTTTTTACTATTTTGAACAAAATTTCTTTTGTTATCAAATTTCGGAAATTTTCCGAAATGTTAAATTTGTTAGATTTTTGAATTTAGGGAATTTAAGCATTTTTCTTGATACTTTTAATTCAAGAAAAATTACAATCTTCCAACCTTGGCGATTTCTTTATTAAAAAATCTTTGCGATTTATAAGTTTTCACAATCTTTACTATTTTGAAAAAATTTAATTTTTGTATCAAATTTCGGAAATTTTCCGAAATTTTAAATGTTGTCGATTGTTGAATTTTAGGAATTTTGGCATTTTTCTCAATTTTTTTATTTATAACAAAAATTACAATATTCAAATTTTGTCCATTTCTTTATTTAGGGAACTTTGCGATTTTACAGTTTTCACATTTTTTACAATTTTGGAAATATTTTCTTTTTTATCGAATTTCGGAAAGTTTCCGAAATTTTGAATTTTTTTTGATTTTTGAAGTTTTAGAATTTTTCCATTTTTCTCGATATTTTCATTTCATTAAAAATTACAATTTTCCAATTTTGTAGATTTCTTAATTTAGAGAGCTTTGCGATTTTACAGTTTTTACTATATTGAAAAAAATTTCTTTTGTTATCAAATTTCGGAAATTTTTAATTTTTTCGATTTTTGAATTTAGGGAATTTTAGCATTTTTCTTGATATTTTTAATTCAACAAAAATTACAATTTTCCAATTTTTTAGATTTCTTAATTTAGAGAAGTTTGTGATTTTGTCGATTTTACAGTTTTTACTATTTTGAAAAAATTTTCTTTTTTTTATCAAATTTTCGGAAATTTAGCAAAATTTTAATTTGTGTCGATTTTTTGAATTTTTAGAATTTTCGCATTTTTCTCGATTTTTTCATTTCAACAAAAATTACAATTTTCCAATTTTGTAGATTTCTTAATTTAGAGAACTTTGTGATTTTACAGTTTTTACTATTTTGAAAAAAATTTCTTTTGTTATCAAATTTCGATAATTTTTATATTTTTTAAATTTTTGAATTTAGGGAATTTTAGCATTTTTCTTGATATTTTTAATTCAACAAAAGTTACAATTTTCCAATTTTGGCGATTTCTTTATTTAAAGAGCTTTGCGATTTTAAAGTTTTCACAGTCTTTACTATTTTGAAAAAATTTAATTTTTTTTATCAAATTTCGTAAATTTTCCGAAATTTTAAATTTTTTCGATTTTTGAATTTAGGGAATTTTAGCATTTTTCTTGAAATCTTTAATTTAACAAAAATTACAATTTTCCAATTTTTTCGATTTCTTTATTTAAAGAACTTTGCAATTTTTAAGTTTTCACAGTCTTTACCATTTTGAAAATATGTAATTTTTTTTATCAAATTTGGGAAATTTTCCGAAATTTTAAATTTTGTCGATTGTTGAATTTTAGGAATTTTTGCATTTTTCTCATTTTTTGTATTTTTTACAAAATTTACAATATTTAAATTTTATCCATTTCTTTATTTAGGGTACTTTGCGATTTTACAGTTTTCACAGTTTTTACAATTTTGGAAAAATTTTCTTTTTATCGAATTTCGGAAAGTTACCGAAATTTTTAATTTTTCTGGATTTTTGAGTTTTTCGAATTTTTTAATTTTTCTCGATTTTTTCATTTCAACAAAAATTACAATTTTCCAATTTTGTAGATTTCTTACATTAGAGAACTTTGCGATTTTACAGTTTTCACAGTTTTTACTATTTTTAAAAAATTTAATGGTTTTATCTAATTTCGTAAATTTTCGAAATCTTAAATTTTTTCGACTTGAATTTTGGGAATTTTTGCATTTTTCTTGATATTTTTATTCAACAAATTTTAAAGTTCCCCAATTTTCCGAAATTTTTTCGATTTTTAAATTCAGGGAATTTAAGCATTTTTTTTGATATTTTTAATTCAACAAAAATTACAATTTTTAGAATTTTTAGATTTTTTGCATTTATCTCGATTTTTTTTATTTCAACAAAAATTACAATTTTCCAATTTTCTAAAATTCTTAATTTAGAGAACTTTGTGATTTAGTCGATTTTACAGTTTTTACTATTTTGAAAAATTTTTCTTTTTTATCAAATTTTCGGAAAATTTGCAACATTTAAATTTTTTTCGATTTTTTAATTTTTTGAATTTTTTAATTGTTTTCGATTTTTTCATTTCAACAAAAATTACAATTTTCCAATTTTGTAGATTTCTTAATTTAGAGAACTTTGCGATTTTACAGTTTTCACAGTTTTTACTATTTTGAACAATTTTAATTTTTTTTATCTAATTTCGGAAATTTTCCGAAATCTCAAATTTGTTCGACTTTTGAATTTAGGGAATTTTTTCGGAAATTTTCCGAAATTTTAAGTTTTTTCGATTTTTGAATTTAGGGAATTTTAGCATTTTTCTTGATATTTTTAATTCAACAAAAATTACAATTTTCTAATTTTGGCGATTTCTTTATTTAAAGAGCTTTGCGATTTTAGAGTTTTCACAGTCTTTACTATTTTGAAAAAATTTAATTTTTTTATCGGTATCGGAAAATTTCCGAAATTTTTAATTTTTTTTGATTTTTTAATTTTTAGAATTTTTGAATTTTTCTCGATTTTTTCATTTCAACAAAAATTACAATTTTCCAATTTTGTAGATTTCTAAATTAAGAGAAGTTTGTGATTTTGTCGATTTAACAGTTTTTACTATTTTACAAATTTTTTCTTTTTTTATCAAATTTCGGAAATTTTAAATTTTTTCGATTTTTGAATTTAGGGAATTTTAGCATTTTTCTTGATATTTTTAATTCAACAAAAATTACAATTTTCCAATTTTGTAGATTTCTTTATTTAAAGAGCTTTGCGATTTTTAAGTTTTCACAGTTTTTACAATTTTGAAAAAATTTTCTTTTGTTATAAAAATTCGGAATTTTCCGATATTTTAAATTTTGTCGATTGTTGAATTTTAGGAATTTTGGCATTTTTCTCAATTTTTTTATTTATAACAAAAATTACAATATTCAAATTTTGTCCATTTCTTTATTTAGGGAACTTTGCGATTTTACAGTTTTCACATTTTTTACAATTTTGGAAATATTTTCTTTTTTATCGAATTTCGGAAAGTTTCCGAAATTTTGAATTTTTTTTGATTTTTGAAGTTTTAGAATTTTTCCATTTTTCTCGATATTTTCATTTCATTAAAAATTACAATTTTCCAATTTTGTAGATTTCTTAATTTAGAGAACTTTGCGATTTTACAGTTTTTACTATATTGAAAAAAATTTCTTTTGTTATCAAATTTCGGAAATTTTTAATTTTTTCGATTTTTGAATTTAGGGAATTTTAGCATTTTTCTTGATATTTTTAATTCAACAAAAATTACAATTTTCCAATTTTTTAGATTTCTTAATTTAGAGAAGTTTGTGATTTTGTCGATTTTACAGTTTTTACTATTTTGAAAAAATTTTCTTTTTTTTTATCAAATTTTCGGAAATTTAGCAAAATTTTAATTTGTCTCGATTTTTTGAATTTTTAGAATTTTCGCATTTTTCTCGATTTTTTCATTTCAACAAAAATTACAATTTTCCAATTTTGTAGATTTCTTAATTTAGAGAACTTTGCGATTTTACAGTTTTTACTATTTTGAAAAAAATTTCTTTTGTTATCAAATTTCGATAATTTTTATATTTTTTAAATTTTTGAATTTAGGGAATTTTAGCATTTTTCTTGATATTTTTAATTCAACAAAAGTTATAATTTTCCAATTTTGGCGATTTCTTTATTTAAAGAGCTTTGCGATTTTAAAGTTTTCACAGTCTTTACTATTTTGAAAAAATGTAATTTTTTTTATCAAATTTCGTAAATTTTCCGAAATTTTAAATTTTTTCGATTGTTGAATTTTAGGAATATTTGCATTTTTCTCGATTTTTTTTTTTATTCAATTAACAATATTCAAATTTTGTCCATTTCTTTATTTAGGGAACTTTGCGATTTTACAGTTTTAACAATTTTGGAAAAATGTTCTTTTTTATCGAATTTCGGAAAGTTTACGAAATTTTTAATTTTTTTTTCGATTTTTGAATTTTTGGAATTTTCGCATTTTTCTCGATTTTTTCATTTCAACAAAAATTACAATTTTAAAATTTTTTAGATTTCTTAATTTAGAGAATTTTGTGATTTTGTCGATTTAACAGTTTTTACTATTTTGAAAAAATTTTCTTTTTTATCATATTTCGGAAATTTTAAATTTTTTCGATTTTTGAATTTAGGGAATTTTAGCATTTTTCTTGATATTTTTAATTCAACAAAAATTAAAATTTTCCAATTTTGGCGATTTATTTTTTTAAAAAGCTTTGCGATTTTTAAGTTTTCACAGTTTTTACAATTTTGAAAAAATTTAATTTTTTTATCAAATTTCGGAAAGTTACCGAAATCTTAAATTTTTTCAATTTTTGAATTTTTAGAATTTTTTAATTTTTCTCGATTTTTTTATTTCAACAAAAATTAGAATTTTCCAATTTTGTAGATTTCTTAATTTAGAGAACTTTGCGATTTTACAGTTTTTACAGTTTTTAAAAATTTGAAAATATTTAATGTTTTTATCGAATTTCGGAAAGTTTCCGTAATTTTTAATTTTTTTTTGATTTTTGAATTTTTAGAATTTTTCTCGATTTTTTCATTTCAACAAAAATTACAATTTTCCAATTTTGTAGATTTCTTAATTTAGAGACTTTTGTGATTTTGTCAATTTCACAGTTTTTACTATTTTGAAAAAATTTTATTTTATATCAAATTTTCGGAAATTTTGCAAAATTTTAACTTTTTTCGATTTTTAGAATTTTCGCATTTTTCTCGATTTTTTCATTTAAAAAAAAAAAATTACAATTTTCCAATTTTGTAGATTTCTTAATTTAGAGAACTTTGCAATTTTTCAGTTTAAACAGTTTCAACTATTTTGAAAAAATTTCCTTTTTATTATCAAGTTTCGGAAATTTTCAAAATTTTTAAATATTTTCGATTTTTGAATTTTTAGAATTTTCGCATTTTTCTCGATTTTTTCATTTCAAAAAAATTACAATTTTCCAATTTTGTATATTTCTTAATTCAAAAAACTTTGCGATTCTTCAGATTTTACAGTTTTTACTATTTTGAAAAAAATTTCTTTTGTTATCAAATTTCGGAAATTTTCCGAAATCTTAAATTTTTTCGACTTTTGAATTTTGGGAATTTTTGCATTTTTCTTGATATTTTTATTCAACAAATTTTACAGTTCTCCAATTTTGTCGATTTCTTAATTTGGAGAGCTTTGTGATTTAACAGTTTAAACAGTTTTTACTATTTTGAAAAATTTCCTTTTTTATCAAGTTTCGGAAATTTTAAGAAATTTTGCATTTTTTCGATTTTTGAATTTTTTGAATTTTCGCATTTTTCATTTCAACAAAAATTACAATTTTCCAATTTTGTAAATTTCTTAATTTAGAGAACTTTGCGATTTTACAGTTTTCACAGTTTTTACTATTTTGAAAAAAATTTCTTTTGTTATCAAATTTCGCAAATTTTCCGAAATTTTTAAGTTTTTCGATTTTTGAATATAGGGAGTTTTAGCATTTTTCTTGATATTTTTAATTCAACAAAAAATACAATTTCCAATTTTGGCGATTTCTTTATTTAAAGAGCTTTGCGATTTTTAAGTTTTCACAGTTTTTACCATTTTGAAAAAATTTTCTTTTGTTATCAAAATTCGGAATTCTTCCGAAATTTTAAATTTTGTCGATTTAAAAGTTTCAGAAATTTTTGCATTTTTCTCGATTTTTTCATTTCAACAAAATTTACAATATTCCAATTTTGTAGATTTCTTTATTTAAAGTGCTTTGCAATTTTACAGTTTAAACAGTTTCAACTATTTTGAAAAAATTTCATTTTTTTTTTCAAGTTTCGGAAATTTTAAGAAATTTTAAATTTTTTCGATTTTTGAATTTTTTGAATTTTCGCATTTTTCTCGATTTTTTCATTTCAACAAAAATTACAATTTTCCAATTTTGTAGATTTCTTAATTTAGAGAACTTCGCGATTTTACAGTTTTCACAGTTTTTTACTATTTTGAAAAAAATTTCTTTTGTTCGGAAATTTTCCGAAATTTAAAATTTTTTCGATTTTTGAATTTTTTGAATTTTCGCATTTTTCTCGATTTTTTCATTTCAACAAAAATTACAATTTTTCAATTTTGTAGAGTTCTTTATTTAAAGAGCTTTGCGATTTTTAAGTTTTCACAGTCTTTACTATTTTGAAAAAAATTTCTTTTGTTAACGAATTTCGGAAATTTTCCGAAATTTAAAATTTTGTCGATTGTTGAATTTTAGGAATTTTTGAATTTTTCTCGCTTTTTTCATTTCAACAAAAATTAAAATTTTCCAATTTTGTAGATTTCTTACTTTAGAGAACTTTGCGATTTTACAGTTTTTACAATTTTGAAAATATTTAATTTTTTTTATCTAATTTCGGAAATTTTCCGAAATCTTAAATTTTTTCGACTTTTGAATTTTAGGAATTTTTGCATTTTTCTCGATTTTTTCATTTCAACAAAATTTACAGTATTCCAATTTTGTGAATTTCTTTATTTAAAGAGCTTTGCGATTTTAAAGTTTTTACAGTTTTTACAATTTTGAAAATATTTAATTTTTTTTATCTAATTTCGGAAATTTTCCGAAATCTTAAATTTTTTCGACTTTTGAATTTTGGGAATTTTTGCATTTTTCTTGATATTTTTATTCAACAAAAATTACAATTTTCCAATTTTGGCGATTTCTTTATTTAAAGAGCTTTGCGATTTTTAAGTTTTTATAGTTTTTACAATTTTGAAAATATTTAATTTTTTTTATCTAATTTCGGAAATTTTCCGAAATCTTAAATTTTTTCGACTTTTAAATTTTTGGAATTTTTGCATTTTTCTTGATATTTTTATTCAACAAAAATTACAATTTTCCAATTTTGGCGATTTTTTTATTTAAAGAACTTTGTGATTTTGTCGATTTTGCAGTTTTTACTATTTTGAAAAAAATTTCTTTTTTTATCAAATTTTCGTAAATTTTGCATAATATTAATTTTTTTTCGATTTTTGAATTTTTAGAATTTTTTAATATATCTCGATTTTTTCATTTCAACAAAAATTACAATTTTCCAATTTTGTAGATTTCTTAATTTAGAGAACTTTGCGATTTTACAGTTTTTACAGTTTTTACATTTTTTTAAATATTTAATTTTTTTATCTAATTTCGGAAATTTTCCGAAATCTTAAGTTTTTTCGACTTTTGAATTTTGGGAATTTTTGCATTTTTTTGATATTTTTATTCAACAAATTTTACAGTTCTCCAATTTTGTCGATTTCTTAATTTGGAGAACTTTGTGATTTTTCAGTTTTCACAGTTTTTGCTTTTTTGAAAAAAATTTCTTTTGTTATCAAATTTCGAAAATTTTCCGAAATTTTACATTTTTTCGATTTTTGAATATAGGGTATTTTAGCATTTTTCTTGATATTTTTAATTCAACAAAAATTACTATTTCCAATTTTGGCAATTTTTAAGTTTTCGCAGTTTTTACAATTTTGAAAAAATTTTCTTTTGTTATAAAAATTTGGAATTTTTCCGAAATTTTCAATTTTTTCTATTTAAAAGATTCAGAAATTTTTTAATTTTTCTAGATTTTTTCATTTCAACAAAATTTACAATATTCCAATTTTGTAGATTTCTTTATTAAAAGAGCTTAGCAATTTTACAGTTTAAACAGTTTCTACTATTTTGAAAAAATTTCCTATTTTTTATCAAGTTTCGGAAATTTTAAGAAATTTTAAATTTGTTCCATTTTTGAATTTTTTGAATTTTCGCATTTTTCTCGATTTTTTCATTTCAACAAAAATTACAATTTTCATATTTTGTAGATTTCTTAATTAAGAGAAATTCGCGATTTTACAGTTTTCACAGTTTTTACTATTTTGAAAAAAATTTCTTTTGTTCGGAAATTTTCCGAAATTTTAAAATTTTTGGATTTTTGAATTTAGGGAATTTTAGCATTTTTCTTGATATTTTTAATTCAACAAAAATTACAATTTTCCAATTTTGGCGATTTGTTTATTTAAAGAGCTTTGCGATTTTTAAGTTTTCACAGTCATTACTATTTTGAAAAAATTTAATTCTTATCAAATTTCGGAAATTTTCCGAAATTTTAAATTTTGTCGATTGTTGAATTTTAGGAATTTTTGCATTTTTCTCAATTTTTGTATATTTAACAAAATTTACAAAATTCAAATTTTGTCCATTTCTTTATTTAGGGAAATTTGCGATTTTACAGTTTTCACAGTTTTTACAATTTTGGAAAAATTTTCTTTTTTATCGAATTTCGGAAAGTTTCCGAAATTTTTTCATTTTTTTTGATTTTTGAGTTTTTAGAATTTTTTAATTTTTCTCGATTTTTTCATTTCAACAAAAATTACAATTTTCCAATTTTGTATATATCTTAATTCAGAGAACTTTGCGATTTTACAGTTTTCACAGTTTTAAATATTTTGAAAAAATTTAATTTTTTTATCTAATTTCGGAAATTTTCCGAAATCTTAAATTTTTTCGACTTTTGAATTTTGGGAATTTTTGCACTTTTCTTGATATTTTTATTCAACAAATTTTACAGTTCTCCAATTTTGTCGATTTCTTAATTCGGAGAACTTTGTGATTTTACAGTTTAAACAGTTTTTACTATTTTGAAAAAATTTCCTTTTTTATCAAGTTTCGGAAATTTTAAGAAATTTTAAAATTTTTCGATTTTTGAATTTTTTGAATTTTTGCATTTTTCTCGATTTTTTCATTTCAACAAAAATTACAATTTTCCAATTTTGTATATATCTTAATTCAGAGAACTTTGCGATTTTACAGTTTTCACAGTTTTTACTATTTTAAAAAAAATTTCTTTTGTTATCAAATTTCGAAAATTTTCCGAAATTTTAAATTTTTTCGATTTTTGAATATAGGGAGTTTTAGCATTTTTCTTGATATTTTTTATTCAACAAAAATTACAATTTCCAATTTTGGCGATTTCTTTATTTAAAGAGCTTTGCGATTTTTAAGTTTTCACAGTTATCGGAAATATTCCGAAATTTTAAATTTTTTCGATTTTCGAATATAGGGAATTTTAGCATTTTTCTTGATATTTTTAATTCAACAAAAACTACAATTTTCCAATTTTGGTGATTTCTATATTTAAGGAGCTTTGCGATTTTTAAGTTTTCACAGTTTTTACTATTTTGAAAAAATTTTCTTTTTTTTATCAAATTTTCGAAAATTTTGCAAAATTTTAATTTTTTTTCGATTTTTGAATTTTTAGAATTTTTTTAATTTTTCTCGATTTTTTCATTTCAACAAAAATTTTCCCATTTTGTAGATTTCTTAATTTAGAGAACTTTGCGATTTTACAGTTTTTACAGTTTTTACAATTTTTTAAATATTTAATTTTTTGTATCTAATTTCGGAAATTTTCCGAAATCTTAAATTTTTTCGACTTTTGAATTTTGGGAATTTTTGGATTTTTCGTGATATTTTCATTCAACAAATTTTCCAATTTTGTCGATTTCTTAATTTGAGAACTTTGTGATTTTACAGTTTAAACAGTTTTTACTATTTTGAAAAAATTTCCTATTTTATTAAGTTTCGGAAATTTTAAGAAATTCTAAATTTTTTCGATTTTTGAATTTTTAGAATTTTCGGATTTTTTTCGATTTTTTAATTTCAACAAAAATTACAATTTTCCAATTTTGTAGATTTCTTAATTTAGAGAACTTTGCGAATTTACAGTTTTCACAGTTGTTACTATTTTGAAAAAATTTAATTTTTTTATCTAATTTCGAAAATTTTCCGAAATCTTAAATTTTTTCGACTTTTGAATTTTGGGAATTTTCGCATTTTTCTTGATATTTTTATTCAACAAATTTTACAGTTCTCCAATTTTCCGAAATTTTAAGTTTTTTCGATTTTTGAATTTAGGGAATTTTAGCATTTTTTTTGATATTTTTAATTCAACAAAAATTACAATTTTCCAATTTTGGCGATTTCTTTATTTAAAGAGCATTGCGATTTTTAAGTTTTCATAGTCTTTACTATTTAGAAAAAATTTAATTTTTTTATCAAATTTTGGAAAGCTTCCGAAATTTTTAATTTTTTTTGATTTTTGAATTTTTGCATTTTTCTCGGTTTTTTCATTTCAAAAAAATTACAATTTTTCAATTTTGTAGATTTCTAAGTTAAGAGAAATTTGTGATTTTGTCGATTATACAGTTTTTACTATTTTGAAGAAAGTGTCTTCTTTTTTAAATTTCGAAAACTTTCCGAAATTTTAAATTTTTTCGATTTTTGAATTTCTTAAATTTTCGAATTTTTCTCGATTTTTTCATTTCAACAAAATTTACAATATTCCAATTTTGTAAATTTCTTAATTTAAAAAACTTTGCGATTTTTCAGTTTTCACAGTTTATACTATTTTGAAAAAAAATTCTTTTGTTATCAAATTTCGGAAATTTTCCGAAATTTTAAATTATTTCGATTTTTGAATATAGGGAGTTTTAGCATTTTTCTTGATATTTTTAATTCAACAAAAATTACAATTTCCAATTTTGGCGATTTCTTTATTTAAAGAACTTTGTGATTTTGTCAATTTTACAGTTTTTACTATTTTGAAAAAATTTTCTTTTTTTATTTTAATTTTTTTCGATTTTTGAATTTTTAGAATTTTTTAATTTTTCTTGATTTTTTCATTTCAACAAAAATTACAATATTCCAATTTTGTAGATTTCTTTATTTAAAGAGCTTTGCGATTTTTAAGTTTTCACAGTTATTACAATTTTGAAAAATTTTTTTTTGTTATCAAAATTCGGAATTTTTTCGAAATTTTAAATTTTGTCGATTTAAAAGTTTCAGAAATTTTTACATTTTTCTCGATTTTTTCATTTCAACAAAATTTACAATATTCCAATTTTGTAGATTTCTTTATTTAAAGAGCTTTGCGATTTTTAAGTTTTTACAGTTTTTACAATTTTGAAAATATTTAATTTTTTTATCTAATTTCGGAAATTTTCCGAAATCTTAAATTTTTTCGACTTTTGAATTTTGGGAATTTTTGCATTTTTCTTGATATTTTTATTTAACAAATTTTACAGTTCTCCAATTTTGACGATTTCTTAATTTGAAGAACTTTGTGATTTTACAGTTTAAACAGTTTTTACTATTTTGAAAAAATTTCCTTTTTTTAATCAAGTTTCTGAAATTTTAAGAAATTTTAAAATTTTTCGATTTTTGAATTTTTTGAATTATCGCATTATTCTCGATTTTTTCATTTTAACAAAAATTACAAATTTCCAATTTTGCATATTTCTTAATTTAAAAAACTTTGCGATTTTTCAGTTTTCACAGTTTTTACTTTTTTGAAAAAAATTTCTTTTGTTCGGAAATTTTCCGAAATTTTAAATTTTTCGATCTTTGAATTTAGGGAATTTTAGCATTTTTCTTGATATTTTTAATTCAACAAAAATTACAATTTTCCAATTTTGTATATTTCTTAATTTAAATTTTTCAGTTTTCACAGTTATAACTATTTTGAAAAAAATTTGTTTTGTTATCAAATTTCGGAAATTTTCCGAAATTTTAAATTTTTTCGATTTTTGAATATAGGGAATTTTAGCATTTTTCTTGATATTTTTAATTCAACAAAAATTATAATTTCAAATTTTGGTGAATTCTTCATTTAAAGAACTTTGCGATTTTTAAGTTTTTACAGTTTTTACAATTTTGAAAATATTTAATTTTTTTTATCTAATTTCGGAAATTTTCCGAAATCTTAAATTTTTTCGACTTTTGAATTTTAGGAATTTTTGCATTTTTCTCAATTTTTTCATTTCAACAAAATTTACAATTTTCCAATTTTGGCGATTTCTTTATTTAAAGAGCTTTGCGATTTTAAAGTTTTTACAGTTTTTACAATTTTGAAAATATTTAATTTTTTTTATCTAATTTCGGAAATTTTCCGAAATCTTAAATTTTTTCGACTTTTGAATTTTGGGAATTTTTGCATTTTTCTTGATATTTTTATTCAACAAAAATTACAATTTTCCAATTTTGGCGATTTCTTTATTTAAAGAGCTTTGCGATTTTAAAGATTTTACAGTTTTTACAATTTTGAAAATATTTAATTTTTTTTATCTAATTTCGGAAATTTTCCGAAATCTTAAATTTTTTCGACTTTTGAATTTTGGGAATTTTTGCATTTTTCTTGATATTTTTATTTAACAAATTTTACAGTTCTCCAATTTTGACGATTTCTTAATTTGAAGAACTTTGTGATTTTACAGTTTAAACAGTTTTTACTATTTTGAAAAAATTTCCTTTTTTTAATCAAGTTTCGGAAATTTTAAGAAATTTTAAAATTTTTCGATTTTTGAATTTTTTGAATTATCGCATTATTCTCGATTTTTTCATTTTAACAAAAATTACAAATTTCCAATTTTGCATATTTCTTAATTTAAAAAACTTTGCGATTTTTCAGTTTTCACAGTTTTTACTTTTTTGAAAAAAATTTCTTTTGTTCGGAAATTTTCCGAAATTTTAAATTTTTCGATCTTTGAATTTAGGGATTTTTAGCATTTTTCTTGATATTTTTAATTCAACAAAAATTACAATTTTCCAATTTTGTATATTTCTTAATTTAAATTTTTCAGTTTTCACAGTTATAACTATTTTGAAAAAAATTTGTTTTGTTATCAAATTTCGGAAAGTTTCCGAAATTTTTAATTTTTTTTTGATTTTTGAATTTTTGCATTTTTCTCGGTTTTTTCATTTCAAAAAAATTACAATTTTCCAATTTTGTAGATTTCCAAGTTAAGAGAAGTTTGTGATTTTGTCGATTGTACAGTTTTTACTATTTTGAAGAAAGTGTCTTCTTTTTTAAATTTCGGAAATTTTCCGAAATTTTAAATTTTTTCGATTTTTGAATTTCTTAAATTTTCGAATTTTTCTCGATTTTTTAATTTAAACAAAAATTACAATTTTCCAATTTTGTAGATATCTTAATTTAGAGAACTTTGCGATTTTACAGTTTTCACAGTTTTTACTAGTTTGAAAAAAAATTCTTTTGTCATCAAATTTCGGAAATTTTCCGAAATTTTAAATTTTTTCGATTTTTGAATATAGGGAATTTTAGCATTTTTCTTGATATTTTTAATTCAACAAAAATTACAATTTCCAATTTTAGCGGTTTCTTTATTTAAAGAGCTTTGCGATTTTTAAGTTTTCACAATTTTTACAATTTTGAAAAAATTTTCTTTTGTTATCAAAATTCGGAATTTTTCCGAAATTTTAAATTTTGTCGATTTAAAAGTTTCAGAAATTTTTGCATTTTTCTCGATTTTTTCATTTCAACAAAATTTACAATATTCCAATTTTGTAGATTTCTTTATTTAAAGAGCTTTGCGATTTTTAAGTTTTTACAGTCTTTACTATTTTGAAAAAATTTAATTTTGTTATCAAATTTCGGAAATTTTCCGAAATTTTAAATTTTGTCGATTGTTGAATTTTAGGAATTTTTGCATTTTTCTCAATTTTTTTATTTTTAACAAAATTTACAATATTCAAATTTGGTCCATTTCTTCATTTAGGGAACTTTGCGATTTTACAGTTTTCACAGTTTCTACAATTTTGGAAAAATTTAGTTTTTTATCGAATTTCGGAAAGTTTCCGAAATTTTAATTTTTTTTTTTGATTTTTGAATTTTTAGAATTTTTTGCATTTTTCTCGATTTTTTCATTTCAACAAAAATTACAGTTTTCCAATTTTGTTGTTTTCTAAATAAAGAGAAGTTTGTGATTTTGTCGATTATACAGTTTTTACTATTTTGTAAAAAATCTATTTTGTTATCAAATATCGGAAATATTCCGAAATTTTAAATTTTTTTGATTTTTGAATATAGGAAATTTTAGCATTTTTCTTGATATTTTTAATTCAACAAAAATTAAAATTTTCCGATTTTGGCGATTTTTTTATTTAAAGAGCTTTTCACAGTCTTTACTATTTTGAAAAAATTTAATTTTTTTATCAAATTTCGGAAATTTTCCGAAATTTTAAATTTTGTCGATTGTTGAATTTTAGGAATTTTTGCATTTTTCTCAATTTTTTTATTTTTAACAAAATTTACAATATTCAAATTTTGTCCATTTCTTTGTTAAGGGAACTTTGCGATTTTACAGTTTTCACAGTTTTTACAATTTTGGAAACATTTTCTTTTTCATCAAATTTCGGAAAGTTTAACAAATTTTTAATTTTTTTGTATTTTTGAATTTTTAGAATTTTTCTCGATATTTTCATTTCAACAAAAATTACAATTTTCCAATTTTGTAGATTTCTTAATTTAGAGAACTTTATGATTTTGTCAATTTTACAGTTTTTACCATTTAAAAAAAATTTTATTTTTTATCAAATTTTCGGAAATTTTGCAAAATTTTAACTTTATCGATTTTTAGAATTTTTAATTTTTCTCGATTTTTTCATTTCAACAAAAATTACAATTTTCCAATTTTGTAGATTTCTTAATTTAGAGAACTTTGCGATTTTACAGTTTTTACAGTTTTTACAATTTTGAAAATATTTAATTTTTTTATTTAATTTTGGAAATTTTCCGAAATCTTAAATTTTTTCGACATTTGAATTTTGGGAATTTTTGCATTTTTCTTGAAATTTTTATTAAAAAAAAAATAACAATTTTCCAACTTTGGCGATTTCTTTATTTAAAGAACTTTGTGATTTTGTCGATTTTACAGTTTTTACTATGTTGAAAAAATGTTCTTTTGTTATCAAATTTTCGAAAATTTTGCAAAATTTTATTTTTTTTCGATTTTTGAATTTTTAGAATTTTTTAATTTTTCTCGATTTTTTCATTTCAATAAAAATTACAATATTCCAATTTTGTAGATTTCTTAATTTAGAGAATTTCGCGATTTTACAATTTTGACAGTTTTTACAATTTTGAAAATATTTAATTTTTTTATCTAATTTCGGAAATTTTCCGAGATCTTAAATTTTTTCGACTTTTGAATTTTGGGAATTTTCGCATTTTTCCTGATATTTTTATTCAACAAATTTAACAGTTCTCCAATTTTGTCGATCTCCTTATTGGGAGAACTTTGTGTTTTTTCAGTTTAAACAGTTTTTACCATTTTGAAAAAAAATTTCCTTTTTTTGATCAAGTTTCGGAAATTTTAAGAAATTTTAATTTTTTTTGATTTTTAAATTTTTTGAATTTTCGCATTTTTCTCGATTTTTTCATTTAAACAAAAATTACAATTTTCCAATTTTGTAGATTTCTTAATTAAGAGAACTTTGCGATTTTACAGTTTTCACAGTTTTTACTATTTTGAAAAAAATTTCTTTTGTTATCAAATTTCGAAAATTTTCCGAAATTTTAAATTTTTTTCGATTTTTGAATATAGGGAGTTTTAGCATTTTTCTTGATATTTTTAATTCAGCAAAAATTACAATTTCCAATTTTGGCGATTTCTTTATTTAAAGAGCTTTGCGATTTTTAAGTTTTTACAGTTCTTACAATTTTGAAAAAATTTTCTTTTGTTATCAAAATTCGGAATTTTTCCCAAATATTTAATTTTGTCGATTTAAAAGTTTCAGAAACTTTTGCATTTTTCTCGATTTTTTCATTTCAACAAAATTTACAATATTCCAATTTTGTAGATTTCTTTATTTAAAGAGCTTTGCGACTTTACAGTTTAAACAGTTTCTACTATTTTGAAAATATTTAATTTTTTTATCTAATTTCGGAAATTTTCCGAAATCTTAAATTTTTTCGACTTTTGAATTTAGGGAATTTAAGTATTATTCTTGATATTTTTAATTCAACAAAAACTACAATTTTTAGAATTTTTGAATTTTTTTCGATTTTTTTTATTTCAACAAAAATTACAATTTTTCAATTTTCTAAAATTCTTAATTTAGAGAACTATGTGATTTTGTCGATTTTACAGTTTTTACTATATTGAAAAAATTTAATTTTTTTATCTAATTTCGGAAATTTTCCGAAATCTTAAATTTTCTCGACTTTTGAATTTTGGGAATTTTTTTCGGACTTTATCTGAAATTTTAAATTTTTTCGATTTTTGAATTTAGGGAATTTTAGCATTTTTCTTGATATTTTTAATTCAACTAAAATAACAATTTTCCAACTTTGGCGATTTCTTTATTTAAAGAACTTTGTGATTTTGTCGATTTTACAGTTTTTACTATGTTGAAAAAATGTTCTTTTGTTATCAAATTTTCGAAAATTTTGCAAAATTTTATTTTTTTTCGATTTTTGAATTTTTAGAATTTTTTAATTTTTCTCGATTTTTTCATTTCAATAAAAATTACAATATTCCAATTTTGTAGATTTCTTAATTTAGAGAATTTCGCGATTTTACAATTTTGACAGTTTTTACAATTTTGAAAATATTTAATTTTTTTATCTAATTTCGGAAATTTTCCGAGATCTTAAATTTTTTCGACTTTTGAATTTTGGGAATTTTCGCATTTTTCCTGATATTTTTATTCAACAAATTTAACAGTTCTCCAATTTTGTCGATCTCCTTATTGGGAGAACTTTGTGTTTTTTCAGTTTAAACAGTTTTTACCATTTTGAAAAAAAATTTCCTTTTTTTGATCAAGTTTCGGAAATTTTAAGAAATTTTAATTTTTTTTGATTTTTAAATTTTTTGAATTTTCGCATTTTTCTCGATTTTTTCATTTAAACAAAAATTACAATTTTCCAATTTTGTAGATTTCTTAATTAAGAGAACTTTGCGATTTTACAGTTTTCACAGTTTTTACTATTTTGAAAAAAATTTCTTTTGTTATCAAATTTCGAAAATTTTCCGAAATTTTAAATTTTTTTCGATTTTTGAATATAGGGAGTTTTAGCATTTTTCTTGATATTTTTAATTCAGCAAAAATTACAATTTCCAATTTTGGCGATTTCTTTATTTAAAGAGCTTTGCGATTTTTAAGTTTTTACAGTTCTTACAATTTTGAAAAAATTTTCTTTTGTTATCAAAATTCGGAATTTTTCCCAAATATTTAATTTTGTCGATTTAAAAGTTTCAGAAACTTTTGCATTTTTCTCGATTTTTTCATTTCAACAAAATTTACAATATTCCAATTTTGTAGATTTCTTTATTTAAAGAGCTTTGCGACTTTACAGTTTAAACAGTTTCTACTATTTTGAAAATATTTAATTTTTTTATCTAATTTCGGAAATTTTCCGAAATCTTAAATTTTTTCGACTTTTGAATTTAGGGAATTTAAGTATTATTCTTGATATTTTTAATTCAACAAAAACTACAATTTTTAGAATTTTTGAATTTTTTTCGATTTTTTTTATTTCAACAAAAATTACAATTTTTCAATTTTCTAAAATTCTTAATTTAGAGAACTATGTGATTTTGTCGATTTTACAGTTTTTACTATATTGAAAAAATTTAATTTTTTTATCTAATTTCGGAAATTTTCCGAAATCTTAAATTTTCTCGACTTTTGAATTTTGGGAATTTTTTTCGGACTTTATCTGAAATTTTAAATTTTTTCGATTTTTGAATTTAGGGAATTTTAGCATTTTTCTTGATATTTTTAATTCAACTAAAATAACAATTTTCCAATTTTGGCGATTTCTTTATTTAAAGAGCTTTGCGATTTTTAAGTTTTCACAGTCTTTACTATTTTGAAAAAATTTAATTTTGTTATCAAATTTCGAAAATTTTCCGAAATTTTAAATTTTGTCGATTGTTGAATCTTAGGAATTTTTGAATTTTTCTCGATTTTTTTATTTTTTAACAAAATTTACAATATTCAAATTTTGTCCATCTCTTCATTTAGGGAACTTTTCGATTTTACAGTTTTCACAGTTTCTACAATTTTGGAAAAATTTTGTTTTTTATCGAATTTCGGAAAGTTTCCGAAATTTTTAATTTTTTTGTATTTTTGAATTTTTAGAATTTTTAAATTTTTCTTTAATTTCAACAAAAATTACAATTTTCCAATTTTGTAGATTTCTTAATTTAGAGAACTTTGCGATTTTACAGTTTTCACAGTTTTTACTAATATGAAAAAATTTAATTTTTTCATCTAATTTCGAAAATTTTCCGAAATTTTAATTTTTTTCGATTTTCGAATTTTTTTAATTTTCGCATTTTTCTCGATTTTTTCATTTCAAGAAAAATTACAATTTTCCAATTTTTTAGATTTCTTACTTAAGAGAACTTTGCGATTTTACAGTTTTTACTATTTTGAAAAAATTTAATTTTTTTATCTAATTTAGGGAATTTAAGCTTTATTCTTGATATTTTTAATTCAACAAAAATTAAAATTTTTCAATTTTCTAAAATTCTTAATTTAGAGAACTTTGTGATTTTGTCGATTTTACAGTTTTTACTATATTGAAAAAATTTAATTTTTTATCAAATTTTCGGAAATTTTCCGAAATCTTAAATTTTCTCGACTTTTGAATTTTGGGAATTTTGGCATTTTTCTCGATTTTTTAATTTCACCAAAACTTGTAATATTCCAATTTTGTCAATTTCTTTATTTAAAGAACATTGCGATTTAACAGTTTTCACAGTTTTTTCGAATTTTGTAAAGCTTCCGAAATTTTTAATTTTTTTTTATTTTTGAATTTTTAGAAGTTTTGCATTTTTCTCGATTTTTTCATTTCAACAAAAATTACAATTTTCCAATTTTGTAGATTTCTTAATGTAGAGAACTTTGCGATTTTACAGTTTAAACAGTATTTACTATTTTGAAAAAATTTCCTTTTTTTTATAAAATTTCGGAAATTTTCCGAAATTTTAAATTTTTCTGATTTTTGAATTTCTTAAATTTTTAAATTTTTCTCGAGTTTTTCAGTTCAACAAAATTTACAATATTCCAATTTTGTATATTTCTTAATTTAAAAAACTTTGCGACTTTTCTGTTTTCACAGTTTTTACTATTTTGAAAAAAATTTCTTTTGTTATCAAATTTCGGAAATTTTCCGAAATATTAAATTTTTTCGATTTTTGAATTTAGGGAATTTCAGCATTTTTCTTGATATTTTTAATTCAAGAAAAATTACAATTTTCCATTTTTGGCGATTTCTTAATTTAGAGAACTTTATGATTTTTAAGTTTTCACAATCTTTACTATTTTTAAAAAATTAAATTATTTTTATCAAATTTCGGAAATTTTCCGAAATTTTAAATTTTGTCGATTGTTGAACTTTAGGAATTTTTGCATTATTCTCGATTTTTTCATTTCAACAAAAATTACAATATTCCAATTTTGTAGATTTCTTAATTTAGAGAACTTTGTGATTTTGTCGATTTTACAGTTTTTACTATTTTGAAAAAATTTTTTATCAAATATTCGGAAATTTTGCAAAATTTTAATTTTTTTTGATTTTAGAATTTTTAGAATTTTTGCATTTTTTTAGATTTTTTCATTTCAACAAAAATTACAATTTTCCAATTTTATAGATTTCTTAGTCTAGAGAACTTTGCGATTTAACAGTTTTCGCAGTTTTTACTATTTTTAAAAACATAAATTTTCTTATCTAATTTCGGATATTTTCCGAAATCTTAAATTTGTTCGATTTTTGAATTTCGGGAATTTTTGCATTTTTCTTGATATTTTTATTCAACAATTTTTACAGTTCTCCAATTTTTTCGATTTCTTAATTTGGAGAACTTTGTGATTTTGTCAATTTTACAGTCTTTACTATTTTGAAAAAATTTTCTTTTTTATCAAATATCCGGAAATTTTGCAAAATTTTTATTTTTTTAGATTTTTGAATTTTTAGAATTTTTGCATTTTTCTCGATTTTTTCATTTCAACAAAAATTACAATTTTCCAATTTTGTAGATTTCTTAATTAAGAGAAATTTGCGATCTTACAGTTTTCACAGTTTTTACTATTTTGAAAAAAATTTCTTTTGTTCGGAAATTTTCCGAAATTTTAAATTTTTTCGATTTTTGAATTTTGGGAATTTTTTCATTTTTCTTGATATTTTCAATTCAACAAATTTTACAATTTTCCAATTTTGTCGATTTCTAAATTTAGAGAACTTTGTGATTTTGTCGATTTTACAGTTTTTACTATTTTGGAAAAATTGTTTTTTTTTATCAAATTTTTGGAAATTTTGCGAAATTTTAATTTTTGTAGATTTTTGGAAATCTTTTAATTTTTTTCGTTTGTTTCATTTCAACAAAAATTACAATATTCCTATTTTGTAGATTTCTAAATTTAAAGAACTTTGCGATTTTTAAGTTTTCACAGCTTTTACTATTTTGAAAACAATTTAATTTTTTTATCTAATTTCGGAAATTTTCCGAAATCTTAAATTTGTTCGATTTTTGAATTTCGAGAATTTTTGTATTTTTCTTGATATTTTTATTCAACAATTTTTACAGTTCTCCAATTTTGTCGATTTCTTAATTTGGAGAACTTTGTGATTTTACAGTTTAAACAGTTTTAACTATTTTAAAAAAATTTCTTTATCTAATTTCGGAAATTTTCCGAAATCTTAAATTTTTTCGATTTTTGAATTTTATGAATTTTGGGAATTTTTGCATTTTTCTAGATATTTTTAATTCAACAAATTTTTCAATTTGCCAATGTAGTCGATTTCTAAATTTAGAGAAGTTTGTGATTTTGTCGATTGTACAGTTTTTACTATTTTGAAGAAAGTGTCTTCTTTATTAAATTTCGGAAATTTTCCGAAATCTTAAATTTTTTCGATTTTTGAATTTTGGGAATTTTGGGAATTTTTGCATTTTTCTTAATATTTGTAATTCAAGAAAAATTACAATATTCCAATTTTGGCGATTTCTTTATTAAAAGAGCTTTGCGATTTTTTAGTTTTCACAATCTTTACTATATTAAAAAAATTTAATTTTTTTAACAAATTTAGGAAATTTTCCGAAATCTTAAATTTTTTCGATTTTTGAATTTGGGAATTTTTGCATTTTTCTTGTTATTTTGAATTCAACAAAAATTACAATTTTCCAATTTTGTAGATTTCTTAATTTAGAAAACTTTGTGATTTTGTCGATTTTACAGTTTTACATATTTTAAAAAAATTTTCTTTTTTTTATCAAATTTTCGGAAATTTTGCAAAATTTTAATTTTTTCCGATTTTTGAATTTTTAGAATTTTTGCATTTTTCTCGATTTTTTTCATTTCAACAAAAATTAAAATTTTCCAATTTTGTAGATTTCTTACTTTAGAGAACTTTGCGATTTTACAGTTTTTACAATTTTGAAAATATTTAATTTTTTTTATCTAATTTCGGAAATTTTCCGAAATCTTAAATTTTTTCGACTTTTGAATTTTAGGAATTTTTGCATTTTTCTCGATTTTTTCATTTCAACAAAATTTACAGTATTCCAATTTTGTGAATTTCTTTATTTAAAGAGCTTTGCGATTTTAAAGTTTTTACAGTTTTTACAATTTTGAAAATATTTAATTTTTTTTATCTAATTTCGGAAATTTTCCGAAATCTTAAATTTTTTCGACTTTTGAATTTTGGGAATTTTTGCATTTTTCTTGATATTTTTATTCAACAAAAATTACAATTTTCCAATTTTGGCGATTTCTTTATTTAAAGAGCTTTGCGATTTTTAAGTTTTTATAGTTTTTACAATTTTGAAAATATTTAATTTTTTTTATCTAATTTCGGAAATTTTCCGAAATCTTAAATTTTTTCGACTTTTAAATTTTTGGAATTTTTGCATTTTTCTTGATATTTTTATTCAACAAAAATTACAATTTTCCAATTTTGGCGATTTTTTTATTTAAAGAACTTTGTGATTTTGTCGATTTTGCAGTTTTTACTATTTTGAAAAAAATTTCTTTTTTTATCAAATTTTCGTAAATTTTGCATAATATTAATTTTTTTTCGATTTTTGAATTTTTAGAATTTTTTAATATATCTCGATTTTTTCATTTCAACAAAAATTACAATTTTCCAATTTTGTAGATTTCTTAATTTAGAGAACTTTGCGATTTTACAGTTTTTACAGTTTTTACATTTTTTTAAATATTTAATTTTTTTATCTAATTTCGGAAATTTTCCGAAATCTTAAGTTTTTTCGACTTTTGAATTTTGGGAATTTTTGCATTTTTTTGATATTTTTATTCAACAAATTTTACAGTTCTCCAATTTTGTCGATTTCTTAATTTGGAGAACTTTGTGATTTTTCAGTTTTCACAGTTTTTGCTTTTTTGAAAAAAATTTCTTTTGTTATCAAATTTCGAAAATTTTCCGAAATTTTACATTTTTTCGATTTTTGAATATAGGGTATTTTAGCATTTTTCTTGATATTTTTAATTCAACAAAAATTACTATTTCCAATTTTGGCAATTTTTAAGTTTTCGCAGTTTTTACAATTTTGAAAAAATTTTCTTTTGTTATAAAAATTTGGAATTTTTCCGAAATTTTCAATTTTTTCTATTTAAAAGATTCAGAAATTTTTTAATTTTTCTAGATTTTTTCATTTCAACAAAATTTACAATATTCCAATTTTGTAGATTTCTTTATTAAAAGAGCTTAGCAATTTTACAGTTTAAACAGTTTCTACTATTTTGAAAAAATTTCCTTTTTTTTATCAAGTTTCGGAAATTTTAAGAAATTTTAAATTTGTTCGATTTTTGAATTTTTTGAATTTTCGCATTTTTCTCGATTTTTTCATTTCAACAAAAATTACAATTTTCATATTTTGTAGATTTCTTAATTAAGAGAAATTCGCGATTTTACAGTTTTCACAGTTTTTACTATTTTGAAAAAAATTTCTTTTGTTCGGAAATTTTCCGAAATTTTAAAATTTTTGGATTTTTGAATTTAGGGAATTTTAGCATTTTTCTTGATATTTTTAATTCAACAAAAATTACAATTTTCCAATTTTGGCGATTTGTTTATTTAAAGAGCTTTGCGATTTTTAAGTTTTCACAGTCATTACTATTTTGAAAAAATTTAATTCTTATCAAATTTCGGAAATTTTCCGAAATTTTAAATTTTGTCGATTGTTGAATTTTAGGAATTTTTGCATTTTTCTCAATTTTTGTATATTTAACAAAATTTACAAAATTCAAATTTTGTCCATTTCTTTATTTAGGGAAATTTGCGATTTTACAGTTTTCACAGTTTTTACAATTTTGGAAAAATTTTCTTTTTTATCGAATTTCGGAAAGTTTCCGAAATTTTTTCATTTTTTTTGATTTTTGAGTTTTTAGAATTTTTTAATTTTTCTCGATTTTTTCATTTCAACAAAAATTACAATTTTCCAATTTTGTATATATCTTAATTCAGAGAACTTTGCGATTTTACAGTTTTCACAGTTTTAAATATTTTGAAAAAATTTAATTTTTTTATCTAATTTCGGAAATTTTCCGAAATCTTAAATTTTTTCGACTTTTGAATTTTGGGAATTTTTGCACTTTTCTTGATATTTTTATTCAACAAATTTTACAGTTCTCCAATTTTGTCGATTTCTTAATTCGGAGAACTTTGTGATTTTACAGTTTAAACAGTTTTTACTATTTTGAAAAAATTTCCTTTTTTATCAAGTTTCGGAAATTTTAAGAAATTTTAAAATTTTTCGATTTTTGAATTTTTTGAATTTTTGCATTTTTCTCGATTTTTTCATTTCAACAAAAATTACAATTTTCCAATTTTGTATATATCTTAATTCAGAGAACTTTGCGATTTTACAGTTTTCACAGTTTTTACTATTTTAAAAAAAATTTCTTTTGTTATCAAATTTCGAAAATTTTCCGAAATTTTAAATTTTTTCGATTTTTGAATATAGGGAGTTTTAGCATTTTTCTTGATATTTTTTATTCAACAAAAATTACAATTTCCAATTTTGGCGATTTCTTTATTTAAAGAGCTTTGCGATTTTTAAGTTTTCACAGTTATCGGAAATATTCCGAAATTTTAAATTTTTTCGATTTTCGAATATAGGGAATTTTAGCATTTTTCTTGATATTTTTAATTCAACAAAAACTACAATTTTCCAATTTTGGTGATTTCTATATTTAAGGAGCTTTGCGATTTTTAAGTTTTCACAGTTTTTACTATTTTGAAAAAATTTTCTTTTTTTTATCAAATTTTCGAAAATTTTGCAAAATTTTAATTTTTTTTCGATTTTTGAATTTTTAGAATTTTTTTAATTTTTCTCGATTTTTTCATTTCAACAAAAATTTTCCCATTTTGTAGATTTCTTAATTTAGAGAACTTTGCGATTTTACAGTTTTTACAGTTTTTACAATTTTTTAAATATTTAATTTTTTGTATCTAATTTCGGAAATTTTCCGAAATCTTAAATTTTTTCGACTTTTGAATTTTGGGAATTTTTGGATTTTTCGTGATATTTTCATTCAACAAATTTTCCAATTTTGTCGATTTCTTAATTTGAGAACTTTGTGATTTTACAGTTTAAACAGTTTTTACTATTTTGAAAAAATTTCCTATTTTATTAAGTTTCGGAAATTTTAAGAAATTCTAAATTTTTTCGATTTTTGATTTCAACAAAAATTACAATTTTCCAATTTTGTAGATTTCTTAATTTAGAGAACTTTGCGAATTTACAGTTTTCACAGTTGTTACTATTTTGAAAAAATTTAATTTTTTTATCTAATTTCGAAAATTTTCCGAAATCTTAAATTTTTTCGACTTTTGAATTTTGGGAATTTTCGCATTTTTCTTGATATTTTTATTCAACAAATTTTACAGTTCTCCAATTTTCCGAAATTTTAAGTTTTTTCGATTTTTGAATTTAGGGAATTTTAGCATTTTTTTTGATATTTTTAATTCAACAAAAATTACAATTTTCCAATTTTGGCGATTTCTTTATTTAAAGAGCATTGCGATTTTTAAGTTTTCATAGTCTTTACTATTTAGAAAAAATTTAATTTTTTTATCAAATTTTGGAAAGCTTCCGAAATTTTTAATTTTTTTTGATTTTTGAATTTTTGCATTTTTCTCGGTTTTTTCATTTCAAAAAAATTACAATTTTTCAATTTTGTAGATTTCTAAGTTAAGAGAAATTTGTGATTTTGTCGATTATACAGTTTTTACTATTTTGAAGAAAGTGTCTTCTTTTTTAAATTTCGAAAACTTTCCGAAATTTTAAATTTTTTCGATTTTTGAATTTCTTAAATTTTCGAATTTTTCTCGATTTTTTCATTTCAACAAAATTTACAATATTCCAATTTTGTAAATTTCTTAATTTAAAAAACTTTGCGATTTTTCAGTTTTCACAGTTTATACTATTTTGAAAAAAAATTCTTTTGTTATCAAATTTCGGAAATTTTCCGAAATTTTAAATTATTTCGATTTTTGAATATAGGGAGTTTTAGCATTTTTCTTGATATTTTTAATTCAACAAAAATTACAATTTCCAATTTTGGCGATTTCTTTATTTAAAGAACTTTGTGATTTTGTCAATTTTACAGTTTTTACTATTTTGAAAAAATTTTCTTTTTTTATTTTAATTTTTTTCGATTTTTGAATTTTTAGAATTTTTTAATTTTTCTTGATTTTTTCATTTCAACAAAAATTACAATATTCCAATTTTGTAGATTTCTTTATTTAAAGAGCTTTGCGATTTTTAAGTTTTCACAGTTATTACAATTTTGAAAAATTTTTTTTTGTTATCAAAATTCGGAATTTTTTCGAAATTTTAAATTTTGTCGATTTAAAAGTTTCAGAAATTTTTACATTTTTCTCGATTTTTTCATTTCAACAAAATTTACAATATTCCAATTTTGTAGATTTCTTTATTTAAAGAGCTTTGCGATTTTTAAGTTTTTACAGTTTTTACAATTTTGAAAATATTTAATTTTTTTATCTAATTTCGGAAATTTTCCGAAATCTTAAATTTTTTCGACTTTTGAATTTTGGGAATTTTTGCATTTTTCTTGATATTTTTATTTAACAAATTTTACAGTTCTCCAATTTTGACGATTTCTTAATTTGAAGAACTTTGTGATTTTACAGTTTAAACAGTTTTTACTATTTTGAAAAAATTTCCTTTTTTTAATCAAGTTTCTGAAATTTTAAGAAATTTTAAAATTTTTCGATTTTTGAATTTTTTGAATTATCGCATTATTCTCGATTTTTTCATTTTAACAAAAATTACAAATTTCCAATTTTGCATATTTCTTAATTTAAAAAACTTTGCGATTTTTCAGTTTTCACAGTTTTTACTTTTTTGAAAAAAATTTCTTTTGTTCGGAAATTTTCCGAAATTTTAAATTTTTCGATCTTTGAATTTAGGGAATTTTAGCATTTTTCTTGATATTTTTAATTCAACAAAAATTACAATTTTCCAATTTTGTATATTTCTTAATTTAAATTTTTCAGTTTTCACAGTTATAACTATTTTGAAAAAAATTTGTTTTGTTATCAAATTTCGGAAATTTTCCGAAATTTTAAATTTTTTCGATTTTTGAATATAGGGAATTTTAGCATTTTTCTTGATATTTTTAATTCAACAAAAATTATAATTTCAAATTTTGGTGAATTCTTCATTTAAAGAACTTTGCGATTTTTAAGTTTTTACAGTTTTTACAATTTTGAAAATATTTAATTTTTTTTATCTAATTTCGGAAATTTTCCGAAATCTTAAATTTTTTCGACTTTTGAATTTTAGGAATTTTTGCATTTTTCTCAATTTTTTCATTTCAACAAAATTTACAATTTTCCAATTTTGGCGATTTCTTTATTTAAAGAGCTTTGCGATTTTAAAGTTTTTACAGTTTTTACAATTTTGAAAATATTTAATTTTTTTTATCTAATTTCGGAAATTTTCCGAAATCTTAAATTTTTTCGACTTTTGAATTTTGGGAATTTTTGCATTTTTCTTGATATTTTTATTCAACAAAAATTACAATTTTCCAATTTTGGCGATTTCTTTATTTAAAGAGCTTTGCGATTTTAAAGATTTTACAGTTTTTACAATTTTGAAAATATTTAATTTTTTTTATCTAATTTCGGAAATTTTCCGAAATCTTAAATTTTTTCGACTTTTGAATTTTGGGAATTTTTGCATTTTTCTTGATATTTTTATTTAACAAATTTTACAGTTCTCCAATTTTGACGATTTCTTAATTTGAAGAACTTTGTGATTTTACAGTTTAAACAGTTTTTACTATTTTGAAAAAATTTCCTTTTTTTAATCAAGTTTCGGAAATTTTAAGAAATTTTAAAATTTTTCGATTTTTGAATTTTTTGAATTATCGCATTATTCTCGATTTTTTCATTTTAACAAAAATTACAAATTTCCAATTTTGCATATTTCTTAATTTAAAAAACTTTGCGATTTTTCAGTTTTCACAGTTTTTACTTTTTTGAAAAAAATTTCTTTTGTTCGGAAATTTTCCGAAATTTTAAATTTTTCGATCTTTGAATTTAGGGAATTTTAGCATTTTTCTTGATATTTTTAATTCAACAAAAATTACAATTTTCCAATTTTGTATATTTCTTAATTTAAATTTTTCAGTTTTCACAGTTATAACTATTTTGAAAAAAATTTGTTTTGTTATCAAATTTCGGAAAGTTTCCGAAATTTTTAATTTTTTTTTGATTTTTGAATTTTTGCATTTTTCTCGGTTTTTTCATTTCAAAAAAATTACAATTTTCCAATTTTGTAGATTTCCAAGTTAAGAGAAGTTTGTGATTTTGTCGATTGTACAGTTTTTACTATTTTGAAGAAAGTGTCTTCTTTTTTAAATTTCGGAAATTTTCCGAAATTTTAAATTTTTTCGATTTTTGAATTTCTTAAATTTTCGAATTTTTCTCGATTTTTTAATTTAAACAAAAATTACAATTTTCCAATTTTGTAGATATCTTAATTTAGAGAACTTTGCGATTTTACAGTTTTCACAGTTTTTACTAGTTTGAAAAAAAATTCTTTTGTCATCAAATTTCGGAAATTTTCCGAAATTTTAAATTTTTTCGATTTTTGAATATAGGGAATTTTAGCATTTTTCTTGATATTTTTAATTCAACAAAAATTACAATTTCCAATTTTAGCGGTTTCTTTATTTAAAGAGCTTTGCGATTTTTAAGTTTTCACAATTTTTACAATTTTGAAAAAATTTTCTTTTGTTATCAAAATTCGGAATTTTTCCGAAATTTTAAATTTTGTCGATTTAAAAGTTTCAGAAATTTTTGCATTTTTCTCGATTTTTTCATTTCAACAAAATTTACAATATTCCAATTTTGTAGATTTCTTTATTTAAAGAGCTTTGCGATTTTTAAGTTTTTACAGTCTTTACTATTTTGAAAAAATTTAATTTTGTTATCAAATTTCGGAAATTTTCCGAAATTTTAAATTTTGTCGATTGTTGAATTTTAGGAATTTTTGCATTTTTCTCAATTTTTTTATTTTTAACAAAATTTACAATATTCAAATTTGGTCCATTTCTTCATTTAGGGAACTTTGCGATTTTACAGTTTTCACAGTTTCTACAATTTTGGAAAAATTTAGTTTTTTATCGAATTTCGGAAAGTTTCCGAAATTTTAATTTTTTTTTTTGATTTTTGAATTTTTAGAATTTTTTGCATTTTTCTCGATTTTTTCATTTCAACAAAAATTACAGTTTTCCAATTTTGTTGTTTTCTAAATAAAGAGAAGTTTGTGATTTTGTCGATTATACAGTTTTTACTATTTTGTAAAAAATCTATTTTGTTATCAAATATCGGAAATATTCCGAAATTTTAAATTTTTTTGATTTTTGAATATAGGAAATTTTAGCATTTTTCTTGATATTTTTAATTCAACAAAAATTAAAATTTTCCGATTTTGGCGATTTTTTTATTTAAAGAGCTTTTCACAGTCTTTACTATTTTGAAAAAATTTAATTTTTTTATCAAATTTCGGAAATTTTCCGAAATTTTAAATTTTGTCGATTGTTGAATTTTAGGAATTTTTGCATTTTTCTCAATTTTTTTATTTTTAACAAAATTTACAATATTCAAATTTTGTCCATTTCTTTGTTAAGGGAACTTTGCGATTTTACAGTTTTCACAGTTTTTACAATTTTGGAAACATTTTCTTTTTCATCAAATTTCGGAAAGTTTAACAAATTTTTAATTTTTTTGTATTTTTGAATTTTTAGAATTTTTCTCGATATTTTCATTTCAACAAAAATTACAATTTTCCAATTTTGTAGATTTCTTAATTTAGAGAACTTTATGATTTTGTCAATTTTACAGTTTTTACCATTTAAAAAAAATTTTATTTTTTATCAAATTTTCGGAAATTTTGCAAAATTTTAACTTTATCGATTTTTAGAATTTTTAATTTTTCTCGATTTTTTCATTTCAACAAAAATTACAATTTTCCAATTTTGTAGATTTCTTAATTTAGAGAACTTTGCGATTTTACAGTTTTTACAGTTTTTACAATTTTGAAAATATTTAATTTTTTTATTTAATTTTGGAAATTTTCCGAAATCTTAAATTTTTTCGACATTTGAATTTTGGGAATTTTTGCATTTTTCTTGAAATTTTTATTAAAAAAAAAATAACAATTTTCCAACTTTGGCGATTTCTTTATTTAAAGAACTTTGTGATTTTGTCGATTTTACAGTTTTTACTATGTTGAAAAAATGTTCTTTTGTTATCAAATTTTCGAAAATTTTGCAAAATTTTATTTTTTTTCGATTTTTGAATTTTTAGAATTTTTTAATTTTTCTCGATTTTTTCATTTCAATAAAAATTACAATATTCCAATTTTGTAGATTTCTTAATTTAGAGAATTTCGCGATTTTACAATTTTGACAGTTTTTACAATTTTGAAAATATTTAATTTTTTTATCTAATTTCGGAAATTTTCCGAGATCTTAAATTTTTTCGACTTTTGAATTTTGGGAATTTTCGCATTTTTCCTGATATTTTTATTCAACAAATTTAACAGTTCTCCAATTTTGTCGATCTCCTTATTGGGAGAACTTTGTGTTTTTTCAGTTTAAACAGTTTTTACCATTTTGAAAAAAAATTTCCTTTTTTTGATCAAGTTTCGGAAATTTTAAGAAATTTTAATTTTTTTTGATTTTTAAATTTTTTGAATTTTCGCATTTTTCTCGATTTTTTCATTTAAACAAAAATTACAATTTTCCAATTTTGTAGATTTCTTAATTAAGAGAACTTTGCGATTTTACAGTTTTCACAGTTTTTACTATTTTGAAAAAAATTTCTTTTGTTATCAAATTTCGAAAATTTTCCGAAATTTTAAATTTTTTTCGATTTTTGAATATAGGGAGTTTTAGCATTTTTCTTGATATTTTTAATTCAGCAAAAATTACAATTTCCAATTTTGGCGATTTCTTTATTTAAAGAGCTTTGCGATTTTTAAGTTTTTACAGTTCTTACAATTTTGAAAAAATTTTCTTTTGTTATCAAAATTCGGAATTTTTCCCAAATATTTAATTTTGTCGATTTAAAAGTTTCAGAAACTTTTGCATTTTTCTCGATTTTTTCATTTCAACAAAATTTACAATATTCCAATTTTGTAGATTTCTTTATTTAAAGAGCTTTGCGACTTTACAGTTTAAACAGTTTCTACTATTTTGAAAATATTTAATTTTTTTATCTAATTTCGGAAATTTTCCGAAATCTTAAATTTTTTCGACTTTTGAATTTAGGGAATTTAAGTATTATTCTTGATATTTTTAATTCAACAAAAACTACAATTTTTAGAATTTTTGAATTTTTTTCGATTTTTTTTATTTCAACAAAAATTACAATTTTTCAATTTTCTAAAATTCTTAATTTAGAGAACTATGTGATTTTGTCGATTTTACAGTTTTTACTATATTGAAAAAATTTAATTTTTTTATCTAATTTCGGAAATTTTCCGAAATCTTAAATTTTCTCGACTTTTGAATTTTGGGAATTTTTTTCGGACTTTATCTGAAATTTTAAATTTTTTCGATTTTTGAATTTAGGGAATTTTAGCATTTTTCTTGATATTTTTAATTCAACTAAAATAACAATTTTCCAATTTTGGCGATTTCTTTATTTAAAGAGCTTTGCGATTTTTAAGTTTTCACAGTCTTTACTATTTTGAAAAAATTTAATTTTGTTATCAAATTTCGAAAATTTTCCGAAATTTTAAATTTTGTCGATTGTTGAATCTTAGGAATTTTTGAATTTTTCTCGATTTTTTTATTTTTTAACAAAATTTACAATATTCAAATTTTGTCCATCTCTTCATTTAGGGAACTTTTCGATTTTACAGTTTTCACAGTTTCTACAATTTTGGAAAAATTTTGTTTTTTATCGAATTTCGGAAAGTTTCCGAAATTTTTAATTTTTTTGTATTTTTGAATTTTTAGAATTTTTAAATTTTTCTTTAATTTCAACAAAAATTACAATTTTCCAATTTTGTAGATTTCTTAATTTAGAGAACTTTGCGATTTTACAGTTTTCACAGTTTTTACTAATATGAAAAAATTTAATTTTTTCATCTAATTTCGAAAATTTTCCGAAATTTTAATTTTTTTCGATTTTCGAATTTTTTTAATTTTCGCATTTTTCTCGATTTTTTCATTTCAAGAAAAATTACAATTTTCCAATTTTTTAGATTTCTTACTTAAGAGAACTTTGCGATTTTACAGTTTTTACTATTTTGAAAAAATTTAATTTTTTTATCTAATTTAGGGAATTTAAGCTTTATTCTTGATATTTTTAATTCAACAAAAATTAAAATTTTTCAATTTTCTAAAATTCTTAATTTAGAGAACTTTGTGATTTTGTCGATTTTACAGTTTTTACTATATTGAAAAAATTTAATTTTTTATCAAATTTTCGGAAATTTTCCGAAATCTTAAATTTTCTCGACTTTTGAATTTTGGGAATTTTGGCATTTTTCTCGATTTTTTAATTTCACCAAAACTTGTAATATTCCAATTTTGTCAATTTCTTTATTTAAAGAACATTGCGATTTAACAGTTTTCACAGTTTTTTCGAATTTTGTAAAGCTTCCGAAATTTTTAATTTTTTTTTATTTTTGAATTTTTAGAAGTTTTGCATTTTTCTCGATTTTTTCATTTCAACAAAAATTACAATTTTCCAATTTTGTAGATTTCTTAATGTAGAGAACTTTGCGATTTTACAGTTTAAACAGTATTTACTATTTTGAAAAAATTTCCTTTTTTTTATAAAATTTCGGAAATTTTCCGAAATTTTAAATTTTTCTGATTTTTGAATTTCTTAAATTTTTAAATTTTTCTCGAGTTTTTCAGTTCAACAAAATTTACAATATTCCAATTTTGTATATTTCTTAATTTAAAAAACTTTGCGACTTTTCTGTTTTCACAGTTTTTACTATTTTGAAAAAAATTTCTTTTGTTATCAAATTTCGGAAATTTTCCGAAATATTAAATTTTTTCGATTTTTGAATTTAGGGAATTTCAGCATTTTTCTTGATATTTTTAATTCAAGAAAAATTACAATTTTCCATTTTTGGCGATTTCTTAATTTAGAGAACTTTATGATTTTTAAGTTTTCACAATCTTTACTATTTTTAAAAAATTAAATTATTTTTATCAAATTTCGGAAATTTTCCGAAATTTTAAATTTTGTCGATTGTTGAACTTTAGGAATTTTTGCATTATTCTCGATTTTTTCATTTCAACAAAAATTACAATATTCCAATTTTGTAGATTTCTTAATTTAGAGAACTTTGTGATTTTGTCGATTTTACAGTTTTTACTATTTTGAAAAAATTTTCTTTTTTATCAAATATTCGGAAATTTTGCAAAATTTTAATTTTTTTTGATTTTAGAATTTTTAGAATTTTTGCATTTTTTTAGATTTTTTCATTTCAACAAAAATTACAATTTTCCAATTTTATAGATTTCTTAGTCTAGAGAACTTTGCGATTTAACAGTTTTCGCAGTTTTTACTATTTTTAAAAACATAAATTTTCTTATCTAATTTCGGATATTTTCCGAAATCTTAAATTTGTTCGATTTTTGAATTTCGGGAATTTTTGCATTTTTCTTGATATTTTTATTCAACAATTTTTACAGTTCTCCAATTTTTTCGATTTCTTAATTTGGAGAACTTTGTGATTTTGTCAATTTTACAGTCTTTACTATTTTGAAAAAATTTTCTTTTTTATCAAATATCCGGAAATTTTGCAAAATTTTTATTTTTTTAGATTTTTGAATTTTTAGAATTTTTGCATTTTTCTCGATTTTTTCATTTCAACAAAAATTACAATTTTCCAATTTTGTAGATTTCTTAATTAAGAGAAATTTGCGATCTTACAGTTTTCACAGTTTTTACTATTTTGAAAAAAATTTCTTTTGTTCGGAAATTTTCCGAAATTTTAAATTTTTTCGATTTTTGAATTTTGGGAATTTTTTCATTTTTCTTGATATTTTCAATTCAACAAATTTTACAATTTTCCAATTTTGTCGATTTCTAAATTTAGAGAACTTTGTGATTTTTTCGATTTTACAGTTTTTACTATTTTGGAAAAATTGTTTTTTTTTATCAAATTTTTGGAAATTTTGCGAAATTTTAATTTTTGTAGATTTTTGGAAATCTTTGAATTTTTTTCGTTTGTTTCATTTCAACAAAAATTACAATATTCCTATTTTGTAGATTTCTAAATTTAAAGAACTTTGCGATTTTTAAGTTTTCACAGCTTTTACTATTTTGAAAACAATTTAATTTTTTTATCTAATTTCGGAAATTTTCCGAAATCTTAAATTTGTTCGATTTTTGAATTTCGAGAATTTTTGTATTTTTCTTGATATTTTTATTCAACAATTTTTACAGTTCTCCAATTTTGTCGATTTCTTAATTTGGAGAACTTTGTGATTTTACAGTTTAAACAGTTTTAACTATTTTAAAAAAATTTCTTTATCTAATTTCGGAAATTTTCCGAAATCTTAAATTTTTTCGATTTTTGAATTTTATGAATTTTGGGAATTTTTGCATTTTTCTAGATATTTTTAATTCAACAAATTTTTCAATTTGCCAATGTAGTCGATTTCTAAATTTAGAGAAGTTTGTGATTTTGTCGATTGTACAGTTTTTACTATTTTGAAGAAAGTGTCTTCTTTATTAAATTTCGGAAATTTTCCGAAATCTTAAATTTTTTCGATTTTTGAATTTTGGGAATTTTGGGAATTTTTGCATTTTTCTTAATATTTGTAATTCAAGAAAAATTACAATATTCCAATTTTGGCGATTTCTTTATTAAAAGAGCTTTGCGATTTTTTAGTTTTCACAATCTTTACTATATTAAAAAAATTTAATTTTTTTAACAAATTTAGGAAATTTTCCGAAATCTTAAATTTTTTCGATTTTTGAATTTGGGAATTTTTGCATTTTTCTTGTTATTTTGAATTCAACAAAAATTACAATTTTCCAATTTTGTAGATTTCTTAATTTAGAAAACTTTGTGATTTTGTCGATTTTACAGTTTTACATATTTTAAAAAAATTTTCTTTTTTTTATCAAATTTTCGGAAATTTTGCAAAATTTTAATTTTTTCCGATTTTTGAATTTTTAGAATTTTTGCATTTTTCTCGATTTTTTTCATTTCAACAAAAATTACAATTTTCCAATTTTGTAGATTTCTTAATTAAGAGATTTTACAGTTTTTACTGTTTTGAAAAAAATTTCTTTTGTTATCTAATTTAGGAAATTTAAAATTTTTTCGATTTTTGAATTAAGGGAATTTTAGCATTGTTCTTGATTTTTTTAATTCAACAAAAATTACAATTTTCTAATTTTGGCGATTTCTTTATTTAAAGAGCTTTGCGATTTTTAAATTTCCACAGTCTTTGCTATTTTGAAAAAATTTAATTTTTTTTATCAAATTTCGGAAATTTTTCCAAATTTTAAATTTTGTCGATTGTTGAATTTTAGGAATTTTTGCATTTTTCTCGATTTTTTTTTTTTTTTTTTAATTAACAATATTCAAATTTTGTCCATTTCTTTATTAAGGGAACTTTGCGATTTTACAGTTTTTACAATTTTGAAAAAATTTTCTTTTTTATCGAATTTTTGAAAGCTTCCGAAATTTTTAATTTTTTTTTGATTTTTGAATTTTTGCATTTTTCTCGATTTATTTCAACAAAAATTACAATTTTCCAATTTTGTAGATTTCTTAATTTAAAGAACTTTGCGATTTAACAGTTTTCACAGCTTTTACTATTTTGAAAACAATTTAATTTTTTTATCTAATTTCGGAAATTTTCCGAAATCTTAAGTTTTTTCGATTTTTGAATTTTTTGGGAATTTTGGGAATTTTTGCATTTTTCTAGATATTTTTAATTCAACAAATTTTTCAATTTGGCAATGTAGTCGATTTCCAAATTTAGAGAAATTTGTGATTTTGTCGATTATACTGTTTTTACTATTTTGAAGAAAGTGTCTTCTTTATTCAATTTCGGAAATTTTCCGAAAATTTAAATTTTTCAGATTTTTCAATTTCTTAAATTTTTTAATTTTTCTCGATTTTTTCAGTTCAACAAAAATTACAATATTCCAATTTTTATACCCGCTACCCATAGGGTAGAAGGGTATTATGACTTAGTGCCAACAGAAAATGTATGTAACAGGCAGAAGGAGGCATCTCCGACCCCATAAAGTATATATATTCTTGATCAGCGTCAACAGCCGAGACGATATAGCCATGTCCGTCTGTCCGTCTGTCCGACTGTCCGACTGTCCATCTGTCCGTCTGTCCGTCTGTCTGTCCGTATGAACACCTGGATCTCAGAGACTATAAGACATAGAGACACCAAATTTGGCAAAAAGGTTCCTTCATACCCTACGCAGATCAAGTTTATTTCAAAGGTTGGATGCCACGCCCCCTTCGCCCACAATAAGCATTTATCTAGAGAAAGTCAAGTTTTTTTTTATGTAAATCGCGAATAACTCCAAAAGTTCTTTGTGTAATGATGTGTAATTTGGTAACCCATCTGCGCTTGGTACTCTTAATATACCCTGTAATTTTGGTACAAATCGGATAAGTAGAACAAAAGTTATTCGTTAAATTATTTATCAAAATTGTTGTCCCCAGTGCATATGGACGTTTTAAGTGTGTGAATGACCTAGAGATATCAAATTTGGTGGCAGTATTCATTTAGGTCTTACGCAGATCAAGTTTGTTTTACATTTTTGCCACGCCCCTTTCCGCCCCCAAAAACTGTATGAACACCTGGATCTCAGAGACTATAAGACGTAGAGACACCAAATTTGGCAAAAAGGTTCCTTCATACCCTACGCAGATCAAGTTTATTTCAAAAGTTGGATGCCACGCCCCCTTCGCCCACAATAAGCTTTAATCTAGAAAAAGTCAAGTTTTTTTTAATGTAAATCTCGTATAACTCCAAAAGTTCTTTGTGTAATGATGTGTAATTTGGTAACCCATCTGCGCTTGGTACTCTTAATATACCCTGTAATTGTAGAACAAAAGTTATTCGTTAAATTATTTATCAAAATTGTTGTCCCCAGTGCATATGGACGTTTTAAGTGTGTGAATGACCTAGAGATATTAAATTTGGTGGCAGTATTCATGTAGGTCTTACGCAGATCAAGTTTGTTTTACATTTTTGCCACGCCCCTTTCCGCCCCCAAAAACTGGAAAAGCCGTAATAATAGACCTAGAGCATTGAATTTTGGTATGCATAATAACAATGATAGTCTGAATGACTCCTGTGAATTTGGTTGAGATCGAATAAAAAACGAGGAAGTTATTAAAGAATCCATTTTGTATGCAACATTCACTTGCAGCTGCTCACGCTTTGTTTGTTTAGTTGACAGTGTGACCATGTCGGTGTTGTGGATTTTTTCCCGCTATTTTCAAATATATATACACAAAACACAAGTTTCAGTATATTTTTGGTATATTTGTTGTTAAAAAATCATTAAAATTTTTTTTTTTCTCTCGAAATGGGTTGCGGGTATCATACGGTCGAGCACTCTCGACTGTAGTTTTCTTACTTGTTTATATTTCTTTATTTAAAAAACTTTGCGACTTTTTAATTTTCACAATTTTAACAATTTTGAAAAAGTTCTCTTTTTTATCGAATTTCAGAAAGCTTCCGAAATTTTTATTTTTTTTTGATTTTTGAATTTTTAGAATTTTTGCATTTTTCTCGATTTTTTCATTTCAACAAAAATTACAATTTTCCAATTTTGTAGATTTCCTAATTTTACAGTCTTTACTATTTTGAAAAAATTTTCTATTTTATCAAATTTCGGAAATTTTCCGAAATCTTAAATTTTCTCGACTTTTGAATTTTTGGAATTTTTTTCGGACTTTATCTGAAATTTTAAATTTTTTCGATTTTTGAATTTAGGGAATTTTAGCATTTTTCTTGATATTTTTAATTCAACTAAAATAACAATTTTCCAATTTTGGCGATTTCTTTATTTAAAGAGCTTTGCGATTTTTAAGTTTTCACAGTCTTTACTATTTTGAAAAAATTTAATTTTGTTATCAAATTTCGAAAATTTTCCGAAATTTTAAATTTTGTCGATTGTTGAATCTTAGGAATTTTTGCATTTTTCTCGATTTTTTTATTTTTTAACAAAATTTACAATATTCAAATTTTGTCCATCTCTTCATTTAGGGAACTTTTCGATTTTACAGTTTTCACAGTTTCTACAATTTTGGAAAAATTTTGTTTTTTATCGAATTTCGGAAAGTTTCCGAAATTTTTAATTTTTTTGTATTTTTGAATTTTTAGAATTTTTAAATTTTTCTTTAATTTCAACAAAAATTACAATTTTCCAATTTTGTAGATTTCTTAATTTAGAGAACTTTGCGATTTTACAGTTTTCACAGTTTTTACTATTTTGAAAAAATTTAATTTTTTCATCTAATTTCGAAAATTTTCCGAAATTTTAATTTTTTTCGATTTTCGAATTTTTTTAATTTTCGCATTTTTCTCGATTTTTTCATTTCAAGAAAAATTACAATTTTCCAATTTTTTAGATTTCTTACTTAAGAGAACTTTGCGATTTTACAGTTTTTACTATTTTGAAAAAATTTAATTTTTTTATCTAATTTAGGGAATTTAAGCTTTATTCTTGATATTTTTAATTCAACAAAAATTAAAATTTTTCAATTTTCTAAAATTCTTAATTTAGAGAACTTTGTGATTTTGTCGATTTTACAGTTTTTACTATATTGAAAAAATTTAATTTTTTATCTAATTTCGGAAATTTTCCGAAATCTTAAATTTTCTCGACTTTTGAATTTTGGGAATTTTTTTCGGACTTTATCTGAAATTTTAAATTTTTTCGATTTTTGAATTTAGGGAATTTTAGCATTTTTCTTGATATTTTTAATTCAACTAAAATAACAATTTTCCAATTTTGGCGATTTCTTTATTTAAAGAGCTTTGCGATTTTTAAGTTTTCACAGTCTTTACTATTTTTAAAAAATTTAATTTTTTTATTTTTTACAAAATTTACAATATTCAAATTTTGTCCATTTCTTTATTAAGGGAACTTTGCGATTTTACAGTTTTCACAGTTTTTACAATTTTGGAAAAATTTTCTTTTTCATCAAATTTCGGAAAGTTTAAGAAATTTTTAATTTTTTTGTATTTTTGAATTTTTAGAATTTTTAAATTTTTCTTTAATTTCAACAAAAATTACAATTTTCCAATTTTTTAGATTTCTTAATTTAGAGAACTTTGCGATTTTACAGTTTTCACAGTTTTTACTATTTTGAAAAAATTTAATTTTTTCATCTAATTTCAAAAATTTTCCGAAATTTTAATTTTTTTCGATTTTTGAATTTTTTTAATTTTCGCATTTTTCTCGATTTTTTCATTTCAAGAAAAATTACAATTTTCCAATTTTTTAGATTTCTTAATTAAGAGAACTTTGCGATTTAACAGTTTTCACAGTTGTTACAATTTTGAAAAAATTTTCTTTTTTATCGAATTTTGCAAAGTTTCCGAAATATTTAATTTTTATTTGATTTTTCAATTTTTGAATTTCTCTCGATATTTTAATTTCAACAAAATTTACAATTTTTCAATTTTGTAGATTTCTAAATTTAGAAAACTTTGTGATTTTGTCGATTTTACAGTTTTTTAATATTTTGAAAAAATTTCGTTTTTTTATCAAATTTTGGGAAATTTTCCGAAATTTTAATTTTTGTCGATTTTCGGAAATTTTTTAATTTTTCTCGTTTGCTTCATATCAACAAAAATTACAATATTTCTATTTTAAAGATTTCTTAATTTAAAAAACTTTGCGATTCTTAAGTTTTCACAGTTTTTACTATTTTGAAAACAATTTAATTTTTTTTATCAAATTTCGGAAATTTTCTGAAATTTTAAATTTGTTCGATTTTTGAATTTCGGGAATTTTTGCATTTTTCTCGATTTTGTAGAGTTTTTACTATTTTGAAAAAATTTAATTTTGTTATCAAATTTCGGAAATTTTCCGAAATTTTAAATTTTGTCGATTGTTGAATTTTAGGAATTTTTGCATTTTTCTCGATTTTTGTATTTGTAACAAAATTTACAATTTTCACATTTTGTCCATTTCTTCATTTAGGGAATTTTGCGATTTTACAGTTTTCATAGTATTTACAATTTTGAAAAAAATTTCTTTTTTATCGAATTTTGTAAAGCTTCCGAAATTCTCAATTTTTTTTTATTTTTGAATTTTTAGAATTTTTGCATTTTTCTCGATTTTTTCATTTCAACAAAAATTACAAGTTTCCAATTTTGGCGATTTCTTTATTAAAAGAACTTTGCGATTTTTAAGTTTTCAGAATCTTTACTATTTTGAAAAAATTTAATTTTTTTATCAAATTTCGGAAACTTTCCGAAATTTTAAATTTTGTCGATTGTTGAATTTTAGGAATTTTGGCATTTTAATCGATTTTTTTATTTTTAACAAAATTTACAATATTTAAATTTCGTCCATTTCTTTATTAAGGGAACTTTGCGATTTTACAGTCTTCACAGTTTTTACAATTTTGAAAAAAATTTCTTTTTTATCGAATTTCGCAAAGTTTCCGAAATTTAAAATTTTTTTTTATTTTTGAATTTTTAGAATTTTTGCTTTTTTCTCGATTTTTTCATTTCAACAAAAATTACAATATTCCAATTTTGTAGATTTCTTAATTTAGGGAACATTGTGATTTTGTCGATTTTACTATTTTGAAAAAAATTTATTTTTTATCGAATTTTGTAAAGCTTCCGAAATTTTTAATTTTTTTTTATTTTTGAATTTTTAGAAGTTTTGCATTTTTCTCGATTTTTTCATTTCAACAAAAATTACAATTTTCCAATTTTGTAGATTTCTTAATGTAGAGAACTTTGCGATTTTACAGTTTAAACAGTATTTACTATTTTGAAAAAATTTCCTTTTTTTTATAAAATTTCGGAAATTTTCCGAAATTTTAAATTTTTCTGATTTTTGAATTTCTTAAATTTTTAAATTTTCTCGAGTTTTTCAGTTCAACAAAATTTACAATATTCCAATTTTGTATATTTCTTAATTTAAAAAACTTTGCGACTTTTCTGTTTTCACAGTTTTTACTATTTTGAAAAAAATGTCTTTTGTTATCAAATTTCGGAAATTTTCCGATATATTAAATTTTTTCGATTTTTGAATTTAGGGAATTTCAGCATTTTTCTTGATATTTTTAATTCAAGAAAAATTACAATTTTCCATTTTTGGCGATTTCTTAATTTAGAGAACTTTATGATTTTTAAGTTTTCACAATCTTTACTATTTTTAAAAAATTAAATTATTTTTATCAAATTTCGGAAATTTTCCGAAATTTTAAATTTTGTCGATTGATGAACTTTAGGAATTTTTGCATTATTCTCGATTTTTTCATTTCAACAAAAATTACAATATTCCAATTTTGTAGATTTCTTAATTTAGAGAACTTTGTGATTTTGTCGATTTAACTATTTTGAAAATATTTTCTTTTTATATCAAATTTTCTGAAATTTTGCAAAAATTTTAATTTTTTTCGATTTTTGATTTTTTAGAATTTTTGCATTTTTCTCGATTTTTTCATTTCAACAAAAATTACAATTTTCCAATTTTGTAGATTTCTTAATGTAGAGAACTTTGCGATTTTGTCAATTTCGCAGTTTTTACTATTTTGAAAAATTTAATTTTTTTATCTAGTTTCGCAAATTTTCCGAAATCTTAAATTTTTTCGATTTTTGAATTTTGGGAAGTTTAGCATTTTTCATGATATTTTTAATTCAACAAAAATTACAATTTTCCATTTTTGGCGATTTCTTTATTTAAAGAGCTTTGCGATTTTTAAGTTTTCACAGTCTTTGCTATTTTGAAAAAAATTTCTTTTTTATCGAATTTCGCAAAGTTTCCGAAATTTTAAATTTTTTTTGATTTTTGAATTTTTAGAATTTTTGCATTTTTCTCGATTTTTTCATTTCAACAAAAATTACAATATTCCAATTTTGTAGATTTCTTAATTTAGAGAACTTTGTGATTTTGTCGATTTAACTATTTTGAAAATATTTTCTTTTTATATCAAATTTTCTGAAATTTTGCAAAAATTTTAATTTTTTTCGATTTTTGATTTTTTAGAATTTTTGCTTTTTTCTCGATTTTTTCATTTCAACAAAAATTACAATATTCCAATGTTGTCGATTTCTTTATTGAAAGAATTTTGTGTTTTTGTCGATTTTAAAGTTTTTACTATATTGAAAAAATTGTCTTATTTTATAAAATTTTCGGAAATTTTGCAGAATTTTAAATTTTGTCGATTTTCGGAAATTTTTGAATTTTTCTCGATTTTTTAATTTCAACAAAACTTGCATTATTCCAATTTTGTCGTTTTCTTTATTTAGACAACTTTGAAATTTTACAGTTTAAACAGTTTTTCTTTTTTTGAAAAAATTGTATTTGTTTATCAAATTTCGGAAATTTTCCGATATTTTAATTTTTTTCGATTTTGAATTTAGGGAAGTTTAGCATTTTTCATGATATTTTTAATTCAACAAAAATTACAATTTTCCATTTTTGGCGATTTCTTTATTTAAAGAGCTTTGCGATTTTTAAGTTTTTCACAGTCTTTACTATTTTAAAAAAATTAGGTTTTTTTTATCAAATTTTGGAAATTTTCCGAAATTTTAAATTTTGTCGATTGTTGAATTTTAGGAATTTTGGCATTTTTCTCGATTTTTTTATTTTTAACAAAATTTGCAATATTAAAATTTTGTCCATTTCTTTATTTATGGAACTTTGCGATTTAACAGTTTTCATAGTTTTTACAATTTTGAAAAAATTTTCTTTTTTATCGAATTTTGGAAAGCTTCCGAAATTTTTAATTTTTTTTTATTTTTGAATTTTTAGAATTTTTGCATTTTTTCGATTTTTTTATTTCAACAAAAATTACAATTTTCCAATTTTGTAGATTTCTTAATTTAGAGAACTTTGTGATTTTGTCGATTTTACAGTTTTTACTATTTTGAAAAAATTGTTTTTTTTTATCAAATTTTCGGAAATTTTCCGAAATCTTAAATTTTTTCGATTTTTGAATTTTAGGAATTTTGGCATTTTTCTCGATTTTTTAATTTCACCAAAACTTGCAATATTCCAATTTTGTCAATTTCTTTATTTAAAGAACATTGCGATTTAACAGTTTTCACAGTTTTTTCTATTTTAAAAACAATTTAATTTTTTTATCAAATTTCGGAAATTTTCCGAAATTTTTACTTTGTTCGATTATTGAATTTTGGAAATTTTTGCATTTTTCTCGATTTTTTCATTTCAACAAACAATTTTCCAATTTTGGCGGTTTCTTAATATAGAGAACTTTGCGATTTTACAGTTTAAACAGTTTTTAATATTTTGAAAAAATTTCCTTTTTTTTATTAAATTTCGGAAATTTTCCGAAATTTTAAAATTTTCCGATTTTTGAATTTCTTAAATTTTCGAATTTTTCTCGATTTTTTCATTTCAACAAAATTTACAATATTCCATTTTTGAATTAAGGGAATTTTAGCATTTTTCTTGATATTTTTAATTCAACAAAAATTACAATTTTTCAATTTTGGCGATTTCTTTATTTAAAGAGCTTTGCGATTTTTAAGTTTTCACAGTCTTTGCTATTTTGAAAAAAATTTCTTTTTTATCGAATTTCGCAAAGTTTCCGAAATTTTAAATTTTTTTTGATTTTTGAATTTTTAGAATTTTTGCATTTTTCTCGATTTTTTCATTTCAACAAAAATTACAATTTTCCAATTTTGTAAATTTCTTAATTTAGAAAACTTTGTGATTTTGTCGATTTTACTATTTTGAAAAAAATTTATTTTTTATCGAATTTTGTAAAGCTTCCGAAATTTTTAATTTATTTTTATTTTTGAATTTTTAGAAGTTTTGCATTTTTCTCGATTTTTTCATTTCAACAAAAATTACAATTTTCCAATTTTGTAGATTTCTTAATGTAGAGAACTTTGCGATCTTACAGTTTAAACAGTATTTACTATTTTGAAAAAATTTCCTTTTTTTTATAAAATTTCGGAAATTTTCCGAAATTTTAAATTTTTCTGATTTTTGAATTTCTTAAATTTTTAAATTTTTCTCGAGTTTTTCAGTTCAACAAAATTTACAATATTCCAATTTTGTATATTTCTTAATTTAAAAAACTTTGCGACTTTTCTGTTTTCACAGTTTTTACTATTTTGAAAAAAATGTCTTTTGTTATCAAATTTCGGAAATTTTCCGATATATTAAATTTTTTCGATTTTTGAATTTAGGGAATTTCAGCATTTTTCTTGATATTTTTAATTCAAGAAAAATTACAATTTTCCATTTTTGGCGATCTTTACTATATTAAAAAAATTTAATTTTTTTAACAAATTTAGGAAATTTTCCGAAATCTTAAATTTTTTCGATTTTTGAATTTTGGGAATTTTTGCATTTTTCTTGTTATTTTGAATTCAACAAAAATTACAATTTTCCAATTTTGTAGATTTCTTAATTTAGAAAACTTTGTGATTTTGTCGATTTTACAGTTTTACATATTTTAAAAAAATTTTCTTTTTTTTATCAAATTTTCGGAAATTTTGCAAAATTTTAATTTTTTCCGATTTTTGAATTTTTAGAATTTTTGCATTTTTCTCGATTTTTTTCATTTCAACAAAAATTACAATTTTCCAATTTTGTAGATTTCTTAATTAAGAGATTTTACAGTTTTTACTGTTTTGAAAAAAATTTCTTTTGTTATCTAATTTAGGAAATTTAAAATTTTTTCGATTTTTGAATTAAGGGAATTTTAGCATTGTTCTTGATATTTTTAATTCAACAAAAATTACAATTTTCCAATTTTGGCGATTTCTTTATTTAAAGAGCTTTGCGATTTTTAAGTTTTCACAGTCCTTACTATTTTGAAAAAATTTAATTTTTTTATCAAAATTCGGAAATTTTTCCAAATTTTAAATTTTGTCGATTGTTGAATTTTAGGAATTTTTGCATTTTTCTCAATTTTTTTATTTTAACAAAATTTACAATATTCAAAATTTGTCAATTTCTTTATTTAGGGAACTTTGCGATTTTACAGTTTTCACAGATATTACAATTTTGGAAAAATTTTCTTTTTAATTAAATTTCGAAAAATTTCCGAAATTTTTTATTTTTTTTTGATTTTTTAATTTTTAGAATTTTTGCATTTTTCTCGATTTTTTCATTTCAACAAAAACAACAATTTTCCAATTTTGTAGATTTCTTAATTTAGAAAACTTTGTGATTTTGTCGATTTTACAGTTTTAACTATTTTTGAAAAATTTTCTTTTTTTATCAAATTTTCGGAAATTTTGCAAAATTTTAATTTTTTTCGATTTTTGATTTTTTAGAATTTTTGCATTTTTCTCGATTTTTTCATTTCAACAAAAATTACAATTTTCCAATTTTGTAGATTTCTTAATGTAGAGAACTTTGCGATTTTGTCAATTTCGCAGTTTTTACTATTTTGAAAAATTTAATTTTTTTATCTAGTTTCGCAAATTTTCCGAAATCTTAAATTTTTTCGATTTTTGAATTTTGGGAATTTTTGCATTTTTCTCAATTTCTTAAATTCAACAAATCTTACAATATTCCAATGTTGTCGATTTCTTTATTGAAAGAATTTTGTGTTTTTGTCGATTTTAAAGTTTTTACTATATTGAAAAAATTGTCTTATATTATCAAATTTTCGGAAATTTTGCAGAATTTTAAATTTTGTCGATTTTCGGAAATTTTTGAATTTTTCTCGATTTTTTAATTTCAACAAAACTTGCATTATTCCAATTTTGTCGTTTTCTTTATTTAGACAACTTTGAAATTTTACAGTTTAAACAGTTTTTCTTTTTTTGAAAAAATTGTATTTGTTTATCAAATTTCGGAAATTTTCCGATATTTTAATTTTTTTCGATTTTGAATTTAGGGAAGTTTAGCATTTTTCATGATATTTTTAATTCAACAAAAATTACAATTTTCCATTTTTGGCGATTTCTTAATTTATGGAACTTTATGATTTTTAAGTTTTCACAGTCTTTACTATTTTACTATTTTGAAAACATTTTCTTTTTTATCGAATTTCGCAAAGTTTCCGAAATTTTTTTTTTTTTTTTTATTTTTGAATTTTTAGAATTTTTGCATTTTTCTCGATTTTTTCATTTCAACAAAAATCACAATATTCCAATTTTGTAGATTTCTTAATTAAGAGAACTTTGTGATTTTGTCGATTTTACAGTTTTTACTATTTTGAAAAAATTTTCTTTTTGTATCAAATTTTCGGAAATTTTACAAAATTTTAATTTTTTTCGATTTTTGAATTTTCTAGAATTTTTGAATTTTTCTCGATTTTTTAATTTCAACAAAAATTACAATTTTCCAATTTTGGCGATTTCTTTATTTAAAGAGCTTTGCGATTTTTAAGTTTTTCACAGTCTTTACTATTTTAAAAAAATTAGGTTTTTTTTATCAAATTTTGGAAATTTTCCGAAATTTTAAATTTTGTCGATTGTTGAATTTTAGGAATTTTGGCATTTTTCTCGATTTTTTTATTTTTAACAAAATTTGCAATATTAAAATTTTGTCCATTTCTTTATTTATGGAACTTTGCGATTTAACAGTTTTCATAGTTTTTACAATTTTGAAAAAATTTTCTTTTTTATCGAATTTTGGAAAGCTTCCGAAATTTTTAATTTTTTTTTATTTTTGAATTTTTAGAATTTTTGCATTTTTTCGATTTTTTTATTTCAACAAAAATTACAATTTTCCAATTTTGTAGATTTCTTAATTTAGAGAACTTTGTGATTTTGTCGATTTTACAGTTTTTACTATTTTGAAAAAATTGTTTTTTTTTATCAAATTTTCGGAAATTTTCCGAAATCTTAAATTTTTTCGATTTTTGAATTTTAGGAATTTTGGCATTTTTCTCGATTTTTTAATTTCACCAAAACTTGCAATATTCCAATTTTGTCAATTTCTTTATTTAAAGAACATTGCGATTTAACAGTTTTCACAGTTTTTTCTATTTTAAAAACAATTTAATTTTTTTATCAAATTTCGGAAATTTTCCGAAATTTTTACTTTGTTCGATTATTGAATTTTGGAAATTTTTGCATTTTTCTCGATTTTTTCATTTCAACAAACAATTTTCCAATTTTGGCGGTTTCTTAATATAGAGAACTTTGCGATTTTACAGTTTAAACAGTTTTTAATATTTTGAAAAAATTTCCTTTTTTTTATTAAATTTCGGAAATTTTCCGAAATTTTAAAATTTTCCGATTTTTGAATTTCTTAAATTTTCGAATTTTTCTCGATTTTTTCATTTCAACAAAATTTACAATATTCCATTTTTGAATTAAGGGAATTTTAGCATTTTTCTTGATATTTTTAATTCAACAAAAATTACAATTTTTCAATTTTGGCGATTTCTTTATTTAAAGAGCTTTGCGATTTTTAAGTTTTCACAGTCTTTGCTATTTTGAAAAAATTTAATTTTTTTATCAAATTTCGGAAATTTTTCCAAATTTTAAATTTTGTCGATTGTTGAATTTTAGAAATTTTTTCATTTTTCCCGATTTTTTTTTTTTTTTTAATTAACAATATTCAAATTTTATCCATTTCTTTATTTAGGGAACTTTGCGAATTTACAATTTTGGAAAAATGTTCTTTTTTATCGAATTTCGGAAAGTTTCCGAAATTTTAAATTTTTTCGATTTTTGAATTTAGGGAATTTTAGCATTTTTCTTGATATTTTTAATTCAACAAAAATTAAAATTTTCCAATTTTGGCGATTTGTTTATTTGCGATTTTTAAGTTTTCACAGTCTTTACTATTTTGAAAAAATTTAATTTTTTTATCAAATTTGGGAAATTTTCCGAAATTTTAAATTTTGTCGATTGTTGAATTTTAGGAATTTTTGCATTTTTCTCGATTTTTTTATTTCTAACAAAATTTGCAATATTCAAATTTTGTCCATTTCTTTATTAAGGGAACTTTGCGATTTAAAAGTTTTCACAGTTTTTACAATTTTGAAAAAATTTTCTTTTTATCGAATTTTGGAAAGCTTCCGAAATTTTTAATTTTTTTTGATTTTTGAATTTTTGCATTTTTCTCGATTTTTTCACATCAACAAAAAATACAATTTCCCAATTTTGTAGATTTCCTAATTTAGAGAACTTTGTGATTTTGTCAATTTTACAGTCTTTACTATTTTGAAAAAATTTTCTTTTTTATCAAATATTCGGAAATTTTGCAAAATTTTAATTTTTTTTGATTTTAGAATTTTTAGAATTTTTGCATTTTTTTAGATTTTTTCATTTCAACAAAAATTACAATTTTCCAATTTTATAGATTTCTTAATTTAGAGAACTTTGCGATTTAACAGTTTTCACAGTTTTTACTATTTTTAAAAACATAAATTTTTTTATCTAATTTCGGATATTTTCCGAAATCTTAAATTTTTTCGATTTTTGAATTTTGGGAATTTTTGCATTTTTCTAGATATTTTTAATTCAACAAATTTTTCAATTTGCCAATGTCGTCGATTTCTAAACTTAGAGAAGTTTGTGATTTTGTCGATTTTACAGTTTTTACTATTTTGGAAAAATTGTTTTTTTTTATCAAATTTTGGGAAATTTTGCGAAATTTTTATATCTGTCGATTTTCGGAAATTTTTGAATTTTTCTCGTTTGTTTCATTTCAACAAAAATTAGAATATTCCTATTTTGTAGATTTCTTAATTTAAAGAACTTTGCGATTTTTAAGTTTTCACAGCTTTAACTATTTTGAAAACAATTTAATTTTTTTATCTAATTTCGGAAATTTTCCGAAATCTTAAATTTGTTCGATTTTTGAATTTCGGGAATTTTTGCATTTTCCTTGATATTTTTATTCAACAATTTTTACAGTTCTCCAATTTTTTCGATTTCTTAATTTGGAGAACTTTGTGATTTTGTCAATTTTACAGTCTTTACTATTTTGAAAAAATTTTCTTTTTTATCAAATATCCGGAAATTTTTGCAAAATTTTTATTTTTTTAGATTTTTGAATTTTTAGAATTTTTGCATTTTTCTCGATTTTTTCATTTCAACAAAAATTACAATTTTCCAATTTTGTAGATTTCTTAATTAAGAGAAATTTGCGATCTTACAGTTTTCACAGTTTTTACTATTTTGAAAAAATTTTCTTTTGTTCGGAAATTTTCCGAAATTTTAAATTTTTTCGATTTTTGAATTTTGGGAATTTTTTCATTTTTCTTGATATTTTTAATTCAACAAATTTTACAATTTTCCAATTTTGTCGATTTCTAAATTTAGAGAACTTTGTGATTTTGTCGATTTTACAGTTTTTACTATTTTGGAAAAATTGTTTTTTTTTATCAAATTTTTGGAAATTTTGCGAAATTTTAATTTTTGTAGATTTTTGGAAATCTTTGAATTTTTTTCGTTTGTTTCATTTCAACAAAAATTACAATATTCCTATTATGTAGATTTCTTAATTTAAAGAACTTTGCGATTTTTAAGTTTTCACAGCTTTTACTATTTTGAAAACAATTTAATTTTTTTATCTAATTTAGGAAATTTTCCGAAATCTTAAATTTGTTCGATTTTTGAATTTCGAGAATTTTTGTATTTTTCTTGATATTTTTATTCAACAATTTTTACAGTTCTCCAATTTTGTCGATTTCTTAATTTGGAGAACTTTGTGATTTTACAGTTTAAACAGTTTTAACTATTTTAAAAAAATTTCTTTATCTAATTTCGGAAATTTTCCGAAATCTTAAATTTTTTCGATTTTTGAATTTTATGAATTTTGGGAATTTTTGCATTTTTCTAGATATTTTTAATTCAACAAATTTTTCAATTTGCCAATGTAGTCGATTTCTAAATTTAGAGAAGTTTGTGATTTTGTCGATTGTACAGTTTTTACTATTTTGAAGAAAGTGTCTTCTTTATTAAATTTCGGAAATTTTCCGAAATCTTAAATTTTTTCGATTTTTGAATTTTGGGAATTTTGGGAATTTTTGCATTTTTCTTGATATTTTTAATTCAAGAAAAATTACAATATTCCAATTTTGGCGATTTCTTTATTAAAAGAGCTTTGCGATTTTTTAGTTTTCACAATCTTTACTATATTAAAAAAATTTAATTTTTTTAACAAATTTAGGAAATTTTCCGAAATCTTAAATTTTTTCGATTTTTGAATTTTGGGAATTTTTGCATTTTTCTTGTTATTTTGAATTCAACAAAAATTACAATTTTCCAATTTTGTAGATTTCTTAATTTAGAAAACTTTGTGATTTTGTCGATTTTACAGTTTTACATATTTTAAAAAAATGTTCTTTTTTTTATCAAATTTTCGGAAATTTTGCAAAATTTTAATTTTTTCCGATTTTTGAATTTTTAGAATTTTTGCATTTTTCTCGATTTTTTTCATTTCAACAAAAATTACAATTTTCCAATTTTGTAGATTTCTTAATTAAGAGATTTTACAGTTTTTACTGTTTTGAAAAAAATTTCTTTTGTTATCTAATTTAGGAAATTTAAAATTTTTTCGATTTTTGAATTAAGGGAATTTTAGCATTGTTCTTGATTTTTTTAATTCAACAAAAATTACAACTTTCTAATTTTGGCGATTTCTTTATTTAAAGAGCTTTGCGATTTTTAAATTTCCACAGTCTTTGCTATTTTGAAAAAATTTAATTTTTTTTATCAAATTTCGGAAATTTTTCCAAATTTTAAATTTTGTCGATTGTTGAATTTTAGGAATTTTTGCATTTTTCTCGATTTTTTTTTTTTTTTTTTAATTAACAATATTCAAATTTTGTCCATTTCTTTATTAAGGGAACTTTGCGATTTTACAGTTTTTACAATTTTGAAAAAATTTTCTTTTTATCGAATTTTGGAAAGCTTCCGAAATTTTTAATTTTTTTTGATTTTTGAATTTTTGCATTTTTCTCGATTTATTTCAACAAAAATTACAATTTTCCAATTTTGTAGATTTCTTAATTTAAAGAACTTTGCGATTTAACAGTTTTCACAGCTTTTACTATTTTGAAAACAATTTAATTTTTTTATCTAATTTCGGAAATTTTCCGAAATCTTAAGTTTTTTCGATTTTTGAATTTTTTGGGAATTTTGGGAATTTTTGCATTTTTCTAGATATTTTTAATTCAACAAATTTTTCAATTTGGCAATGTAGTCGATTTCCAAATTTAGAGAAATTTGTGATTTTGTCGATTATACTGTTTTTACTATTTTGAAGAAAGTGTCTTCTTTATTCAATTTCGGAAATTTTCCGAAAATTTAAATTTTTCAGATTTTTCAATTTTATAAATTTTTTAATTTTTCTCGATTTTTTCAGTTCAACAAAAATTACAATATTCCAATTTTTATACCCGCTACCCATAGGGTAGAAGGGTATTATGACTTAGTGCCAACAGAAAATGTATGTAACAGGCAGAAGGAGGCATCTCCGACCCCATAAAGTATATATATTCTTGATCAGCGTCAACAGCCGAGACGATATAGCCATGTCCGTCTGTCCGTCTGTCCGACTGTCCATCTGTCCGTCTGTCCGTCTGTCTGTCCGTATGAACACCTGGATCTCAGAGACTATAAGACATAGAGACACCAAATTTGGCAAAAAGGTTCCTTCATACCCTACGCAGATCAAGTTTATTTCAAAGGTTGGATGCCACGCCCCCTTCGCCCACAATAAGCATTTATCTAGAGAAAGTCAAGTTTTTTTTTATGTAAATCGCGAATAACTCCAAAAGTTCTTTGTGTAATGATGTGTAATTTGGTAACCCATCTGCGCTTGGTACTCTTAATATACCCTGTAATTTTGGTACAAATCGGATAAGTAGAACAAAAGTTATTCGTTAAATTATTTATCAAAATTGTTGTCCCCAGTGCATATGGACGTTTTAAGTGTGTGAATGACCTAGAGATATCAAATTTGGTGGCAGTATTCATTTAGGTCTTACGCAGATCAAGTTTGTTTTACATTTTTGCCACGCCCCTTTCCGCCCCCAAAAACTGTATGAACACCTGGATCTCAGAGACTATAAGACATAGAGACACCAAATTTGGCAAAAAGGTTCCTTCATACCCTACGCAGATCAAGTTTATTTCAAAAGTTGGATGCCACGCCCCCTTCGCCCACAATAAGCTTTAATCTAGAAAAAGTCAAGTTTTTTTTAATGTAAATCTCGTATAACTCCAAAAGTTCTTTGTGTAATGATGTGTAATTTGTTAACCCATCTGCGCTTGGTACTCTTAATATACCCTGTAATTGTAGAACAAAAGTTATTCGTTAAATTATTTATCAAAATTGTTGTCCCCAGTGCATATGGACGTTTTAAGTGTGTGAATGACCTAGAGATATTTGGTTGCAGTATTCATGTAGGTCTTACGCAGATCAAGTTTGTTTTACATTTTTGCCACGCCCCTTTCCGCCCCCAAAAACTGGAAAAGCCGTAATAATAGACCTAGAGCATTGAATTTTGGTATGCATAATAACAATGATAGTCTGAATGACTCCTGTGAATTTGGTTGAGATCGAATAAAAAACGAGGAAGTTATTAAAGAATCCATTTTGTATGCAACATTCACTTGCAGCTGCTCACGCTTTGTTTGTTTAGTTGACAGTGTGACCATGTCGGTGTTGTGGATTTTTTCCCGCTATTTTCAAATATATATACACAAAACACAAGTTTCAGTATATTTTTGGTATATTTGTTGTTAAAAAATCATTAAAATTTTTTTTTTTCTCTCGAAATGGGTTGCGGGTATCATACGGTCGAGCACTCTCGACTGTAGTTTTGTTACTTGTTTATATTTCTTTATTTAAAAAACTTTGCGACTTTTCAATTTTCACAATTTTAACAATTTTGAAAAAGTTCTCTTTTTTATCGAATTTCAGAAAGCTTCCGAAATTTTTATTTTTTTTTGATTTTTGAATTTTTAGAATTTTTGCATTTTTCTCGATTTTTTCATTTCAACAAAAATTACAATTTTCCAATTTTGTAAATTTCTTAATTTAGAAAACTTTGTGATTTTGTCGATTTTACAGTTTTAACTATTTTAAAAAAATTTCCTTTTTTTATCAAATTTTCGAAAATTTTGCAAAATTTTAATTTTTTTCGATTTTTGAATTTTTAGAATTTTTGCATTTTTCTCGATTTTTTTCATTTCAACAAAAATTACAATTTTGTAGATTTCTTAATTTAGAAATTTTAAATTTTTTCGATTTTTGAATTTAGGGAATTTTAGCATTTTTCTTGATATTTTTAATTCAACAAAAATTAAAATTTTCCAATTTTGGCGATTTGTTTATATGCGATTTTTAAGTTTTCCCAGTCTTTACTATTTTGAAAAAATTTAATTTTTTTTATCAAATTTCGGAAATTTTCCGAAATTTTAAATGTTGTCGATTGTTGAATTTTAGGAATTTTTGCATTTTTCTAGATTTTTTTATTTTTAACAAAATTTGCAATATTCAAATTTTGTCCATTTCTTTATTTAGGGAACTTTGCGATTTTACAGTTTTCCCAGTTTTTGCAATTTTGAAAAAATTTTCTTTTTCATCGAATTTTGGAAAGCTTCCGAAATTTTTAATTTTTTTTTGATTTTTGAATTTTTGCATTTTTCTCGATTTTTTCATTTCAACAAAAATTACAATTTTCCAATTTTGTAGATTTCTTAATTTAGAGAACTTTGTGATTTTGTGAATTTTACAGTATTTACTATTTTGAAAAACATTAATTTTTTTATCTAATTTCGGAAATTTTCCGAAATCTTAAATTTTTTCGATTTTTGAATTTTGGGAATTTTGGGAATTTTTGCATTTTTCTATATATTTTTAATTCAACAAATTTTTCAATTTGCCAATGTAGTCGATTTCTAAACTTAGAGAAGTTTGTGATTTTGTCGATTTTACAGTTTTTACTATTTTGGAAAAATTGTTTTTTTTATTATACCCGCTACCCATAGGGTAGAAGGGTATTATGACTTAGTGCCAACAGGAAATGTATGTAACAGGCAGAAAAGGGCATCTCCGACCCCATAAAGTATATATATTCTTAATCAGCGTCAACAGCCGAGACGATATAGCCATGTCCGTCTGTCCGTCTGTCCGTCTGTCTGTCCGTATGAACACCTGGATCTCAGAGACTATAAGACATAGAGACACCAAATTTGGCAAAAATGTTCCTTCATACCCTACGCAGATCAAGTTTTTTTCAAAAGTTGGATGCCACGCCCCCTTCGCCCACAATAAGCATTAATCTAGAAAAAGTCAAGTTTTTTTTTATGTAAATTGCGTATAACTCCAAAAGTTCTTTGTGTAATGATGTGTAATCTGGTTACCCATCTGCGCTTGACACTCTTAATATATCCTGTAATTTTGGTAAAAATCGGATTAGTAGAACAAAAGTTATTCGCGTAATTATTTATCAAAATTGTTGTTCCCAATGCATATGGACGTTTTAAGTGTCTGATTGACCTAGAGATATCAAATTTGGTGACAGTATTCGTGTAGGTCTTACGCAGATCAAGTTTATTTTAGATTTTTGCCACGCCCCTTTCCGCCCCCAAAAACTGTAAAAGCCGTAATAATGAACCTAGAGCATTGAATTTTGGTATGCATAATAACAATGATAGTCTGAATGACTCCTGTGAATTTGGTTGAAATCGAATGAAAAACAAGGAAGTTATTAATGAATCAATTTTATATGCAAAATTCACTTGCAGCTGCCCGCGCTTTGTTTGTTAAGTTGACAGTGTGACCATAGCGGTGTTGTGTATTTTACCCGCTATTTTCAAATATATACAAAAATTAAGTTTTAGTATATTTGGTATATTTTTTGTTAAAATATCATTTATGTTTTTTGTTTTCTCTCGAAATGGGTTGCGGGTATCATACGGTCGAGCACTCTCGACTGTAGCTTTCTTACTTGTTTTTAATCAAATTTTGGGAAATTTTTCGAAATTTTAATTTTTTTCGATTTTCGGAAATTTTTGAATTTTTCTCGTTTGTTTCATTTCAACAAAAATTACAATATTCCTATTTTGTAGATTTTTAAATTTAAAGAACTTTGCGATTTTTAAGTTTTCACAGCTTTTACTATTTTGAAAACAATTAAATTTTTATATCAAATTTCGGAAATTTTCCGAAATCTTAAATTTGTTCGATTTTTTAATTTCGGGAATTTTTGCATTTTTCTTGATATTTTTATTCAACAATTTTTACAGTTCTCCAATTTTGTCGATTTCTTAATTTGGAGAACTTTGTGATTTTGTCAATTTTACAGTCTTTACTATTTTGAAAAAATTTTCTTTTTTATCAAATATTCGGAAATTTTGCAAAATTTTAATTTTTTTCGATTTTTGAATTTTTAGAATTTTTGCACTTTTCTCGATTTTTTCATTTCAACAAAAATTACAATTTTTTAATTTTGTAGATTTCTTAATTTAGAGAACTTTGTGATTTTGTCAATTTTACAGTCTTTACTATTTTGAAAAAATTTTCTTTCTTATCAAATATTCGGAAATTTTGCAAAATTTTAATTTTTTTTCGATTTTTGAATTTTTAGAATTTTCGCATTTTTCTCGATTTTTTCATTTCAACAAAAATTACAATTTTCCAATTTTGTAGATTTCTTAATTAAGAGAACTTTGCGATCTTACAGTTTTCACAGTTTTTAATATTTTGAAAAAAATTTCTTTTGTTCGGAAATTTTACGAAATTTTAAATTATTTCGATTTTTGAATTTTGGGAATATTTTCATTTTTCTTGATATTTTTAATTCAACAAATTTAACAATTTTCCAATTTTGTCGATTTCTAAATTTAGAGAACTTTGTGATTTTGTCGATTTTACAGTTTTTACTATTTTGGAAAAATTGTTTTTTTTTATCAAATTTTTGGAAATTTTGCGAAATTTTAATTTTTGTCGATTTTTTGAAATTTTTGAATTTTTCTCGTTTGTTTCATTTCAACAAAAATTACAATATTCCTATTTTGTAGATTTTTAAATTTAAAGAACTTTGCGATTTTTAAGTTTTCACAGCTTTTACTATTTTGAAAACAATTAAATTTTTATATCAAATTTCGGAAATTTCCCGAAGTCTTAAATTTGTTAGATTTTTTAATTTCGGGAATTTTTGCATTTTTCTTGATATTTTTACAGTTCTCCAATTTTGTCGATTTCTTAATTTGGAGAACTTTGCGATTTTACAGTTTAAACAGTTTAAACTATTTTAAAAAAATTTCCTTTTTTTTATCAAGTTTCGGAAATTTTAAGAAATTTTAAATTTTTTCGATTTTTGAATTTTTAGAATTTTTGCAATTTTCTCGATTTTTTCATTTCAACAAAAATTACAATTTTTTAATTTTGTAGATTTCTTAATTTAGAGAACTTTGTGATTTTGTCAATTTTACAGTCTTTACTATTTTGAAAAAATTTTCTTTCTTATCAAATATTCGGAAATTTTCCGAAATCTTAAATTTTTTCGATTTTTGAATTTTGGGAATTTTTGCATTTTTCTAGATATTTTTAATTCAACAAATTTTTCAATTTGCCAATGTAGTCGATTTCTAAACTTAGAGAAATTTGTGATTTTGTCGATTTTACAGTTTTTACTATTTTGGAAAAATTGTTTTTTTTTTTTCAAATTTTGGGAATTTTTGCGAAATTTTAATTTTTGTCGATTTTCGGAAATTTTTGAATTTTTCTCGTTTGTTTCATTTCAACAAAAATTAGAATATTCCTATTTTGTAGATTTCTTAATTTAAAGAACTTTGCGATTTTACAGTTTTCACAGTTGTTACTATTTTGGAAAAAATTTCTTTTGTTATCAAATTTCGGAAATTTTCCGAAATTTTAAGTTTTTTCGATTTTTGAATTGAGGGAATTTTAGCATTTTTCTTGATATTTTTAATTCAACAAAAATTACAATTTTCCAATTTTGGCGATTTCTTTATTTAAAGAGCTTTGCGATTTTTAAGTTTTCACAGTCCTTACTATTTTGAAAAAATTTAATTTTTTTATCAAAATTCGGAAATTTTCCGAAATTTTAAATTTTGTCGATTGTTGAATTTTAGGAATTTTTGCATTTTTCTCAATTTTTTTATTTTAACAAAATTTACAATATTCAAAATTTGTCAATTTCTTTATTTAGGGAACTTTGCGATTTTACAGTTTTCACAGATATTACAATTTTGGAAAAATTTTCTTTTTAATTAAATTTCGAAAAATTTCCGAAATTTTTTATTTTTTTTTGATTTTTTAATTTTTAGAATTTTTGCATTTTTCTCGATTTTTTCATTTCAACAAAAACTACAATTTTCCAATTTTGTAGATTTCTTAATTTAGAAAACTTTGTGATTTTGTCGATTTTACAGTTTTAACTATTTTTGAAAAATTTTCTTTTTTTATCAAATTTTCGGAAATTTTGCAAAATTTTAATTTTTTTCGATTTTTAAATTTTTAGAATTTTTGCATTTTTCTCGATTTTTTTCATTTCAACAAAAATTACAATTTTCCAATTTTGTAGATTTCTTAATTTAGAGAACTTTGCGATTTTACAGTTTTCACAGTTGTTACTATTTTGGTAAAAATTTCTTTTGTTTCAAATTTCGGAAATTTTAAATTTTTTCGATTTTTGAATTTAGGGAATTTTAGGATTTTTTCTTGATATTTTTAATTCAAGAAAAATAACAATTTTCCAATGTTGGAATGGACATTTTCCGAAATCTTAAATATTTTGATTTTTGAATTTTGGGAATTTTTGCTTTTTTCTTGATATTTTTAATTCAACAAATTTTACAATTTTCCAATTTTGTCGATTTCTAAATTTAGAGAACTTTGTGATTTTGTCGATTTTACAGTTTTCACTATTTTGGAAAAATTGTTTTTTTTTATCAAATTTTGCGAAATTTTAATTTTTGTCGATTTTCGGAAATTTTTGAATTTTTCTCGTTTGTTTCATTTCAACAAAAATTACAATATTCCTATTTTGTAGATTTTTAAATTTAAAGAACTTTGCGATTTTTAAGTTTTCACAGCTTTTACTATTTTGAAAACAATTTAATTTTTTTATCTAATTTCGGAAATTTTCCGAAATCTTAAGTTTTTTAGATTTTTGAATTTTTTGGGAATTTTGTGAATTTTTGCATTTTTCTAGATATTTTTAATTCAACAAATTTTTCAATTTGGCAATGTAGTCGATTTCCAAATTTAGAGAAGTTTGTGATTTTGTAGATTATACTGTTTTTACTATTTTGAAGAAAGTGTCTTCTTTATTCAATTTCGGAAATTTTCCGAAAATTTAAATTTTTCAGATTTTTGAATTTCTTAAATTTTTCTCGATTTTTTCAGTTCAACAAAAATTACAATATTCCAATTTTTTATATTTCTTTATTTAAAAAACTTTGCGACTTTTCAATTTTCACAATTTTAGTAATTTTGAAAAAGTTTTCTTTTTTATCGAATTTCAGAAAGCTTCCGAAATTTTTATTTTTTTTTGATTTTTGAATTTTTAGAATTTTTGCATTTTTCTCGATTTTTTCATTTCAACAAAAATTACAATTTTCCAATTTTGTAAATTTCTTAATTTAGAAAACTTTGTGATTTTGTCGATTTTACAGTTTTAACTATTTTAAAAAAATTTCCTTTTTTTATCAAATTTTCGGAAATTTTGCAAAATTTTAATTTTTTTCGATTTTTGAATTTTTAGAATTTTTGCATTTTGCTCGATTTTTTTCATTTCAACAAAAATTACAATTTTCCAATTTTGTAGATTTCTTAATTTAGAAGTTTTAAATTTTTTTCGATTTTTGAATTTAGGGAATTTTAGCATTTTTCTTGATATTTTTAATTCAACAAAAATTAAAATTTTCCAATTTTGGCGATTTGTTTATTTGCGATTTTCAAGTTTTCACAGTCTTTACTATTTTGAAAAAATTTAATTTTTTTATCAAATTTCGGAAATTTTTCGAAATTTTAAATGTTGTCGATTGTTGAATTTTAGGAATTTTTGCATTTTTCTCGACTTTTTTATTTTCAACAAAATTTGCAATATTCAAATTTTGTCCATTTCTTTATTTAGGGAACTTTGCGATTTTACAGTTTTCCCAGTTTTTGCAATTTTGAAAAAATTTTCTTTTTCATCGAATTTTGGAAAGCTTCCGAAATTTTTAATTTTTTTTTGATTTTTGAATTTTTGCATTTTTCTCGATTTTTTCATTTCAACAAAAATTACAATTTTCCAATTTTGTAGATTTCTTAATTTAGAGAACTTTGTGATTTTGTCAATTTTACAGTATTTACTATTTTGAAAAAGTTTTCTTTTTTATCAAATATTCGGAAATTTTGCAAAATTTTAATTTTTTTTTATTTTTAGAATTTTTGCATTTTTCTCGATTTTTTCATTTCAACAAAAATTACAATTTTCCAATTTTGTAAATTTCTTAATTTAGAAAACTTTGTGATTTTGTCGATTTTACAGTTTTAACTATTTTAAAAAAATTTCCTTTTTTTATCAAATTTTCGAAAATTTTGCAAAATTTTAATTTTTTTCGATTTTTGAATTTTTAGAATTTTTGCATTTTTCTCGATTTTTTTCATTTCAACAAAAATTACAATTTTGTAGATTTCTTAATTTAGAAATTTTAAATTTTTTCGATTTTTGAATTTAGGGAATTTTAGCATTTTTCTTGATATTTTTAATTCAACAAAAATTAAAATTTTCCAATTTTGGCGATTTGTTTATATGCGATTTTTAAGTTTTCCCAGTCTTTACTATTTTGAAAAAATTTAATTTTTTTTATCAAATTTCGGAAATTTTCCGAAATTTTAAATGTTGTCGATTGTTGAATTTTAGGAATTTTTGCATTTTTCTAGATTTTTTTATTTTTAACAAAATTTGCAATATTCAAATTTTGTCCATTTCTTTATTTAGGGAACTTTGCGATTTTACAGTTTTCCCAGTTTTTGCAATTTTGAAAAAATTTTCTTTTTCATCGAATTTTGGAAAGCTTCCGAAATTTTTAATTTTTTTTTGATTTTTGAATTTTTGCATTTTTCTCGATTTTTTCATTTCAACAAAAATTACAATTTTCCAATTTTGTAGATTTCTTAATTTAGAGAACTTTGTGATTTTGTGAATTTTACAGTATTTACTATTTTGAAAAACATTAATTTTTTTATCTAATTTCGGAAATTTTCCGAAATCTTAAATTTTTTCGATTTTTGAATTTTGGGAATTTTGGGAATTTTTGCATTTTTCTATATATTTTTAATTCAACAAATTTTTCAATTTGCCAATGTAGTCGATTTCTAAACTTAGAGAAGTTTGTGATTTTGTCGATTTTACAGTTTTTACTATTTTGGAAAAATTGTTTTTTTTATTATACCCGCTACCCATAGGGTAGAAGGGTATTATGACTTAGTGCCAACAGGAAATGTATGTAACAGGCAGAAAAGGGCATCTCCGACCCCATAAAGTATATATATTCTTAATCAGCGTCAACAGCCGAGACGATATAGCCATGTCCGTCTGTCCGTCTGTCTGTCCGTATGAACACCTGGATCTCAGAGACTATAAGACATAGAGACACCAAATTTGGCAAAAATGTTCCTTCATACCCTACGCAGATCAAGTTTATTTCAAAAGTTGGATGCCACGCCCCCTTCGCCCACAATAAGCATTAACCTAGAAAAAGTCAAGTTTTTTTTTATGTAAATTGCGTATAACTCCAAAAGTTCTTTGTGTAATGATGTGTAATCTGGTAACCCATCTGCGCTTGACACTCTTAATATATCCTGTAATTTTGGTAAAAATCGGATTAGTAGAACAAAAGTTATTCGCGTAATTATTTATCAAAATTGTTGTTCCCAATGCATATGGACGTTTTAAGTGTCTGATTGACCTAGAGATATCAAATTTGGTGACAGTATTCATGTAGCTCTTACGCAGATCAAGTTTGTTTTAGATTTTTGCCACGCCCCTTTCCGCCCCCAAAAACTGTAAAAGCCGTAATAATGAACCTAGAGCATTGAATTTTGGTATGCATAATAACAATGATAGTCTGAATGACTCCTGTGAATTTGGTTGAAATCGAATGAAAAACAAGGAAGTTATTAATGAATCAATTTTATATGCAAAATTCACTTGCAGCTGCCCGCGCTTTGTTTGTTAAGTTGACAGTGTGACCATAGCGGTGTTGTGTATTTTACCCGCTATTTTCAAATATATACAAAAATTAAGTTTTAGTATATTTGGTATATTTTTTGTTAAAATATCATTTATGTTTTTTGTTTTCTCTCGAAATGGGTTGCGGGTATCATACGGTCGAGCACTCTCGACTGTAGCTTTCTTACTTGTTTTTAATCAAATTTTGGGAAATTTTTCGAAATTTTAATTTTTTTCGATTTTCGGAAATTTTTGAATTTTTCTCGTTTGTTTCATTTCAACAAAAATTACAATATTCCTATTTTGTAGATTTTTAAATTTAAAGAACTTTGCGATTTTTAAGTTTTCACAGCTTTTACTATTTTGAAAACAATTAAATTTTTATATCAAATTTCGGAAATTTTCCGAAATCTTAAATTTGTTCGATTTTTGAATTTCGGGAATTTTTGCATTTTTCTTGATATTTTTATTCAACAATTTTTACAGTTCTCCAATTTTGTCGATTTCTTAATTTGGAGAACGTTGTGATTTTGTCAATTTTACAGTCTTTACTATTTTGAAAAAATTTTCTTTTTTATCAAATATTCGGAAATTTTGCAAAATTTTAATTTTTTTCGATTTTTGAATTTTTAGAATTTTTGCACTTTTCTCGATTTTTTCATTTCAACAAAAATTACAATTTTTTAATTTTGTAGATTTCTTAATTTAGAGAACTTTGTGATTTTGTCAATTTTACAGTCTTTACTATTTTGAAAAAATTTTCTTTCTTATCAAATATTCGGAAATTTTGGAAAATTTTAATTTTTTTTCGATTTTTGAATTTTTAGAATTTTTGCATTTTTCTCGATTTTTTCATTTCAACAAAAATTACAATTTTCCAATTTTGTAGATTTCTTAATTAAGAGAACTTTGCGATCTTACAGTTTTCACAGTTTTTACTATTTTAAAAAAAATTTCTTTTGTTCGGAAATTTTACGAAATTTTAAATTATTTCGATTTTTGAATTTTGGGAATATTTTCATTTTTCTTGATATTTTTAATTCAACAAATTTTACAATTTTCCAATTTTGTCGATTTCTAAATTTAGAGAACTTTGTGATTTTGTCGATTTTACAGTTTTTACTATTTTGGAAAAATTGTTTTTTTTTTATCAAATTTTGGGAAATTTTGCGAAATTTTAATTTTTGTCGATTTTTGGAAATTTTTGAATTTTTCTCGTTTGTTTCATTTCAACAAAAATTACAATATTCCTATTTTGTAGATTTTTAAATTTAAAGAACTTTGCGATTTTTAAGTTTTCACAGCTTTTACTATTTTGAAAACAATTAAATTTTTATATCAAATTTCGGAAATTTCCCGAAGTCTTAAATTTGTTAGATTTTTGAATTTCGGGAATTTTTGCATTTTTCTTGATATTTTTACAGTTCTCCAATTTTGTCGATTTCTTAATTTGGAGAGCTTTGCGATTTTACAGTTTTCACAGTTGTTACTATTTTGGAAAAAATTTCTTTTGTTATCAAATTTCGGAAATTTTCCGAAATTTTAAGTTTTTTCGATTTTTGAATTAAGGGAATTTTAGCATTTTTCTCGATTTTTTCATTTCAACAAAAACTACAATTTTCCAATTTTGTAGATTTCTTAATTTAGAAAACTTTGTGATTTTGTCGATTTTACAGTTTTAACTATTTTTGAAAAATTTTCTTTTTTTATCAAATTTTCGGAAATTTTGCAAAATTTTAATTTTTTTCGATTTTTAAATTTTTAGAATTTTTGCATTTTTCTCGATTTTTTTCATTTCAACCAAAATTACAATTTTCCAATTTTGTAGATTTCTTAATTTAGAGAACTTTGCGATTTAACAGTTTTCACAGTTGTTACTATTTTGGTAAAAATTTCTTTTGTTATCAAATTTCGGAAATTTTAAATTTTTTCGATTTTTGAATTTAGGGAATTTTAGCATTTTTCTTGATATTTTTAATTCAAGAAAAATAACAATTTTCCAATGTTGGAATGGACATTTTCCGAAATCTTAAATTTTTCGATTTTTGAATTTTGGGAATTTTTGCTTTTTTCTTGATATTTTTAATTCAACAAATTTTACAATTTTCCAATTTTGTCGATTTCTAAATTTAGAGAACTTTGTGATTTTGTCGATTTTACAGTTTTCACTATTTTGGAAAAATTGTTTTTTTTTATCAAATTTTGCGAAATTTTAATTTTTGTCGATTTTCGGAAATTTTTGAATTTTTCTCGTTTGTTTCATTTCAACAAAAATTAGAATATTCTTATTATGTAGATTTCTAAATTTTAAGAACTTTGCGATTTTTAAGTTTTCACAGCTTTTACTATTTTGAAAACAATTTAATTTTTTTATCTAATTTCGGAAATTTTCCGAAATCTTAAGTTTTTTAGATTTTTGAATTTTTTGGGAATTTTGTGAATTTTTGCATTTTTCTAGATATTTTTAATTCAACAAATTTTTCAATTTGGCAATGTAGTCGATTTCCAAATTTAGAGAAGTTTGTGATTTTGTCGATTATACTGTTTTTACTATTTTGAAGAAAGTGTCTTCTTTATTCAATTTCGGAAATTTTCCGAAAATTTAAATTTTTCAGATTTTTGAATTTCTTAAATTTTTCTCGATTTTTTCAGTTCAACAAAAATTACAATATTCCAATTTTTTATATTTCTTTATTTAAAAAACTTTGCGACTTTTCAATTTTCACAATTTTAGTAATTTTGAAAAAGTTTTCTTTTTTATCGAATTTCAGAAAGCTTCCGAAATTTTTATTTTTTTTTGATTTTTGAATTTTTAGAATTTTTGCATTTTTCTCGATTTTTTCATTTCAACAAAAATTACAATTTTCCAATTTTGTAAATTTCTTAATTTAGAAAACTTTGTGATTTTGTCGATTTTACAGTTTTAACTATTTTAAAAAAATTTCCTTTTTTTATCAAATTTTCGGAAATTTTGCAAAATTTTAATTTTTTTCGATTTTTGAATTTTTAGAATTTTTGCATTTTGCTGGATTTTTTTCATTTCAACAAAAATTACAATTTTCCAATTTTGTAGATTTCTTAATTTAGAAGTTTTAAATTTTTTCGATTTTTGAATTTAGGGAATTTTAGCATTTTTCTTGATATTTTTAATTCAACAAAAATTAAAATTTTCCAATTTTGGCGATTTGTTTATTTGCGATTTTCAAGTTTTCACAGTCTTTGAAAACATTTAATTTTTTTATCAAATTTCGGAAATTTTTCGAAATTTTAAATGTTGTCGATTGTTGAATTTTAGGAATTTTTGCATTTTTCTCGACTTTTTTATTTTTAACAAAATTTGCAATATTCAAATTTTGTCCATTTCTTTATTTAGGGAACTTTGCGATTTTACAGTTTTCCCAGTTTTTGCAATTTTGAAAAAATTTTCTTTTTCATCGAATTTTGGAAAGCTTCCGAAATTTTTAATTTTTTTTTGATTTTTGAATTTTTGCATTTTTCTCGATTTTTTCATTTCAACAAAAATTACAATTTTCCAATTTTGTAGATTTCTTAATTTAGAGAACTTTGTGATTTTGTCAATTTTACAGTATTTACTATTTTGAAAAAGTTTTCTTTTTTATCAAATATTCGGAAATTTTGCAAAATTTTATTTTTTTTCGATTTTCGAATTTTTTGAATTTTTGCATTTTTCTCGATTTTTTCATTTCAACAAAAATTACAATTTTCCAATTTTATAGATTTCTTAGTTTAGAGAACTTTGCGATTTAACAGTTTTCACAGTTTTTACTATTTTGAAAAACATTAATTTTTTTATCTAATTTCGGAAATTTTCCGAAATCTTAAATTTATTCGATTTTTGAATTTTGGGAACTTTGGGAATTTTTGCATTTTTCTAGATATTTTTTATTCAACAAATTTTTCAATTTGCCAATGTAGTCGATTTCTAAACTTAGAGAAGTTTGTGATTTTGTCGATTTTACAGTTTTTACTATTTTGGAAAAATTGTTTTTTTTTATCAAATTTTGTGAAATTTTTCGAAATTTTAATTTTTGTCGATTTTCGGAAATTTTTCAATTGTTCTCGTTTGTTTCATTTCAACAAAAATTAGAATATTCCTATTTTGTAGATTTCTTAATTTAAAGAACTTTACGATTTTTAAGTTTTCACAGCTTTTACTATTGTGAAATTAATTTAATTTTTTTATCAAATTTCGGAAATTTTCCGAAATCTTAAATTTGTTCGATTTTTGAATTTCGGGAATTTTTGCATTTTTCTTGATATTTTTATTCAACAATTTTTACAGTTCTCCAATTTTGTCGATTTCTTAATTTTGAGAACTTTGTGATTTTGTCAATTTTACAGTCTTTACTATTTTGAAAAAATTTTCTTTTTTGTCAAATAATCGGAAATTTTGCAAAATTTTAATTTTTTTCGATTTTTGAATTTTTAGAATTTTAGCATTTTTCTCGATTTTTTCATTTCAACAAAAATTTCAATGTTCCAATTTTGTAGATTTCTTAATTTAGAGAACTTTGTGATTTTGTCAATTTTACAGTCTTTACTATTTTGAAAAAAATTTCTTTTGTTCGGAAATTTTCCGAAATTTTAAATTTTTCGATTTTTGAATTTTGGGAATTTTTTCATTTTTCTTGATATTTTTAATTCAACAAATTTTACAATTTTCCAATTTTGTCGATTTCTAAATTTAGAGAACTTTGTGATTTTGTCGATTTTACAGTTTTTACTATTTTGGAAAAATTGTTTTTTTTATCAAATTTTGGGAAATTTTGCGAAATTTTAATTTTTGTCAATTTTTGAATTTTTCTCGTTTGTTTCATTTCAACAAAAATTACAATATTCCTATTTTGTAGATTTTTAAATTTAAAGAACGTTGCGATTTTTAAGTTTTCACAGCTTTTACTATTTTTAAAACAATTTAATTTTTTTATCAAATTTCGGAAATTTTCCGAAATCTTAAATTTGTTCGATTTTTGAATTTCGGGAATTTTTGCATTTTTCTTGATATTTTTATTCAACAATTTTTACAGTTCTCCAATTTTGTCGATTTCTTAATTTGGAGAGCTTTGTGATTTCACAGTTTAAACAGTTTAAACTATTTTAAAAAAATTTCCTTTTTTTTATCAAGTTTCGGAAATTTTAAGAAATTTTAAATTTTTTCGATTTTTGAATTTTTAGAATTTTTGCATTTATCTCGATTTTTTCATTTCAAGAAAAATTACAATTTTCCAATTTTGTAGATTTCTTAGTTTAGAGAACTTTTCGATTTAACAGTTTTCACTGTTTTTACTATTTTGAAAAACATTAATTTTTTTATCTAATTTCGGAAATTTTCCGAAATCTTAAATTTGTTCGATTTTTGAATTTCGAGAATTTTTGCATTTTTCTTGATATTTTTCTTCAACAAATTTTACAGTTCTCCAATTTTGTCGATTTCTTAATTTGGAGAGCTTTGTGATTTTACAGTTAAAACAATTTTTACTATTTTGAAAAAATTTCCTTTTTTTTATCAAGTTTCGGAATTTTAAGAAATTCTAAATTTTTTCGATTTTTGAATTTTTAGAATTTTTTAATTTTTTTCGATTTTTTCATTTCAACAAAAATTACAATTTTCCAATTTTGTTGATTTCTTTATTTTAAGAGCTTTGCGATTTTAAAGTTTTTACAGTTTTTACAATTTTGAAAATATTAATTTTTTTATCTAATTTCGGAAATTTTCCGAAATATTAAAATTTTTCGACTTTTGAATTATGGAAATTTTTGCATTTTTCTTGATATTTTTATTCAACAAAAATTACAATTTTCCAATTTTGGCGATTTCTTTTTTTAAAGAACTTTTTGATTTTGTCGATTTTACTGTTTTTACCATTTTGGAAAAAATTTCTTTTGTTATCAAATTTCGGAAATTTTCAATTTTTTCGGGAATTAAGGGAATTTTAGCATTTTTCTTGATATTTTTAATTCAAAAAAAATTACAATTTTCCAACTTTTGCGATTTCTTTATTAAAAGAGCTTTGCGATTTTTAAGTTTTCACAATCGTAACTATTTTGAAAAAATTTAATTTTTTGATCAAATTTCGGAAATTTTTCCATATTTTAAATTTTGTCGATTGTTGAATTTTAGGATTTTTTGCATTTTTCTCGATTTTTTTTTTTAACAAAATTTACAATATTCAAAATTTGTCAATTTCTTTATTTAGGGAACTTTGCGATTTTACAGTTTTCACAGTTTTTACAATTTTGGAAAAATTTTCTTTTTTATCAAATTTCGAAAAATTTCCGAAATTTTTAATTTTTTTTGATTTTTGAATTTTTAGAATTTTTGCATTTTTCTCGATTTTTTCATTTCAACAAAAATTACAATTTTCCAATTTTGTAGATTTCTAAATTAAGAGAAGTTTGTGATTTTGTCGATTTAACAGTTTTTACTATTTTGAAAAACTTATCTTTTTTTATCAAATTTTGTGAAATTTTTAAATTTAGGGAATTTTAGCATTTTTCTTGATATTTTTAATTCAAGAAAAATAACAATTTTCCAATTTTGGAATGGAAATTTTCCGAAATCTTAAATTTTTTCGATTTTTGAATTTTGGGTATTTTTGCATTTTTCTTGATATTTTTAATTCAACAAATTTTACAATTTTCCAATTTTGTCGATTTACAAATTTAGAGAAGTTTGTGATTTTGTCGATTATACTGTTTTTACTATTTTGAAGAAAGTGTCTTCTTTATTCAATTTAGGAAATTTTCCGAAAATTTAAATTTTTCAGATTTTTGAATTTTTAAAATTTTTGAATTTTTCTCGATTTTTTCATTTCAACAAAAATTACAATATTCCAATTTTGTAGATTTCTAAATTTAAAAAACTTTGTGATTTTTAAGTTTTCACAGTCTATGCTATTTTGAAAAAAAATTTTTTTGTTATCAAATTTCGAAAATTTTCGGAAATTTTAAATTTTTTTCGATTTTTGAATTTAGTTAATTTTAGCATTTTTCTTGATATTTTTAATTCAACAAAAATTACAATTTTCCAATTTTGGCGATTTCTTTATTAAAAGAGCTTTGCGATTTTTAAGTTTTCACAGTCTTTACTATTTGGAAAAAATTTAATTTTTTTATCAAATTTCGGAAATTTTCCGAAATTTTAAATTTTGTCGATTGTTGAATTTTAGGAACTTTTGCATTTTTCTCAATTTTTTTATTTTTAAAAAAATTTACAATATTCAAATTTTGTCCATTTCTTTATTTATGGAACTTTGCGATTTTACAGCTTTCACAGTTTTTACAATTTTGGAAAAATTTTCTTTTTTATCGAATTTCGGAAAGTTTCCGAAATTTTTAATTTTTTTTGATATTTGAATTTTTGCATTTTTCTCGATTTTTTCATTTCAACAAAAATTACAATTTTCCAATTTTGTAGATTTCTTAATTTAGAGAACTTTGTGATTTTGTCAATTTTACAGTCTTTGCTATTTTGAAAAAAATTTCTTTTTTATCAAATATTCGGAAATTTTGCAAAATTTTAATTTTTTTCGATTTTTAAATTTTTAGAATTTTTGCATTTTTTTAGATTTTTTCATTTCAACAAATATTACAATTTTAAAATTTTGTAGATTTCTTAATTTAGAGAACTTTGTGATTTTGTCAATTTCGCAGTTTTTACTATTCTGAAAAATTTTATTTTTTTATCTAATTTCGGAAATTTTCCGAAATCTTGAATTTTTTCGATTTTTGAATTTTGGGAATCTTAGCATTTTTCTTGATATTTTTAATTCAACAAATTTTCAAATTTTCCAATTTTGTCGATTTCTTAATTTTGAGAACTTTGTGATTTTGTCGATTTTACAGTTTTTACTATTTTGAAAAAATTTAATTTTTCTATCAAATTTCGGAAATTTTCCGAAATTTTTATTTTTTTTTTGATTTTTTAATTTTTGAATTTTTCTCGATTTTTTCATTTCAACAAAAATTACAATTTTCCAATTTTGGCGATTTCTTTATTTAAAGAGCTTTGCGAATTTTAAGTTTTCACAGTCTTTACTATTTTGAAAAAATTTAATTTTTTTATCAAATTTCGTTAATTTTTTCGATTTTTGAATTAAGGGAATTTTAGCATTTTTCTCAATTTTTTTTATTTATAACAAAAATTACAATATTCAAATTTTGTCTATTTCTTTATTTAGGGAACTTTGCGATTTTACAGTTTTCGCAGTTTTAACAATTTTGGAAAAATTTTCTTTTTTATCAAATTTCGGAAAGTTTCCAAAAGTTTTTATTTTTTTTTTATTTTTGAATTTTTAGAATTTTTGCATTTTTCTCGATTTTTTAATTTCAACAAAAATTATAATTTTCAAATATTTTAGATTTCTTAATTAAGAGAACTTTGTGATTTTGTCGATTTTACAGTTTTTACTATTTTGAAAAATTTTTTTTTTTTTATCAAAATTTCAAAAGTTTTGCAAAATTTTAATTTTTATCGATTTTTGAATTTTTGGAATTTTTTTAATTTTTCTCGATTTTTTAATTTTAACAAAAATTACAATTCTCCAATTTTGTAGATTTCTTAATTTAGAGAACTTTGCGATTTTACAGTTTTTACAGTTTTTACTATTTTGAAAAAAAATTTTTTTGTTATCAAATTTCGAAAATTTTCGGAAATTTTAAATGTTTTTCGATTTTTGAATTTAGTTAATTTTAGCATTTTTCTTGATATTTTTAATTCAACAAAAATTACAATTTTCCAATTTTGGCGATTTCTTTATTAAAAGAGCTTTGCGATTTTTAAGTTTTCACAGTCTTTACTATTTGGAAAAAATTTAATTTTTTTATCAAATATCGGAAATTTTCCGAAATTTTAAATTTTGTCGATTGTTGAATTTTAGGAACTTTTGCATTTTTCTCAATTTTTTTATTTTTAAAAAAATTTACAATATTCAAATTTTGTCCATTTCTTTATTTATGGAACTTTGCGATTTAACAGTTTTCACAGTTTTTACTATTTTGAAAAACATTAATTTTTTTATCTAATTTCGAAAATTTTCGGAAATTTTAAATTTTTTTCGATTTTTGAATTTTGGGAATTTTTTCATTTTTCTTGATATTTTTAATTCAACAAATTTTACAATTTTCCAATTTTGTCGATTTCTAAATTTAGAGAACTTTGTGATTTTGTCGATTTTACAGTTTTTACTATTTTGCAAAAATTGTTTTTTTTTATCAAATTTTGGGAAATTTTGCGAAATTTTAATTTTTGTCGATTTTTGGAAATTTTTGAATTTTTCTCGTTTGTTTCATTTCAACAAAAATTACAATATTCCTATTTTGTAGATTTTTAAATTTAAAGAACGTTGCGATTTTTAAGTTTTCACAGCTTTTACTATTTTTAAAACAATTTAATTTTTTTATCAAATTTCGGAAATTTTCCGAAATCTTAAATTTGTTCGATTTTTGAATTTCGGGAATTTTTGCATTTTTCTTGATATTTTTATTCAACAATTTTTACAGTTCTCCAATTTTGTCGATTTCTTAATTTGGAGAGCTTTGTGATTTTACAGTTTAAACAGTTTAAACTATTTTAAAAAAATTTCCTTTTTTTTATCAAGTTTCGGAAATTTTAAGAAATTTTAAATTTTTTCGATTTTTGAATTTTTAGAATTTTCGCATTTATCTCGATTTTTTCATTTCAAGAAAAATTACAATTTTCCAATTTTGTAGATTTCTTAGTTTAGAGAACTTTGCGATTTAGCAGTTTTCACTGTTTTTAATATTTTGAAAAACATTAATTTTTTTTATCTAATTTCGGAAATTTTCCGAAATCTTAAATTTGTTCGATTTTTGAATTTCGAGAATTTTTGCATTTTTCTTGATATTTTTATTCAACAAATTTTACAGTTCTCCAATTTTGTCGATTTCTTAATTTGGAGAGCTTTGTGATTTTACAGTAAAAACAATTTTTACTATTTTGAAAAAATTTCCTTTTTTTTATCAAGTTTCGGAATTTTAAGAAATTCTAAATTTTTTCGATTTTTGAATTTTTAGAATTTTTTAATTTTTTTCGATTTTTTCATTTCAACAAAAATTACAATTTTCCAATTTTGTAGATTTCTTTATTTTAAGAGCTTTGCGATTTTAAAGTTTTAACAGTTTTTACAATTTTGAAAATATTTAATTTTTTTATCTAATTTCGGAAATTTTCCGAAATCTTAAAATTTTTCGACTTTTGAATTTTGGGAATTTTTGCATTTTTCTTGATATTTTTATTCAACAAAAATTACAATTTTCCAATTTTGGCGATTTCTTTTTTTAAAGAACTTTTTGATTTTGTCGATTTTACTGTTTTTACCATTTTGGAAAAAATTTCTTTTGTTATCAAATTTCGGAAATTTTCAATTTTTTCGATTTTTGAATTAAGGGAATTTTAGCATTTTTCTTGATATTTTTAATTCAAGAAAAATTACAATTTTCCAACTTTTGCGATTTCTTTATTAAAAGAGCTTTGCGATTTTTAAGTTTTCACAATCTTTACTATTTTGAAAAAATTTAATTTTTTGATCAAATTTCTGAAATTTTTCCAAATTTTAAATTTTGTCGATTGTTGAATTTTAGGATTTTTTGCATTTTTCTCGATTTTTTTTTTTTAACAAAATTTACAATATTCAAAATTTGTCAATTTCTTTATTTAGGGAACTTTGCGATTTTACAGTTTTCACAGTTTTTACAATTTTGGAAAAATTTTCTTTTTTATCAAATTTCGAAAAATTTCCGAAATTTTTAATTTTTTTTGATTTTTGAATTTTTAGAATTTTTCTCGATTTTTTCATTTCAACAAAAATTACAATATTCCAATTTTGTAGATTTCTAAATTTAAAAAACTTTGTGATTTTTAAGTTTTCACAGTCTATGCTATTTTGAAAAAAAATTTTGTTGTTATCAAATTTCGAAAATTTTCGGAAATTTTAAATTTTTTTCGATTTTTGAATTTAGTTAATTTTAGCATTTTTCTTGATATTTTTAATTCAACGAAAATTACAATTTTCCAATTTTGGCGATTTCTTTATTAAAAGAGCTTTGCGATTTTTAAGTTTTCACAGTCTTTACTATTTGGAAAAAATTTAATTTTTTTATCAAATTTCGGAAATTTTCCGAAATTTTAAATTTTGTCGATTGTTGAATTTTAGGAACTTTTGCATTTTTCTCAATTTTTTTATTTTTAAAAAAATTTACAATATTCAAATTTTGTCCATTTCTTTATTTATGGAACTTTGCGATTTTACAGTTTTCACAGTTTTTACAATTTTGGAAAAATTTTCTTTTTTATCGAATTTCGGAAAGTTTCCGAAATTTTTAATTTTTTTTGATTTTTGAATTTTTGCATTTTTCTCGATTTTTTCATTTCAACAAAAATTAAAATTTTCCAATTTTTTAGATTTCTTAATTTAGAGAACTTTGCGATTTTGTCAATTTTACAGTCTTTGCTATTTTGAAAAAATTTTCTTTTTTTTTATCAAATATTCGGAAATTTTGCAAAATTTCAATTTTTTTCGATTTTTTAATTTTTAGAATTTTTGCATTTTTTTCGATTTTTTCATTTCAACAAATATTACAATTTTCCAATTTTGTAGATTTCTTAATTTAGAGAACTTTGTGATTTTGTCAATTTCACAGTTTTTACTATTTTGAAAAATTTAATTTTTTTATCTAATTTCGGAAATTTTCCGAAATCTTGAATTTTTTAGATTTTTGAATTTTGGGAATCTTAGCATTTTTCTTGATATTTTTAATTCAACAAATTTTCAAATTTTCCAATTTTGTCGATTTCTTAATTTTGAGAACTTTGTGATTTTGTCGATTTTACAGTTTTTACTATTTTGAAAAAATTTAATTTTTCTATCAAATTTCGGAAATTTTCCGAAATTTTTAATTTTTTTTGATTTTTTAATTTTTGAATTTTTCTCGATTTTTTCATTTCAACAAAATTTACAATTTTTCAATTTTGTAGATTTTTTAATTTAGAAAACTTTGTGATTTTGTCGATTTTACAGTTTTAACTGTTTTGAAAAAATTTTCTTTTTTTATCAAATTTTCGGAAATTTTGCAAAATTTTAATTTTTTTCGATTTTTGAATTTTTAGAATTTTTGCATTTTTCTCGATTTTTTTCATTTCAACAAAAATTACAATTTTCCAATTTTGAAGATTTCTTAATTTAGGGAACTTTGCGATTTTACAGTTTTCACAGTTGTTACTATTTTGGAAAAATTTTCTTTTGTTATCAAATTTCGGAAATTTTCAATTTTTTCGATTTTTGAATTTAGGGAATTTTAGCATTTTTCTTGATAGTTTTAATTCAACAAAATTTACAATTTTCCAATTTTTGCGATTTATTTATTTAAAGAGCTTTGCGATTTTTAAGTTTTCACAGTCTTTACTATTTTGAAAATATTAAATTTTTTTATCAAATTTCGGAAATTTTCCGAAATTTTAAATTTTGTCGATTGTTGAATTTTGGAATTTTTGCATTTTTCTCGATTTTTTTTTTTTTGTTTAAATTAACAACATTCAAATTTTGTCCATTTCTTTATTTAGGGAACTTTGCGACTTTACTGTTTTTACAATTTTGGAAAAATTTTCTTTTTTATAAAATTTCGGAAAATTTTCGAAATTTTTAATTTTTTTTGATTTTTGAATTTTTAGAATTTTTGCATTTTTCTCGATTTTTTTATTTTAACAAAAATTACAATTTTCCAATTTTGTAGATTTCTAAATTAAGAGAAGTTTGTGATTTTGTCGATTATACAAATTTTATTATTTTGAAGAAAATGTCTTCTTTATTCAATTTCGGAAATTTTCCGAAATTTTTAATTTTTCCGATTTTTGAATTTCTTAAATTTTTGAATTTTTCTCGATTTTTTCATTTTAACAAAAATTACAATTCTCCAATTTTGTAGATTTCTTAATTTAGAGAACTTTGCGATTTTACAGTTTTTACTATTTTGAAAAAAATTTCTTTTGTTATCAAATTTCGGAAATTTTAAATTTTTTCGATTTTTGAATTAACGGAATTTTAGCATTTTTCTTGATATTTTTAATTCAACAAAAATTACAATTTTCCAATTTTGGCGATTTCTTTATTTAAAGAGCTTTGCGAATTTTAAGTTTTCACAGTCTTTACTATTTTGAAAAAATTTAATTTTTTTATCAAATTTCGGAAATTTTCCGAAATTTTAAATTTTGTCGATTGTTGAATTTTAGGAATTTTTGCATTTTTCTAGATTTTTTTATTTTTAAAAAAATTTACAATATTAAAATTTTGTTTCTTTATTTATGGAACTTTGCGATTTTACAGTTTTCACAGTTTTTACAATTTTGGAAAAATTTTCTTTTTTATCGAATTTCGGAAAGTTTCCGAAATTTTTAATTTTTTTTGATTTTTGAATTTTTGCATTTTTCTCGATTTTTTCATTTCAACAAAAATTAAAATTTTCCAATTTTTTAGATTTCTTAATTTAGAGAACTTTGCGATTTTGTCAATTTTACAGTCTTTGCTATTTTGAAAAAATTTTCTTTTTTATCAAATATTCGGAAATTTTGCAAAATTTTAATTTTTTTTCGATTTTTAAATTTTTAGAATTTTTGCATTTTTCTCGATTTTTTCATTTCATCAAATATTACAATTTTCCAATTTTGTAGATTTCTTAATTTAGAGAACTTTGTGATTTTGTCAATTTCACAGTTTTTACTATTTTGAAAAATTTAATTTTTTTATCTAATTTCGGAAATTTTCCGAAATCTTGAATTTTTTCGATTTTTGAATTTCGGGAATCTTAGCATTTTTCTTGATAGTTTTAATTCAACAAAATTTACAATTTTCCAATTTTTGCGATTTATTTATTTAAAGAGCTTTGCGAATTTTAAGTTTTCAAAGTCTTTACTATTTTGAAAAAATTTAATTTTATTATCAAATTTCGTAAATTTTCCGAAATCTTAAATTTTTTCGATTTTTGAATTAAGGGAATTTTAGCATTTTTCTCAATTTTTTTTTTTTATAACAAAAATTACAATATTCAAATTTTGTCTATTTCTTTATTTACGGAACTTTGCGATTTTACAGTTTTCGCAGTTTTAACAATTTTGGAAAAATTTTCTTTTTTATCGAATTTTGGAAAGTTTCCAAAAGTTTTTATTTTTTTTGATTTTTGAATTTTTAGAATTTTTGCATTTTTCTCGATTTTTTAATTTCAACAAAAATTATAATTTTCAAATATTTTAGATTTCTTAATTAAGAGAACTTTGTGATTTTGTCGATTTTACAGTTTTTACTATTTTGAAAAATATTTTTTTTTTTATCAAAATTTCAAAAGTTTTGCAAAATTTTAATGTTTATCGATTTTTGAATTTTTGGAATTTTTTAATTTTTCTCGATTTTTTCATTTTAACAAAAATTACAATTCTCCAATTTTGTAGATTTCTTAATTTAGAAAACTTTGCGATTTTACAGTTTTCACAGTTTTTACTATTATGAAAAAAAAAAATTTTTTGTTATCAAATTTCGAAAATTTTCGGCAATTTTAAATTTTTTTCGATTTTTAAATTTCATTAATTTTAGCATTTTTCTTGATATTTTTAATTCAACAAAAATTACAATTTTCCAATTTTGGCGATTTCTTTATTAAAAGAACTTTGCGATTTTTAAGTTTTCACAGTCTTTACTATTTGCAAAAAATTTAATTTTTGATCAAATTTCGGAAATTTTCCGAAATTTTAAATTTTGTCGATTGCTGAATTTTAGGAACTTTTGCATTTTTCTCAATTTTTTTATTTTTAAAAAAATTTACAATATTCAAATTTTGTCCATTTCTTTATTTAGGGAACTTTGCGATTTTACAGTTTTCACAGTTTTTACAATTTTGGAAAAATTTTCTTTTTTATCGAATTTCGGAAAGTTTCCGAAATTTTGAATTTTTTTTTGATTTTTGAATTTTAAGAATTTTTCCATTTTTCTTGATATTTTCATTTCAACAAAAATTAAAATTTTCCAATTTTTTAGATTTCTTAATTTAGAGAACTTTGTGATTTTGTCGATTTTACAGTTTTTACTATTTTGAATAAATTTTCTTTTTTTTATCAAATTTTCGGAAGATTTGCAAAATTTTAATTTATTTCGATTTTTTGAATTTTTAGAATTTTCGCATTTTTCCCGATTTTTTCATTTCAACAAAAATTAAAATTTTCCAATTTTGTAGATTTCTTAATTTAGAGAACTTTGCGATTTTACAGTTTTTACAGTTTTTAAAATTTTGAAAATATTTATTGTTTTTATCGAATTTTGGAAAGTTTCCGTCATTTTTAATTTTTTTTGATTTCTGAATTTTTAGAATTTTTAGAATTTTTGCATTTTACTCGATTTTTTCATTTCAACAAAAATTACAATTTTCTAGTTTTTTAGATTTCTTTATTTAGAGAACTTTGTGATTTTGTCGATATTACAGTTTTTTTCTATTTTGAAAAAATTTTATTTTTTTATCAAATTTTCGGAAATTTTTCAAAATTTTAGTTTTTTTCGATTTTTGAATTTTTAGAATTTTCGCATTTTGCTTGATTTTTTAATTTCAACAAAAATTAAAATTTTCAAATTTTGTAGATTTCTTAATTTAGAGAACTTTGCGATTTTACAGTTTTTACAGTTTTTTAAATTTTGAAAATATTTTTTTTTTTTATCGAATTTCGGAAAGTTTCCGTAATTTTTAATTTATTTTTTTTTTTTGAATTTTTAGAATTTTTGCATTTTTCTCGATTTTTTCATTTCAACAAAAATTACAATTTTCCAAGTTTTTAGATTTCTTAATTTAGAGAGCTTTATGATTTTGTCGATTTTACAGTTTTTACTATTCTGAAAAAATGTTATTTTTTTTATCAAATTTTCGGAAATTTAGCAAAATTTTAACTTTTTTCGATTTTTGAATTCTTAGAATTTTCGCATTTTTCTCGATTTTTTCATTTCAACAAAAATTAAAATTTTCCAATTTTGTAGATTTCTTAATTTAGAGAACTTTGCGATTTTACAGTTTTCACAGTTTTTACTATTTTGAAAAAATTTCTTTTGATATCAAATTTCGGAAATTTTAAATTTTTTAGATTTTTGAATTTAGGGAATTTTAGCATTTTTCTTGTATTTTTAATTCAACAAAAGTTACAATTTTCCAATTTTGGCGATTTCTTTATTTAAAGAGCTTTGCGATTTTTAAGTTTTCACAGTCTTTACTATTTTGAAAAAATTTAATTTTTTTAATCAAATTTCGTAAATTTCCCGAAATTTTAAATTTTTTCGATTGTTGAATTTTAAGAAAATTTGCATTTTTCTCGTTTTTTTTTTTTTTTTAAATTAACAATATTCAAATTTTTCCATTTCTTTATTTAGGGAACTTTGGGATTTTACAGTTTTCACAGTTTTTTCAATTTTAAAAAAAATTTTCTTTTTTATCGAATTTCGGAAAGTTTCAAAAAGTTTTTATTTTTTTTGATTTTTGACTTTTTAGAATTCTTGCATTTTTCTCGATTTTTTCATTTCAACAAAAATTACAATTTTCCAATTTTGTAGATTTCTAAATTAAGAGAAGTTTGTGATTTTGTCGATTATACAAATTTTATTATTTTGAAGAAAGTGTCTTTTTTATTCAATTTCGGAAAATTTCCGAAATTTAAAATTTTTCCGATTTTTGAATTTTTTAAATTTTTGAATTTTTCTCGATTTTTTCATTTCAACAAAATTTACAATATTCCAATTTTGTATATTTCTTAATTTAAAAAGCTTTGCGATTTTTAAGTTTTCACAGTTTTTACTATTTTGAACCAAAATTTCTTTTGTTATTAAATTTCGGAAATTTTCCGAAATTTTAAATTTTTTCGATTTTTGAATTAAGGGAATTTTAGCATTTTTCTTGATATTTTTAATTCAACAAAAATTACAATTTTCCAATTTTGGCGATTTCTTTATTTAGAGAACTTTGCGATTTTACAGTTTTTACAGTTTTAAAATTTCGAAAATATTTTATTTTTTAATCGAATTTCGGAAAGTTTCCGTAATTTTTAATCTTTTTTGATTTTTGAATTTTTAGAATTTTTGCAATTTTCTGGATTTTTTTCATTTCAACAAAAATTACAATTTTCAAATTTTTTAGATTTCCTAATTAAGAGAACTTTGTGATTTTGACGATTTTACAGTTTTTACTATTTTGAAAAAATTTTCTTTTTTTTATCAAAATTTCAAAAGTTTTGCAAAATTTTAATTTTTATCGATTTTTGAATTTTTGGAATTTTTTAATTTTTCTCGATTTTTTCATTTCAACAAAAATTACAATTTTCAAATTTTTTAGATTTCTTAATTTGGAGAACTTTGCGATTTTACAGTTTTTACTATTTTGAAAAAAATTTCTTTTGATATCAAATTTCGGAAATTTTAAATTTTTTCGATTTTTGAATTGAGGGAATTGTAGCATTTTTCTTGATATTTTTAATTCAACAAAAATTACAATTTTCCAATTTTGGCGATTTTTTTATTTAAAGAGCTTTGCGATTTTTAAGTTTTCACAGTCTTTTCTTTCTTGAAAAAATTTAATTTTTTTATCAAATTTCGTAAAATTTCCGAAATTTTTAATTTTTTTTGATTTTTTAATTTTAAGAATTTTTGCATTTTTCCAGAATTTTTAATTTCAACAAAAAATACAATTTTCCAATTTTGTAGATTTCTTAATTTAGAGAACTTTGTGATTTTGTCGATTTTATAGTTTTTACTATTTTTAAAAAATTGTCTTATCTTTTCAAATTTCGGATATTTTGCAAAATTTTAATTTTTTTCGATTTTGGAATTTTTAGAATTTTTGCATTTTTCTCGATTTTTTCATTTCAACAAAATTTACAATTTTCCAATTTTGTAGATTTCTTAATTTTGAGAACTTCGTGATTTTGTCGATTTTACAGTTTTTACTATTTTTAAAAAATTGTCTTATCTTATCAAATTTCGGAAATTTTGCAAAATTTTAAATTTTGTCGATTTTCGGAAATTTTTGCATTTTTCTCGATTTTTTAATTTCATCAAAACTTGCAATATTCCAATTTTGTCTTTTTTTTTATTAAGAAAACTTTGCGATTTTACAGTTTAAACAGTTTTTACTATTTTGAAAAATTTGTATTTGTTTATCAAATTTCGGAAATTCTCCGAAATTTTTATTTTTATCGATTTTGAATTTAGGGAATTTTAGCATTTTTCTTGATATTTTTTATTCAACAAAAATTACAGTTTTCCATTTTTGGCGATTTCTTAATTTAGAAAACTTTATGATTTTACAGTTTTCACAGTTTTTACAATTTTGAAAAAATTTTCTTTTGTTATCAAATTTCGGAATTTTTTCCGAAATTTTAAATTTTGTCGATTTAAGAGCTTCAGAAATTTTTGAATTTTTCTCGATTTTTTTATTACAACATAATTTACAATATTCCAATTTTGTAGATATCTTTATTTAAAGAGCTTTGCGATTTTTAATTTTTCACAGTCTTTACTATTTTGAAAAAAATTTCTTTTGTTATCGAATTTCGGACATTTTCGGAAATTTGATATTTTTTCGATTTTTGGATTTTGAGAATTATAGCTTTTTTCTCAATTTTTTCATTTCAACAAAATTTACAATTTTCCAATTTTGTAGATTTCTTAATTAAGAGAACTTTGTGATTTTGTCGATTTTACAGTTTTTACTATTTTGAAAAAATTTTCTTTTTTTATCAAATTTTGGGAAATTTTCCGAAATTTTAATTTTTGTCGATTTTCGGAAATTTATTAATTTTTCTCGTTTGTTTCATTTCAACAAAAATTACAATATTCCTATTTTGTAGATTTCTTAATTGAAAGAACTTTGCGATTTTTAAGTTTTCACAGTTGTTACTATTTTGGAAAAATTTTCTTTTGTTATCAAATTTCGGAAATTTTCAATTTTTTCGATTTTTGAATTTAGGGAATTTTAGCATTTTTCTTGATAGTTTTAATTCAACAAAATTTACAATTTTCCAATTTTGGCGATTTATTTATTTAAAGAGCTTTGCGATTTTTAAGTTTTCACAGTCTTTACTATTTTGAAAAAATTAAATTTTTTTATCAAATTTCGGAAAATTTCCGAAATTTTCAATTTTTTTGGTTTTTTAATTTTAAGAATTTTTGCATTTTTCTCGATTTTTTCATTTTAACAAAAATACAATTTTCCAATTTTGTTGATTTCTAAATTAAGAGAAGTTTCTGATTTTGTCGATTTTACAGTTTTTACTATTCTGAAAAAATGTTATTTTTTTATCAAATTTTCGGAAATTTTGCAAAATTTTAACTTTTTCGATTTTTGAATTCTTAGAATTTTCGCATTTTTCTCGATTTTTTCTTCTTAGCAAAAATTACAATTTTCCAATTTTGTAGATTTCTTAATTTAGAGAATTTTGCGATTTTACAGTTTTCACAGTTTTTACTATTTTGAAAAAATTTCTTTTGATATCAAATTTCGGAAATTTTAAATTTTTTAAATTTGAACTTAGGGAATTTTAGCATTTTTCTTGTATTTTTAATTCAACAAAAGTTACAATTTTGGCGATTTCTTTATTTAAAGAGCTTTGCGATTTTTAAGTTTTCACAGTCTTTACTATTTTGAAAAAAACTAATTTTTTTTATCAAATTTCGTAAATTTCCCGAAATTTTAAATTTTTTCGATTGTTGATTTTCAAGAATATTTGCATTTTTTTCGATTTTTTTTTTTTTTAAATTTACAATATTAAAATTTTGTCCATTTCTTTATTGAGGAAACTTTGCGATTTTACATTTTTCACAGTTTTTACAATTTTGAAAAAATTTTCTTTTTTATCGAATTTTGGAAAGTTTCCAAAAGTTTTTATTTTTTTTGAATTTTGAATTTTTAGAATTTTCGCATTTTTCTCGATTTTTTCAATTCAACAAAATTTACAATATTCCAATTTTGTATATTTCTTAATATAAAAAGTTTTGCGATTTTTAAGTTTTCACAGTTTTTACTATTTTGAACAAAATTTCTTTTGTCATTAAATTTCGGAAATTTTAAATTTTTTCGATTTTTGAATTAAGGGAATTTTAGCATTTTTCTTGATATTTTTAATTCAACAAAAATTACAATTTTCCAATTTTATCGATTTCTTTATTTAAAGAGCTTTGCGAATTTTAAGTTTTCAAAGTCTTTACTATTTTGAAAAAATTTAATTTTTTTATCAAATTTCGTAAATTTTCCGAAATTTTAAATTTTTTCGATTTTTGAATTAAGGGAATTTTAGCATTTTTCTCAATTTTTTTTATTTATAACAAAAATTACAATATTCAAATTTTGTCTATTTCTTTATTTACGGAACTTTGCGATTTTACAGTTTTCGCAGTTTTAACAATTTTGGAAAAATTTTCTTTTTTATCGAATTTTGGAAAGTTTCCAAAAGTTTTTATTTTTTTTTATTTTTGAATTTTTAGAATTTTTGCATTTTTCTCGATTTTTTAATTTCAACAAAAATTATAATTTTCAAATATTTTAGATTTCTTAATTAAGAGAACTTTGTGATTTTGTCGATTTTACAGTTTTTACTATTTTGAAAAATATTTTTTTTTTTATCAAAATTTCAAAAGTTTTGCAAAATTTTAATTTTTATCGATTTTTGAATTTTTGGAATTTTTTAATTTTTCTCGATTTTTTCATTTTAACAAAAATTACAATTCTCCAATTTTGTAGATTTCTTAATTTAGAAAACTTTGCGATTTTACAGTTTTCACAGTTTTTACTATTTTGAAAAAAAAATTTTTTGTTATCAAATTTCGAAAATTTTCGGAAATTATAATTTTTTTTTCGATTTTTGAATTTCATTAATTTTAGCATTTTTCTTGATATTTTTAATTCAACTAAAATTAAAATTTTCCAATTTTGGCGATTTCTTTATTAAAAGAGCTTTGCGATTTTTAAGTTTTCACAGTCTTTACTATTTGCAAAAATTTCAATTTTTTATCAAATTTCGGAAATTTTCCGAAATTTTAAATTTTGTCGATTGCTGAATTTTAGGAACTTTTGCATTTTTCTCAATTTTTTTATTTTTAAAAAAATTTACAATATTCAAATTTTGTCCATTTCTTTATTTAGGGAACTTTGCGATTTTACAGTTTTCACAGTTTTTACAATTTTGGAAAAATTTTCTTTTTTATCGAATTTCGGAAAGTTTCCGAAATTTTGAATTTTTTTTTGATTTTTGAATTTTAAGAATTTTTCCATTTTTCTCGATATTTTCATTTCAACAAAAATTAAAATTTTCCAATTTTGTAGATTTCCTAATTTAGAGAACTTTGCGATCTTACAGTTTTTACAGTTTTTAAAATTTTGAAAATATTTATTGTTTTTATCGAATTTTGGAAAGTTTCCGTCATTTTTAATTTTTTTTTATTTCTGAATTTTTAGAATTTTTAGAATTTTTGCATTTTACTCGATTTTTTCATTTCAACAAAAATTACAATTTTCTAGTTTTTTAGATTTCTTTATTTAGAGAACTTTGTGATTTTGTCGATATTACAGTTTTTTTCTATTTTGAAAAAATTTTATTTTTTTATCAAATTTTCGGAAATTTTTCAAAATTTTAGTTTTTTTCGATTTTTGAATTTTTAGAATTTTCGCATTTTGCTTGATTTTTTAATTTCAACAAAAATTACAATTTTCCAATTTTGTAGATTTCTTAATTTAGAGAACTTTGCGATTTTACAGTTTTCACAGTTTTTACAATTTTGGAAAAATTTTCTTTTTTATCGAATTTCGAAAAGTTTCCGAAATTTTTAATTTTTTTTGATTTTTTAATTTTTAGAATTTTTCCATTTTTCTCAATATTTTCAATTCAACAAAAATTAAAATTTTCCAATTTTTTAGATTTATTAATTTAGAGAATTTTGTGATTTTGTCGATTTTACTATTTTGAAAAAATTTTCTTTTTTTTTATCAAATTTTCGGAGATTGTCCAAAATTTGAATTTTTTTCGATTTTTTGAATTTTTAGAATTTTCGCATTTTTCTCGATTTTTTCATTTCAACAAAAATTAAAATTTTCCAATTTTGTAGATTTCTTAATTTAGAGAACTTTGCGATTTTACAGTTTTTACAGTTTTTTAAATTTTGAAAATATTTTATTTTTTTATCGAATTTCGGAAAGTTTCCGTAATTTTTAATTTATTTTTTTTTATTGAATTTTTAGAATTTTTGCATTTTTCTCGATTTTTTCATTTCAACAAAAATTACAATTTTCCAAGTTTTTAGATTTCTTAATTAAGAGAGCTTTGTGATTTTGTCGATTTTACAGTTTTTACTATTCTGAAAAAATGTTATTTTTTTTATAAATTTTTCGGAAATTTAGCAAAATTTTAACATTTTTCGATTTTTGAATTCTTAGAATTTTCGCATTTTTCTCGATTTTTTCATTTCAACAAAAATTAAAATTTTCCAATTTTGTAGATTTCTTAATTTTGAGAACTTCGTGATTTTGTCGATTTTACAGTTTTTACTATTTTTAAAAAATTGTCTTATCTTATCAAATTTCGGAAATTTTGCAAAATTTTAAATTTTGTCGATTTTCGGAAATTTTTGCATTTTTCTCGATTTTTTAATTTCAACAAAACTTGCAATATTCCAATTTTGTCTTTTTTTTTATTAAGAGAACTTTGCGATTTTACAGTTCAAACAGTTTTTACTATTTTGAAAAATTTGTATTTGTTTATCAAATTTCGGAAATTCTCCGAAATTTTTATTTTTTTCGATTTTGAATTTAGGGAATTTTAGCATTTTTCTTGATATTTTTAATTCAACAAAAATTACAATTTTCCATTTTTGGCGATTTCTTAATTTAGAAAACTTTATGATTTTACAGTTTTCACAGTTTTTACAATTTTGAAAAAATTTTATTTTTTTATCAAATTTTCGGAAATTTTTCAAAATTTTAGTTTTTTTCGATTTTTGAATTTTTAGAATTTTCGCATTTTGCTTGATTTTTTAATTTCAACAAAAATTACAATTTTCCAATTTTGTAGATTTCTTAATTTAGAGAACTTTGCGATTTTACAGTTTTCACAGTTTTTACAATTTTGGAAAAATTTTCTTTTTTATCGAATTTCGAAAAGTTTCCGAAATTTTTAATTTTTTTTGATTTTTTAATTTTTAGAATTTTTCCATTTTTCTCAATATTTTCAATTCAACAAAAATTAAAATTTTCCAATTTTTTAGATTTATTAATTTAGAGAATTTTGTGATTTTGTCGATTTTACTATTTTGAAAAAATTTTCTTTTTTTTTATCAAATTTTCGGAGATTGTCCAAAATTTGAATTTTTTTCGATTTTTTGAATTTTTAGAATTTTCGCATTTTTCTCGATTTTTTCATTTCAACAAAAATTAAAATTTTCCAATTTTGTAGATTTCTTAATTTAGAGAACTTTGCGATTTTACAGTTTTTACAGTTTTTTAAATTTTGAAAATATTTTATTTTTTTATCGAATTTCGGAAAGTTTCCGTAATTTTTAATTTATTTTTTTTTATTGAATTTTTAGAATTTTTGCATTTTTCTCGATTTTTTCATTTCAACAAAAATTACAATTTTCCAAGTTTTTAGATTTCTTAATTAAGAGAGCTTTGTGATTTTGTCGATTTTACAGTTTTTACTATTCTGAAAAAATGTTATTTTTTTTATAAATTTTTCGGAAATTTAGCAAAATTTTAACATTTTTCGATTTTTGAATTCTTAGAATTTTCGCATTTTTCTCGATTTTTTCATTTCAACAAAAATTAAAATTTTCCAATTTTGTAGATTTCTTAATTTTGAGAACTTCGTGATTTTGTCGATTTTACAGTTTTTACTATTTTTAAAAAATTGTCTTATCTTATCAAATTTCGGAAATTTTGCAAAATTTTAATTTTTTTCGATTTTGGAATTTTTAGAATTTTTGCATTTTTCTCGATTTTTTCATTTCAACAAAATTTACAATTTTCCAATTTTGTGGATTTCTTAATTTTGAGAACTTCGTGATTTTGTCGATTTTACAGTTTTTACTATTTTTAAAAAATTGTCTTATCTTATCAAATTTCGGAAATTTTGCAAAATTTTAAATTTTGTCGATTTTCGGAAATTTTTGCATTTTTCTCGATTTTTTAATTTCAACAAAACTTGCAATATTCCAATTTTGTCTTTTTTTTTATTAAGAGAACTTTGCGATTTTACAGTTCAAACAGTTTTTACTATTTTGAAAAATTTGTATTTGTTTATCAAATTTCGGAAATTCTCCGAAATTTTTATTTTTTTCGATTTTGAATTTAGGGAATTTTAGCATTTTTCTTGATATTTTTAATTCAACAAAAATTACAATTTTCCATTTTTGGCGATTTCTTAATTTAGAAAACTTTATGATTTTACAGTTTTCACAGTTTTTACAATTTTGAAAAAATTTTCTTTTGTTATCAAATTTCGGAATTTTTTCCGAAATTTTAAATTTTGTCGATTTAAAAGCTTCAGAAATTTTTGAATTTTTCTCGATTTTTTTATTACAACAAAATTTACAATATTCCAATTTTGAAGATATCTTTATTTAAAGAGCTTTGCGATTTTTAAGTTTTCACAGTCTTTACTATTTTGAAAAAAATTTCTTTTGTTATCGAATTTCGGACATTTTCGGAAATTTGATATTTTTTCGATTTTTGGATTTTGAGAATTATAGCTTTTTTCTCAATTTTTTCATTTCAACAAAATTTACAATTTTCCAATTTTGTAGATTTCTTAATTAAGAGAACTTTGTGATTTTGTCGATTTTACAGTTTTTACTATTTTGAAAAAATTTTCTTTTTTATCAAATTTTGGGAAATTTTCCGAAATTTTAATTTTTGTCGATTTTCGGAAATTTATTAATTTTTCTCGTTTGTTTCATTTCAACAAAAATTACAATATTCCTATTTTGTAGATTTCTTAATTGAAAGAACTTTGCGATTTTTAAGTTTTCACAGTTGTTACTATTTTGGAAAAATTTTCTTTTGTTATCAAATTTCGGAAATTTTCAATTTTTTCGATTTTTGAATTTAGGGAATTTTAGCATTTTTCTTGATAGTTTTAATTCAACAAAATTTACAATTTTCCAATTTTTGCGATTTATTTATTTAAAGAGCTTTGCGATTTTTAAGTTTTCACAGTCTTTACTATTTTGAAAAAATTAAATTTTTTTATCAAATTTCGGAAAATTTCCGAAATTTCCAATTTTTTTGGTTTTTTAATTTTAAGAATTTTTGCATTTTTCTCGATTTTTTCATTTTAACAAAAATTACAATTTTCCAATTTTGTTGATTTCTAAATTAAGAGAAGTTTCTGATTTTGTCGATTTTACAGTTTTTACTATTCTGAAAAAATGTTATTTTTTTTATCAAATTTTCGGAAATTTTGCAAAATTTTAACTTTTTCGATTTTTGAATTCTTAGAATTTTCGCATTTTTCTCGATTTTTTCTTTTTAGCAAAAATTACAATTTTCCAATTTTGTAGATTTCTTAATTTAGAGAACTTTGCGATTTTACAGTTTTCACAGTTTTTACTATTTTGAAAAAATTTCTTTTGATATCAAATTTCGGAAATTTTAAATTTTTTAGATTTTTGAATTTAGGGAATTTTAGCATTTTTCTTGTATTTTTAATTCAACAAAAGTTACAATTTTCCAATTTTGGCGATTTCTTTATTTAAAGAGCTTTGCGATTTTTAAGTTTTCACAGTCTTTACTATTTTGAAAAAATTTAATTTTTTTTATCAAATTTCGTAAATTTCCCGAAATTTTAAATTTTTTCGATTGTTGAATTTTAAGAATATTTGCATTTTTTTCGATTTTTTTTTTTTTAAATTAACAATTTCAAATTTTTCCGATTTTTTAATTTTTTAAATTTTTTAATTTTTCTCGATTTTTTCATTTCAACAAAATTTACAATATTCCAATTTTGTATATTTCTTAATTTAAAAAGCTTTGCGATTTTTAAGTTTTCACAGTCTTTACTATTTTACAAAAATTAAGTTTAAGTTAAGAAAAAATTTAATTTTTTTTATCAAATTTCGTAAATTTCCCGAAATTTTAAATTTTGTCGATTGTTTAATTTTAGGAATTTTGGCATTTTTCTCGATTTTTTTATTTTAAACAAAATTTGCAATATTCAAATTTTGTCCATTTCTTTATTTAGGGAACTTTGCGATTTTACAGTTTTCACAGTTTTTACAATTTTGAAAAAATTTTCTTTTTTATCGAATTTTGGAAAGCTTCCGAAATTTTTAATTTATTTTGATTTTTGAATTTTTGCATTTTTCTCGATTTTTTCATTTCAACAAAAATTACAATTCTCCAATTTTGTAGATTTCTTAATTTAGAGAACTTTTTGTTTTTGTCAATTTTGCAGTCTTTGCTTTTTTGAAAAAATTTTATTTTTTATCAAATATTCGGAAATTTTGCAAAATTTTAATTTTTTTCGATTTTTAAATTTTTAGAATTTTTGCATTTTTCTCGATTTTTTCATTTCAACAAAAATTACAATTTTCCAATTTTGTAGATTTCTTAATTTAGAGAACTTTGTGATCTTGTCAAATTCACAGTTTTTACTATTTTGAAAAAAATTTCTTTTTTATCAAATTTTGGGAAATTTTCCGAAATTTTAATTTTTGTCGATTTTCGGAAATTTATTAATTTTTCTCGTTTGTTTCATTTCAACAAAAATTACAATATTCCTATTTTGTAGATTTCTTAATTGAAAGAACTTTGCGATTTTTAAGTTTTCACAGTTGTTACTATTTTGGAAAAATTTTCTTTTGTTATCAAATTTCGGAAATTTTCAATTTTTTCGATTTTTGAATTTAGGGAATTTTAGCATTTTTCTTGATAGTTTTAATTCAACAAAATTTACAATTTTCCAATTTTTGCGATTTATTTATTTAAAGAGCTTTGCGATTTTTAAGTTTTCACAGTCTTTACTATTTTGAAAAAATTAAATTTTTTTATCAAATTTCGGAAAATTTCCGAAATTTTCAATTTTTTTGGTTTTTTAATTTTAAGAGTTTTTTCATTTTTCTCGATTTTTTAATTTTAACAAAAATTACAATTTTCCAATTTTGTTGATTTCTAAATTAAGAGAAGTTTGTGATTTTGTCGATTATACAGATTTTATTATTTTGAAGAAAGAGTCTACTTTATTCAATTTCGGAAATTTTCCGAAATTTTAAATTTTTTCGATTTTTGAATTTCTAAAATTTTTGAATTTTTCTCGATTTTTTCATTTCAACAAAATTTACAATATTCCAATTTTGGCGATTTCTTAATTTAAAGAGCTTTGCGATTTTTAAGTTTTCACAGTCTTTACTATTTTGAAAAAATTTAATTTTTTTATCAAATTTCGGAAATTTTCCGAAATTTTAAATTTTGTCGATTGTTGAATTTTAGGAATTTTTGCATTTTTCTCAATTTGTTTATTTTAACAAAATTTACAATATTCAAATTTTGTCCATTTCTTTATTTAGGAAACTTTGCGATTTTACATTTTTCACAGTTTTTACAATTTTGGAAACATTTTCTTTTATATCGAATTTCGGAAAGTTTCCAAAATTTTTAATTTTTTTTGATTTTCAAATTTTTAGAATTTTTGCATTTTTCTCGATTTTTTCATTTCAACAAAAATTACAATTTTCAAATTTTTTAAATTTCTTAATTTAGAGAACTTTGTGATTTTGTCGATTTTACAGTTTTTACTATTTTGAAAAAATTTTCTTTTTTCATCAAAATTTCGGAAGTTTTGCAAAATTTTAATTTTTATCGATTTTTGAATATTTAGAATTTTAGAATTTTTCTCGATTTTTTCATTTGAACAAAAATTACAATTCTCCAATTTTGTAGATTTCTTAATTTAGAGAACTTTGCGATTTTACCGTTTTTACAGTTTTTAAAATTTTGAAAATATTCAATTTTTTTATCGAATTTCGGAAAGTTTCCGTAATTTTTAATTTTTTCTGATTTTAGAATTTTTAGAATTTTAGAATTTTTCTCGATTTTTTCATTTCAACAAAAATTACAATTTTCCAATTTTTTAGATTTCTTAATTTAGAGAACTTTGTGATTTTGTCTATTTTACAGTTCTTACTATTTTGAAATAATTTTATTTTTTTATCAAATTTTAAGAAATTTTGCAAAATTTGAACTTTTTTCGATTTTTGAATTTTTAGAATTTTCGCATTTTTCTCGATTTTTTCATTTCAACAAAAATTACAATTTTCCAATTTTTTAGATTTCTTAATTAAGAAAATTTTGTGATTTTGTCGATTTAACAGTTTTTACTATTTTGAATAAATTAAATTTTTTTTATCAAATTTCGGAAACTTTCCGAAATTTTAAATTTTGTCGATTGTTGAATTTTAGGAATTTTTGCATTTTTCTCGATTTTTTCATTTTAACAAAAATTACAATTTTCCAATTTTTTAGATTTCTTAATTTAGAGAACTTTGCAATTTTACATTTTTCACAGTTTTAACAATTTTGGAAAAATTTTCTTTTATCAAATTTCGGAAAATTTCCGAAATTTTTAATTTTTTTTTGATTTTTTAATTTTTGGAATTTTTGCATTTTTCTGGATTTTTTCATTTCAACAAAAATTAAAATTTTCCAATTTTTTAGATTTCTTAATTTAGAGAACTTTGCAATTTTACAGTTCTTACAGTTTTTAAAATTTTGAAAATATTTAATTTTTTTATCGAATTTCGGAAAGTTTCCGTAATTTTGCATTTTTTTTTATTTTTGAATTTTTAGAATTTTTGAATTTTTCTCGATTTTTTCATTTCAACAAAAATTACAATTTTCAAATTTTTTAGATTTCTTAATTTAGAGAACTTTGTGATTTTGTCGATTTTACAGTTTTTACTATTTTGAAAAAATTTTCTTTTTTTATCAAAATTTTGGAAGTTTTGCAAAATTTTAATTTTTTTTCGATTTATGAATTTTTTGAATTTTCGCATTTTTCTCGATTTTTTCATTTTAACAAAAATTACAATTTTCCAATTTTGTAGATTTCTTAATTTAGAGAACTTTTTGATTTTGTCGATTTTACAGTTTTTACTATTTTGAAAAAATTTTCTTTTTTTATCAAAATTTTGGAAGTTTTGCAAAATTTTAATTTTTTTTCGATTTATGAATTTTTTGAATTTTCGCATTTTTCTCGATTTTTTCATTTTAACAAAAATTACAATTTTCCAATTTTGTAGATTTCTTAATTTAGAGAACTTTGCGATTTTACAGTTTTTACAGTTTTTAAAATTTTGAAAATATTTTATTTTTTTATCGAATTTCGGAAAGTTTCCGTAATTTTTAATTTATTTTTATTTATGAATTTTTAGAATTTTTGAATTTTTCTCGATTTTTTAATTTCAACAAAAATTACAATTTTCCAATTTTGTAGATTTCTTAATTTAGAGAACTTTGTGATTTTGTCAATTTTACAGTTTTTACTATTTTGAAATAATATTATTTTTTTATCAAATTTTCGGAAATTTTGCAAAATTTTAACTTTTTTCGATTTATGAATTTTTTGAATTTTCGCATTTTTCTCGATTTTTTCATTTTAACAAAAATTACAATTTTCCAATTTTGTAGATTTCCTAATTTAGAGAACTTTTGCGATTTTACAGTTCTTAAAATTTTGAAATTATTTAATTTTTTTATCGAATTTCGGAAAGTTTCCGTAATTTTGCATTTATTTTTATTTTTGAATTTTTCGAATTTTTCCATTTTTCTCGATATTTGCTTTTCAACAAAAATTAAAACTTTTCAATTTTTTAGATTTCTTAATTTAGAGAACTTTGTGATTTTGCCATTTTACAGTTTTTACTATTTTGAAAAAATTTTCTTTTTTTTATCAAATTTTCGGAAATTTTGCAAAATTTTATTTTTTTCCGATTTTTGAATTCTTAGAATTTTCGCATTTTTCTCGATTTTTTCATTTTAGCAAAAATCACAATTTTCCAATTTTGTAGATTTTTTAATTTAGAGAACTTTGCGATTTTACAGCTTTCACAGTTTTTACTATTTTGAAAAAAATTTCTTTTGTTATCAAATTTCGGAAATTTTAAATTTTTTAGATTTTTGAATTTAGGGAATTTAGCATTTTTCTTGATATTTTTAATTCAACAAAAGTTACAATTTTCCAATTTTGGCGATTTCTTTATTTAAAGAGCTTTGCGATTTTTAAGTTTTCACAGTCTTTACTATATTAAAAAAAATTTATTTTTTTTTATCAAATTTCGTAAATTTCCGAAATTTTAATTTTTTCGATTTTTGAATTAAGGGAATTTTAGCATTTTTCTCAATTTTTTTTATTTATAACAAAAATTACAATATTCAAATTTTGTCCATTTCTTTATTTAGGAAACTTTGCGATTATACAGTTTTTACAGTTTTTACAATTTTGGAAAAATGTTCTTTTTTATCGAATTTCGGAAAGTTTCCGAAATTTTTATTTTTTTTCGATTTTTGAATTTTTAGAATTTTCGCATTTTTCTCGATTTTTTAATTTCAACAAAAATTACAATTTTCCAATTTTTTAGATTTCTTAATTTAGACAATTTTGTGATTTTGTCGATTTAACAGTTTTTACTATTTTGAACAAAATTTCTTTTGTTATTAAATTTCGGAAATTTTCCGAAATTTTAAATTTTTTCGATTTTTGAATTAAGGGAATTTTAGCATTTTTCTCAATTTTTTTTATTTATAACAAAAATTACAATATTCAAATTTTGTCCATTTCTTTATTTAGGGAACTTTGCGATTTTACAGTTTTCACAGTTTTTTCAATTTTGAAAAAATTTTCTTTTTTATCGAATTTCGGAAAGTTTCCGAAATTTTGAATTTTTTTTGATTTTTGAATTTTTAGAATTTTTCCATTTTTCTCGATATTTTCATTTCAACAAAAATTAAAATTTTCCAAATTTTAGATTTATTAATTTAGAGAACTTTGTGATTTTGTCGATTTAACAGTTTTAACTTTTTAAAAAAAATTTTCTTTTTTTTATCAAATTTCGGAAATTTTGCAAAATTTGAATTTTTTCGATTTTTTGAATTTTAGGAATTTTTGCATTTTTCTCAATTTTTTTATTTTAACAAAATTTACAATATTCAAATTTTGTCCATTTCTTTACTTAGGAAACTTTGCGATTTTACATTTTTCACAGTTTTTACAATTTTGGAAAAATTTTCTTTTTTATCAAATTTCGGAAAATTTCCGAAATTTTTAATTTTTTTTAATTTTTAATTTTTAGAATTTTTGCATTTTTATTCTGGATTTTTTCATTTTAACAAAAATTACAATTTTCCAATTTTGTAGATTTCTAAATTAAGAGAAGTTTGTGATTTTGTAGATTATACAGATTTCATTATTTTGAAGAAAGTGTCTTCTTTATTCAATTTCGGAAATTTTCCGAAATTTAAAATTTTTCCGATTTTTGAATTTCTTAAATTTTTTAATTTTTCTCGATTTTTTCATTTCAACAAAATTTACAATATTCCAATTTTGTATATTTCTTAATTTAAAAAGCTTTGCGATTTTTAAGTTTTCACAGTTTTTACTATTTTGAACAAAAATTTTTTTGTTATTAAATTTCATAAATTTTCCGAAATTTTAAATTTTTTCGATTTTTGAATTAAGGGAATTTTAGCATTTTTCTTGATATTTTTAATTCAACAAAAATTACATTTTTCCAATTTTGGCGATTTCTTTATTTAAAGAGCTTTGCGATTTTTAAGTTTTCACAGTCTTTACTATTTTGAAAAAATTTAATTTTTTTATCAAGTTTCGGAAATTTTCCGAAATTTTAAATTTTGTCGATTGTTGAATTTTAGGAATTTTTGCATTTTTCTCAATTTTTTTATTTTAACAAAATTTACAATATTCAAATTTTGTCCATTTCTTTACTTAGGAAACTTTGCGATTTTACATTTTTCACAGTTTTTACAATTTTGGAAAAATTTTCTTTTTTATCAAATTTCGGAAAATTTCCGAAATTTTTAATTTTTTTTGATTTTTTAATTTTTAGAATTTTTGCATTTTTCTGGATTTTTTCATTTTAACAAAAATTACAATTTTCCAATTTTGTAGATTTCTAAATTAAGAGAAGTTTGTGATTTTGTAGATTATACAGATTTCATTATTTTGAAGAAAGTGTCTTCTTTATTCAATTTCGGAAATTTTCCGAAATTTAAAATTTTTCCGATTTTTGAATTTCTTAAATTTTTTAATTTTTCTCGATTTTTTCATTTCAACAAAATTTACAATATTCCAATTTTGTAGATTTCTTAATTTAGAGAACTTTGTGATTTTGTCGATTTTATAGTTTTTACTATTTTTAAAAAATTGTCTTATCTTTTCAAATTTCGGATATTTTGCAAAATTTTAATTTTTTTCGATTTTGGAATTTTTAGAATTTTTGCATTTTTCTCGATTTTTTCATTTCAACAAAATTTACAATTTTCCAATTTTGTGGATTTCTTAATTTTAAGAACTTCGTGATTTTGTCGATTTTACAGTTTTTACTATTTTTAAAAAATTGTCTTATCTTATCAAATTTCGGAAATTTTGCAAAATTTTAAATTTTGTCGATTTTCGGAAATTTTTGCATTTTTCTCGATTTTTTAATTTCAACAAAACTTGCAATATTCCAATTTTGTCTTTTTTTTTTTAAGAGAACTTTGCGATTTTACAGTTTAAACAGTTTTTACTATTTTGAAAAATTTGTATTTGTTTATCAAATTTCGGAAATTCTCCGAAATTTTTATTTTTTTCGATTTTGAATTTAGGGAATTTTAGCATTTTTCTTGATATTTTTAATTCAACAAAAATTACAATTTTCCATTTTTGGCGATTTCTTAATTTAGAAAACTTTATGATTTTACAGTTTTCACAGTTTTTACAATTTTGAAAAAATTTTCTTTTGTTATCAAATTTCGGAATTTTTTCCGAAATTTTAAATTTTGTCGATTTAAAAGCTTCAGAAATTTTTGAATTTTGCTCGATTTTTTTATTACAACAAAATTTACAATATTCCAATTTTGTAGATATCTTTATTTAAAGAGCTTTGCGATTTTTAATTTTTCACAGTCTTTACTATTTTGAAAAAAATTTCTTTTGTTATCGAATTTCGGACATTTTCGGAAATTTGATATTTTTTCGATTTTTGGATTTTGAGAATTATAGCTTTTTTCTCAATTTTTTCATTTCAACAAAATTTACAATTTTCCAATTTTGTAGATTTCTTAATTAAGAGAACTTTGTGATTTTGTCGATTTTACAGTTTTTACTATTTTGAAAAAATTTTCTTTTTTATCAAATTTTGGGAAATTTTCCGAAATTTTAATTTTTGTCGATTTTCGGAAATTTATTAATTTTTCTCGTTTGTTTCATTTCAACAAAAATTACAATATTCCTATTTTGTAGATTTCTTAATTGAAAGAACTTTGCGATTTTTAAGTTTTCACAGTTGTTACTATTTCGGAAAAATTTTCTTTTGTTATCAAATTTCGGAAATTTTCAATTTTTTCGATTTTTGAATTTAGGGAATTTTAGCATTTTTCTTGATAGTTTTAAATCAACAAAATTTACAATTTTCCAATTTTTGCGATTTATTTATTTAAAGAGCTTTGCGATTTTTAAGTTTTCACAGTCTTTACTATTTTGAAAAAATTAAATTTTTTTATCAAATTTCGGAAAATTTCCGAAATTTTCAATTTTCTTGGTTTTTTAATTTTAAGAATTTTTGCATTTTTCTCGATTTTTTCTTTTTAGCAAAAATTACAATTTTCCAATTTTGTAGATTTCTTAATTTAGGGAACTTTGCGATTTTACAGTTTTCACAGTTTTTACTATTTTGAAAAAATTTCTTTTGATATCAAATTTCGGAAATTTTAAATTTTTTAGATTTTTGAATTTAGGGAATTTTAGCATTTTTCTTGTATTTTTAATTCAACAAAAGTTACAATTTTCCAATTTTGGCGATTTCTTTATTTAAAGAGCTTTGCGATTTTTAAGTTTTCACAGTCTTTATTATTTTGAAAAAATTTAATTTTTTTTATCAAATTTCGTAAATTTCCCGAAATTTTAAATTTTTTCGATTGTTGAATTTTAAGAATATTTGAATTTTTTTCGATTTTTTTTTTTTTTAATTAACAATATTAAAATTTTGTCCATTTCTTTATTGAGGAAACTTTGCGATTTTACATTTTTCACAGTTTTTACAATTTTTAAAAAATTTTCTTTTTTCTCAAATTTTGGAAAGCTTCCGAAATTTTTAATTTTTTTTGATTTTTGAATTTTTGCATTTTTCTCGATTTTTTCATTTCAACAAAAATTACAATTTTCCAATTTTGTAGATTTCTAAATTAAGAGAAGTTTGTGATTTTGTCGATTATACAAATTTTATTATTTTGAAAAAAGTGTCTTCTTGATTCAATTTCGAAAATTTTCCGAAATTTCAAATTTTTCCGATTTTTTAATTTTTTAAATTTTTGAATTTTTCTCGATTTTTTCATTTCAACAAAATTTACAATATTCCAATTTTGTATATTTCTTAATTTAAAAAGCTTTGCGATTTTTAAGTGTTCACAGTTTTTACTATTTTGAAAAAATTTAATTTTTTTATCAAATTTCGGAAATTTTCCGAAATTTTGAATTTTGTCAATTTTTGAATTAAGGGAATTTTAGCATTTTTCTCAATTTTTTTTATTTATAACAAAAATTACAAATATTCAAATTTTGGCTATTTCTTTATTTAGGGAACTTTGCGATTTTACAGTTTTCGCAAATTTAACAATTTTGGAAAAATTTTCATTTTTATCGAATTTCGGAAAGTTTCCAAAAGTTTTTATTTTTTTTGATTTTTGAATTTTTAGAATTTTTGCATTTTTCTCGATTTTTTAATTTCAACAAAAATTATAATTTTCAAATTTTTTAGATTTCTTAATTAAGAGAACTTTGTGATTTTGTCGATTTTACAGTTTTTACTATTTTGAAAAAATTTTCTTTTTTTATCAAAATTTCAAAAGTTTTGCAAAATTTTAATTTTTTTCGATTTTTAAAATTTTTGCATTTTTCTCGATTTTTTCATTTTAACAAAAATTACAATTCTCCAATTTTGTAGATTTCTTAATTTAGAGAACTTTGCGATTTTACAGTTTTTACATTTTTGAAAAAATTTCTTTTGTTATCAAATTTCGGAAATTTTAAATTTTTTAGATTTTTGAATTTAGGGAATTTTAGCATTTTTCTTGATATTTTTAATTCAACAAAAGTTACAATTTTCCAATTTTGGCGATTTCTTTATTTAAAGAGCTTTGCGATTTTTAAGTTTTCACAGTCTTTACTATTTTGAAAAAATTTAATTTTTTTTATCAAATTTCGTAAATTTCCCGAAATTTTAAATTTTTTCGATTGTTGAATTTTAAGAATATTTGCATTTTTTTCGATTTTTTTTTTTTTTAAATTAACAATATTAAAATGTTGTCCATTTCTTTATTGAGGAAACTTTGCGATTTTACATTTTTCACAGTTTTTACAATTTTGGAAAAATTTTCTTGTTTATCAAATTTTGGAAAATTTCCGAAATTTTTAATTTTTTTTGATTTTTTAATTTTTAGAATTTTTGCATTTTTCTGGATTTTTTCATTTTAACAAAAATTACAATTTATCAATTTTGTAGATTTCTAAATTAAGAGAAGTTTGTGATTTTGTCTATTATACAGATTTCATTATTTTGAAGAAAGTGTCTTCTTTATTCAATTTCGGAAATTTTCCGAAATTTAAAATTTTTCCGATTTTTCAATTTCTTAAATTTTTTAATTTTTCTCGATTTTTTCATTTCAACAAAATTTACAATATTCCAATTTTGGCGAATTCTTAATTTAAAGAGCTTTGCGATTTTTAAGTTTTCACAGTCTTTACTATTTTGAAAAAATTTAATTTTTTTATCAAATTTCGAAAATTTTCCGAAATTTTAAATTTTGTCGATTGTTGAATTTTAGGAATTTTTGCATTTTTCTCAATTTGTTTATTTTAACAAAATTAACAATATTCAAATTTTGTCCATTTCTTTATTTAGGAAACTTTGCGATTTTACATTTTTCACAGTTTTTACAATTTTGGAAACATTTTCTTTTATATCGAATTTCGGAAAGTTTCCAAAATTTTTAATTTTTTTTGATTTTCAAATTTTTAGAATTTTTGCATTTTTCTCGATTTTTTCATTTCATCAAAAATTACAATTTTCAAATTTTTTAAATTTCTTAATTTAGAGAACTTTGTGATTTTGTCGATTTTACAGTTTTTACTATTTTGAAAAAATTTTCTTTTTTCATCAAAATTTCGGAAGTTTTGCAAAATTTTAATTTTATCGATTTTTGAATTTTTAGAATTTTTGAATTTTTCTCGATTTTTTCATTTTAACAAAAATTACAATTCTCCAATTTTGTAGATTTCTTAATTTAGAGAACTTTGCGATTTTACCGTTTTTACAGTTTTTACAATTTTGAAAATATTTAATTTTTTTATCGAATTTCGGAAAGTTTCCGTAATTTTGCATTTTTTTTTATTTTTGAATTTTTAGAATTTTTCCATTTTTCTCGATATTTTCATTTCAACAAAAATTAAAATTTTCCAGTTTTTTAGATTTCTTAATTTAGAGAACTTTGTGATTTTGTCGATTTTACAGTTTATACTATTTTGAAAAAATTTTCTTTTTTTGTTTCAAATTTTCGGAAATTTTGCAAAATTTGAATTTTTTTTCGATTTTTTGATTTTATAGAATTTTTGCATTTTTCTCGATTTTTGAATTTTTAGAATTTTCGCATTTTTTTCGATTTTTTCATTTCAACAAAAATTAAAATTTTCCAGTTTTTTAGATTTCTTAATTTAGAGAACTTTGTGATTTTGTCGATTTTACAGTTTATACTATTTTGAAAAAATTTTCTTTTTTTGTTTCAAATTTTCGGAAATTTTGCAAAATTTGAATTTTTTTTCGATTTTTTGATTTTTTAGAATTTTTGCATTTTTTTCGATTTATGAATTTTTTGAATTTTCGCATTTTTCTCGATTTTTTCATTTTAACAAAAATTACAATTTTCCAATTTTGTAGATTTCTTTATTTAGGGAACTTTGCGATTATACAGTTTTTACAGTTTTTACAATTTTGGAAAAATGTTCTTTTTTATCGAATTTCGGAAAGTTTCCGAAATTTTTAATTTTTTTCGATTTTTGAATTTTTAGAATTTTCGCATTTTTCTCGATTTTTTCATTTCAACAAAAATTACAATTTTCCAATTTTGTAGATTTCTTAATTTAGACAATTTTGTGATTTTGTCGATTTAACAGTTTTTACTATTTTGAACAAAATTTCTTTTGTTATTAAATTTCGGAAATTTTCCGAAATTTTAAATTTTTTCGATTTTTGAATTAAGGGAATTTTAGCATTTTTCTCAATTTTTTTTATTTATAACAAAAATTACAACTTTGCGATTTTACAGTTTTCACAGTTTTTACGATTTTGGAAAAATTTTCTTTTTTATCGAATTTCGGAAAGTTTCCGAAATTTTGAATTTTTTTTGATTTTTGAATTTTTAGAATTTTTCCATTTTTCTCGATATTTTCATTTCAACAAAAATTAAAATTTTCCAAATTTTAGATTTATTAATTTAGAGAACTTTGTGATTTTGTCGATTTAACAGTTTTAACTATTTTAAAAAAAATTTTCTTTTTTTTATCAAATTTCGGAAATTTTGCAAAATTTGAATTTTTTCGATATTTTGAATTTTAGGAATTTTTGCATTTTTCTCAATATTTTTTATTTTAACAAAATTTACAATATTAAAATTTTGTCCATTTCTTTACTTAGGAAACTTTGCGATTTTACATTTTTCACAGTTTTTACAATTTTGGAAAAAATTTCTTTTCTATCAAATTTCGGAAAATTTCCGAAATTTTTAATTTTTTTTTATTTTTTAATTTTTAGAATTTTTGCATTTTTCTGGATTTTTTCATTTTAACACAAATTACAATTTTCCAATTTTGTAGATTTCTAAATTAAGAGAAGTTTGTGATTTTTTAGATTATACAGATTTCATTATTTTGAAGAAAGTGTCTTCTTTATTCAATTTCGGAAATTTTCCGAAATTTAAAATTTTTCCGATTTTTGAATTTCTTAAATTTTTTAATTTTTCTCGATTTTTTCATTTCAACAAAATTTACAATATTCCAATTTTGTATATTTCTTAATTTAAAAAGCTTTGCGATTTTTAAGTTTTCACAATTTTTACTATTTTGAACAAAATTTTCTTTGTTATTAAATTTCATAAATTTTCCGAAATTTTAAATTTTTTCGATTTTTGAATTAAGGGAATTTTAGCATTTTTCTTGATATTTTTAATTTAACAAAAATTACATTTTTCCAATTTTGGCGATTTCTTTATTTAAAGAGCTTTGCGATTTTTAAGTTTTCACAGTCTTTACTATTTTGAAAAAATTTAATTTTTTTATCAAGTTTCGGAAATTTTCTGAAATTTTAAATTTTGTCGATTGTTGAATTTTAGGAATTTTTGCATTTTTCTCAATTTTTTTATTTTAACAAAATTTACAATATTCAAATTTTGTCCATTTCTTTACTGAGGAAACTTTGCAATTTTACATTTTTCACAGTTTTTACAATTTTGGAAAAATTTTCTTTTTTATCAAATTTCGGAAAATTTCCGAAATTTTTAATTTTTTTTGATTTTTTAATTTTTAGAATTTTTGCATTTTTCTGGATTTTTTCATTTTAACAAAAATTACAATTTTCCAATTTTGTAGATTTCTAAATTAAGAGAAGTTTGTGATTTTGTAGATTATACAGATTTCATTATTTTGAAGAAAGTGTCTTCTTTATTCAATTTCGGAAATTTTCCGAAATTTAAAATTTTTCCGATTTTTGAATTTCTTAAATTTTTTAATTTTTCTCGATTTTTTCATTTCAACAAAATTTACAATATTCCAATTTTGTATATTTCTTAATTTAAAAAGCTTTGCGATTTTACAGTTTTCACAGTCTTTACTATTTTGAACAAAATTTCTTTTGTTATTAAATTTCATAAATTTTCCGAAATTTTAAATTTTTTCGATTTTTGAATTAAGGGAATTTTAGCATCTTTCTTGATATTTTTAATTCAACAAAAATTACATTTTTCCAATTTTGGCGATTTCTTTATTTAAAGAGCTTAGCGATTTTTAAGTTTTCACAGTCTTTACTATTTTAAAAAAATTTAATTTTTTTATCAAATTTCGGAAATTTTCCGAAATTTTAAATTTTGTCGATTGTTGAATTTTAGGAATTTTTGCATTTTTCTCAATTTTTTTATTTTAACAAAATTTACAATATTCAAATTTTGTCCATTTCATTATTTAGGAAACTTTGCGATTTTACATTTTTCACAGTTTTTAAAATTTTGGAAACATTTTCTTTTTTATCGAATTTCGGAAAGTTTCCGAAATTTTTATTTTTTTTTTTATTTTTGAATTTATAGAATTTTTGCATTTTTCACGATTTTTTCATTTCAACAAAAATTACAATTTTCAAATTTTTTAAATTTCTTAATTTAGAGAACTTTGTGATTTTGTCGATTTTACAGTTTTTACTATTCTGAAAAAATGTTATTTTTTTTATCAAATTTTCTGAAATTTTGCAAAATTTTAACTTTTTTTCGATTTTTGAATTCTTAGAATTTTCGCATTTTTCTCGATTTTTTCATTTTAGCAAAAATTACAATTTTCCAATTTTGTAGATTTCTTAATTTAGAGAACTTTGCGATTTTACAGTTTTCACAGTTTTTACTATTTTGAACAAAATTTCTTTTGTTATTAAATTTCATAAATTTTCCGAAATTTTAAATTTTTTCGATTTTTGAATTAAGGGAATTTTAGCATTTTTCTTGATAATTTTAATTCAACAAAAGTTACAATTTTCCAATTTTGGCGATTTCTTTATTTAAAGAGCTTTGCGATTTTTAAGTTTTCACAGTCTTTACTATTTTGAAAAAATTTATTTTTTTTTATCAAATTTCGTAAATTTCCCGAAATTTTAAATTTTTTCGATTGCTGAATTTTAAGAATATTTGCATTTTTCTCAATTTTTTTTTTTTTTTTTATTAACAATATTCAAATTTTGTCCATTTCTTTATTTAGGGAACTTTGCGATTTTACAGTTTTTACAGTTTTTACAATTTTGGAAAATTGTTCTTTTTTATCGAATTTCGGAAAGTTTCCGAAATTTTTAATTTTTTTCGATTTTTGAATTTTTAGAATTTTCGCATTTTTCTCAATTTTTTCATTTCAACAAAAATTACAATTTTCCAATTTTGTAGATTTCTTAATTTAGACAATTTTGTGATTTTGTCGATTTAACAGTTTTTACTATTTTGAACAAAATTTCTTTTGTTATTAAATTTCGGAAATTTTCCGAAATTTAAAATTTTTTCGATTTTTGAATTAAGGGAATTTTCGCATTTTTCTCAATTTTTTTTATTTATAACAAAAATTACAATATTCAAATTTTGTCCATTTCTTTATTTAGGGAACTTTGCGATTTTACAGTTTTCACAGTTTTTACAATTTTGGAAAAATTTTCTTTTTTATCGAATTTCGGAAAGTTTCCGAAATTTTGAATTTTTTTTGATTTTTGAATTTTTAGAATTTTTCCATTTTTCTCGATATTTTCATTTCAACAAAAATTAAAATTTTCCAATTTTTTAGATTTATTAATTTAGAGAACTTTGTGATTTTGTCGATTTTACAGTTTTTACTATTTTGAAAAAATTTTCTTTTTTTTGATCAAATTTTCGGAAATTTTGCAAAATTTGAATTTTTTCGATTTTTTGAATTTTTAGAATTTTGGCATTTTTCTCGATTTTTTCATTTCAACAAAAATTAAAATTTTCCAATTTTGTAGATTTCTTAATTTAGAGAACTTTGCGATTTTACAGTTTTTACAGTTTTTAAAATTTTGAAAATATTTTATTTTTTTATCGAATTTCGGAAAGTTTCCGTAATTTTTAATTTATTTTTATTTTTGAATTTTTAGAATTTTTGCATTTTTCTCGATTTTTTCATTTCAACAAAAATTACAATTTTTCAATTTTTTAGATTTCTTAATTTAGAGAATTTTGTGACTTTCTCGATTTTACAGTTTTTACTATTCTGAAAAAAATTATATTTTTTTATCAAATTTTCGGAAAGTTTGCAAAATTTTAACTTTTTCCGATTTTTGAATTCTTAGAATTTTCTCATTTTTCTCGATTTTTTCATTTTAGCAAAAATCACAATTTTCCAATTTTGTAGATTTCTTAATTTAGAGAACTTTGCGATTTTACAGCTTTCACAGTTTTTACTATTTTGAAAAAAATTTGTTTTGTTATCAAATTTCGGAAATTTTAAATTTTTTAGATTTTTGAATTAAGGGAATTTTAGCATTTTTCTTGATATTTTTAATTCAACAAAAATTACATTTTTCCAATTTTGGCGATTTCTTTATTTAAAGAGCTTTGCGATTTTTAAGTTTTCACAGTCTTTACTATTTTGAAAAAATTTAAGTTTTTTATCAAATTTCGGAAATTTTCCGAAATTTTAAATTTTGTCGATTGTTGAATTTTAGGAATTTTTGCATTTTTCTCAACTTTTTTATTTTAACAAAATTTACAATATTCAAATTTTGTCAATTTCTTTACTTAGGAAACTTTGCGATTTTACATTTTTCACAGTTTTTACAATTTTGGAAAAATTTTCTTTTTTATCAAATTTTGAAAAATTTCCGAAATTTTTAATTTTTTTTGATTTTTTAATTTTTAGAATTTTTGCATTTTTCTGGTTTTTTTTCATTTTAACAAAAATTACAATTTTCCAATTTTGTAGATTTCTAAATTAAGAGAATTTTGTGATTTTGTAGATTATACAGATTTCATTATTTTGAAGAAAGTGTCTTCTTTATTCAATTTCGGGAAATTTACGAAATTTAATTTCGATTGTTGCATTTTAGGAATAATTGAATTTTTCTCGATTTTTTTTTTTTTAATTAACAATATTCAAATTTTGTCCATTTCTTTACTTAGGAAACTTTGCGATTTTACATTTTTCACAGTTTTTACAATTTTGGAAAAATTTAATTTTTTTATCAAATTTCGGAAAATTTCCGAAATTTTTAATTTTTTTTTATTTGTTAATTTTTAGAATTTTTGCATTTTTCTGGATTTTTTCATTTTAACAAAAATTACAATTTTCCAATTTTGTAGATTTCTAAATTAAGAGAAGTTTGTGATTTTGTAGATTATACAGATTTCATTATTTTGAAGAAAGTGTCTTCTTTATTCAATTTCGGAAATTTTCCGAAATTTAAAATTTTTTCCGATTTTTGAATTTCTTAAATTTTTTAATTTTTCTCGATTTTTTCATTTCAACAAAATTTACAATATTCCAATTTTGTATATTTCTTAATTTAAAAAGCTTTGCGATTTTTAAGTTTTCACAATTTTTACTATTTTGAACAAAATTTTCTTTGTTATTAAATTTCATAAATTTTCCGAAATTTTAAATTTTTTCGATTTTTGAATTAAGGGAATTTTAGCATTTTTCTTGATATTTTTAATTCAACAAAAATTACATTTTTTCCAATTTTGGCGATTTCTTTATTTAAAGAGCTTTGCGATTTTTAAGTTTTCACAGTCTTTACTATTTTGAAAAAATTTAATTTTTTTATCAAATTTCGGAAATTTTCCGAAATTTTAAATTTTGTCGATTGTTGAATTTTAGGATTTTTTTGCATTTTTCTCAAATTTTTTATTTTTTAACAAAATTTATAATATTCAAATTTTGTCCATTTCTTTACTTAGGAAACTTTGCGATTTTACATTTTTCACAGTTTTTACAATTTTGGAAAAATTTTCTTTTTTATCAAATTTCGGAAAATTTCCGAAATTTTTAATTTTTTTTTTATTTTTTAATTTTTAGAATTTTTGCATTTTTCTGGATTTTTTTCATTTTAACAAAAATTACAATTTTCCAATTTTGTAGATTTCTAAATTAAGAGAAGTTTGTGATTTTGTAGATTATACAGATTTCATTATTTTAAAGAAAGTGTCTTCTTTATTCAATTTCGGAAATTTTCCGAAATTTAAAATTTTTCCGATTTTTGAATTTCTTAAATTTTTTAATTTTTCTCGATTTTTTCATTTCAACAAAATTTACAATATTCCAATTTTGTATGTTTCTTAATTTAAAAAGCTTTGCGATTTTTAAGTTTTCACAGTTTTTACTATTTTGAACAAAATTTCTTTTGTTATTAAATTTCATAAATTTTCCGAAATTTTAAATTTTTTTCGATTTTTGAATTAAGGGAATTTTAGCATTTTTCTTGATATTTTTAATTCAACAAAAATTACAATTTTCCAATTTTGGCGATTTATCTATTTAAAGAGCTTTGCGATTTTTAAGTTTTCACAGTCTTTACTATTTTAAAAAAATTTAATTTTTTTTATTTAATTTCGTAAATTTCCCGAAATTTTAAATTTTTTCGATTGTTGCATTTTAGGAATAATTGCATTTTTCTCGATTTTTTTTTTTTTTTAATTAACAATATTCAAATTTTGTCCATTTCTTTATTTAGGGAACTTTGCGATTTTTCAGTTTTTACAGTTTTTACAATTTTGGAAAAATGTTCTTTTTTATCGAATTTCGGAAAGTTTCCGAAATTTTTAATTTTTTTTCGATTTTTGAATTTTTAGAATTTTTGCATTTTTCTCGATTTTTTCATTTCAACAAAAATTACAATTTTCCAATTTTTTAGATTTCTTAATTAAGAAAAATTTGTGATATTGTCGATTTAACAGTTTTTACTATTTTGGGGAAAGTGTCTTCTTTATTCAATTTCGGAATTTTAAGAAATTCTAAATTTTTTCGATTTTTAAATTTTTAGAATTTTCGCATTTTTCTCGATTTTTTCATTTCAACAAAAATTACAATTTTCAATTTTTTTAGATTTTTTAATTTTGAGAACTTTGTGATTTTGCCAATTTTACAGTTTTTACTATTTTGAAAAATTTAATTTTTTTTATCAAATTTCGGAAATTTTCCGAAATTTTAAATTTTGTCGATTGTTGAATTTTAGGAATTTTTGCATTTTTCTCAATTTTTTTATTTTAACAAAATTTACAATATTCAAATTTTGTCCATTTCATTATTTAGGAAACTTTGCGATTTTACATTTTTCACAGTTTTTAAAATTTTGGAAACAATTTCTTTTTTATCGAATTTCGGAAAGTTTCCGAAATTTTTATTTTTTTTTATTTTTGAATTTTTAGAATTTTTGCATTTTTCTCGATTTTTTCATTTCAACAAAAATTACAATTTTCAAATTTTTTAAATTTCTTAATTTAGAGAACTTTGTGATTTTGTCGATTTTACAGTTTTTCCTATTCTGAAAAAATGTTATTTTTTATCAAATTTTCGGAAATTTTGCAAAATTTTAATTTTTTTCGATTTTTGAATTCTTAGAATTTTCGCATTTTTCTCGATTTTTTCATTTTAGCAAAAATTACAATTTTCCAATTTTGTAGATTTCTTAATTTAGAGAACTTTGCGATTTTACAGTTTTCACAGTTTTTACTATTTTGAACAAAATTTCTTTTGTTATTAAATTTCATAAATTTTCCGAAATTTTAAATTTTTTCGATTTTTGAATTAAGGGAATTTTAGCATTTTTCTTGATAATTTTAATTCAACAAAAGTTACAATTTTGCAATTTTGGCGATTTCTTTATTTAAAGAGCTTTGCGATTTTTAAGTTTTCACAGTCTTTACTATTTTGAAAAAATTTATTTTTTTTTATCAAATTTCGTAAATTTCCCGAAATTTTAAATTTTTTCGATTGTTGAATTTTAAGAATATTTGCATTTTTCTCGATTTTTTTTTTTTCTTAAATTAACAATATTCAAATTTTGTCCATTTCTTTATTTAGGGAACTTTGCGATTTTACAGTTTTCACAGTTTTTACAATTTTGGAAAAATTTTCTTTTTATCGAATTTCGGAAAGTTTCCGAAATTTTGAATTTTTTTTTATTTTTGAATTTTTAGAATTTTTCCATTTTTCTCGATATTTTCATTTCAACAAAAATTACAATTTTCCAATTTTTTAGATTTATTAATTTAGAGAACTTTGTGATTTTGTCGATTTTACAGTTTTTACTATTTTGAAAAAATTTTCTTTTTTTTTATCAAATTTTCGGAAATTTTGCAAAATTTGAATTTTTTCGATTTTTTGAATTTTTAGAATTTTCGCATTTTTCTCGATTTTTTCATTTCAACAAAAATTAAAATTTTCCAATTTTGTAGATTTCTTAATTTAGAGAACTTTGCGATTTTACAGTTTTTGCAGTTTTTAAAATTTTGAAAATATTTTATTTTTTTATCGAATTTCGGAAAGTTTCCGTAATTTATAATTTATTTTTATTTTTGAATTTTTAGAATTTTTGCATTTTTCTCGATTTTTTCATTTCAACAAAAATTACAATTTTTCAATTTTTTAGATTTCTTAATTTAGAGAACTTTGTGATTTTGTCGATTTTACAGTTTTTACTATTCTGAAAAAATTTTATTTTTTTATCAAATTTTCGGAAAGTTTGCAAAATTTTAACTTTTTCCGATTTTTGAATTCTTAGAATTTTCTCATTTTTCTCGATTTTTTCATTTTAGCAAAAATCACAATTTTCCAATTTTGTAGATTTCTTAATTTAGAGAACTTTGCGATTTTACAGCTTTCACAGTTTTTACTATTTTGAAAAAAATTTCTTTTGTTATCAAATTTCGGAAATTTTAAATTTTTTAGATTTTTGAATTTAGGGAATTTTAGCATTTTTCTTGATATTTTTAATTCAACAAAAATTACATTTTTCCAATTTTGGCGATTTCTTTATTTAAAGAGCTTTGCGATTTTAAAGTTTTCACAGTCTTTACTATTTTGAAAAAATTTAATTTTTTTATCAAATTTCGGAAATTTTCCGAAATTTTAAATTTTGTCGATTGTTGAATTTTAGGAATTTTTGCATTTTTCTCAATTTTTTTATTTTAACAAAATTTACAATATTCAAATTTTGTCCATTTCTTTACTTAGGAAACTTTGCGATTTTACATTTTTCACAGTTTTTACAATTTTGGAAAAATTTTCTTTTTTATCAAATTTCGGAAAATTTCCGAAATTTTTAATTTTTTTTTATTTTTTAATTTTTAGAATTTTTGCATTTTTCTGGATTTTTTTCATTCTAACAAAAATTACAATTTTACAATTTTGTAGATTTCTAAATTAAGAGAAGTTTGTGATTTTGTAGATTATACAGATTTCATTATTTTGAAGAAAGTGTCTTCTTTATTCAATTTCGGGAAATTTACGAAATTTAATTTCGATTGTTGCATTTTAGGAATAATTGCATTTTTCTCGATTTTTTTTTTTTTAATTAACAATATTCAAATTTTGTCCATTTCTTTACTTAGGAAACTTTGCGATTTTACATTTTTCACAGTTTTTACAATTTTGGAAAAATTTAATTTTTTTATCAAATTTCGGAAAATTTCCGAAATTTTTAATTTTTTTTTATTTTTTAATTTTTAGAATTTTTGCATTTTTCTGGATTTTTTCATTTTAACAAAAATTACAATTTTCCAATTTTGTAGATTTCTAAATTAAGAGAAGTTTGTAATTTTGTAGATTATACAGAATTTTAGGAATTTTTGCATTTATCTCAATTTTTTTATTTTAACAAAATTTACAATATTCAAATTTTGTCCATTTCTTTACTTAGGAAACTTTGCGATTTTACATTTTTCACAGTTTTTACAATTTTGGAAAAATTTTCTTTTTTATCAAATTTCGGAAAATTTTTAATTTTTTTTGAGTTTTTAATTTTTAGAATTTTTGCATTTTTCTGGATTTTTTCATTTTAACAAAAATTACAATTTTCCAATTTTGTAGATTTCTAAATTAAGAGAAGTTTGTGATTTTGTAGATTATACAGATTTCATTATTTTGAAGAAAGTGTCTTCTTATTCAATTTCGGAAATTTTCCGAAATTTAAAATTTTTCCGATCTTTGAATTTCTTAAATTTTTTAATTTTTCTCGATTTTTTCATTTCAACAAAATTTACAATATTCCAATTTTGTATATTTCTTAATTTAAAAAGCTTTGCGATTTTTAAGTTTTCACAGTTTTTATTATTTTGAACAAAATTTTTTTTGTTGTTAAATTTCATAAATTTTCCGAAATTTTAAATTTTTTCGATTTTTGAATTAAGGGAATTTTAGCATTTTTCTTGATATTTTTAATTCAACAAAAATTACATTTTTCCAATTTTGGCGATTTCTTTATTTAAAGAGCTTTGCGATTTTTAAGTTTTCACAGTCTTTACTATTTTGAAAAAATTTAATTTTTTTATCAAATTTCGGAAATTTTCCGAAATTTTAAATTTTGTCGATTGTTGAATTTTAGGAATTTTTGCATTTTTCTCAATTTTTTTATTTTAACAAAATTTACAATATTCAAATTTTGTCCATTTCATTATTTAGGAAACTTTGCGATTTTACATTTTTCACAGTTTATAAAATTTTGGAAACATTTTCTTTTTTATCGAATTTCGGAAAGTTTCCGAAATTTTTATTTTTTTTTTATTTTTGAATTTTTAGAATTTTTCCATTTTTCTCGATTTTTTCATTTCAACAAAAATTACAATTTTCCAATTTTTTAAATTTCTCAATTTAGAGAACTTTGTGATTTTGTCGATTTTACAGTTTTTACTATTCTGAAAAAATGTTATTTTTTTTTATCAAATTTTCGGAAATTTTGCAAAATTTTAACTTTTTTCGATTTTTGAATTCTTAGAATTTTCGCATTTTTCTCGATTTTTTCATTTTAGCAAAAATTACAATTTTCCAATTTTGTAGATTTCTTAATTTAGAGAACTTTGCGATTTTACAGTTTTCACAGTTTTTACTATTTTGAACAAAATTTCTTTTGTTATTAAATTTCATAAATTTTCTGAAATTTTAAATTTTTTCGATTTTTGAATTAAGGGAATTTTAGCATTTTTCTTGATAATTTTAATTCAACAAAAGTTACAATTTTGCAATTTTGGCGATTTCTTTATTTAAAGAGCTTTGCGATTTTTAAGTTTTCACAGTCTTTACTATTTTGAAAAATTTATTTTTTTTTATCAAATTTCGTAAATTTCCCGAAATTTTAAATTTTTTCGATTGTTGAATTTTAAGAATATTTGCATTTTTCTCGATTTTTTTTTTTTCTTAAATTAACAATATTCAAATTTTGTCCATTTCTTTATTTAGGGAACTTTGCGATTTTACAGTTTTCACAGTTTTTACAATTTTGGAAAAATTTTCTTTTTTATCGAATTTCTGAAAGTTTCCGAAATTTTGAATTTTTTTTTATTTTTGAATTTTTAGAATTTTTCCATTTTTCTCGATATTTTCATTTCAACAAAAATTAAAATTTTCCATTTTTTTAGATTTATTAATTTAGAGAACTTTGTGATTTTGTCGATTTTACAGTTTTTACTATTTTGAAAAAATTTTCTTTTTTTTTATCAAATTTTCGGAAATTGTGCAAAATTTGAATTTTTTCGATTTTTTGAATTTTTAGAATTTTCGCATTTTTCTCGATTTTTTCATTTCAACAAAAATTAAAATTTTCCAATTTTGTAGATTTCTTAATTTAGAGAACTTTGCGATTTTACAGTTTTTGCAGTTTTTAAAATTTTGAAAATATTTTATTTTTTTATCGAATTTCGGAAAGTTTCCTTAATTTATAATTTATTTTTATTTTTGAATTTTTAGAATTTTTGCATTTTTCTCGATTTTTTCATTTCAACAAAAATTACAATTTTTCAATTTTTTAGATTTCTTAATTTAGAGAACTTTGTGATTTTGTCGATTTTACAGTTTTTACTATTCTGAAAAAATTTTATTTTTTTATCAAATTTTCGGAAAGTTTGCAAAATTTTAACTTTTTCCGATTTTTGAATTCTTAGAATTTTCTCATTTTTCTCGATTTTTTCATTTTAGCAAAAATCACAATTTTCCAATTTTGTAGATTTCTTAATTTAGAGAACTTTGCGATTTTACAGCTTTCACAGTTTTTACTATTTTGAAAAAAATTTCTTTTGTTATCAAATTTCGGAAATTTTAAATTTTTTAGATTTTTGAATTTAGGGAATTTTAGCATTTTTCTTGATATTTTTAATTCAACAAAAATTACATTTTTCCAATTTTGGCGATTTCTTTATTTAAAGAGCTTTGCGATTTTTAAGTTTTCACAGTCTTTACTATTTTGAAAAAATTTAATTTTTGTATCAAATTTCGGAAATTTTCCGAAATTTTAAATTTTGTCGATTGTTGAATTTTAGGAATTTTTGCATTTTTCTCAATTTTTTTATTTTAACAAAATTTACAATATTCAAATTTTGTCCATTTCTTTACTTAGGAAACTTTGCGATTTTACATTTTTCACAGTTTTTACAATTTTGGAAAAATTTTCTTTTTTATCAAATTTCGGAAAATTTTTAATTTTTTTTGAGTTTTTAATTTTTAGAATTTTTGCATTTTTCTGGATTTTTTCATTTTAACAAAAATTACAATTTTCCAATTTTGTAGATTTCTAAATTAAGAGAAGTTTGTGATTTTGTAGATTATACAGATTTCATTATTTTGAAGAAAGTGTCTTCTTTATTCAATTTCGGAAATTTTCCGAAATTTAAAATTTTTCCGATCTTTGAATTTCTTAAATTTTTTAATTTTTCTCGATTTTTTCATTTCAACAAAATTTACAATATTCCAATTTTGTATATTTCTTAATTTAAAAAGCTTTGCGATTTTTAAGTTTTCACAGTTTTTATTATTTTGAACAAAATTTTTTTTGTTGTTAAATTTAATAAATTTTCCGAAATTTTAAATTTTTTCGATTTTTGAATTAAGGGAATTTTAGCATTTTTCTTGATATTTTTAATTCAACAAAAATTACATTTTTCCAATTTTGGCGATTTCTTTATTTAAAGAGCTTTGCGATTTTTAAGTTTTCACAGTCTTTACTATTTTGAAAAAATTTAATTTTTTTATCAAATTTCGGAAATTTTCCGAAATTTTAAATTTTGTCGATTGTTGAATTTTAGGAATTTTTGCATTTTTCTCAATTTTTTTATTTTAACAAAATTTACAATATTCAAATTTTGTCCATTTCATTATTTAGGAAACTTTGCGATTTTACATTTTTCACAGTTTATAAAATTTTGGAAACATTTTCTTTTTTATCGAATTTCGGAAAGTTTCCGAAATTTTTATTTTTTTTTTATTTTTGAATTTTTAGAATTTTTCCATTTTTCTCGATTTTTTCATTTCAACAAAAATTACAATTTTCAAATTTTTTAAATTTCTCAATTTAGAGAACTTTGTGATTTTGTCGATTTTACAGTTTTTACTATTCTGAAAAAATGTTATTTTTTTATCAAATTTTCGGAAATTTTGCAAAATTTTAACTTTTTTCGATTTTTGAATTCTTAGAATTTTCGCATTTTTCTCGATTTTTTCATTTTAGCAAAAATTACAATTTTCCAATTTTGTAGATTTCTTAATTTAGAGAACTTTGCGATTTTACAGTTTTCACAGTTTTTACTATTTTGAACAAAATTTCTTTTGTTATTAAATTTCATAAATTTTCCGAAATTTTAAATTTTTTCGATTTTTGAATTAAGGGAATTTTAGCATTTTTCTTGATAATTTTAATTCAACAAAAGTTACAATTTTCCAATTTTGGCGATTTCTTTATTTAAAGAGCTTTGCGATTTTTAAGTTTTCACAGTCTTTACTATTTTGAAAAAATTTATTTTTTTTTATCAAATTTCGTAAATTTCCCGAAATTTTAAATTTTTTCGATTTTTGAATTAAGGGAATTTTCGCATTTTTCTCAATTTTTTTTATTTATAACAAAAATTACAATATTCAAATTTTGTCCATTTCTTTATTTAGGGAACTTTGCGATTTTACAGTTTTCACAGTTTTTACAATTTTGGAAAAATTTTCTTTTTTATCGAATTTCTGAAAGTTTCCGAAATTTTGAATTTTTTTTTATTTTTGAATTTTTAGAATTTTTCCATTTTTCTCGATATTTTCATTTCAACAAAAATTACAATTTTCCAATTTTTTAGATTTATTAATTTAGAGAACTTTGTGATTTTGTCGATTTTACAGTTTTTACTATTTTGAAAAAATTTTCTTTTTTTTTTATCAAATTTTCGGAAATTTTGCAAAATTTGAATTTTTTCGATTTTTTAAATTTTTAGAATTTTCGCATTTTTCTCGATTTTTTCATTTCAACAAAAATTAAAATTTTCCAATTTTGTAGATTTCTTAATTTAGAGAACTTTGCGATTTTACAGTTTTTGCAGTTTTTAAAATTTTGAAAATATTTTATTTTTTTATCGAATTTCGGAAAGTTTCCGTAATTTATAATTTATTTTTATTTTTGAATTTTTAGAATTTTTGCATTTTTCTCGATTTTTTCATTTCAACAAAAATTACAATTTTTCAATTTTTTAGATTTCTTAATTTAGAGAACTTTGTGATTTTGTCGATTTTACAGTTTTTACTATTCTGAAAAATTTTTATTTTTTTATCAAATTTTCGGAAAGTTTGCAAAATTTTAACTTTTTCCGATTTTTGAATTCTTAGAATTTTCTCATTTTTCTCGATTTTTTCATTTTAGCAAAAATCACAATTTTCCAATTTTGTAGATTTCTTAATTTAGAGAACTTTGCGATTTTACAGCTTTCACAGTTTATACTATTTTGAAAAAAATTTCTTTTGTTATCAAATTTCGGAAATTTTAAATTTTTTAGATTTTTGAATTTAGGGAATTTTAGCATTTTTCTTGATATTTTTAATTCAACAAAAATTACATTTTTCCAATTTTGGCGATTTCTTTATTTAAAGAGCTTTGCGATTTTTAAGCTTTCACAGTCTTTACTATTTTGAAAAAATTTAATTTTTTTATCAAATTTCGGAAATTTTCCGAAATTTTAAATTTTTTCGATTGTTGAATTTTAGGAATTTTTGCATTTTTCTCAATTTTTTTATTTTAACAAAATTTACAATATTCAAATTTTGTCCATTTCTTTACTTAGGAAACTTTGCGATTTTACATTTTTCACAGTTTTTACAATTTTGGAAAAATTTTCTTTTTTATCAAATTTCGGAAAATTTTTAATTTTTTTTGAGTTTTTAATTTTTAGAATTTTTGCATTTTTCTGGATTTTTTCATTTTAACAAAAATTACAATTTTCCAATTTTGTAGATTTCTAAATTAAGAGAAGTTTGTGATTTTGTAGATTATACAGATTTCATTATTTTGAAGAAAGTGTCTTCTTTATTCAATTTCGGAAATTTTCCGAAATTTAAAATTTTTCCGATCTTTGAATTTCTTAAATTTTTTAATTTTTCTCGATTTTTTCATTTCAACAAAATTTACAATATTCCAATTTTGTATATTTCTTAATTTAAAAAGCTTTGCGATTTTTAAGTTTTCACAGTTTTTACTATTTTGAACAAAATTTTTTTTGTTATTAAATTTCATAAATTTTCCGAAATTTTAAATTTTTTCGATTTTTGAATTAAGGGAATTTTAGCATTTTTCTTGATATTTTTAATTCAACAAAAATTACATTTTTCCAATTTTGGCGATTTCTTTATTTAAAGAGCTTTGCGATTTTTAAGTTTTCACAGTCTTTACTATTTTGAAAAAATTTAATTTTTTTATCAAATTTCGGAAATTTTCCGAAATTTTAAATTTTGTCGATTGTTGAATTTTAGGAATTTTTGCATTTTTCTCAATTTATTTATTTTAACAAAATTTACAATATTCAAATTTTGTCCATTACATTATTTAGGAAACTTTGCGATTTTACATTTTTCACAGTTTATAAAATTTTGGAAACATTTTCTTTTTTATCGAATTTCGGAAAGTTTCCGAAATTTTTATTTTTTTTTTATTTTTGAATTTTTAGAATTTTTCCATTTTTCTCGATTTTTTCATTTCAACAAAAATTACAATTTTCAAATTTTTTAAATTTCTCAATTTAGAGAACTTTGTGATTTTGTCGATTTTACAGTTTTTACTATTCTGAAAAAATGATATTTTTTTATCAAATTTTCGGAAATTTTGCAAAATTTTAACTTTTTTCGATTTTTGAATTCTTAGAATTTTCGCATTTTTCTCGATTTTTTCATTTTAGCAAAAATTACAATTTTCCAATTTTGTAGATTTCTTAATTTAGAGAACTTTGCGATTTTACAGTTTTCACAGTTTTTACTATTTTGAACAAAATTTCTTTTGTTATTAAATTTCATAAATTTTCCGAAATTTTAAATTTTTTCGATTTTTGAATTAAGGGAATTTTAGCATTTTTCTTGATAATTTTAATTCAACAAAAGTTACAATTTTCCAATTTTGGCGATTTCTTTATTTAAAGAGCTTTGCGATTTTTAAGTTTTCACAGTCTTTACTATTTTGAAAAAATTTATTTTTTTTTATCAAATTTCGTAAATTTCCCGAAATTTTAAAATTTTTCGATTGTTGAATTTTAAGAATATTTGCATTTTTCTCGATTTTTTTTTTTTCTTAAATTAACAATATTCAAATTTTGTCCATTTCTTTATTTAGGGAACTTTGCGATTTTACAGTTTTCACAGTTTTTACAATTTTGGAAAAATTTTCTTTTTATCGAATTTCTGAAAGTTTCCGAAATTTTGAATTTTTTTTTATTTTTGAATTTTTAGAATTTTTCCATTTTTCTCGATATTTTCATTTCAACAAAAATTAAAATTTTCCAATTTTTTAGATTTATTAATTTAGAGAACTTTGTGATTTTGTCGATTTTACAGTTTTTACTATTTTGAAAAAATTTTCTTTTTTTTTATCAAATTTTCGGAAATTTGGCAAAATTTGAATTTTTTCGATTTTTTGAATTTTTAGAATTTTCGCATTTTTCTCGATTTTTTCATTTCAACAAAAATTAAAATTTTCCAATTTTGTAGATTTCTTAATTTAGAGAACTTTGCGATTTTACAGTTTTTGCAGTTTTTAAAATTTTGAAAATATTTTATTTTTTTGTCGAATTTCGGAAAGTTTCCGTAATTTATAATTTATTTTTATTTTTGAATTTTTAGAATTTTTGCATTTTTCTCGATTTTTTCATTTCAACAAAAATTACAATTTTTCAATTTTTTAGATTTCTTAATTTAGAGAACTTTGTGATTTTGTCGATTTTACAGTTTTTACTATTCTGAAAAATTTTTATTTTTTTATCAAATTTTCGGAAAGTTTGCAAAATTTTAACTTTTTCCGATTTTTGAATTCTTAGAATTTTCTCATTTTTCTCGATTTTTTCATTTTAGCAAAAATCACAATTTTCCAATTTTGTAGATTTCTTAATTTAGAGAACTTTGCGATTTTACAGCTTTCACAGTTTTTACTATTTTGAAAAAAATTTCTTTTGTTATCAAATTTCGGAAATTTTAAATTTTTTAGATTTTTGAATTTAGGGAATTTTAGCATTTTTCTTGATATTTTTAATTCAACAAAAATTACATTTTTCCAATTTTGGCGATTTCTTTATTTAAAGAGCTTTGCGATTTTTAAGTTTTCACAGTCTTTACTATTTTGAAAAAATTTAATTTTTTTATCAAATTTCGGAAATTTTCCGAAATTTTAAATTTTGTCGATTGTTGAATTTTAGGAATTTTTGCATTTTTCTCAATTTTTTTATTTTAACAAAATTTACAATATTCAAATTTTGTCCATTTCTTTACTTAGGAAACTTTGCGATTTTACATTTTTCACAGTTTTTACAATTTTGGAAAAATTTTCTTTTTTATCAAATTTCGGAAAATTTCCGAAATTTTTAATTTTTTTTGATTTTTTAATTTTTAGAATTTTTGCATTTTTCTGGATTTTTTTCATTTTAACAAAAATTACAATTTTCCAATTTTGTAGATTTCTAAATTAAGAGAAGTTTGTGATTTTGTAGATTATACAGATTTCATTATTTTGAAGAAAGTGTCTTCTTTATTCAATTTCGGGAAATTTACGAAATTTAATTTCGATTGTTGCATTTTAGGAATAATTGCATTTTTCTCGATTTTTTTTTTTTAATTAACAATATTCAAATTTTGTCCATTTCTTTACTTAGGAAACTTTGCGATTTTACATTTTTCACAGTTTTTACAATTTTGGAAAAATTTAATTTTTTTATCAAATTTCGGAAAATTTCCGAAATTTTTAATTTTTTTTTATTTTTTAATTTTTAGAATTTTTGCATTTTTCTGGATTTTTTCATTTTAACAAAAATTACAATTTTCCAATTTTGTAGATTTCTAAATTAAGAGAAGTTTGTGATTTTGTAGATTATACAGAATTTTAGGAATTTTTGCATTTTTCTCAATTTTTTTATTTTAACAAAATTTACAATATTCAAATTTTGTCCATTTCTTTACTTAGGAAACTTTGCGATTTTACATTTTTCACAGTTTTAACAATTTTGGAAAAATTTTCTTTTTTATCAAATTTCGGAAAATTTCCGAAATTTTTAATTTTTTTTGATTTTTTAATTTTTAGAATTTTTGCATTTTTCTGGATTTTTTCATTTTAACAAAAATTAAAATTTTCCAATTTTGTAGATTTCTAAATTAAGAGAACTTTGTGATTTTGTCGATTTTACAGTTTTTACTATTCTGAAAAAATGTTATTTTTTTATCAAATTTTCGGAAATTTTGCAAAATTTTAACTTTTTTCGATTTTTGAATTCTTAGAATTTTCGCATTTTTCTCGATTTTTTCATTTTTAGCAAAAATTACAATTTTCCAATTTTGTAGATTTCTTAATTTAGAGAACTTTGCGATTTTACAGTTTTCACAGTTTTTACTATTTTGAACAAAATTTCTTTTGTTATTAAATTTCATAAATTTTCCGAAATTTTAAATTTTTTCGATTTTTGAATTAAGGGAATTTTAGCATTTTTCTTGATATTTTTAATTCAACAAAAATTACATTTTTCCAATTTTGGCGATTTCTTTATTTAAAGAGCTTTGCGATTTTTAAGTTTTCACAGTCTTTACTATTTTGAAAAAATTTAATTTTTTTATCAAATTTTCGGAAATTTTGCAAAATTTTAACTTTTTTCGATTTTTGAATTCTTAGAATTTTCGCATTTTTCTCGATTTTTTCATTTTTAGCAAAAATTACAATTTTCCAATTTTGTAGATTTCTTAATTTAGAGAACTTTGCGATTTTACAGTTTTTGCAGTTTTTAAAATTTTGAAAATATTTTATTTTTTTATCGAATTTCGGAAAGTTTCCGTAATTTATAATTTATTTTTATTTTTGAATCTTTAGAATTTTTGCATTTTTCTCGATTTTTTCATTTCAACAAAAATTACAATTTTTCAATTTTTTAGATTTCTTAATTTAGAGAACTTTGTGATTTTGTCGATTTTACAGTTTTTACTATTCTGAAAAAATTTTATTTTTTTATCAAATTTTCGGAAAGTTTGCAAAATTTTAACTTTTTTCGATTTTTGAATTCTTAGAATTTTCGCATTTTTCTCGATTTTTTCATTTTAGCAAAAATTACAATTTTCCAATTTTGTATATTTCTTAATCTAAAAAGCTTTGCGATTTTACAGTTTTCACAGTTTTTACTATTTTGAACAAAATTTCTTTTGTTATTAAATTTCATAAATTTTCCGAAATTTTAAATTTTTTCGATTTTTGAATTAAGGGAATTTTAGCATTTTTCTTGATAATTTTAATTCAACAAAAGTTACAATTTTCCAATTTTGGCGATTTCTTTATTTAAAGAGCTTTGCGATTTTTAAGTTTTCACAGTCTTTACTATTTTGAAAAAATTTATTTTTTTTATCAAATTTCGTAAATTTCCCGAAATTTTAAATTTTTTCGATTGTTGAATTTTAAGAATATTTGCATTTTTCTCGATTTTTTTTTTTTCTTAAATTAACAATATTCAAATTTTGCCCATTTCTTTATTTAGGGAACTTTGCGATTTTACAGTTTTCACAGTTTTTACAATTTTGGAAAAATTTTCTTTTTATCGAATTTCTGAAAGTTTCCGAAATTTTGAATTTTTTTTTATTTTTGAATTTTTAGAATTTTTCCATTTTTCTCGATATTTTCATTTCAACAAAAATTAAAATTTTCCAATTTTTTAGATTTATTAATTTAGAGAACTTTGTGATTTTGTCGATTTTACAGTTTTTACTATTTTGAAAAAATTTTCTTTTTTTTTATCAAATTTTCGGAAATTTGGCAAAATTTGAATTTTTTCGATTTTTTGAATTTTTAGAATTTTCGCATTTTTCTCGATTTTTTCATTTCAACAAAAATTAAAATTTTCCAATTTTGTAGATTTCTTAATTTAGAGAACTTTGCGATTTTACAGTTTTCACAGTTTTTACAATTTTGGAAAAATTTTCTTTTTATCGAATTTCTGAAAGTTTCCGAAATTTATAATTTATTTTTATTTTTGAATTTTTAGAATTTTTGCATTTTTCTCGATTTTTTCATTTCAACAAAAATTACAATTTTTCAATTTTTTAGATTTCTTAATTTAGAGAACTTTGTGATTTTGTCGATTTTACAGTTTTTACTATTCTGAAAAATTTTTATTTTTTTATCAAATTTTCGGAAAGTTTGCAAAATTTTAACTTTTTCCGATTTTTGAATTCTTAGAATTTTCTCATTTTTCTCGATTTTTTCATTTTAGCAAAAATCACAATTTTCCAATTTTGTAGATTTCTTAATTTAGAGAACTTTGCGATTTTACAGCTTTCACAGTTTATACTATTTTGAAAAAAATTTCTTTTGTTATCAAATTTCGGAAATTTTAAATTTTTTAGATTTTTGAATTTAGGGAATTTTAGCATTTTTCTTGATATTTTTAATTCAACAAAAATTACATTTTTCCAATTTTGGCGATTTCTTTATTTAAAGAGCTTTGCGATTTTTAAGCTTTCACAGTCTTTACTATTTTGAAAAAATTTAATTTTTTTATCAAATTTCGGAAATTTTCCGAAATTTTAAATTTTTTCGATTGTTGAATTTTAGGAATTTTTGCATTTTTCTCAATTTTTTTATTTTAACAAAATTTACAATATTCAAATTTTGTCTATTTCTTTACTTAGGAAACTTTGCGATTTTACATTTTTCACAGTTTTTACAATTTTGGAAAAATTTTCTTTTTTATCAAATTTCGGAAAATTTCCGAAATTTTTAATTTTTTTTGATTTTTTAATTTTTAGAATTTTTGCATTTTTCTGGATTTTTTTCATTTTAACAAAAATTACAATTTTCCAATTTTGTAGATTTCTAAATTAAGAGAAGTTTGTGATTTTGTAGATTATACAGATTTCATTATTTTGAAGAAAGTGTCTTCTTTATTCAATTTCAGGAAATTTACGAAATTTAATTTCGATTGTTGCATTTTAGGAATAATTGCATTTTTCTCGATTTTTTTTTTTTAATTAACAATATTCAAATTTTGTCCATTTCTTTACTTAGGAAACTTTGCGATTTTACATTTTTCACAGTTTTTACAATTTTGGAAAAATTTTCTTTTTTATCAAATTTCGGAAAATTTCCGAAATATTTAATTTTTTTTGATTTTTTAATTTTTAGAATTTTTGCATTTTTCTGGATTTTTTTCATTTTAACAAAAATTACAATTTTCCAATTTTGTAGATTTCTTAATTTAGAGAACTTTGCGATTTTACAGTTTTTGCAGTTTTTAAAATTTTGAAAATATATTATTTTTTTATCGAATTTCGGAAAGTTTCCGTAATTTATAATTTATTTTTATTTTTGAATCTTTAGAATTTTTGCATTTTTCTCGATTTTTTCATTTCAACAAAAATTACAATTTTTCAATTTTTTAGATTTCTTAATTTAGAGAACTTTGTGATTTTGTCGATTTTACAGTTTTTACTATTCTGAAAAATTTTTATTTTTTTATCAAATTTTCGGAAAGTTTGCAAAATTTTAACTTTTTTCGATTTTTGAATTCTTAGAATTTTCGCATTTTTCTCGATTTTTTCATTTTAGCAAAAATTACAATTTTCCAATTTTGTAGATTTCTTAATTTAGAGAACTTTGCGATTTTACAGTTTTCACAGTTTTTACTATTTTGAACAAAATTTCTTTTGTTATTAAATTTCATAAATTTTCCGAAATTTTAAATTTTTTCGATTTTTGAATTAAGGGAATTTTAGCATTTTTCTTGATAATTTTAATTCAACAAAAGTTACAATTTTCCAATTTTGGCGATTTCTTTATTTAAAGAGCTTTGCGATTTTTAAGTTTTCACAGTCTTTACTATTTTGAAAAAATTTATTTTTTTTTATCAAATTTCGTAAATTTCCCGAAATTTTAAATTTTTTCGATTGTTGAATTTTCAGAATATTTGCATTTTTCTCGATTTTTTTTTTTTCTTAAATTAACAATATTCAAATTTTGTCCATTTCTTTATTTAGGGAACTTTGCGATTTTACAGTTTTTACAGTTTTTAAAATTTTGGAAATATTTTATTTTTTTATCGAATTTCGAAAAGTTTCCGAAATTTATAATTTATTTTTATTTTTGAATTTTTAGAATTTTTGCATTTTTCTCGATTTTTTCATTTCAACAAAAATTACAATTTTTCAATTTTTTAGATTTCTTAATTTAGAGAACTTTGTGATTTTGTCGATTTTACAGTTTTTACTATTCTGAAAAATTTTTATTTTTTTATCAAATTTTCGGAAAGTTTGCAAAATTTTAACTTTTTCCGATTTTTGAATTCTTAGAATTTTCTCATTTTTCTCGATTTTTTCATTTTAGCAAAAATCACAATTTTCCAATTTTGTAGATTTCTTAATTTAGAGAACTTTGCGATTTTACAGCTTTCACAGTTTTTACTATTTTGAAAAAAATTTCTTTTGTTATCAAATTTCGGAAATTTTAAATTTTTTAGATTTTTGAATTTAGGGAATTTTAGCATTTTTCTTGATATTTTTAATTCAACAAAAATTACATTTGTTCCAATTTTGGCGATTTCTTTATTTAAAGAGCTTTGCGATTTTTAAGCTTTCACAGTCTTTACTATTTTGAAAAAATTTAATTTTTTTATCAAATTTCGGAAATTTTCCGAAATTTTAAATTTTGTCGATTGTTGAATTTTAGGAATTTTTGCATTTTTCTCAATTTTTTTATTTTAACAAAATTTACAATATTCAAATTTTGTCCATTTCTTTACTTAGGAAACTTTGCGATTTTACATTTTTCACAGTTTTTACAATTTTGGAAAAATTTTCTTTTTTATCAAATTTCGGAAAATTTCCGAAATTTTTAATTTTTTTTGATTTTTTAATTTTTAGAATTTTTGCATTTTTCTGGATTTTTTTCATTTTAACAAAAATTACAATTTTCCAATTTTGTAGATTTCTAAATTAAGAGAAGTTTGTGATTTTGTAGATTATACAGAATTTTAGGAATTTTTGCATTTTTCTCAATTTTTTTATTTTAACAAAATTTACAATATTCAAATTTTGTCCATTTCTTTACTTAGGAAACTTTGCGATTTTACATTTTTCACAGTTTTTACAATTTTGGAAAAATTTTCTTTTTTATCAAATTTCGGAAAATTTCCGAAATTTTTAATTTTTTTTGATTTTTTAATTTTTAGAATTTTTGCATTTTTCTGGATTTTTTCATTTTAACAAAAATTAAAATTTTCCAATTTTGTAGATTTCTAAATTAAGAAAAGTTTGTGATTTTGTAGATTATACAGATTTCATTATTTTGAAGAAAGTGTCTTCTTTATTCAATTTCGGAAATTTTCCGAAATTTAAAATTTTTCCGATTTTTGAATTTCTTAAATTTTTTAATTTTTCTCGATTTTTTCATTTCAACAAAATTTACAATATTCCAATTTTGTATATTTCTTAATTTAAAAAGCTTTGCGATTTTTAAGTTTTCACAGTTTTTACTATTTTGAACAAAATTTCTTTTGTTATTAAATTTCATAAATTTTCCGAAATTTTAAATTTTTTCGATTTTTGAATTAAGGGAATTTTAGCATTTTTCTTGATATTTTTAATTCAACAAAAATTACATTTTTCCAATTTTGGCGATTTCTTTATTTAAAGAGCTTTGCGATTTTTAAGTTTTCACAGTCTTTACTATTTTGAAAAAATTTAATTTTTTTATCAAATTTCGGAAATTTTCCGAAATTTTAAATTTTGTCGATTGTTGAATTTTAGGAATTTTTGCATTTTTCTCAATTTTTTTATTTTAACAAAATTTACAATATTCAAATTTTGTCCATTTCATTATTTAGGAAACTTTGCGATTTTACATTTTTCACAGTTTTTAAAATTTTGGAAACATTTTCTTTTTTATCGAATTTCGGAAAGTTTCCGAAATTTTTATTTTTTTTTTATTTTTGAATTTTTAGAATTTTTGCATTTTTCTCGATTTGTTCATTTCAACAAAAATTACAATTTTCAAATTTTTTTAATTTCTTAATTTAGAGAACTTTGTGATTTTGTCGATTTTACAGTTTTTACTATTCTGAAAAAATGTTATTTTTTTATCAAATTTTCGGAAATTTTGCAAAATTTTAACTTTTTTCGATTTTTGAATTCTTAGAATTTTCGCATTTTTCTCGATTTTTTCATTTTTAGCAAAAATTACAATTTTCCAATTTTGTAGATTTCTTAATTTAGAGAACTTTGCGATTTTACAGTTTTCACAGTTTTTACTATTTTGAACAAAATTTCTTTTGTTATTAAATTTCATAAATTTTCCGAAATTTTAAATTTTTTCGATTTTTGAATTAAGGGAATTTTAGCATTTTTCTTGATAATTTTAATTCAACAAAAGTTACAATTTTCCAATTTTGGCGATTTCTTTATTTAAAGAGCTTTGCGATTTTTAAGTTTTTACAGTCTTTACTATTTTGAAAAAATTTATTTTTTTTTATCAAATTTCGTAAATTTCCCGAAATTTTAAATTTTTTCGATTGTTGAATTTTAAGAATATTTGCATTTTTCTCGATTTTTTTTTTTCTTAAATTAACAATATTCAAATTTTGTCCATTTCTTTATTTAGGGAACTTTGCGATTTTACAGTTTTCACAGTTTTTACAATTTTGGAAAAATTTTCTTTTTTATCGAATTTCGAAAAGTTTCCGAAATTTTGAATTTTTTTTGATTTTTGAATTTCTAGAATTTTTCCATTTTTCTCGATATTTTTTACTTAGGAAACTTTACTTAGGAAACTTTGCGATTTTACATTTTTCACAGTTTCTACAATTTTGGAAAAATTTTCTTTTTTATCAAATTTCGGAAAATTTTTAATTTCTTTTGAGTTTTTAATTTTTAGAATTTTTGCATTTTTCTGGATTTTTTCATTTTAACAAAAATTACAATTTTCCAATTTTGTAGATTTCTAAATTAAGAGAAGTTTGTGATTTTGTAGATTATACAGATTTCATTATTTTGAAGAAAGTGTCTTCTTTATTCAATTTCGGAAATTTTCCGAAATTTAAAATTTTTCCGATCTTTGAATTTCTTAAATTTTTTAATTTTTCTCGATTTTTTCATTTCAACAAAATTTACAATATTCCAATTTTGTATATTTCTTAATTTAAAAAGCTTTGCGATTTTTAAGTTTTCACAGTTTTTAGTATTTTGAACAACATTTTTTTTGTTATTAAATTTCATAAATTTTCCGAAATTTTAAATTTTTTCGATTTTTGAATTAAGGGAATTTTAGCATTTTTCTTGATATTTTTAATTCAACAAAAATTACATTTTTCCAATTTTGGCGATTTCTTTATTTAAAGAGCTTTGCGATTTTTAAGTTTTCACAGTCTTTACTATTTTGAAAAAATTTAATTTTTTTATCAAATTTCGGAAATTTTCCGAAATTTTAAATTTTGTCGATTGTTGAATTTTAGGAATTTTTGCATTTTTCTCAATTTTTTTATTTGAACAAAATTTACAATATTCAAATTTTGTCCATTTCATTATTTAGGAAACTTTGCGATTTTACATTTTTCACAGTTTATAAAATTTTGGAAACATTTTCTTTTTTATCGAATTTCGGAAAGTTTCCGAAATTTTTATTTTTTTTTTATTTTTGAATTTTTAGAATTTTTCCATTTTCCTCGATTTTTTCATTTCAACAAAAATTACAATTTTCAAATATTTTAAACTTCTCAATTTAGAGAACTTTGTGATTTTGTCGATTTTACAGTTTTTACTATTCTGAAAAAATGTTATTTTTTTATCAAATTTTCGGAAATTTGGCAAAATTTGAATTTTTTCGATTTTTTGAATTTTTAGAATTTTCGCATTTTTCTCGATTTTTTCATTTCAACAAAAATTAAAATTTTCCAATTTTGTAGATTTCTTAATTTAGAGAACTTTGCGATTTTACAGTTTTTGCAGTTTTTAAAATTTTGAAAATATTTTATTTTTTTATCGAATTTCGGAAAGTTTCCGTAATTTATAATTTATTTTTATTTTTGAATTTTTAGAATTTTTGCATTTTTCTCGATTTTTTCATTTCAACAAAAATTACAATTTTTCAATTTTTTAGATTTCTTAATTTAGAGAACTTTGTGATTTTGTCGATTTTACAGTTTTTACTATTCTGAAAAATTTTTATTTTTTTATCAAATTTTCGGAAAGTTTGCAAAATTTTAACTTTTTCCGATTTTTTAATTCTTAGAATTTTCTCATTTTTCTCGATTTTTTCATTTTAGCAAAAATCACAATTTTCCAATTTTGTAGATTTCTTAATTTAGAGAACTTTGCGATTTTACAGCTTTCACAGTTTATACTATTTTGAAAAAAATTTCTTTTGTTATCAAATTTCGGAAATTTTAAATTTTTTAGATTTTTGAATTTAGGGAATTTTAGCATTTTTCTTGATATTTTTAATTCAACAAAAATTACATTTTTCCAATTTTGGCGATTTCTTTATTTAAAGAGCTTTGCGATTTTTAAGCTTTCACAGTCTTTACTATTTTGAAAAAATTTAATTTTTTTATCAAATTTCGGAAATTTTCCGAAATTTTAAATTTTTTCGATTGTTGAATTTTAGGAATTTTTGCATTTTTCTCAATTTTTTTATTTTAACAAAATTTACAATATTCAAATTTTGTCCATTTCTTTACTTAGGAAACTTTGCGATTTTACATTTTTCACAGTTTTTACAATTTTGGAAAAATTTTCTTTTTTATCAAATTTCGGAAAATTTCCGAAATTTTTAATTTTTTTTGATTTTTTAATTTTTAGAATTTTTGCATTTTTCTGGATTTTTTTCATTTTAACAAAAATTACAATTTTCCAATTTTGTAGATTTCTAAATTAAGAGAAGTTTGTGATTTTGTAGATTATACAGATTTCATTATTTTGAAGAAAGTGTCTTCTTTATTCAATTTCGGGAAATTTACGAAATTTAATTTCGATTGTTGCATTTTAGGAATAATTGCATTTTTCTCGATTTTTTTTTTTTTAATTAACAATATTCAAATTTTGTCCATTTCTTTACTTAGGAAACTTTGCGATTTTACATTTTTCACAGTTTTTACAATTTTGGAAAAATTTAATTTTTTTATCAAATTTCGGAAAATTTCCGAAATTTTTAATTTTTTTTTATTTTTTAATTTTTAGAATTTTTGCATTTTTCTGGATTTTTTCATTTTAACAAAAATTACAATTTTCCAATTTTGTAGATTTCTAAATTAAGAGAAGTTTGTGATTTTGTAGATTATACAGAATTTTAGGAATTTTTGCATTTTTCTCAATTTTTTTATTTTAACAAAATTTACAATATTAAAATTTTGTCCATTTCTTTACTTAGGAAACTTTGCGATTTTACATTTTTCACAGTTTTTAAAATTTTCGAAAAATTTTCTTTTTTATCAAATTTCGGAAAATTTCCGAAATTTTTAATTTTTTTTGATTTTTTAATTTTTAGAATTTTTGCATTTTTCTGGATTTTTTCATTTTAACAAAAATTACAATTTTCCAATTTTGTAGATTTCTAAATTAAGAGAAGTTTGTGATTTTGTAGATTATACAGATTTCATTATTTTGAAGAAAGTGTCTTCTTTATTCAATTTCGGAAATTTTCCGAAATTTAAAATTTTTCCGATTTTTGAATTTCTTAAATTTTTTAATTTTTCTCGATTTTTTCATTTCAACAAAATTTACAATATTCCAATTTTGTATATTTCTTAATTTAAAAAGCTTTGCGATTTTTAAGTTTTCACAGTTTTTACTATTTTGAACAAAATTTCTTTTGTTATTAAATTTCATAAATTTTCCGAAATTTTAAATTTTTTCGATTTTTGAATTAAGGGAATTTTAGCATTTTTCTTGATATTTTTAATTCAACAAAAATTACATTTTTCCAATTTTGGCGATTTCTTTATTTAAAGAGCTTTGCGATTTTTAAGTTTTCACAGTCTTTACTATTTTGAAAAATTTTAATTTTTTTATCAAATTTCGGAAATTTTCCGAAATTTTAAATTTTGTCGATTGTTGAATTTTAGGAATTTTTGCATTTTTCTCAATTTTTTTATTTTAACAAAATTTACAATATTCAAATTTTGTCCATTTCATTATTTAGGAAACTTTGCGATTTTACATTTTTCACAGTTTTTAAAATTTTGGAAACATTTTCTTTTTTATCGAATTTCGGAAAGTTTCCGAAATTTTTATTTTTTTTTTATTTTTGAATTTTTAGAATTTTTGCATTTTTCTGGATTTTTTTCATTTTAACAAAAATTACAATTTTCCAATTTTGTAGATTTCTAAATTAAGAGAAGTTTGTGATTTTGTAGATTATACAGATTTCATTATTTTGAAGAAAGTGTCTTCTTTATTCAATTTCGGGAAATTTACGAAATTTAATTTCGATTGTTGCATTTTAGGAATAATTGCATTTTTCTCGATTTTTTTTTTTTAATTAACAATATTCAAATTTTGTCCATTTCTTTACTTAGGAAACTTTGCGATTTTACATTTTTCACAGTTTTTACAATTTTGGAAAAATTTAATTTTTTATCGAATTTCGGAAAGTTTCCGAAATTTTTATTTTTTTTTTATTTTTGAATTTTTAGAATTTTTCCATTTTTCTCGATTTTTTCATTTCAACAAAAATTACAATTTTCAAATTTTTTAAATTTCTTAATTTAGAGAACTTTGTGATTTTGTCGATTTTACAGTTTTTACTATTCTGAAAAAATGTTATTTTTTTATCAAATTTTCGGAAATTTTGCAAAATTTTAACTTTTTTCGATTTTTGAATTCTTAGAATTTTCGCATTTTTCTCGATTTTTTCATTTTTAGCAAAAATTACAATTTTCCAATTTTGTAGATTTCTTAATTTAGAGAACTTTGCGATTTTACAGTTTTCACAGTTTTTACTATTTTGAACAAAATTTCTTTTGTTATTAAATTTCATAAATTTTCCGAAATTTTAAATTTTTTCGATTTTTGAATTAAGGGAATTTTAGCATTTTTCTTGATAATTTTAATTCAACAAAAGTTACAATTTTCCAATTTTGGCGATTTCTTTATTTAAAGAGCTTTACGATTTTTAAGTTTTCACCGTCTTTACTATTTTGAAAAAATTTATTTTTTTTTATCAAATTTCGTAAATTTCCCGAAATTTTAAATTTTTTCGATTGTTGAATTTTAAGAATATTTGCATTTTTCTCGATTTTTTTTTTTTTTTAAATTAACAGTATTCAAATTTTGTCCATTTCTTTATTTAGGGAACTTTGAGATTTTACAGTTTTTACAGTTTTTAAAATTTTGGAAAAATGTTCTTTTTTATCGAATTTCGGAAAGTTTCCGAAATTTTTAATTTTTTTCGATTTTTGAATTTTTAGAATTTTCGCATTTTTCTCGATTTTTTCATTTCAACAAAAATTACAATTTTCCAATTTTGTAGATTTCTTAATTAAGACAATTTTGTGATTTTGTCGATTTAACAGTTTTTACTATTTTGAACAAAATTTCTTTTGTTATTAAATTTCGGAAATTTTCCGAAATTTTAAATTTTTTCGATTTTTGAATTAAGGGAATTTTAGCATTTTTCTCAATTTTTTTTATTTATAACAAAAATTACAATATTCAAATTTTGTCCATTTCTTTATTTAGGGAACTTTGCGATTTTACAGTTTTCACAGTTTTTACAATTTTGGAAAAATTTTCTTTTTTATCGAATTTCGGAAAGTTTCCGAAATTTTGAATTTTTTTTGATTTTTGAATTTTTAGAATTTTTCCATTTTTCTCGATATTTTCATTTCAACAAAAATTAAAATTTTCCAATTTTTTAGATTTATTAATTTAGAGAACTTTGTGATTTTGTCGATTTTACAGTTTTTAATATTTTGAAAAAATTTTCTTTTTTTTTATCAAATTTTCGGAAATTTTGCAAAATTTGAATTTTTTCGATTTTTTGAATTTTTAGAATTTTCGCATTTTTCTCGATTTTTTAATTTCAACAAAAATTAAAATTTTCAAATTTTGTAGATTTCTTAATTTAGAGAACTTTGCGATTTTACAGTTTTTTCAGTTTTTAAAATTTTGAAAATATTTTATTTTTTTATCGAATTTCGGAAAGTTTCCGTAATTTATAATTTATTTTTATTTTTGAATTTTTAGAATTTTTGCATTTTTCTCGATTTTTTCATTTCAACAAAAATTACAATTTTTCAATTTTTTAGATTTCTTAATTTAGAGAACTTTGTGATTTTGTCGATTTTACAGTTTTTACTATTCTGAAAAAATTATATTTTTTTATCAAATTTTCGGAAAGTTTGCAAAATTTTAACTTTTTCCGATTTTTGAATTCTTAGAATTTTCTCATTTTTCTCGATTTTTTCATTTTAGCAAAAATCACAATTTTCCAATTTTGTAGATTTCTTAATTTAGAGAACTTTGCGATTTTACAGCTTTCACAGTTTTTACTATTTTGAAAAAAATTTCTTTTATCAAATTTCGGAAATTTTAAATTTTTTAGATTTTTGAATTTAGGGAATTTTAGCATTTTTATACCCGCTACCCATAGGGTAGAAGGGTATTATGACTTAGAGCCAACAGAAAATGTATGTAACAGGCAGAAGGAGGCATCTCCGACCACATAAACTATATATATTCTTGATCAGTGTCAACAGCCGAGACGATATAGCCATGTCCGTCTGTCCGTCTGTCCGTCTGTCCGTCTGTATGAACACCTAGATCTCAGAGACTATAAGAGCTAGAGCTACCAAATTTGGGGACAGTACTCCTATATGTCCTACGCAGATCAAGTTTATTTCAAAAGTTGGATGCCACGCCCCTTTCCGCCCCCAAAAGACTGTAAAAGCCGTAATAATAGACCTAGAGCATTGAAATTTGGTATGCATAATAATAATTATATTCTCAATGATTCCTGAGAATTTGGTTGAAATCCAATAAAAAACAAGGAAGTTATTAAAGAATCAATTTTATATGCAAAATTCACTTGCAGCTGCCCGCGCTTTGTTTGTTTAGTTGACAGTGTGACCATAACGGTGTTGCGGTATTTTACCCGCTATTTTCAAATATATACAAAAAAACAAGTTTTAGTATATTTGGTATGTTTTTTGTTTAAATATAATTTAATTTTTTTGTTTTTTCTCGAAATGGGTTGCGGGTATCATACGGTCGAGCACTCTCGACTGTAGCTTTCTTACTTGTTCTTGATAATTTTAATTCAACAAAAGTTACAATTTTCCAATTTTGGCGATTTCTTTATTTAAAGAGCTTTACGATTTTTAAGTTTTCACAGTCTTTACTATTTTGAAAAAATTTATTTTTTTTTATCAAATTTCGTAAATTTCCCGAAATTTTAAATTTTTTCGATTGTTGAATTTTAAGAATATTTGCATTTTTCTCGATTTTTTTTTTTTTTTAAATTAACAGTATTCAAATTTTGTCCATTTCTTTATTTAGGGAACTTTGAGATTTTACAGTTTTTACAGTTTTTAAAATTTTGGAAAAATGTTCTTTTTTATCGAATTTCGGAAAGTTTCCGAAATTTTTAATTTTTTTCGATTTTTGAATTTTTAGAATTTTCGCATTTTTCTCGATTTTTTCATTTCAACAAAAATTACAATTTTCCAATTTTGTAGATTTCTTAATTAAGACAATTTTGTGATTTTGTCGATTTAATAGTTTTTACTATTTTGAACAAAATTTCTTTTGTTATTAAATTTCGGAAATTTTCCGAAATTTTAAATTTTTTCGATTTTTGAATTAAGGGAATTTTAGCATTTTTCTCAATTTTTTTTATTTATAACAAAAATTACAATATTCAAATTTTGTCCATTTCTTTATTTAGGGAACTTTGCGATTTTACAGTTTTCACAGTTTTTACAATTTTGGAAAAATTTTCTTTTTTATCGAATTTCGGAAAGTTTCCGAAATTTTGAATTTTTTTTGATTTTTGAATTTTTAGAATTTTTCCATTTTTCTCGATATTTTCATTTCAACAAAAATTAAAATTTTCAATTTTTTAGATTTATTAATTTAGAGAACTTTGTGATTTTGTCGATTTTACAGTTTTTACTATTTTGAAAAAATTTTCTTTTTTTTTATCAAATTTTCGGAAATTTGGCAAAATTTGAATTTTTTCGATTTTTTGAATTTTTAGAATTTTCGCATTTTTCTCGATTTTTTCATTTCAACAAAAATTAAAATTTTCCAATTTTGTAGATTTCTTAATTTAGAGAACTTTGCGATTTTACAGTTTTTGCAGTTTTTAAAATTTTGAAAATATTTTATTTTTTTATCGAATTTCGGAAAGTTTCCGTAATTTATAATTTATTTTTATTTTTGAATTTTTAGAATTTTTGCATTTTTCTCGATTTTTTCATTTCAACAAAAATTACAATTTTTCAATTTTTTAGATTTCTTAATTTAGAGAACTTTGTGATTTTGTCGATTTTACAGTTTTTACTATTCTGAAAAATTTTTATTTTTTTATCAAATTTTCGGAAAGTTTGCAAAATTTTAACTTTTTCCGATTTTTGAATTCTTAGAATTTTCTCATTTTTCTCGATTTTTTCATTTTAGCAAAAATCACAATTTTCCAATTTTGTAGATTTCTTAATTTAGAGAACTTTGCGATTTTACAGCTTTCACAGTTTATACTATTTTGAAAAAAATTTCTTTTGTTATCAAATTTCGGAAATTTTAAATTTTTTAGATTTTTGAATTTAGGGAATTTTAGCATTTTTCTTGATATTTTTAATTCAACAAAAATTACATTTTTCCAATTTTGGCGATTTCTTTATTTAAAGAGCTTTGCGATTTTTAAGCTTTCACAGTCTTTACTATTTTGAAAAAATTTAATTTTTTTATCAAATTTCGGAAATTTTCCGAAATTTTAAATTTTTTCGATTGTTGAATTTTAGGAATTTTTGCATTTTTCTCAATTTTTTTATTTTAACAAAATTTACAATATTCAAATTTTGTCCATTTCTTTACTTAGGAAACTTTGCGATTTTACATTTTTCACAGTTTTTACAATTTTGGAAAAATTTTCTTTTTTATCAAATTTCGGAAAATTTCCGAAATTTTTAATTTTTTTTGATTTTTTAATTTTTAGAATTTTTGCATTTTTCTGGATTTTTTTCATTTTAACAAAAATTACAATTTTCCAATTTTGTAGATTTCTAAATTAAGAGAAGTTTGTGATTTTGTAGATTATACAGATTTCATTATTTTGAAGAAAGTGTCTTCTTTATTCAATTTCGGGAAATTTACGAAATTTAATTTCGATTGTTGCATTTTAGGAATAATTGCATTTTTCTCGATTTTTTTTTTTTTTAATTAACAATATTCAAATTTTGTCCATTTCTTTACTTAGGAAACTTTGCGATTTTACATTTTTCACAGTTTTTACAATTTTGGAAAAATTTAATTTTTTTATCAAATTTCGGAAAATTTCCGAAATTTTTAATTTTTTTTTATTTTTTAATTTTTAGAATTTTTGCATTTTTCTGGATTTTTTCATTTTAACAAAAATTACAATTTTCCAATTTTGTAGATTTCTAAATTAAGAGAAGTTTGTGATTTTGTAGATTATACAGAATTTTAGGAATTTTTGCATTTTTCTCAATTTTTTTATTTTAACAAAATTTACAATATTAAAATTTTGTCCATTTCTTTACTTAGGAAACTTTGCGATTTTACATTTTTCACAGTTTTTAAAATTTTCGAAAAATTTTCTTTTTTATCAAATTTCGGAAAATTTCCGAAATTTTTAATTTTTTTTGATTTTTTAATTTTTAGAATTTTTGCATTTTTCTGGATTTTTTCATTTTAACAAAAATTAAAATTTTCCAATTTTGTAGATTTCTAAATTAAGAGAAGTTTGTGATTTTGTAGATTATACAGATTTCATTATTTTGAAGAAAGTGTCTTCTTTATTCAATTTCGGAAATTTTCCGAAATTTAAAATTTTTCCGATTTTTGAATTTCTTAAATTTTTTAATTTTTCTCGATTTTTTCATTTCAACAAAATTTACAATATTCCAATTTTGTATATTTCTTAATTTAAAAAGCTTTGCGATTTTTAAGTTTTCACAGTTTTTACTATTTTGAACAAAATTTCTTTTGTTATTAAATTTCATAAATTTTCCGAAATTTTAAATTTTTTCGATTTTTGAATTAAGGGAATTTTAGCATTTTTCTTGATATTTTTAATTCAACAAAAATTACATTTTTCCAATTTTGGCGATTTCTTTATTTAAAGAGCTTTGCGATTTTTAAGTTTTCACAGTCTTTACTATTTTGAAAAATTTTAATTTTTTTATCAAATTTCGGAAATTTTCCGAAATTTTAAATTTTGTCGATTGTTGAATTTTAGGAATTTTTGCATTTTTCTCAATTTTTTTATTTTAACAAAATTTACAATATTCAAATTTTGTCCATTTCATTATTTAGGAAACTTTGCGATTTTACATTTTTCACAGTTTTTAAAATTTTGGAAACATTTTCTTTTTTATCGAATTTCGGAAAGTTTCCGAAATTTTTATTTTTTTTTTATTTTTGAATTTTTAGAATTTTTGCATTTTTCTGGATTTTTTTCATTTTAACAAAAATTACAATTTTCCAATTTTGTAGATTTCTAAATTAAGAGAAGTTTGTGATTTTGTAGATTATACAGATTTCATTATTTTGAAGAAAGTGTCTTCTTTATTCAATTTCGGGAAATTTACGAAATTTAATTTCGATTGTTGCATTTTAGGAATATTTGCATTTTTCTCGATTTTTTTTTTTTAATTAACAATATTCAAATTTTGTCCATTTCTTTACTTAGGAAACTTTGCGATTTTACATTTTTCACAGTTTTTACAATTTTGGAAAAATTTAATTTTTTATCGAATTTCGGAAAGTTTCCGAAATTTTTATTTTTTTTTTATTTTTGAATTTTTAGAATTTTTCCATTTTTCTCGATTTTTTCATTTCAACAAAAATTACAATTTTAAAATTTTTTAAATTTCTTAATTTTGAGAACTTTGTGATTTTGTCGATTTTACAGTTTTTACTATTCTGAAAAAATGTTATTTTTTTATCAAATTTTCGGAAATTTTGCAAAATTTTAACTTTTTTCGATTTTTGAATTCTTAGAATTTTCGCATTTTTCTCGATTTTTTCATTTTTAGCAAAAATTACAATTTTCCAATTTTGTAGATTTCTTAATTTAGAGAACTTTGCGATTTTACAGTTTTCACAGTTTTTACTATTTTGAACAAAATTTCTTTTGTTATTAAATTTCATAAATTTTCCGAAATTTTAAATTTTTTCGATTTTTGAATTAAGGGAATTTTAGCATTTTTCTTGATAATTTTAATTCAACAAAAGTTACAATTTTCCAATTTTGGCGATTTCTTTATTTAAAGAGCTTTACGATTTTTAAGTTTTCACCGTCTTTACTATTTTGAAAAAATTTATTTTTTTTTATCAAATTTCGTAAATTTCCCGAAATTTTAAATTTTTTCGATTGTTGAATTTTAAGAATATTTGCATTTTTCTCGATTTTTTTTTTTTTTTAAATTAACAGTATTCAAATTTTGTCCATTTCTTTATTTAGGGAACTTTGAGATTTTACAGTTTTTACAGTTTTTAAAATTTTGGAAAAATGTTCTTTTTTATCGAATTTCGGAAAGTTTCCGAAATTTTTAATTTTTTTCGATTTTTGAATTTTTAGAATTTTCGCATTTTTCTCGATTTTTTCATTTCAACAAAAATTACAATTTTCCAATTTTGTAGATTTCTTAATTAAGACAATTTTGTGATTTTGTCGATTTAACAGTTTTTACTATTTTGAACAAAATTTCTTTTGTTATTAAATTTCGGAAATTTTCCGAAATTTTAAATTTTTTCGATTTTTGAATTAAGGGAATTTTAGCATTTTTCTCAATTTTTTTTATTTATAACAAAAATTACAATATTCAAATTTTGTCCATTTCTTTATTTAGGGAACTTTGCGATTTTACAGTTTTCACAGTTTTTACAATTTTGGAAAAATTTTCTTTTTTATCGAATTTCGGAAAGTTTCCGAAATTTTGAATTTTTTTTGATTTTTGAATTTTTAGAATTTTTCCATTTTTCTCGATATTTTCATTTCAACAAAAATTAAAATTTTCCAAGTTTTTAGATTTATTAATTTAGAGAACTTTGTGATTTTGTCGATTTTACAGTTTTTAATATTTTGAAAAAATTTTCTTTTTTTTTATCAAATTTTCGGAAATTTTGCAAAATTTGAATTTTTTCGATTTTTTGAATTTTTAGAATTTTCGCATTTTTCTCGATTTTTTAATTTCAACAAAAATTAAAATTTTCAAATTTTGTAGATTTCTTAATTTAGAGAACTTTGCGATTTTACAGTTTTTTCAGTTTTTAAAATTTTGAAAATATTTTATTTTTTTATCGAATTTCGGAAAGTTTCCGTAATTTATAATTTATTTTTATTTTTGAATTTTTAGAATTTTTGCATTTTTCTCGATTTTTTCATTTCAACAAAAATTACAATTTTTCAATTTTTTAGATTTCTTAATTTAGAGAACTTTGTGATTTTGTCGATTTTACAGTTTTTACTATTCTGAAAAAATTATATTTTTTTATCAAATTTTCGGAAAGTTTGCAAAATTTTAACTTTTTCCGATTTTTGAATTCTTAGAATTTTCTCATTTTTCTCGATTTTTTCATTTTAGCAAAAATCACAATTTTCCAATTTTGTAGATTTCTTAATTTAGAGAACTTTGCGATTTTACAGCTTTCACAGTTTTTACTATTTTGAAAAAAATTTCTTTTATCAAATTTCGGAAATTTTAAATTTTTTAGATTTTTGAATTTAGGGAATTTTAGCATTTTTCTTGATAATTTTAATTCAACAAAAGTTACAATTTTCCAATTTTGGCGATTTCTTTATTTAAAGAGCTTTACGATTTTTAAGTTTTCACAGTCTTTACTATTTTGAAAAAATTTATTTTTTTTTATCAAATTTCGTAAATTTCCCGAAATTTTAAATTTTTTCGATTGTTGAATTTTAAGAATATTTGCATTTTTCTCGATTTTTTTTTTTTTTTAAATTAACAGTATTCAAATTTTGTCCATTTCTTTATTTAGGGAACTTTGAGATTTTACAGTTTTTACAGTTTTTAAAATTTTGGAAAAATGTTCTTTTTTATCGAATTTCGGAAAGTTTCCGAAATTTTAAATTTTTTTCGATTTTTGAATTTTTAGAATTTTCGCATTTTTCTCGATTTTTTCATTTCAACAAAAATTACAATTTTCCAATTTTGTAGATTTCTTAATTAAGACAATTTTGTGATTTTGTCGATTTAACAGTTTTTACTATTTTGAACAAAATTTCTTTTGTTATTAAATTTCGGAAATTTTCCGAAATTTTAAATTTTTTCGATTTTTGAATTAAGGGAATTTTAGCATTTTTCTCAATTTTTTTTATTTATAACAAAAATTACAATATTCAAATTTTGTCCATTTCTTTATTTAGGGAACTTTGCGATTTTACAGTTTTCACAGTTTTTACAATTTTGGAAAAATTTTCTTTTTTATCGAATTTCGGAAAGTTTCCGAAATTTTGAATTTTTTTTGATTTTTGAATTTTTAGAATTTTTCCATTTTTCTCGATATTTTCATTTCAACAAAAATTAAAATTTTCAATTTTTTAGATTTATTAATTTAGAGAACTTTGTGATTTTGTCGATTTTACAGTTTTTACTATTTTGAAAAAATTTTCTTTTTTTTTATCAAATTTTCGGAAATTTTGCAAAATTTGAATTTTTTCGATTTTTTGAATTTTTAGAATTTTCGCATTTTTCTCGATTTTTTCATTTCAACAAAAATTAAAATTTTCAAATTTTGTAGATTTCTTAATTTAGAGAACTTTGCGATTTTACAGTTTTTTCAGTTTTTAAAATTTTGAAAATATTTTATTTTTTTATCGAATTTCGGAAAGTTTCCGTAATTTTTAATTTATTTTTATTTTTGAATTTTTAGAATTTTTGCATTTTTCTCGATTTTTTTCATTTCAACAAAAATTACAATTTTTCAATTTTTTAGATTTCTTAATTTAGAGAACTTTGTGATTTTGTCGATTTTACAGTTTTTACTATTCTGAAAAAATTATATTTTTTTATCAAATTTTCGGAAAGTTTGCAAAATTTTAACTTTTTCCGATTTTTGAATTCTTAGAATTTTCTCATTTTTCTCGATTTTTTCATTTTAGCAAAAATCACAATTTTCCAATTTTGTAGATTTCTTAATTTAGAGAACTTTGCGATTTTACAGCTTTCACAGTTTTTACTATTTTGAAAAAAATTTCTTTTGTTATCAAATTTCGGAAATTTTAAATTTTTTAGATTTTTGAATTTAGGGAATTTTAGCATTTTTCTTGATATTTTTAATTCAACAAAAATTACATTTTTCCAATTTTGGCGATTTCTTTATTTAAAGAGCTTTGCGATTTTTAAGTTTTCACAGTCTTTACTATTTTGAAAAAATTTAATTTTTTTATCAAATTTCGGAAATTTTCCGAAATTTTAAATTTTGTCGATTGTTGAATTTTAGGAATTTTTGCATTTTTCTCAATTTTTTTATTTTAACAAAATTTACAATATTCAAATTTTGTCCATTTCTTTACTTAGGAAACTTTGCGATTTTACATTTTTCACAGTTTTTACAATTTTGTAAAAATTTTCTTTTTTATCAAATTTCGGAAAATTTCCGAAATTTTTAATTTTTTTTGATTTTTTAATTTTTAGAATTTTTGCATTTTTCTGGATTTTTTTCATTTTAACAAAAATTACAATTTTCCAATTTTGTAGATTTCTAAATTAAGAGAAGTTTGTGATTTTGTAGATTATACAGATTTCATTATTTTGAAGAAAGTGTCTTTTTTATTCAATTTCGGGAAGTTTACGAAATTTAATTTCGATTGTTGCATTTTAGGAATAATTGCATTTTTCTCGATTTTTTTTTTTTTTAATTAACAATATTCAAATTTTGTCCATTTCCTTTCTTAGGAAACTTTGCGATTTTACATTTTTCACAGTTTTTACAATTTTGGAAAAATTTAATTTTTTTATCAAATTTCGGAAAATTTCCGAAATTTTTAATTTTTTTTTATTTTTTAATTTTTAGAATTTTTGCATTTTTCTGGATTTTTTAATTTTAACAAAAATTACAATTTTCCAATTTTGTAGATTTCTAAATTAAGAGAAGTTTGTGATTTTGTAGATTATACAGAATTTTAGCAATTTTTGCATTTTTCTCAATTTTTTTATTTTAACAAAATTTACAATATTCAAATTTTGTCCATTTCTTTACTTAGGAAACTTTGCGATTTTACATTTTTCACAGTTTTTAAAATTTTGAGAAAATTTTCTTTTTTATCAAATTTCGGAAAATTTCCGAAATTTTTAATTTTTTTTTGATTTTTTAATTTTTAGAATTTTTGCATTTTTCTGGATTTTTTCATTTTAACAAAAATTACAATTTTCCAATTTTGTAGATTTCTTAATTTAAAAAGCTTTGCGATTTTTAAGTTTTCACAGTGTTTACTATTTTGAAAAAATTTAATTTTTTGATCAAATTTCGGAAAATTTCCGAAATTTTAAATTTTGTCGATTGTTGAATTTTAGGAATTTTTGCATTTTTCTCAATTTTTTTATTTTAACAAAATTTACAATATTCAAATTTTGTCCATTTCTTTACTTAGGAAACTTTGCGATTTTACATTTTTCACAGTTTTTACAATTTTGGAAAAATTTTCTTTTTTATCAAATTTCGGAAAATTTCCGAAATTTTTAATTTTTTTTGATTTTTTAATTTTTAGAATTTTTGCATTTTTCTGGATTTTTTTCATTTTAACAAAAATTACAATTTTCCAATTTTGTAGATTTCTAAATTAAGAGAAGTTTGTGATTTGGTAGATTATACAGATTTCATTATTTTGAAGAAAGTGTCTTCTTTATTCAATTTCGGGAAATTTACGAAATTTAATTTCGATTGTTGCATTTTAGGAATAATTGCATTTTTCTCGATTTTTTTTTTTTTAATTAACAATATTCAAATTTTGTCCATTTCTTTACTTAGGAAACTTTGCGATTTTACATTTTTCACAGTTTTTACAATTTTGGAAAAATTTAATTTTTTTATCAAATTTCGGAAAATTTCCGAAATTTTTAATTTTTTTTTATTTTTTAATTTTTAGAATTTTTGCATTTTTCTGGATTTTTTCATTTTAACAAAAATTACAATTTTCCAATTTTGTAGATTTCTAAATTAAGAGAAGTTTGTGATTTTGTAGATTATACAGATTTCATTATTTTGAAGAAAGTGTCTTCTTTATTCAATGTTGAATATATGGCAACGTATCGTTCAACATATGGCAACCTATATATTACGTATGGTAACATTACAAAAATTGTCATTACATGGCAATTATAGAATGGTCACACTTGCATGTGCTTACTTCTTCTTATTGAAATATTCAAAGTGGCTGGTTGTGCATGTGCAAAGGTATAAATATATATAAAATCATAAATTATAAAAATATAATAAATCGGTGTTTTAATTAAATAAATAGGTTACATTTACAACAGGTTATGAGCCCAGTTCACTAAAATTATAAAAATATTAAATATCAATCAAATTATAAGTTTTTTTTTCTTCTTGCACAAAATTGTGAAATTAAAAAATTAAAAATGGCAGACAAGGCAAAGCGCAACATAAAACTTTTTGATGGTGAAAAATATGCAATGTGGAAATTTAGAATTCGTGCACTTCTTGCCGAATTAAATGTTTTAAAAGTGATTGATGAAGAAGAACCGAAAGAATTAGATGAAAATTGGCACAAGGCAGAAAGATGTGCAAAGAGCACGCTGATTGAGTACCTCAGCGACTCCTTTCTTAATTTCGCCATAGGCAATCAAACGGCGCGACAGTGTTTTAAGAATTTAGATGCAATATATGAGCGCAAAAGTCTAGCGTCTCAGCTATCAATTCGCAAGCGTCTTTTATCGCTTAAGTTAGGGAGCGAGACAGCACTATTGAGTCACTTCAATGTGTTCGATGAATTGATGAGTGAATTGGCTGCTGCTGGCGCCAAGGTCGAAGAGATGGACAGGGTGTCTCATTTGTTGCTAACTCTGCCATCTACATATAATGGTGTAATTACCGCAATAGAAACCTTGTCGGAAGATAGTTTAAATTTAGCATTCGTTAAAAACAGATTATTAGATCATGAGATTAGAATTAAAAACGAAAGTATTGACACAAGTAAGAAAGTTATGAATACAATGACCAATAATATTCATAAAAATAATAATAATAATAATTATAAAAAGAAAAATTATAATTATAATAAAAGTAATGCTGATCGCAAGCCATATAATACAAAATTCAAATCAAATATAAAATGTCATCATTGTAAAAAAGATGGACACCTAAAAAAGAATTGCTATGCTTATAAAAGAAAAATAAATGAACAAAATAAAGAAAACAAACAAGCACAAACAGCAACAACCCAGTCAGGCTTCGCATTTATGATGAACAGTGTTTCAAATACAATTAGTTCTAAAAATTGGAACTTCATCCTCGATTCTGGAGCTACTGACCACTTGATTAACAATGTGGAGATGTTCGCTGACTACATTGAATTGGAATCTCCAATAAGAATTGCTGTGGCTAAGCATGGTCAATTTATTTTTGCAACCAAACGAGGAATTGTTCAACTTTTCAATGGAAATCAAATCACACTTGAAGACGTTCTATATTGCCAGGAAGTTGCTGAAAATTTGATGTCAGTTAAGCGTCTTCAAGAGGCAGGTATGACTGTGGAATTCAATGAAACTGGAGTGAAAATCACTAAAAGCGGAGTGATTGTGGCTGAAAGTGCAGGTATGTACAATGTACCAGTTATTAACTTCACAGCATACACATTAAATGCACAAAATAAGAATATGTATCGTTTATGGCATGAAAGGTTGGGGCATGTTAGCAAAGGGAAAATGTTAGAAATTAAGCGAAACAATTTATTCATCAATAATAGTCTTCTAGATAAAGTATACCCGGTAGATGATATTTGTGAAGCTTGTTTAAATGGAAAGCAAGCAAGACTACCTTTTGAAAAACGTAAAATAAAAGATTTCATAAAACGAGCATTATTCGTAATTCACTCAGATGTGTGTGGCCCAATAACACCCGCTACAATTGATGATAAAAATTATTATGTAATTTTTGTCGATCAGTATACACACTATTGTGTAACATACTTAATGAAAAATAAATCAGATGTATTTAATATGTTCAAAGACTTTGTAGCAAAGAGTGAGGCACATTTCAATCTCAAAATTGTCAATCTTTATATTGATAACGGTAGAGAGTATTTGTCAAATGATATGCGAGAATTCTGTGTTCAAAAATGTATTAGTTACCATTTAACAGTGCCTCATACACCACAATTGAATGGTGTATCTGAAAGAATGATTCGAACCATTACTGAAAAGGCTCGTGCTATGGTAAATGGTGCGAAGCTTGAGAAAAGTTTCTGGGGAGAAGCTGTGCTCACAGCAACATTCTTGAAAAATAGAACTCCAACTAAAGCACTTGGCAAAAGTACAAAAACGCCTTATGAAATGTGGCACGGTAAAAAGCCAAACTTAAAATATATAAGAGTTTTTGGTTCGACAGTGTATGTTCACAACAAGAATAGAAAGAGGAAATTTGATGAAAAATCAATTAAAGGAATTCTTGTTGGTTTTGATAACAATGGCTATAAATTATGGGATGTAACTGAAAAAAATTTTTTGTTGCTAGAGATGTTGTAATAGATGAAAGAAATATGATAAATTCTAGAGCTGAAAAATATAATATGGATATCCTGAATGATAGTAAGGATGAGAATCAAAGCCATCTTCTGAACGAGAGTAAGGACAGTGAGCTAATAAGTCTTCCGAATGAGAGTAAGAAGACTAATGAAATAAATATCCCGAATGATAGTAAGGGTGAAAATCAAAGTAAACTTCTGAATGATAGTAAGAAGAGTGAACAAATATTTTTTCCGAATGAGAGTAAGAAAAACAATGAACTTGAACAGCCTAGTGATATCATAAATAATCGAAGCAACGAAAATCCAGTAAAGACTGGTGATAATGAAGCTACACGAAGGAGCATTCGGTTACAAAATAAGCCTCAAATATGTTATAAAGAAGACGAAACAGACTTGAACATATTTGTATTAAATGCACATACAATACTGAATGATGTTCCAAATTCATTTGATGAAATAAAGAACAGAACTGACAAATCGCTTTGAGAAAAAGCTATCAAGTCCGAAATAGATGCTCACGAATTGAATAATACATGGACTATTGTTAAGAGACCTAAGAATATTAATATAGTAGATAATAAATGGGTGTTCTCTTTAAAATACGATGAATCGGGTAATCCAATTAGATATAAAGCAAGATTAGTAGCCCGAGGGTTCACACAAGAATATCTAATTGACTATGACGAAACGTTTGCACCTGTCGCTAGGATTACAAGTTTTAGATTCTTATTGACATTGTCAGTACAATATAGTTTAAAGGTACATCATATGGATGTAAAAACTGCCTTCTTAAATGGAACATTAAAAGAGGAAATATATATGAAAATTCCTCAAGGTGTTTCAAGCGACAATGAAAAAGTATGTAAATTGAAACAAATAAATTTATGGACTCAAACAAGCTGCCAGATGCTGGTTTGAAGTGTTTGATAAAGCTATAAAAGAGTGTGGGTTTGAAAATTCACAAGTTGATCGTTGCATTTACACTCTTAATAATGGTTCTATCGAGAAAAATATATATGTACTACTATACGTAGATGATCTTGTAATCGCAACAGCAGACATGGAAAGGATGACAAATTTCAAAAATTACTTAATGAAGAAGTTTAGAATGACAGACCTTGATGAAATTCGATATTTTATAGGGATAAAAGTAGAAGTAGGCAAAGATAGAATATATCTAAGTCAGTCATCTTACATTAAATCAATTTTAAATAAGTTTAAGATGAATGATTGTAAATCAGCTGATACACCTCTTCAAAGCAAACTTAATTACGAATTATTAAATTCAGACGAAAAATCTGATGCCCCTTGTCGTAATTTAATAGGTTGTTTAATGTACCTTATGCTATGTACCCGTCCAGACTTAGCAACTGCAGTAAATATTCTTAGTAGATACACAAACAAAAACAATGCAGAGTTATGGACAAGTTTGAAAAGGATTCTTAGATACTTAAAAGGTACTGCGGACATGAAATTGGTCTTTGAAAAAAATTCAAATATTGAGAACATATTTATTGGTTATGCAGACTCCGACTGGGGTGGAAATGAAAAATGATAGAAAAAGTACCACTGGATATCTTTTCAAAATGTTTAATTCAAACTTAATTTGTTGGAATACAAAAAGGCAAAATTCAGTAGCTGCTTCATCGACTGAAGCAGAATACATGGCCTTATTCGAAGCAGTCAGAGAAGCATTATGGTTGAAATCTTTATTAAGAAGCATACATATAAAAATTGAAAACCCGATAATAATTTATGAAGATAATCAAGGTTGCATTAGTATAGCTAATAACCCATCATGTCATAAAAGGTCGAAACATATTGATATAAAATATCATTTTGTAAGAGAACGAATAGAAACTAATGATATTTGTCTTGAGTATATACCCACAGAAAATCAACTTGCAGATGTCTTCACAAAGCCGTTGCCAGCAGCTAAATTTTTAAATCTACGCGGGAAACTTGGTCTCATCAATTAAAATTAAAAAAAAAAAGGGCAAATTTGTTATTAAGTACTATTTGATTAAATACATATACATCTACATATTTATAAGATAATTTAAAGTCTAAAGTAAAAAAAAAAACAAAAACTTGAAATTAAAGTAACTTCAATTGGAAATAATTATATTTATGTATTATCAAAATTACCATCATTAAAATGAAAAGAAATTTATGGAATTTAATTTAATGTTATATTAATGAATTTTTGATTTATGAGCATATTACATTACAATGAATTGAATGTTTAGAATTTAATTTAATTTTATATTAATGAATTTTTTTTTGATTTGTGAACACATTACATTACAATGAATTGAATGTTGAAATTTTAGTTAGAAAAATGTAAATAATTTAAGATCTAACAATGATTTGATTGGGTTTTTCTGGGTTTTCCCCAATCCATGCAGCGAATGCTGAATCATTATATTGTAACTCCCCAGATATGCACACAAGCCAAAATCATTAATGAAAATGAAATACACTATAATATAACTATTTGTAATACAATTTTTGAGGGGGCGTGTTGAATATATGGCAACGTATCGTTCAACATATGGCAACCTATATATTACGTATGGTAACATTACAAAAATTGTCATTACATGGCAATTATAGAATGGTCACACTTGCATGTGTTTCCTTCTTCTTATTGAAATATTCAAAGTGGCTGGTTGTGCATGTGCAAAGATATAAATATATATAAAATCATAAATTATAAAAATATAATAAATCGGTGTTTTAATTAAATAAATAGGTTACATTTACAACATTCAATTTCGGAAATTTTCCGAAATTTAAAATTTTTCCGATTTTTGAATTTCTTAAATTTTTTAATTTTTCTCGATTTTTTCATTTCAATAAAATTTACAATATTCCAATTTTGTATATTTCTTAATTTAAAAAGCTTTGCGATTTTTAAGTTTTCACAGTTTTTACTATTTTGAACAAAATTTCTTTTGTTATTAAATTTAATAAATTTTCTGAAATTTTAAATTTTTTCGATTTTTGAATTAAGGGAATTTTAGCATTTTTCTTGATATTTTTAATTCAACAAAAATTACATTTTTCCAATTTTGGCGATTTCTTTATTTAAAGAGCTTTGCGATTTTTAAGTTTTCACAGTCTTTAATTTTTTGAAAAAATTTAATTTTTTTATCAAATTTCGGAAATTTTCCGAAATTTTAAATTTTGTCGATTGTTGAATTTTAGGAATTTTTGCATTTTTCTCAATTTTTTTATTTTAACAAAATTTACAATATTCAAATTTTGTCCATTTCATTATTTAGGAAACTTTGCGATTTTACATTTTTCACAGTTTTTAAAATTTTGGAAACATTCTCTTTTTTATCGAATTTCGGAAAGTTTCCGAAATTTTTATTTTTTTTTTATTTTTGAATTTTTAGAATTTTTTCCTTTTTTCTCGATTTTTTCATTTCAACAAAAATTACAATTTTCAAATTTTTTAAATTTCTTAATTTAGAGAACTTTGTGATTTTGTCGATTTTACAGTTTTTACTATTCTGAAAAAATGTTATTTTTTATCAAATTTTCGGAAATTTTGCAAAATTTTAACTTTTTTCGATTTTTGAATTCTTAGAATTTTCGCATTTTTCTCGATTTTTTCGTTTTAGCAAAAATTACAATTTTCCAATTTTGTAGATTTCTTAACTTAGAGAACTTTGCGATTTTACAGTTTTCACAGTTTTTACTATTTTGAACAAAATTTCTTTTGTTATTAAATTTCATAAAGTTTCCGAAATGTTAAATTTTTTCGATTTTTGAATTAAGGGAATTTTAGCATTTTTCTTGATAATTTTAATTCAACAAAAGTTACAATTTTCCAATTTTGGCGATTTCTTTATTTAAAGAGCTTTGCGATTTTTAAGTTTTCACAGTCTTTACTATTTTGAAAAAATTTATTTTTTTTTTATCAAATTTCGTAAATTTCCCGAAATTTTAAATTTTTTCGATTGTTGAATTTTAAGAATATTTGCATTTTTTTCGATTTTTTTTTTTTTTAAATTAACAATATTCAAATTTTGTCCATTTCTTTATTTAGGGAACTTTGCGATTTTACAGTTTTTACAGTTTTTACAATTTTGGAAAAATGTTCTTTTTTATCAAATTTCGGAAAGTTTCCGAAATTTTTAATTTTTTTCGATTTTTGAATTTTTAGAATTTTCGCATTTTTCTCGATTTTTTCATTTCAACAAAAATTACAATTTTCCAATTTTGTAGATTTCTTAATTAAGACAATTTTGTGATTTTGTCGATTTAACAGTTTTTACTATTTTGAACAAAATTTCTTTTGTTATTAAATTTCGGAAATTTTCCGAAATTTTAAATTTTTTCGATTTTTGAATTATGGGAATTTTAGCATTTTTCTCAATTTTTTTTATTTATAACAAAAATTACAATATTCAAATTTTGTCCATTTCTTTATTTAGGGAACTTTGCGATTTTACAGCTTTCACAGTTTTTACTATTTTGAAAAAAATTTATTTTGTTATCAAATTTCGGAAATTTTAAATTTTTTAGATTTTTGAATTTAGTGAATTTTAGCATTTTTCTTGATATTTTTAATTCAACAAAAATTACATTTTTCCAATTTTGGCGATTTCTTTATTTAAAGAGCTTTGCGATTTTTAAGTTTTCACAGTCTTTCTTTTGAAAAAATTTAAGTTTTTTATCAAATTTCGGAAATTTTCCGAAATTTTAAATTTTGTCGATTGTTGAATTTTAGGAATTTTTGCATTTTTCTCAACTTTTTTATTTTAACAAAATTTACAATATTCAAATTTTGTCAATTTCTTTACTTAGGAAACTTTGCGATTTTACATTTTTCACAGTTTTTACAATTTTGGAAAAATTTTCTTTTTTATCAAATTTCGGAAAATTTCCGAAATTTTTAATTTTTTTTGATTTTTTAATTTTTAGAATTTTTGCATTTTTCTGGATTTTTTTCATTTTAACAAAAATTACAATTTTCCAATTTTGTAGATTTCTAAATTAAGAGAAGTTTGTGATTTTGTAGATTATACAGATTTCATTATTTTGAAGAAAGTGTCTTCTTTATTCAATTTCGAGAAATTTACGAAATTTAATTTCGATTGTTGCATTTTAGGAATAATTGCATTTTTCTCGATTTTTTTTTTTTTTAATTAACAATATTCAAATTTTGTCCATTTCTTTACTTAGGAAACTTTGCGATTTTACATTTTTCACAGTTTTTACAATTTTGGAAAAAATTTAATTTTTTTATCAAATTTCGGAAAATTTCCGAAATTTTTAATTTTTTTTTAATTTTTTAATTTTTAGAATTTTTGCATTTTTCTGGATTTTTTCATTTTAACAAAAATTACAATTTTCCAATTTTGTAGATTTCTAAATTAAGAGAAGTTTGTGATTTTGTAGATTATACAGATTTCATTATTTTGAAGAAAGTGTCTTCTTTATTCAATTTCGGAAATTTTCCGAAATTTAAAATTTTTTCCGATTTTTGAATTTCTTAAATTTTTTAATTTTTCTCGATTTTTTCATTTCAACAAAATTTACAATGTTCCAATTTTGTATATTTCTTAATTTAAGAAGCTTTGCGATTTTTAAGTTTTCACAGTTTTTACTATTTTGAACAAAATTTCTTTTGTTATTAAATTTCATAAATTTTCCGAAATTTTAAATTTTTTCGATTTTTGAATTAAGGGAATTTTAGCATTTTTCTTGATATTTTTAATTCAACAAAAATTACATTTTTTCCAATTTTGGCGATTTCTTTATTTAAAGACCTTTGCGATTTTTAAGTTTTCACAGTCTTTACTATTTTGAAAAAATTTAATTTTTTTATCAAATTATGGAAATTTTCCGAAATTTTAAATTTTGTCGATTGTTGAATTTTAGGAATTTTTTGCATTTTTCTCAAATTTTTTATTTTAACAAATTTTATAATATTCAAATTTTGTCCATTTCTTTACTTAGGAAACTTTGCGATTTTACATTTTTCACAGTTTTTACAATTTTGGAAAAATTTTCTTTTTTATCAAATTTCGGAAAATTTCCGAAATTTTTAATTTTTTTTGATTTTTTAATTTTTAGAATTTTTGCATTTTTCTCGATTTTTTCATTTCAACAAAAATTAAAATTTTCCAATTTTGTAGATATCTAAATTAAGAGAAGTTTGTGATTTTGTCGATTATACAGATTTTATTATTTTGAAGAAGGTGTCTTCTTTATTCACTTTCGGAATTTTAAGAAATTCTAAATTTTTTCGATTTTTAAATTTTTAGAATTTTCGCATTTTTCTCGATTTTTTCATTTCAACAAAAATTACAATTTTCAATTTTTTTAGATTTTTTAATTTTGAGAACTTTGTGATTTTCCAATTTTACAGTTTTTACTATTTTGAAAAAATTTAATTTTTTTATCAAATTTCGGAAATTTTCCGAAATTTTAAATTTTGTCGATTGTTGAATTTTAGGAATTTTGGCATTTTTCTCAATTTTTTTATTTTAACAAAATTTACAATATTCAAATTTTGTCCATTTCATTATTTAGGAAACTTTGCGATTTTACATTTTTCACAGTTTTTAAAATTTTTGAAACAGTTTCTTTTTTATCGAATTTCGGAAAGTTTCCGAAATTTTTATTTTTTTTTTATTTTTGAATTTTTAGAATTTTTGCATTTTTCTCGATTTTTTCATTTCAACAAAAATTACAATTTTCAAATTTTTTAAATTTCTTAATTTAGAGAACTTTGTGATTTTGTCGATTTTACAGTTTTTACTATTCTGAAAAAATGTTATTTTTTTATCAAATTTTCGGAAATTTTGCAAAATTTTAACTTTTTTCGATTTTTGAATTCTTAGAATTTTCGCATTTTTCTCGATTTTTTCATTTTAGCCAAAATTACAATTTTTCAATTTTGTAGATTTCTTAATTTAGAGAACTTTGCGATTTTACAGTTTTCACAGTTTTTACTATTTTGAACAAAATTTCTTTTGTTATTAAATTTCATAAATTTTCCGAAATTTTAAATTTTTTCGATTTTTGAATTAAGGGAATTTTAGCATTTTTCTTGATAATTCTAATTCAACAAAAGTTACAATTTTCCAATTTTGGCGATTTCTTTATTTAAAGAGCTTTGCGATTTTTAAGTTTTCACAGTCTTTACTATTTTGAAAAAATTTATTTTTTTTTATCAAATTTCGTAAATTTCCCGAAATTTTAAATTTTTTCGATTGTTGAATTTTAAGAATATTTGCATTTTGTCTCGATTTTTTTTTTTTCTTAAATTAACAATATTCAAATTTTGTCCATTTCTTTATTTAGGGAACTTTGCGATTTTACAGTTTTTACAGTTTTTACAATTTTGGAAAAATGTTCTTTTTTATCGAATTTCGGAAAGTTTCCGAAATTTTTAATTTTTTTCGATTTTTGAATTTTTAGAATTTTTTAATTTTTCTCGATTTTTTCATTTCAACAAAACTTACAATTTTCCAATTTTGTAGATTTCTTAATTTAGACAATTTTGTAATTTTGTCGATTTAACAGTTTTTACTATTTTGAAAAAAATTTATTTTGTTATTAAATTTCGGAAATTTTCCGAAATTTTAAATTTTTTCGATTTTTGAATTAAGGGAATTTTAGCATTTTTCTCAATTTTTTTTATTTATAACAAAAATAACAATATTCAAATTTTGTCCATTTCTTTATTTAGGGAACTTTGCGATTTTACAGTTTTCACAGTTTTTACAATTTTGGAAAAATTTTCTTTTTTGTCGAATTTCGGAAAGTTTCCGAAATTTTGAATTTTTTTTTATTTTTGAATTTTTAGAATTTTTCCATTTTTCTCGATATTTTCATTTCAACAAAAATTAAAATTTTCCAATTTTTTAGATTTATTAATTTAGAGAACTTTGTGATTTTGTAGATTATACAGATTTCATTATTTTGAAGAAAGTGTCTTCTTTATTCAATTTCGGGAAATTTACGAAATTTAATTTCGATTGTTGCATTTTAGGAATAATTGCATTTTTCTCGATTTTTTTTTTTTTAATTAACAATATTCAAATTTTGTCCATTTCTTTACTTAGGAAACTTTGCGATTTTAAATTTTTCACAGTTTTTACAATTTTGGAAAAATTTAATTTTTTTATCAAATTTCGGAAAATTTCCGAAATTTTTAATTTTTTTTTATTTTTTAATTTTTAGAATATTTGCATTTTTCTGGATTTTTTCATTTTAACAAAAATTACAATTTTCCAATTTTGTAGATTTCTAAATTAAGAGAAGTTTGTGATTTTGTAGATTATACAGAATTTTAGGAATTTTTGCATTTTTCTCAATTTTTTTATTTTAACAAAATTTACAATATTCAAATTTTGTCCATTTCTTTACTTAGGAAACTTTGCGATTTTACATTTTTCACAGTTTTTACAATTTTGGAAAAATTTTCTTTATTATCAAATTTCGGAAAATTTTTAATTTTTTTTGAGTTTTTAATTTTTAGAATTTTTGCATTTTTCTGGATTTTTTAATTTTAACAAAAATTACAATTTTCCAATTTTGTAGATTTCTAAATTAAGAGAAGTTTGTGATTTTGTAGATTATACAGATTTCATTATTTTGAAGAAAGTGTCTTCTTTATTCAATTTCGGAAATTTTCCGAAATTTAAAATTTTTCCGATTTTTGAATTTCTTAAATTTTTTAGTTTTTCTCGATTTTTTCATTTCAACAAAATTTACAATATTCCAATTTTGTATATTTCTTAATTTAAAAAGCTTTGCGATTTTTAAGTTTTCACAGTTTTTACTATTTTGAACAAAATTTCTTTTGTTATTAAATTTCATAAATTTTCCGAAATTTTAAATTTTTTCGATTTTTGAATTTAGGGAATTTTAGCATTTTTCTTGATATTTTTAATTCAACAAAAATTACATTTTTCCAATTTTGGCGATTTCTTTATTTAAAGAGCTTTGCGATTTTTAAGTTTTCACAGTCTTTACTATTTTGAAAAAATGTAATTTTTTTATCAAATTTCGGAAATTTTCCGAAATTTTAAATTTTGTCGATTGTTGAATTTTAGGAATTTTTGCATTTTTCTCAATTTTTTTATTTTAACAAAATTTACAATATTCAAATTTTGTCCATTTCATTATTTAGGAAACTTTGCGATTTTAAATTTTTCACAGTTTTTAAAATTTTGGAAACATTTTCTTTTTTATAGAATTTCGGAAAGTTTCCGAAATTTTTATTTTTTTTTTATTTTTGAATTTTTAGAATTTTTCCATTTTTCTGGATTTTTTCATTTCAACAAAAATTACAATTTTCAAATTTTTTAAATTTCTTAATTTAGAGAACTTTGTGATTTTGTCGATTTTACAGTTTTTACTATTCTGAAAAAATGTTATTTTTTTATCAAATTTTCGGAAATTTTGCAAAATTTTAACTTTTTTCGATTTTTGAATTCTTAGAATTTTCGCATTTTTCTCGATTTTTTCATTTTAGCAAAAATTACAATTTTCCAATTTTGTAGATTTCTTAATTTAGAGAACTTTGCGATTTTACAGTTTTCACAGTTTTTACTATTTTGAACAAAATTTCTTTTGTTATTAAATTTCATAAATTTTCCGAAATTTTAAATTTTTTCGATTTTTGAATTAAGGGAATTTTAGCATTTTTCTTGATAATTTTAATTCAACAAAAGTTACAATTTTCCAATTTTGGCGATTTCTTTATTTAAAGAGCTTTGCGATTTTTAAGTTTTCACAGTCTTTACTATTTTGAAAAAATTTATTTTTTTTTATCAAATTTCGTAAATTTCCCGAAATTTTAAATTTTTTCGATTGTTGAATTTTAAGAATATTTGCATTTTTCTCGATTTTTTTTTTTCTTAAATTAACAATATTCAAATTTTGTCCATTTCTTTATTTAGGGAACTTTGCGATTTTACAGTTTTCACAGTTTTTACAATTTTGGAAAAATTTTCTTTTTTATCGAATTTCGGAAAGTTTCCGAAATTTTGAATTTTTTTTGATTTTTGAATTTTTAGAATTTTTCCATTTTTCTCGATATTTTCATTTCAACAAAAATTAAAATTTTCCAATTTTTTAGATTTATTAATTTAGAGAACTTTGTGATTTTGTCGATTTTACAGTTTTTACTATTTTGAAAAAATTTTCTTTTTTTTTATCAAATTTTCGGAAATTTTGCAGAATTTTTAGAATTTTCGCATTTTTCTCGATTTTTTCATTTCAACAAAAATTAAAATTTTCCAATTTTGTAGATTTCTTAATTTAGAGAACTTTGCGATTTTACAGTTTTTAAAATTTTGAAAATATTTTATTTTTTTATCGAGTTTCGGAAAGTTTCCGTAATTTTTAATTTATTTTTATTTTTGAATTTTTAGAATTTTTGCATTTTTCTCGATTTTTTCATTTCAACAAAAATTACAATTTTTCAATTTTTTAGATTTCTTAATTTAGAGAACTTTGTGATTTTGTCGATTTCACAGTTTTTACTATTCTGAAAAAATTTTATGTTTTTATCAAATTTTCGGAAAGTTTGCAAAATTTTAACTTTTTCCGATTTTTTAATTCTTAGAATTTTCTCATTTTTCTCGATTTTTTCATTTTAGCAAAAATCACAATTTTCCAATTTTGTAGATTTCTTAATTTAGAGAACTTTGCGATTTTACAGCTTTCACAGTTTTTACTATTTTGAAAAAAATTTCTTTTGTTATCAAATTTCGGAAATTTTAAATTTTGTCGATTGTTGAATTTTAGGAATTTTTGCATTTTTCTCATTTTTTTATTTTAACAAAATTTACAATATTCAAATTTTGTCCATTTCTTTACTTAGGAAACTTTGCGATTTTACATTTTTCACAGTTTTTACAATTTTGAAAAAAATTTTATTTTTAATCAAATTTCGGAAAATTTCCGAAATTTTTAATTTTTTTTGATTTTTTAATTTTTAGAATTTTTGCATTTTTCTGGATTTTTTTCATTTTAACAAAAATTACAATTTTCCAATTTTGTAGATTTCTAAATTAAGAGAAGTTTGTGATTTTGTAGATTATACAGATTTCATTATTTTGAAGAAAGTGTCTTCTTTATTCAATTTCGGGAAATTTACGAAATTTAATTTCGATTGTTGCATTTTAGGAATAATTGCATTTTTCTCGATTTTTTTTTTTTTAATTAACAATATTCAAATTTTGTCCATTTCTTTACTTAGGAAACTTTGCGATTTTACATTTTTCACAGTTTTTACAATTTTGGAAAAATTTTCTTTTTATCAAATTTCGGAAAATTTTTAATTTTTTTTGAGTTTTTAATTTTTAGAATATTTGCATTTTTCTGGATTTTTTCATTTTAACAAAAATTACAATTTTCCAATTTTGTAGATTTCTAAATTAAGAGAAGTTTGTGATTTTGTAGATTATACAGATTTCATTATTTTGAAGAAAGTGTCTTCTTTATTCAATTTCGGGAAATTTACGAAATTTAATTTCGATTGTTGCATTTTAGGAATAATTGCATTTTTCTCGATTTTTTTTTTTTTAATTAACAATATTCAAATTTTGTCCATTTCTTTACTTAGGAAACTTTGCGATTTTAAATTTTTCACAGTTTTTACAATTTTGGAAAAATTTAATTTTTTTATCAAATTTCGGAAAATTTCCGAAATTTTTAATTTTTTTTTATTTTTTAATTTTTAGAATATTTGCATTTTTCTGGATTTTTTCATTTTAACAAAAATTACAATTTTCCAATTTTGTAGATTTCTAAATTAAGAGAAGTTTGTGATTTTGTAGATTATACAGAATTTTAGGAATTTTTGCATTTTTCTCAATTTTTTTATTTTAACAAAATTTACAATATTCAAATTTTGTCCATTTCTTTACTTAGGAAACTTTGCGATTTTACATTTTTCACAGTTTTTACAATTTTGGAAAAATTTTCTTTTTTATCAAATTTCGGAAAATTTTTAATTTTTTTTGAGTTTTTAATTTTTAGAATTTTTGCATTTTTCTGGATTTTTTAATTTTAACAAAAATTACAATTTTCCAATTTTGTAGATTTCTAAATTAAGAGAAGTTTGTGATTTTGTAGATTATACAGATTTCATTATTTTGAAGAAAGTGTCTTCTTTATTCAATTTCGGAAATTTTCCGAAATTTAAAATTTTTCCGATTTTTGAACTTCTTAAATTTTTTAATTTTTCTCGATTTTTTCATTTCAACAAAATTTACAATATTCCAATTTTGTATATTTCTTAATTTAAAAAGCTTTGCGATTTTTAAGTTTTCACAGTTTTTACTATTTTGAACAAAATTTCTTTTGTTATTAAATTTCATAAATTTTCCGAAATTTTAAATTTTTTCGATTTTTGAATTTAGGGAATTTTAGCATTTTTCTTGATATTTTTAATTCAACAAAAATTACATTTTTCCAATTTTGGCGATTTCTTTATTTAAAGAGCTTTGCGATTTTTAAGTTTTCACAGTCTTTACTATTTTGAAAAAATGTAATTTTTTTATCAAATTTCTGAAATTTTCCGAAATTTTAAATTTTGTCGATTGTTGAATTTTAGGAATTTTTGCATTTTTCTCAATTTTTTTATTTTAACAAAATTTACAATATTCAAATTTTGTCCATTTCATTATTTAGGAAACTTTGCGATTTTACATTTTTCACAGTTTTTAAAATTTTGGAAACATTTTCTTTTTTATCGAATTTCGGAAAGTTTCCGAAATTTTGTTTTTTTTTTTATTTTTGAATTTTTAGAATTTTTGCATTTTTCTCGATTTTTTCATTTCAACAAAAATTACAATTTTCAAATTTTTTAAATTTCTTAATTTAGAGAACTTTGTGATTTTGTCGATTTTACAGTTTTTACTATTCTGAAAAAATGTTATTTTTTTATCAAATTTTCGGAAATTTTGCAAAATTTTAACTTTTTTCGATTTTTGAATTCTTAGAATTTTCGCATTTTTCTCGATTTTTTCATTTTAGCAAAAATTACAATTTTCCAATTTTGTAGATTTCTTAATTTAGAGAACTTTGCGATTTTACAGTTTTCACAGTTTTTACTATTTTGAACAAAATTTCTTTTGTTATTAAATTTCATAAATTTTCCGAAATTTTAAATTTTTTCGATTTTTGAATTAAGGGAATTTTAGCATTTTTCTTGATAATTTTAATTCAACAAAAGTTACAATTTTCCAATTTTGGCGATTTCTTTATTTAAAGAGCTTTGCGATTTTTAAGTTTTCACAGTCTTTACTATTTTGAAAAAATTTATTTTTTTTTATCAAATTTCGTAAATTTCCCGAAATTTTAAATTTTTTCGATTGTTGAATTTTAAGAATATTTGCATTTTTCTCGATTTTTTTTTTTCTTAAATTAACAATATTCAAATTTTGTCCATTTCTTTATTTAGGGAACTTTGCGATTTTACAGTTTTCACAGTTTTTACAATTTTGGAAAAATTTTCTTTTTTATCGAATTTCGGAAAGTTTCCGAAATTTTGAATTTTTTTTGATTTTTGAATTTTTAGAATTTTTCCATTTTTCTCGATATTTTCATTTCAACAAAAATTAAAATTTTCCAATTTTTTAGATTTATTAATTTAGAGAACTTTGTGATTTTGTCGATTTTACAGTTTTTACTATTTTGAAAAAATTTTCTTTTTTTTTATCAAATTTTCGGAAATTTTGCAGAATTTTTAGAATTTTCGCATTTTTCTCGATTTTTTCATTTCAACAAAAATTAAAATTTTCCAATTTTGTAGATTTCTTAATTTAGAGAACTTTGCGATTTTACAGTTTTTTCAGTTTTTAAAATTTTGAAAATATTTTATTTTTTTATCGAATTTCGGAAAGTTTCCGTAATTTTTAATTTATTTTTATTTTTGAATTTTTAGAATTTTTGCATTTTTCTCGATTTTTTCATTTCAACAAAAATTACAATTTTTCAATTTTTTAGATTTCTTAATTTAGAGAACTTTGCGATTTTACAGCTTTCACAGTTTTTACTATTTTGAAAAAAATTTCTTTTGTTATCAAATTTCGGAAATTTTAAATTTTTTAGATTTTTGAATTTAGGGAATTTTAGCATTTTTCTTGATATTTTTAATTCAACAAAAATTACATTTTTCCAATTTTGGCGATTTCTTTATTTAAAGAGCTTTGCGATTTTTAAGTTTTCACAGTCTTTACTATTTTGAAAAAATTTAATTTTTTTATGAAATTTCGGAAATTTTCCGAAATTTTAAATTTTGTGGATTGTTGAATTTTAGGAATTTTTGCATTTTTCTCAATTTTTTTATTTTAACAAAATTTACAATATTCAAATTTTGTCCATTTCTTTACTTAGGAAACTTTGCGATTTTACATTTTTCACAGTTTTTACATTTTGGAAAAATTTTCTTTTTTATCAAATTTCGGAAATTTTCCGAAATTTTAAATTTTGTCGATTGTTGAATTTTAGGAATTTTTGCATTTTTCTCAATTTTTTTATTTTAACAAAATTTACAATATTCAAATTTTGTCCATTTCTTTACTTAGGAAACTTTGCGATTTTACATTTTTCACAGTTTTTACATTTTGGAAAAATTTTCTTTTTTATCAAATTTCGGAAAATTTCCGAAATTTTTAATTTTTTTTGATTTTTTAATTTTTAGAATTTTTGCATTTTTCTGGATTTTTTCATTTTAACAAAAATTACAATTTTCCAATTTTGTAGATTTCTTAATTTAAAAAGCTTTGCGATTTTTAAGTTTTCACAGTTTTTACTATTTTGAACAAAATTTCTTTTGTTATTAAATTTCATAAATTTTCCGAAATTTTAAATTTTGTCGATTGTTGAATTTTAGGAATTTTTGCATTTTTCTCAATTTTTTTATTTTAACAAAAATTACAATATTCAAATTTTGTCCATTTCTTTATTTAGGGAACTTTGCGATTTTACAGTTTTCACAGTTTTTACAATTTTGGAAAAATTTTCTTTTTTATCGAATTTCGGAAAGTTTCCGAAATTTTGAATTTTTTTTGATTTTTGAATTTTTAGAATTTTTCCATTTTTCTCGATATTTTCATTTCAACAAAAATTAAAATTTTCCAATTTTTTAGATTTATTAATTTAGAGAACTTTGTGATTTTGTCGATTTTACAGTTTTTACTATTTTGAAAAAATTTTCTTTTTTTTTATCAAATTTTCGGAAATTGTGCAAAATTTGAATTTTTTCGATTTTTTGAATTCTTAGAATTTTCTTATTTTTCTCGATTTTTTCATTTTAGCAAAAATCACAATTTTAAAATTTTGTAGATTTCTAAATTAAGAGAAGTTTGTGATTTTGTAGATTATACAGATTTCATTATTTTGAAGAAAGTGTCTTCTTTATTCAATTTCGGGAAATTTACGAAATTTAATTTCGATTGTTGCATTTTAGGAATAATTGCATTTTTCTCGATTTTTTTTTTTTTTAATTAACAATATTCAAATTTTGTCCATTTCTTTACTTAGGAAACTTTGCGATTTTACATTTTTCACAGTTTTTACAATTTTGGAAAAATTTTCTTTTTTATCAAATTTCGGAAAATTTCCGAAATTTTTAATTTTTTTTTATTTTTTAATTTTTAGAATTTTTGCATTTTTCTGGATTTTTTCATTTTAACAAAAATTACAATTTTCCAATTTTGTAGATTTCTAAATTAAGAGAAGTTTGTGATTTTGTAGATTATACAGAATTTTAGGAATTTTTGCATTTTTCTCAATTTTTTTATTTTAACAAAATTTACAATATTCAAATTTTGTCCATTTCTTTACTTAGGAAACTTTACGATTTTATATTTTTCACAGTTTTAACAATTTTGGAAAAATTTTCTTTTTTATCAAATTTCGGAAAATTTCCGAAATTTTTAATTTATTTTTATTTTTGAATTTTTAGAATTTTTGCATTTTTCTCGATTTTTTCATTTTAACAAAAATTACAATTTTCCAATTTTGTAGATTTCTAAATTAAGAGAAGTTTGTGATTTTGTAGATTATACAGACTTCATTATTTTGAAGAAAGTGTCTTCTATATTCAATTTCGGAAATTTTCCGAAATTTAAAATTTTTCCGATTTTTGAATTTCTTAAATTTTTTAATTTTTCTCGATTTTTTCATTTCAACAAAATTTACAATATTCCAATTTTGTACATTTCTTAATTTAAAAAGCTTTGCGATTTTTAAGTTTTCACAGTTTTTACTATTTTTTACAAAATTTCTTTTGTTATTAAATTTCATAAATTTTCCGAAATTTTAAATTTTTTCGATTTTTGAATTAAGGGAATTTTAGCATTTTTCTTGATATTTTTAATTCAACAAAAATTACATTTTTCCAATTTTGGCGATTTCTTTATTTAAAGAGCTTTGCGATTTTTAAGTTTTCACAGTCTTTACTATTTTGAAAATATTAAATTTTTTTATCAAATTTCGGAAATTTTCCGAAATTTTAAATTTTGTCGATTGTTGAATTTTAGGAATTTTTGCATTTTTCTCAATTTTTTTATTTTAACAAAATTTACAATATTCAAATTTTGTCCATTTCATTATTTAGGAAACTTTGCGATTTTACATTTTTCACAGTTTTTAAAATTTTGGAAACATTTTCTTTTTTATCGAATTTCGGAAAGTTTCCGAAATTTTTATTTTTTTTTTATTTTTGAATTTTTTGAATTTTTGCATTTTTCTCGATTTTTTCATTTCAACAAAAATTACAATTTTCAAATTTTTTAAATTTCTTAATTTAGAGAACTTTGTGATTTTGTCGATTTTACAGTTTTTACTATTCTGAAAAAATGTTATTTTTTTATCAAATTTTCGGAAATTTTGCAAAATTTTAACTTTTTTCGATTTTTGAATTCTTAGAATTTTCGCATTTTTCTCGATTTTTTCATATTAGCAAAAATTACAATTTTCCAATTTTGTAGATTTCTTAATTTAGAGAACTTTGCGATTTTACAGTTTTCACAGTTTTTACTATTTTGAACAAAATTTCTTTTGTTATTAAATTTCATAAATTTTCCGAAATTTTAAATTTTTTCGATTTTTGAATTAAGGGAATTTTAGCATTTTTCTTGATAATTTTAATTCAACAAAAGTTACAATTTTCCAATTTTGGCGATTTCTTTATTTAAAGAGCTTTGCGATTTTTAAGTTTTCACAGTCTTTACTATTTTGAAAAAATTTATTTTTTTTTATCAAATTTCGTAAATTTCCCGAAATTTTAAATTTTTTCGATTGTTGAATTTTAAGAATATTTGCATTTTTCTCGATTTTTTTTTTTTTTTAATTAACAATATTCAAATTTTGTCCATTTCTTTATTTAGGGAACTTTGCGATTTTACAATTTTTACAGTTTTTACAATTTTGGAAAAATGTTCTTTTTTATCGAAGTTCGGAAAGTTTCCGAAATTTTTAATTTTTTTCGATTTTTGAATTTTTAGAATTTTCGCATTTTTCTCGATTTTTTCATTTCAACAAAAATTACAATTTTCCAATTTTGTAGATTTCTTAATTTAGACAATTTTGTGATTTTGTCGATTTAACAGTTTTTACTATTTTGAACAAAATTTCTTTTGTTATTAAATTTCGGAAATTTTCCGAAATTTTAAATTTTTTCGATTTTTGAATTATGGGAATTTTAGCAATTTTCTCAATTTTTTTTATTTATAACAAAAATTACAATATTCAAATTTTGTCCATTTCTTTATTTAGGGAACTTTGCGATTTTACAGTTTTCACAGTTTTTACAATTTTGGAAAAATTTTCTTTTTTATCGAATTTCGGAAAGTTTCCGAAATTTTGAATTTTTTTTGATTTTTGAATTTTTAGAATTTTTCCATTTTTCTCGATATTTTCATTTCAACAAAAATTAAAATTTTCCAATTTTTTAGAATTATTAATTTAGAGAACTTTGTGATTTTGTCGATTTTACAGTTTTTACTATTTTGAAAAAATTTACTTTTTTTTATCAAATTTTCGGAAATTTTGCAAAATTTGAATTTTTTCGATTTTTTGAATTTTTAGAATTTTTGCATTTTTCTCGATTTTTTCATTTCAACAAAAATTAAAATTTTCCAATTTTGTAGATTTCTTAATTTAGAGAACTTTGCGATTTTACAGTTTTTTCAGTTTTTAAAATTTTGAAAATATTTTATTTTTTTATCGAATTTCGGAAAGTTTCCGTAATTTTTAATTTATTTTTATTTTTGAATTTTTAGAATTTTTGCATTTTTCTCGATTTTTTCATTTCAACAAAAATTACAATTTTTAAATTTTTTAGATTTCTTAATTTAGAGAACTTTGTGATTTTGTCGATTTTACAGTTTTTACTATTCTGAAAAAATTATATTTTTTTATCAAATTTTCGGAAAATCTGCAAAATTTTAACTTTTTCCGATTTTTGAATTCTTAGAATTTTCTCATTTTTCTCGATTTTTTCATTTTAGCAAAAATCACAATTTTTCAATTTTGTAGATTTCTTAATTTAGAGAACTTTGCGATTTTACAGCTTTCACAGTTTTTACTATTTTGAAAAAAATTTCTTTTGTTATCACATTTCGGAAATTTTAAATTTTATAGATTTTTGAATTAAGGGAATTTTGGCATTTTTCTTGATATTTTTAATTCAACAAAAATTACATTTTTCCAATTTTGGCGATTTCTTTATTTAAAGAGCTTTGCGATTTTTAAGTTTTCACAGTCTTTACTATTTTGAAAAAATTTAATTTTTTTATCAAATTTCGGAAATTTTCCGAAATTTTAAATTTTGTCGATTGTTGAATTTTAGGAATTTTTGCATTTTTCTCAATTTTTTTATTTTAACAAAATTTACAATATTCAAATTTTGTCCATTTCTTTACTTAGGAAACTTTGCGATTTTACATTTTTCACAGTTTTTAAAATTTTGGAAAAATTTTCTTTTTTATCAAATTTCGGAAAATTTCCGAAATTTTTAATTTTTTTTGATTTTTTAATTTTTAGAATTTTTGCATTTTTCTGGATTTTTTTCATTTTAACAAAAATTACAATTTTCCAATTTTGTAGATTTCTAAATTAAGAGAAGTTTGTGATTTTGTAGATTATACAGATTTCATTATTTTGAAGAAAGTGTCTTCTTTATTCAATTTCGGGAAATTTACGAAATTTAATTTCGATTGTTGCATTTTAGGAATAATTGCATTTTTCTCGATTTTTTTTTTTTTAATTAACAATATTCAAATGTTGTCCATTTCTTTACTTAGGAAACTTTGCGATTTTACATTTTTCACAGTTTTTACAATTTTGGAAAAATTTAATTTTGTTATCAAATTTCGGAAAATTTCCGAAATTTTTAATTTTTTTTTAATTTTTAAATTTTTAGAATTTTTGCATTTTTCTGGATTTTTTCATTTTAACAAAAATTACAATTTTCCAATTTTGTAGATTTCTAAATTAAGAGAAGTTTGTGATTTTGTAGATTATACAGATTTCATTATTTTGAAGAAAGTGTCTTCTTTATTCAATTTCGGAAATTTTCCGAAATTTAAAATTTTTCCGATTTTTGAATTTCTTAAATTTTTTAATTTTTCTCGATTTTTTCATTTCAACAAAATTTACAATATTCCAATTTTGTATATTTCTTAATTTAAAAAGCTTTGCGATTTTTAAGTTTTCACAGTTTTTACTATTTTGAACAAAATTTCTTTTGTTATTAAATTTCATAAATTTTCCGAAATTTTAAATTTTTTCGATTTTTGAATTAAGGGAATTTTAGCATTTTTCTTGATATTTTTAATTCAACAAAAATTACAATTTTCCAATTTTGGCGATTTATCTATTTAAAGAGCTTTGCGATTTTTAAGTTTTCACAGTCTTTACTATTTTGAACAAATTTAATTTTTTTTATTAAATTTCGTAAATATCCCGAAATTTTAAATTTTTTCGATTGCTGCATTTTAGGAATAATTGCATTTTTCTCGATTTTTTTTTTTTTAATTAACAATATTCAAATTTTGTCCATTTCTTTATTTAGGGAACTTTGCGATCTTACAGTTTTTACAGTTTTTACAATTTTGGAAAAATGTTCTTTTTTATCGAATTTCGGAAAGATTCCGAAATTTTTAATTTTTTTCGATTTTTGAATTTTTAGAATTTTTGCATTTTTCTCGATTTTTTCATTTCAACAAAAATTACAATTTTCCAATTTTGTAGATTTCTTCATTAAGAAAAATTTGTGATTTTGTCGACTTAACAGTTTTTACTATTTTGGAGAAAGTGTCTTCTTTATTCAATTTCGGAATTTTTAGAAATTCTAAATTTTTTCGATTTTTAAATTTTTAGAATTTTCGCATTTTTCTCGATTTTTTCATTTCAACAAAAATTACAATTTTCAATTTTTTTAGATTTTTTAATTTTGAGAACTTTGTGATTTTGCCAATTTTACAGTTTTTACTATTTTGAAAAAATTTAATTTTTTTATCAAATTTCGGAAATTTTCCGAAATTTTAAATTTTGTCGATTGTTGAATTTTAGGAATTTTAGCATTTTTCTCAATTTTTTTTATTTATAACAAAAATTACAATATTCAAATTTTGTCCATTTCTTTATTTAGGGAACTTTGCGATTTTACAGTTTTCACAGTTTTTACAATTTTGGAAAAATGTTCTTTTTTATCGAATTTCGGAAAGTTTCCGAAATTTTGAATTTTTTTTTATTTTTGAATTTTTAGAATTTTTCCATTTTTCTCGATATTTTCATTTCAACAAAAATTAAAATTTTCCAATTTTTTAGATTTATTAATTTAGAGAACTTTGTGATTTTGTCGATTTTACAGTTTTCACTATTGTGAAACATTTTTCTTTTTTTTTATCAAATTTTCGGAAATTTTGCAAAATTTGAATTTTTTCGATTTTTTGAATTTTTAGAATTTTCGCATTTTTCTCGATTTTTTCATTTCAACAAAAATTAAAATTTTCCAATTTTGTAGATTTCTTAATTTAGAGAACTTTGCGATTTTACAGTTTTTACAGTTTTTAAAATTTTGAAAATATTTTATTTTTTTATCGAATTTCGGAAAGTTTCCGTAATTTTTAATTTATTTTTATTTTAGAATTTTTAGAATTTTTGCATTTTTCTCGATTTTTTCATTTCAACAAAAATTACAATTTTTCAATTTTTTAGATTTCTTAATTTAGAGAACTTTGTGATTTTGTCGATTTTACAGTTTTTACTATTCTGAAAAAATTTTATTTTTTTATCAAATTTTCGGAAAGTTTGCAAAATTTTAACTTTTTCCGATTTTTGAATTCTTAGAATTTTCTCATTTTTCTCGATTTTTTCATTTTAGCAAAAATCACAATTTTCCAATTTTGTAGATTTCTTAATTTAGAGAACTTTGCGATTTTACAGCTTTCACAGTTTTTACTATTTTGAAAAAAATTTCTTTTGTTATCAAATTTCGGAAATTTTAAATTTTTAGATTTTTGAATTTAGGGAATTTTAGCATTTTTCTTGATATTTTTAATTCAACAAAAATTACATTTTTCCAATTTTGGCGATTTCTTTATTTAAAGAGCTTTGCGATTTTTAAGTTTTCACAGTCTTTACTATTTTGAAAAAATTTAATTTTTTTATCAAATTTCGGAAATTTTCCGAAATTTTAAATTTTGTCGATTGTTGAATTTTAGGAATTTTTGCATTTTTCTCAATTTTTTTATTTTAACAAAATTTACAATATTCAAATTTTGTCCATTTCTTTACTTAGGAAACTTTGCGATTTTACATTTTTCACAGTTTTTACAATTTTTTAAAAATTTTCTTTTTTATCAAATTTCGGAAAATTTCCGAAATTTTTAATTTTTTTTGATTTTTTAATTTTTAGAATTTTTGCATTTTCCTGGATTTTTTTCATTTTAACAAAAATTACAATTTTCCAATTTTGTAGATTTCTAAATTTAAAAGAAGAATGTGATTTTGTAGATTATACAGATTTCATTATTTTGAAGAAAGTGTCTTCTTTATTCAATTTCGGGAAATTTACGAAATTTAATTTCGATTGTTGCATTTTAGGAATAATTGCATTTTTCTCGATTTTTTTTTTTTTAATTAACAATATTCAAATGTTGTCCATTTCTTTACTTAGGAAACTTTGCGATTTTACATTTTTCACAGTTTTTACAATTTTGGAAAAATTTAATTTTTTTATCAAATTTCGGAAAATTTCCGAAATTTTTAATTTTTTTTTATTTTTTAATTTTTAGAATTTTTGCATTTTTCTGGATTTTTTCATTTTAACAAAAATTACAATTTTCCAATTTTGTAGATTTCTAAATTAAGAGAAGTTTGTGATTTTGTAGATTATACAGATTTCATTATTTTGAAGAAAGTGTCTTCTTTATTCAATTTCGGAAATTTTCCGAAATTTAAAATTTTTCCGATTTTTGAATTTTTTAAATTTTTTAATTTTTCTCGATTTTTTCATTTCAACAAAATTTACAATATTCCAATTTTGTATATTTCTTAATTTAAAAAGCTTTGCGATTTTTAAGTTTTCACAGTTTTTACTATTTTGAACAAAATTTCTTTTGTTATTAAATTTCATAAATTTTCCGAAATTTTAAATTTTTTCGATTTTTGAATTAAGGGAATTTTAGCATTTTTCTTGATATTTTTAATTCAACAAAAATTACAATTTTCCAATTTTGGCGATTTATCTATTTAAAGAGCTTTGCGATTTTTAAGTTTTCACAGTCTTTACTATTTTGAAAAAATTTAATTTGTTTTATTAAATTTCGTAAATTTCCCGAAATTTTAAATTTTTCCGATTGTTGCATTTTAGGAATAATTGCATTTTTCTCGATTTTTTTTTTTAATTAACAATATTCAAATTTTGTCCATTTCTTTATTTAGGGAACTTTGCGATCTTACAGTTTTTTTAGTTTTTACAATTTTGGAAAAATGTTCTTTTTTATCGAATTTCGGAAAGTTTCCGAAATTTTTATTTTTTTTCGATTTTTGAATTTTTAGAATTTTTGCATTTTTCTCGATTTTTTCATTTCAACAAAAATTACAATTTTCCAATTTTGTAGATTTCTTCATTAACAAAAATTTGTGATTTTGTCGATTTAACAGTTTTTACTATTTTGGAGAAAGTGTCTTCTTTATTCAATTTCGGAATTTTAAGAAATTCTAAATTTTTTCGATTTTTAAATTTTTAGAATTTTCGCATTTTTCTCGAATTTTTCATTTCAACAAAAATTACAATTTTCAATTTTTTTAGATTTTTTAATTTTGAGAACTTTGTGATTTTGCCAATTTTACAGTTTTTACTATTTTGAAAAAATTTAATTTTTTTATCAAATTTCGGAAATTTTCCGAAATTTTAAATTTTGTCGATTGTTGAATTTTAGGAATTTTTGCATTTTTCTCAATTTTTTTATTTTAACAAAATTTACAATATTCAAATTTTGTCCATTTCATTATTTAGGAAACTTTGCGATTTTACATTTTTCACAGTTTTTAAAATTTTGGAAACATTTTCTTTTTTATCGAATTTCGGAAAGTTTCCGAAATTTTAATTTTTTTTTTATTTTTGAATTTTTAGAATTTTTGCATTTTTCTCGATTTTTTCATTTCAACAAAAATTACAATTTTCAAATTTTTTAAATTTCTTAATTTAGAGAACTTTGTGATTTTGTCGATTTTACAGTTTTTACTATTCTGAAAAAATGTTATTTTTTTATCAAATTTTCGGAAATTTTGCAAAATTTTAACTTTTTTCGATTTTTGAATTCTTAGAATTTTCGCATTTTTCTCGATTTTTTCATATTAGCAAAAATTACAATTTTCCAATTTTGTAGATTTCTTAATTTAGACAATTTTGTGATTTTGTCGATTTAACAGTTTTTACTATTTTGAACAAAATTTCTTTTGTTATTAAATTTCGTAAATTTTCCGAAATTTTAAGTTTTTTCGATTTTTGAATTAAGGGAATTTTAGCATTTTTCTCAATTTTTTTTATTTATAACAAAAATTACAATATTCAAATTTTGTCCATTTCTTTATTTGGGGAACTTTGCGATTTTACAGTTTTCACAGTTTTTACAATTTTGGAAAAATTTTCTTTTATATCGAATTTCGGAAAGTTTCCGAAATTTTGAATTTTTAGAATTTTTCCATTTTTCTCGATATTTTCATTTCAACAAAAATTAAAATTTTCCAATTTTTTAGATTTATTAATTTAGAGAACTTTGTGATTTTGTCGATTTTACAGTTTTTACTATTTTGAAAAAATTTTCTTTTTTTTTATCAAATTTTCGGAAATTTTGCAAAATTTGAATTTTTTTGATTTTTTGAATTTTTAGAATTTTCGCATTTTTCTCGATTTTTTCATTTCAACAACAATTAAAATTTTCCAATTTTGTAGATTTCTTAATTTAGAGAACTTTGCGATTTTACAGTTTTTACAGTTTTTAAAATTTTGAAAATATTTTATTTTTTTATCGAATTTCGGAAAGTTTCCGTAATTTTTAATTTATTTTTATTTTAGAATTTTTAGAATTTTTGCATTTTTCTCGATTTTTTCATTTCAACAAAAATTACAATTTTTCAATTTTTTAGATTTCTTAATTTAGAGAACTTTGTGATTTTGTCGATTTTACAGTTTTTACTATTCTGAAAAAATTTTATTTTTTTATCAAATTTTCGGAAAGTTTGCAAAATTTTAACTTTTTCCGATTTTTGAATTCTTAGAATTTTCTCATTTTTCTCGATTTTTTCATTTAAGCAAAAATCACAATTTTCCAATTTTGAAGATTTCTTAATTTAGAGAACTTTGCGATTTTACAGTTTTTAAAATTTTGAAAATATTTTATTTTTTTATCGAATTTCGGAAAGTTTCCGTAATTTTTAATTTATTTTTATTTTAGAATTTTTAGAATTTTAGAATTTTTCTCGATTTTTTCATTTCAACAAAAATTACAATTTTTCAATTTTTTAGATTTCTTAATTTAGAGAACTTTGCGATTTTACAGTTTTTACAGTTTTTAAAATTTTGAAATAATTTTATTTTTTTATCAAATTTTCGAAAATTTTGCAAAATTTTAACTTTTTTCAATTTTTGAATTTTTTGAATTTTCGCATTTTTCTCGATTTTTTCATTTTAACAAAAATTACAATTTTCCAATTTTGTAGATTTCCTAATTTAGAGAACTTTGCGATTTTACAGTTTTCACAGTTTTTAAAATTTTGAAATTATTTAATGTTTTTATCGAATTTCGGAAAGTTTCCGTAATTTTGCATTTTTTTTATTTTTGAATTTTTAGAATTATTCCATTTTTCTCGATATTTTCATTTCAACAAAAATTAAAATTTTTCAATTTTTTAGATTTCTTAATTTAGAGAACTTTGTGATTTTGTCGATTTTACAGTTTTTACTATTTTGAAAAAATTTTCTTTTTTTTATCAAATTTTCGGAAATTTTGCGAAATTTTATTTTTTTTTTTTCGATTTTTTGAATTTTTAGAATTTTCGCATTTTTTTTCGATTTTTTCATTTCAACAAAAATTACAATTTTCCAATTTTGTAGATTTCTAAGTTAAGCGAAGTTTGATATTTTGTCGATAATACAGTTTTTACTATTTTGGAGAAAGTGTCTTCTTTATTCAATTTCGGAAATTTTCCGAAATTTTAAATTTTTCCGATTTTTGAATTTTTAAAATTTTTGAATTTTTCTCGATTTTTTAATTTTAACAAAATTTACAATATTCCAATTTTGTATATTTCTTAATTTAAAAAACTTTGCGATTTTTCAGATTTAACAGTTTTTACTATTTCGAAAAAAATTTCTTTTGTTATCAAATTTTGGAAATTTTCCGAAATTTTAATTTTTTTCGATTTTTGAATTTAGGGAATTTTAGCATTTTTCTTGATATTTTTAATTCAACCAATTTTACAATTTTCAAATTTTGGCGATTTTTCAATTTGGAGAACTTTGTGATTTTACAGTTTAAACAGTTTTTACAATTTTGAAAAAATTTCAGTTTTTACTGTTTTGAAAAATTTAATTTTTTATCTAATTTCGGAAATTTTCCGAAATTTTAAATTTTTTCGATTTTTGAATTTAGGGAATTTTAGCATTTTTCTTGATATTTTTAATTCAACCAATTTTACAATTTTCAAATTTTGGCGATTTCTCAATTCGGAGATCATTGTGATTTTGTCGATTTTAAAGTTTTTACTATATTGGAAAAATTGTTTTTTTTTATCAAATTTTCGGAAATTTTCCGAAATTTTTAATTTTTTTTGATTTTTGATTTTTTCACGATTTTTTAATTTCAACAAAATTTACAATTTTCCAATTTTGTAGATTTCTTAATTTTGAGAACTTTGTGATTTTGTCGATTTTACAGTTTTTACTATTTTGAAAAAATTGTTTTTTTTTATCAAATTTTGGGAAATTTGGCGGAATTTTAATTTCTGTCGATTACAATTTTCCAATTTTGTAGATTTCTTAATTTTGAGAACTTTGTGATTTTGTCGATTTTACAGTTTTTACTATTTTGAAAAAATTGTTTTTTTTTATCAAATTTTGGGAAATTTTCCGAAATTTTTAATTTTTTTTTATTTTTTAATTTTTAGAATTTTTGCATTTATCTCGATTTTTTCATTTCAACAAAAATTACAGTTTTCCAATTTTGTAGATTTCTTTATATAGAGAATTTTGTGATTTTGTCGATTTAACAGTTTTTACTATTTTGAAAAACATTAATTTTTTTATCTAATTTCGGAAATTTTCCGAAATATTAAATTTTTTCGATTTTTGAATTTTGGGAATTTTAGCATTTTTCTTGATATTTTTAATTCAACAAAAATTACAATTTTCCAATTTTGGCGATTTCTTTATTTAAAGAGCTTTGCGATTTTTAAGTTTTCACAGTCTTTACTATTTTGAAAAAATTTAATTTTTTTATCAAATTTCTGAAATTTTCCGAAATTTTAGATTTTGTCGATTTTTGAATTAAGGGAATTTTAGCATTTTCTCAATTTTTTTATTTATAACAAAAATTACAATATTCAAATTTTGTCTATTTCTTTATTTAGGTAACTTTGCGATTTTACAGTTTTCACAGTTGTTACTATTTTGGAAAAATTTTCTTTAGTTATCAAATTTCGGAAATTTTCAATTTTTTCGATTTTTGAATTTAGGGAATTTTTGCATTTTTCTTGATAGTTTTAATTCAACAAAATTTACAATTTTCCAATTTATTTATTTAAAGAGCTTTGCGATTTTTAAGTTTTCACAGTCTTTACTATTTTGAAAATATTAAATTTTTTTATCAAATTTCGGAAATTTTCCGATTGTTGAATTTTTTTGTCGATTGTTGAATTTTAGGAATTTTTGCATTTTTCTCGATATTTTTTTTTTTTTTTAAATTAACAATATTCAAATTTTGTCCATTTCTTTATTTAGGGAACTTTGCGATTTTACAGTTTTTATAATTTTGGAAAATTTTTCTTTTTTATCAAATTTCGGAAAATTTTCGAAATTTTTAATTTTTTTCGATTTTTGAATTTTTAGAATTTTTGCATTTTTCTCGATTTTTTCATTTTAACAAAAATTACAATTTTCCAATTTTGTAGATTTCTAAATTAAGAGAAGTTTGTGATTTTGTCGATTGTACAAATTTTATTATTTTGAAGAAAATGTCTTCTTTATTCAATTTCGGAAATTTTCCGAAATTTTAAATTTTTCCGATTTTTGAATTTCTTAAATTTTTGAATTTTTCTCGATTTTTTCATTTTAACAAAAATTACAATTCTCCAATTTTGTAGATTTCTTAATTTAGAGAACTTTGCGATTTTACAGTTTTTACTATTTTGAAAAAATTTAATTTTTTTATCAATTTGAATTAAGGGAATTTTAGCATTTTTCTCAATTTTTTTTACTTATAACAAAAATTACAATATTCAAATTTTGTCTATTTCTTTATTTAGGGAACTTTGCGATTTTACAGTTTTCGCAGTTTTAACAATTTTGAAAAAATTTTCTTTTTTATCGAATTTCGGAAAGTTTCCAAAAGTTTTTATTTTTTTTGATTTTTGAATTTTAGAATTTTTGCATTTTTTTTTTATTTTTTAATTTCAAAAAAAATTATAATTTTCAAATTTTTTAGATTTCTTAATTAAGAGAACTTTGCGATTTTGTCAATTTTACAGTCTTTGCTATTTTGAAAAAATTTTCTTTTTTATCAAATATTCGGAAATTTTGCAAAATTTTAATTTTTTTCGATTTTTAAATTTTTAGAATTTTTGCATTTTTCTCGATTTTTTCATTTGAACAAATATTACAATTTTTCAATTTTGTAGATTTCTTAATTTAGAGAACTTTGTGATTTTGTCAATTTCACAGTTTTTACTATTTTGAAAAATTTAATTTTTTGATCTAATTTCGGAAATTTTCCGAAATCTTGAATTTTTTCGATTTTTGAATTTTGGGAATCTTAGCATTTTTCTTGATATTTTTAATTCAACAAATTTTCAAATTTTCTAATTTTGTCGATTTCTTAATTTTGAGAACTTTGTGATTTTGTCGATTTTACAGTTTTTACTATTTTGAAAAAATTTTCTTTTTTATCAAATTTCGGAAATTTTCCGAAATTTTTAATTTTTTTTGATTTTTTAATTTTTGAATTTTTCTCGATTTTTTCATATCAACAAAATTTACAATTTTTCAATTTTGTAGATTTCTTAATTTAGAAAACTTTGTGATTTTGTCGATTTTACAGTTTTAACTATTTTGAAAAAATTTTCTTTTTTTTATCAAATTTTCAGAAATTTTGCAAAATTTTAATTTTTATCGATTTTTGAATTTTTGGAATTTTTTAATTTTTCTCGATTTTTTCATTTTACCAAAAATTCAATTCTCCAATTTTGAAGATTTCTTAATTTAGGGAACTTTGCGATTTTACAGTTTTCACAGTTGTTACTATTTTGGAAAAATTTTCTTTTGTTATCAAATTTCGGAAATTTTCAATTTTTTCGATTGTTGAATTTAGGGAATTTTAGCATTTTTCTTGATAGTTTTAATTCAACAAAATTTACAATTTTCCAATTTTTGCGATTTATTTATTTAAAGAGCTTTGCGATTTTTAAGTTTTCACAGTCTTTACTATTTTGAAAATATTAAATTTTTTTATCAAATTTCGGAAATTTTCCGAAATTTTAAATTTTGTCGATTGTTGATTTTTAGGAATTTTTCATTTTTCTCAATTTTTGTATTTTATCAAAATTTACAATATTTAAAATTTGTCCATTTCTTTATTAAGGGAACTTTTGCGATTTTACAGTTTTCACAGTTTTTACAATTTTGGAAAAATTTTCTTTTTTATCAAATTTTCGGGAATTTTGCAAAATTTTAATTTTTTTTGATTTTTGAATTTTTAGAATTTTTGCAATTTTCTCGAATTTTTTCATTTCAACAAAAATTAAAATTTCCAAATTTTTTAGATTTCTTAATTAAGAGAGCTTTGTGATTTTGACGATTTTACAGTTTTTACTATTTTGAAAAATTTTTCTTTTTTCATCAAAATTTTAATTTTTATCGATTTTTGAATTTTTGGAATTTTTTAATTTTTCTCGATTTTTTCATTTTAACAAAAATTACAATTCTAAAATTTAGTAGATTTCTTAATTTAGAGAACTTTGCGATTTTACAGGTTTTACTATTTTGAAAAAAATTTTTTTTGTTATCAAATTTCGGAAATTTTAAATTTTTCCGATTTTTGAATTAACGGAATTTTATCATTTTTCTTGATATTTTTAATTCAACAAAAATTAAAATTTTCCAATTTTGGCGTTTTTTTTTTAAAGAGCTTTGCGAACTTTAAGTTTTCACAGTCTTTACTATTTTGAAAAAATTTAATTTTTTTATCAAATTTCGTAAAATTTCCGAAATTTTTAATTTTTTTTGATTTTTTAATTTTTAGAATTTTTGCATTTTTCTCGATTTTTTTTATTTATAACAAAAATTACAATATTCAAATTTTGTCCATTTCTTTATTTAGGGAACTTTGCGTTTTTACAGTTTTCAAAGTTTTTACAATTTAAATTAAATTAACAAAAATTAAAATTTTCCAATTTTTTAGATCTCTTAATTTAGAAAACTTTGTGATTTTGTCGATTTTACAGTTTTTACTATTTTTAAATTTTGTAAATATTTTATTTTTTTATCGAATTTCGGAAAGTTTCCGTAATTTTTAATTTATTTTTTTTTTTTGAATTTTTAGAATTTTTGCATTTTTCTCGATTTTTTCATTTCAACAAAAATTACAATTTTCCAAGTTTTTAGATTTCTTAATTTAGAGAGCTTTGTGATTTTGTCGATTTTACAGTTTTTACTATTCTGAAAAAATGTCATTTTTTTTATCAAATTTTCGGAAATTTAGCAAAATTTTAACTTTTTTCGATTTTTGAATTCTTAGAATTTTCGCATTTTTCTCGATTTTTTCATTTCAACAAAAATTAAAATTTTCCAATTTTGTAGATTTCTTAATTTAGAGAACTTTGCGATTTTACAGTTTTCACAGTTTTTACTATTTTGAAAAAATTTCTTTTAATATCAAATTTCGGAAATTTTAAATTTTTTAGATTTTTGAATTTAGGGAACTTTAGCATTTTTCTTGTATTTTTAATTCAACAAAAGTTACAATTGTCCAATTTTGGCGATTTCTTTATTTAAAGAGCTTTGCGATTTTTAAGTTTTCACAGTCTTTACTATTTTGAAAAAATTTAATTTTTTTTATCAAATTTCGTAAATTTCCCGAAATTTTAATTTTTTTTGATTGTTGAATTTTAAGAATATTTGCATTTTTCTCGTTTTTTTTTTTTTTTTTAAATTAACAATATTCAAATTTTGTCCATTTCTTTATTTAGGGAACTTTGGGATTTTACAGTTTTCACAGTTTTTAAAATTTTAAAAAAAATTTTCTTTTTTTTCGAATTTCGGAAAGTTCCCAAAAGTTTTTATTTTTTTTTGATTTTTGACTTTTTAGAATTTTTGCATTTTTCTCGATTTTTTCATTTCAACAAAAATTACAATTTTCCAATTTTGTAGATTTCTAAATTAAGAGAAGTTTGTGATTTTGTCGACTATACAAATTTTATTATTTTGAAGAAAGTGTCTTCTTTATTCAATTTCGAAAATTTTCCGAAATTTCAAATTTTTCCGATTTTTTAATTTTTTAAATTTTTGAATTTTTCTCGATTTTTTCATTTCAACAAAATTTACAATATTCCAATTTTGTATATTTCTTAATTTAAAAAGCTTTGCGATTTTTAAGTTTTCACAGTTTTTACTATTTTGAACAAAATTTCTTTTGTTATTAAATTTCGGAAATTTTCCGAAATTTTAAATTTTTTCGATTTTTGAATTAAGGGAATTTTAGCATTTTTCTTGATATTTTTAATTCAACAAAAATTACAATTTTCCAATTTTGGCGATTTCTTTAGTTAGAGAACTTTGCGATTTTACAGTTTTTACAGTTTTTAAAATTTTGAAAATATTTAATTTTTTTATCGAATTTCGGAAAGTTTCCAAAAGTTTTTATTTTTTTTTATTTTTGACTTTTTAGAATTTTTGCAATTTTCTCGATTTTTTCATTTCAACAAAAAATACAATTTTCCAATTTTGTAGATTTCTAAATTAAGAGAAGTTTGTGATTTTGTCGATTATTCAGATTTTATTATTTTGAAGAAAGTGTCTACTTTATTCAATTTCTGAAATTTTCCGAAATTTTAAATTTTTCCGATTTTTGAATTTCTTAAATTTTTTAATTTTTCTCGATTTTTTCATTTCAACAAAAATTACAATTTTCCAATTTTGTAGATTTCTTAATTTAGAGAACTTTTTGTCTTTGTCAATTTTGCAGTCTTTGCTTTTTTGAAAAAATTTTCTTTTTTATCATATTTTCGGAAATTTTGCAAAATTTTAATTTTTTTCAATTTTTAAATTTTTAGAATTTTTGCATTTTTCTCGATTTTTTCATTTCAACAAAAATTACAATTTTCCAATTTTGTAGATTTCTTAATTAAGAGAACTTTGTGATTTTGTCGATTTTATAGTTTTTACTATTTTTAAAAAATTGTCTTATCTTTTCAAATTTCGGATATTTTGCAAAATTTTAATTTTTTTCGATTTTGGAATTTTTAGAATTTTTGCATTTTTCTCGATTTTTTCATTTCAACAAAATTTACAATTTTCCAATTTTGTAGATTTCTTAATTTTGAGAACTTTGTGATTTTGTCGATTTTACAGTTTTTACTATTTTTAAAAAATTGTCTTATCTTATCAAATTTCGGAAATTTTGCAAAATTTTAAATTTTGTCGATTTTCGGAAATTTTTGCATTTTTCTCGATTTTTTAATTTCAACAAATCTTGCAATATTCCAATTTTTTTTTTTTTTTTTATTAAGAGAACTTTGCGATTTTACAGTTTAAACAGTTTTTACTATTTTGAAAAAATTGTATTTGTTTATCAAATTTCGGAAATTCTCCGAAATTTTTATTTTTATCGATTTTGAATTTAGGGAATTTTAGCATTTTTCTTGATATTTTTAATTCAACAAAAATTACAGTTTTCCATTTTTGGCGATTTCTTAATTTAGAAAACTTTATGATTTTACAGTTTTCACAGTTTTTACAATTTTGAAAAAATTTTCTTTTGTTATCAAATTTCGGAATTTTTCCGAAATTTTAAATTTTGTCGATTTAAAAGCTTCAGAAATTTTTGAATTTTTCTCGATTTTTTTATTACAACAAAATTTACAATATTCCAATTTTGTAGATATCTTTATTTAAAGAGCTTTGCGATTTTTAAGTTTTCACAGTCTTTACTATTTTGAAAAAAATTTCTTTTGTTATCGAATTTCGGACATTTTCGGAAATTTGATATTTTTTCGATTTTTTGATTTTGAGAATTATAGCTTTTTTCTCAATATTTTTATTTCAACAAAATTTACAATTTTCCAATTTTGTAGATTTCTTAATTAAGAGAACTTTGTGATTTTGTCGATTTTACAGTTTTTACTATTTTGAAAAAATTTTATTTTTTTATCAAATTTTGGGAAATTTTCCGAAATTTTAATTTTTGTCGATTTTCGGAAATTTATTAATTTTTCTCGTTTGTTTCATTTCAACAAAAATTACAATATTCCTATTTTGTAGGTTTCTTAATTGAAAGAACTTTGCGATTTTTAAGTTTTCACAGTTGTTACTATTTTGGAAAAATTTTCTTTTGTTATCAAATTTCGGAAATTTTCAATTTTTTCGATTTTTGAATTTTGGGAATTTTAGCATTTTTCTTGTATTTTTAATTCAACAAAAGTTACAATTTTCCAATTTTGGCGATTTCTTTATTTAAAGAGCTTTGCGATTTTTAAGTTTTCACAGTCTTTACTATTTTGAAAAAATTTAATTTTTTTTATCAAATTTCGTAAATTTCCCGAAATTTTAATTTTTTTCGATTGTTGAATTTAAAGAATATTTGCATTTTTCTTTTTTTTTTTTTTTTTTTAAATTAACAATATTCAAATTTTGTCCATTTCTTTATTTAGGGAACTTTGGGATTTTACAGTTTTCACAGTTTTTACAATTTTAAAAAAAATTTCTTTTGATATCAAATTTCGGAAATTTTACATTTTTTCGATTTTTGAATTGAGGGAATTTTAGCATTTTTCTTGATATTTTTAATTCAACAAAAATTACTATTTTCCAATTTTGGCGATTTCTTTATTTAAAGAGCTTTGCGATTTTTAAGTTTTCACAGTCTTTACTTTCTTGAAAAAATTTAATTTTTTTATCAAATTTCGTAAAATTTCCGAAATTTTTATTTTTTTTGATTTTTTAATTTTTAGAATTTTTGCATTTTTCTCGATTTTTTCATTTCAACAAAAAATACAATTTTCCAATTTTGTAGATTTCTAAATTAAGAGAAGTTTGTGATTTTGTCGATTATACAGATTTTATTATTTTGAAGAAAGTGTCTACTTTATTCAATTCCGGAAATTTTCCGAAATTTTAAATTTTTTAAATTTTTGAATTTGGGGAAATTTTGCATTTTTCTCGATTCCTTAATTGCAACAAAATTTACAATAATTCCATTTTGCAGATTTTAAAATTTAGAGAAATTTGCGATTTTACAGTTTTCACAGTTTTTACTATTTTGAAAAAATTTTATTTTTTTATCAAATTTTGGAAATTTTCCGAAATTTTAAATTTTGTCGATTTAAAAATTTCAGAAATTTTTGCATTTTTCTCGATTTTTTCATTTCAACAAAATTTCCAATTTTGTAGATTTCTTAATTTAAAGAGCTTTGCGATTTTTAAGTTTTCACAGTCTTTACTTTTTTGAAAAAAATTTCTTATGTTATCGAATTTCGGAAATTTTCCAAAATTTTAAATTTTTCCGATTTTTGGATTTTGAGAATTTTTGCATTTTTCTGGATGTTTTAATTTCAACAAATTTTACAATTTTCAAATTATGCCGATTTCTTAATTTGGATAACTTTGTGATTTTACAGTTTAAACTGTTTTTACTATTTTGAAAATTTTTTCTTTTTTTGTTTCAAATTTCGGAAATGTTCCGAAATTTTAATTTTTTGTCGATTTTTGAATTTCTGAAATTTTTTTAAGTTTTCTCGATTTTCAAATTCTATAAATCTTACAATTTTGTAATTTTGACGATTTCCTAATTAAGAGAACTTTATAGTTTTGTCGATTTTACAGTTTTTACTATTTTGAAAAAATTAATTTTTTTATCATATTTCGGAAATTTTCCGAAATTTTAAATTTTTTTCGATATTGAATTTTGGGATTTTTGCATTTTTCTCAATTTTTTAATTTCAACAAAATTTACAATATTTCCATTTTGAAGATTTCTTAATTTAAAGAGCTTTGAAATTTTTAAGTTTTAACAGTCTTTACTATTTTGAAAAAAATTTCTTTTGTTATTGAATTTCGGAAATTTCCCGAAATTTTAAATTTTTCCGATTTTTGGATTTTGAGAATTTTTGCATTTTTCTCGATGTTTTAATTTCAACAAATTTTACAATTTTCAAATAATGTCGATTTCTTAATTTGAAGAACTTTGTGATTTTAGAGTTTAAACTGTTTTTACTATTTTGAAAACGTTTTCTTTTTTTATCAAATTTCGGAAATTTTTCGAAATTTTAAATTTTTTTCGATTTTTGAATTTTGGGAATTTTTGCATTTTTCTTGATATTTTTACTCAAAAAGTTTTACAATTTTCCAATTTGGCGCTTTCTTAATTTGGAGAGCATTGTGATTTTAGAGTATAAACAGTTTTTACTATTTTGAAAAAATTTTCTTTTTTTTTTTAAATTCTTAAATTTTCCGAAATTTTTAAGTTTTTTCGATTTTTGAATTTTGGGAATTTTTGCATTTTTCTAGTTTTTTTCATTTCAACAAATTTTACAATTTTCAAATTTTGTCGATTTCTTAATTTGGAGAACTTTGTGATTTAAAAGTTTAAACAGTTTTTACTATTTTGAAAAAATTTTCTTTTTTTATCAAATTTCGGAAATTTTTCGGAATTTTGAATTTTTTCGATTTTCGAATTTAGGGAATTTTTGCATTTTTCTTGAACGAATTTTACAATTTTCCAATTTGACGCTTTCTTAATTTGCAGAGCCTTGTGATTTTACAGTAAAAACAGTTTTACTATTTTGAAAAAATTTCCTTTTTTTTCAAATTTCGGAAATTTTCCGAAATTTTAAAGTTTATTCGATTTTTGAATTTTGGGAATTTTTGCATTTTTTTTTAATTTTTCATTTCAACAAATTTTACAATTTTCCAATTTTGTCATAATTTGGAGAACTTTGTGAGTTTAAACTGTTTTTTACTATTTTGAAAAAATTTTCTTTTTTATTAAATTTCGGAAATTTTCCGAAATTTTAAATTTTTTTCGATATTGAATTTTGGGATTTTTGCATTTTTCTCAATTTTTTAATTTCAACAAAATTTACAATATTTCCATTTTGAAGATTTCTTAATTTAAAGAGCTTTGAAATTTTTAAGTTTTAACAGTCTTTACTATTTTGAAAAAAATTTCTTTTGTTATTGAATTTCGGAAATTTCCCGAAATTTTAAATTTTTCCGATTTTTGGATTTTGAGAATTTTTGCATTTTTCTAGTTTTTTTTCATTTCAACAAATTTAACAATTTTCAAATTTTGTCGATTTCTTAATTTGGAGAACTTTGTGATTTAAAAGTTTAAACAGTTTTTACTATTTTGAAAAAATTTTCTTTTTTTATCTAATTTTGGAAATTTTTCGAAATTCTAAATTTTTTCGATTTTTGAATTTTGGGAATTTTTACATTTTTCTTGATATTTTTACTCAACAAATTTTAAAATTTTCCAATTTGGCGCTTTCTTAATTTGGAGAGCATTGTGATTTTGCAGTATAAACACTTTTTACTATTTTGAAAAAATTTCCTTTTTTTTTTTCAAAATTCGGAAATTTTCCTAAATTTTAAAGTTTTTTCGATTTTTGAATTTTTGGAATTTTTGCATTTTTCTCGTTTTTTTAATTTCAACAAAATTTACAATTTTCAAATTTTGTCGATTTATAAATTTGGAGAACTTTGTGAGTTTAAAAAGTTTTTACTATTTTGAAGAAATTTTCTTTTTTTATCAAATTTCGGAAATGTTCCGAAACTTTAAATTTTTTTCGATTTTTGATTTTTGGGAATTTTTGCATTTTTCTTGATATTTTTACTCAACAAATTTTACAATTTTCCAATTTGGCGCTTTCTTAATTTGGAGAGCATTGTGATTTTACAGTATAAACACTTTTTACTATTTTGAAAAAATTTCCTTTTTTTTTTTCAAAATTCGGAAATTTTCCGAAATTTTAAAGTTTTTTCGATTTTTGAATTTTTGGAATTTTTGCATTTTTTTCGTTTTTTTCACTTCAACAAATTTAACAATTTTCAACATTTGTCGATTTCTTAATTTGGAGAACTTTGTGATTTAAAAGTTTAAACAGTTTTTACTATTTTGAAAACATTTTCTTTTTTTATCTAATTTTGGAAATTTTTCGAAATTCAAAATTTATTCGATTTTTGAATTTTGGGAATTTTTGCATTTTTCTCGTTTTTTTAATTTCAACAAAATTTACAATTTTCCAAATTTGTAGATTTCTTAATTTCGAGAGCTTTGTGATTTTACAGTATAAACATTTTTACTATTTTGAAAAAATTTTCCTTTTTATATCAAATTTCGGAAATGTTCCAAAATTTTAATATTTTGTCGATTTTTTAATTTTTGAAATTTTTTAATTTTTTTAGATTTTCAAATTCAACAAATTTTACAATTTTACAATTTGGCGCTTTCTTAATTTGGAGAGCCTTGTGATTTTACAGTAAAAACAGTTTTTACTATTTTGAAAAAATTTCCTTTTTTTTTTTCAAAATTCGGAAATTTTCCGAAATTTTAAAGTTTTTTCGATTTTTGAATTTTGGGAATTTTTGCATTTTTCTAGTTTTTTTCATTTCAACAAATTTTACAATTTTCAAATTTTGTCGATTTTTATACCCGCTACCCATAGGGTAGAAGGGTATTATGACTTAGTGCCAACAGAAAATGTATGTAACAGGCAGAAGGAGGCATCTCCGACCCCATAAAGTATATATATTCTTGATCAGCGTCAACAGCCGAGACGATATAGCCATGTCCGTCTGTCCGTCTGTCTATCCGTATGAACACCTGGATCTCAGAGACTATAAGACGTAGAGACACCAAATTTGGCAAAAAGGTTTCTTCATACCCTACGCAGGTCAAGTTTATTTCAAAAGTTGGATGCCACGCCCCCTTCGCCCACAATAAGCATTTATCTAGAGAATGTCAAGTTTTTTTTTATGTAAATCGCGAATAACTCCAAAAGTTCTTTGTGTAATGATGTGTAATTTGGTAACCCATCTGCGCTTGACACTCTTAATATACCCTGTAATTTTGGTACAAATCGGATAAGTAGAACAAAAGTTATTCGTGAAATTATTTATCAAAATTTTTGTGCCCAGTGCATATGGACGTTTTAAGTGTGTGAATGACCTAGAGATATCAAATTTGGTGACAGTATTCATGTAGCTCTTACGCAGATCAAGTTTGTTTTAGATTTTTGCCACGCCCCTTTCCGCCCCCAAAAACTGTAAAAGCCGTAATAATAGACCTAGAGCATTGAATTTTGGTATGCATAATAACAATGATAGTCTGAATGACTCCTGTGAATTTGGTTGAGATCGAATAAAAAACGAGGAAGTTATTAAAGAATCCATTTTGTATGCAAAATTCACTTGCAGCTGCTCACGCTTTGTTTGTTTAGTTGACAGTGTGACCATGTCGGTGTTGTGGATTTTTTCCCGCTATTTTCAAATATATACACACAAAACACAAGTTTCAGTATATTCTTTGTATATTTGTTGTTAAAATATCATTAAAATTTTTTTTTTTTCTCTCGAAATGGGTTGCGGGTATTATACGGTCGAGCACTCTCGACTGTAGCTTTCTTACTTGTTCTTGATAAATTTATTCAATAAATTTTACAATTTTCCAAATTTAAAGATTTTTTAATTTAGAGAACTTTGCGATTTTACAGTTTTTCCTGTTTTGTTATCGAATTTCGGAAATTTTCCGTAATTTAACATTTTTTTCGATTTTTGAATTTTAGGAATTTTTGAGTTTATCTCGATTTTTTCATTTCAACAAAATTTACAATATTCCAATTTTGTAGAATTCTTAATTTAAAGAACTTTTCGATTTTTCAGTTTTCACAGTTTTTACTACTTTGAAAAAAAATTCTCTTGTTATCAAATTTCGGAAAGTTTCCGAAATTTTAAATTTTTTAGATTTATGAATTTTGGGAATTTATGCATTTTTCTCGATTTTTTAATTTCAACAAACTTTACAATTTTGTTTCAAATTTCGGAAATGTTCCAAAATTTTAATTTTTTGTCGATTTTTGAATTTCTGAAATTTTTTTAAGTTTTCTCGATTTTCGAATTCTATAAATCTTACAATTTTGTAATTCTGACGATTTCCAAATTAAGTGAACTTTATGGTTTTGTCAATTTTACAGTTTTTACTATTTTGAAAAATTTTTTTTTTTATCAAATTTCGGAAATTTTCCGAAATTTTAAATTTTTTCGATTTTGAATTTTGGGAATTTTTGCATTTTTCTTGATATTTTTATTCAACAAATTTTACTGTTTTAAATTTTGTCGATTTCTTAATTTGGAGAAATTTGTGATTTTAGAGTATAAACAGTTTTACTATATTGAAAAAATTTTCTTTTTTATATGACATTTCGGAAATGTTCCAAAATTTTAATATTTAGTCGATTTTTGAATTTTTTAAATTCTTTAATTTGTTTCGATTTTCAAATTCAACAAATCTTGCAATTTTCTAATTTTAATGATTTCTTAATTAAGAGAACTTTTTGATTTTGTCGTTTTTACACTTTTTACTATTTTGAAAAAATTTTCTTTTTGTTTCAAATTTCGGAAAATTTCCGAAATTTTTAATTTTTTCGATTTTTAAATTTTGAGATTTTTTGCATTTTTCTCGATTTTTTAATTTCAACAAAATTTAAAATTTTTCAACTTTGTCGATTTCTTAATTTGGAGAACTTTGTGATTTTACAGTTTAAACTGTTTTTACTATTTTGAAAAAATTTTCTTTTTCTGTTTCAAATTTCGGAAATGTTCCGAAATTTTAATTTTTTGTCGATTTTTGAATTTCTGAAATTTTTTTAAGTTTTCTCGATTTTCAAATTCTATAAATCTTACAATTTTGTAATTTTGACGATTTCCTTATTAAGAGAACTTTATAGTTTTTTCGATTTTACAGTTTTTACTATTGTAAAAAAATCTATTTTTTTTATTATCAAAATTCAGAAATTTTTCTAAATTTTAAATTTTTTAAATTTTTGAATTTTGGGAAATTTTGCATTTTTCTCGATTCCTTAATTGCAACAAAATTTACAATAATTCCATTTTGCAGATTTTAAAATTTAGAGAAATTTGCGATTTTACAGTTTTCACAGTTTTTACTATTCTGAAAAAAATTTCTTTTGTTATTGAATTTCGGAAATTTCCCGAAATTTTAAATTTTTCCGATTTTTGGATTTTGAGAATTTTTGCATTTTTCTCGATGTTTTAATTTCAACAAATTTTACAATTTTCAAATAATGTCGATTTCTTAATTTTGAGAACTTTGTGATTTTACTGTTTAAACTGTTTTTACTATTTTGAAAATTTTTTTCATTTTTTGTTTCAAATTTCGGAAATGTTCCGAAATTTTAATTTTTTGTCGATTTTTGAATTTCTGAAATTTTTTTAAGTTTTCTCGATTTTCAAATTCTATAAATCTTACAATTTTGTAATTTTGACGATTTCCTAATTAAGAGAACTTTATAGTTTTGTCGATTTTACAGTTTTTACTATTGTGAAAAAATTAATTTTTTTATCAAATTTCGGAAATTTTCCGAAATTTTAAATTTTTTTCGATATTGAATTTTGGGATTTTTGCATTTTTCTCAATTTTTTAATTTCAACAAAATTTACAATATTTCCATTTTGAAGATTTCTTAATTTAAAGAGCTTTGAAATTTTTAAGTTTTAACAGTCTTTACTATTTTGAAAAAAATTTCTTTTGTTATTGAATTTCGGAAATTTCCCGAAATTTTAAATTTTTCCGATTTTTGGATTTTGAGAATTTTTGCATTTTTCTAGTTTTTTTTCATTTCAACAAATTTAACAATTTTCAAATTTTGTCGATTTCTTAATTTGGAGAACTTTGTGATTTAAAAGTTTAAACAGTTTTTACTATTTTGAAAAAATTTTCTTTTTTTATCTAATTTTGGAAATTTTTCGAAATTCTAAATTTTTTCGATTTTTGAATTTTGGGAATTTTTACATTTTTCTTGATATTTTTACTCAACAAATTTTAAAATTTTCCAATTTGGCGCTTTCTTAATTTGGAGAGCATTGTGATTTTGCAGTATAAACACTTTTTACTATTTTGAAAAAATTTCCTTTTTTTTTTCAAAATTCGGAAATTTTCCTAAATTTTAAAGTTTTTTCGATTTTTGAATTTTTGGAATTTTTGCATTTTTCTCGTTTTTTTAATTTCAACAAAATTTACAATTTTCAAATTTTGTCGATTTATAAATTTGGAGAACTTTGTGAGTTTAAAAAGTTTTTACTATTTTGAAGAAATTTTCTTTTTTTATCAAATTTCGGAAATGTTCCGAAATTTTAAATTTTTTTCGATTTTTGATTTTTGGGAATTTTTGCATTTTTCTTGATATTTTTACTCAACAAATTTTACAATTTTCCAATTTGGCGCTTTCTTAATTTGGAGAGCATTGTGATTTTACAGTATAAACACTTTTTACTATTTTGAAAAAATTTCCTTTTTTTTTTCAAAATTCGGAAATTTTCCGAAATTTTAAAGTTTTTTCGATTTTTGAATTTTTGGAATTTTTGCATTTTTTTCGTTTTTTTCACTTCAACAAATTTAACAATTTTCAACATTTGTCGATTTCTTAATTTGGAGAACTTTGTGATTTAAAAGTTTAAACAGTTTTTACTATTTTGAAAACATTTTCTTTTTTTATCTAATTTTGGAAATTTTTCGAAATTCAAAATTTATTCGATTTTTGAATTTTGGGAATTTTTGCATTTTTCTTGATATTTTTACTCAACAAATTTTACAATTTTCCAATTTGGCGCTTTCTTAATTTGGAGAGCATTGTGATATTACAGTATAAACACTTTTTACTATTTTGAAAAAATTTCCTTTTTTTTTCAAAATTCGGAAATTTTCCTAAATTTTAAAGTTTTTTCGATTTTTGAATTTTTGGAATTTTTGCATTTTTCTCGTTTTTTTAATTTCAACAAAATTTACAATTTTCCAAATTTGTAGATTTCTTAATTTCGAGAGCTTTGTGATTTTACAGTATAAACATTTTTACTATTTTGAAAAAATTTTCCTTTTTATATCAAATTTCGGAAATGTTCCAAAATTTTAATATTTTGTCGATTTTTTAATTTTTGAAATTTTTTAATTTTTTTAGATTTTCAAATTCAACAAATTTTACAATTTTACAATTTGGCGCTTTCTTAATTTGGAGAGCCTTGTGATTTTACAGTAAAAACAGTTTTTACTATTTTGAAAAAATTTCCTTTTTTTTTTTTTCAAAATTCGGAAATTTTCCGAAATTTTAAAGTTTTTTCGATTTTTGAATTTTGGGAATTTTTGCATTTTTCTAGTTTTTTTCATTTCAACAAATTTTACAATTTTCAAATTTTGTCGATTTTTATACCCGCTACCCATAGGGTAGAAGGGTATTATGACTTAGTGCCAACAGAAAATGTATGTAACAGGCAGAAGGAGGCATCTCCGACCCCATAAAGTATATATATTCTTGATCAGCGTCAACAGCCGAGACGATATAGCCATGTCCGTCTGTCCGTCTGTCTATCCGTATGAACACCTGGATCTCAGAGACTATAAGACGTAGAGACACCAAATTTGGCAAAAAGGTTTCTTCATACCCTACGCAGGTCAAGTTTATTTCAAAAGTTGGATGCCACGCCCCCTTCGCCCACAATAAGCATTTATCTAGAGAATGTCAAGTTTTTTTTTATGTAAATCGCGAATAACTCCAAACTCCAAGTTCTTTGTGTAATGATGTGTAATTTGGTAACCCATCTGCGCTTGACACTCTTAATATACCCTGTAATTTTGGTACAAATCGGATAAGTAGAACAAAAGTTATTCGTGAAATTATTTATCAAAATTTTTGTGCCCAGTGCATATGGACGTTTTAAGTGTGTGAATGACCTAGAGATATCAAATTTGGTGACAGTATTCATGTAGCTCTTACGCAGATCAAGTTTGTTTTAGATTTTTGCCACGCCCCTTTCCGCCCCCAAAAACTGTAAAAGCCGTAATAATAGACCTAGAGCATTGAATTTTGGTATGCATAATAACAATGATAGTCTGAATGACTCCTGTGAATTTGGTTGAGATCGAATAAAAAACGAGGAAGTTATTAAAGAATCCATTTTGTATGCAAAATTCACTTGCAGCTGCTCACGCTTTGTTTGTTTAGTTGACAGTGTGACCATGTCGGTGTTGTGGATTTTTTCCCGCTATTTTCAAATATATACACACAAAACACAAGTTTCAGTATATTCTTTGTATATTTGTTGTTAAAATATCATTAAAATTTTTTTTTTTCTCTCGAAATGGGTTGCGGGTATTATACGGTCGAGCACTCTCGACTGTAGCTTTCTTACTTGTTCTTGATAAATTTATTCAATAAATTTTACAATTTTCCAAATTTAAAGATTTTTTAATTTAGAGAACTTTGCGATTTTACAGTTTTTCCTGTTTTGTTATCGAATTTCGGAAATTTTCCGTAATTTAACATTTTTTTCGATTTTTGAATTTTAGGAATTTTTGAGTTTATCTCGATTTTTTCATTTCAACAAAATTTACAATATTCCAATTTTGTAGAATTCTTAATTTAAAGAACTTTTCGATTTTTCAGTTTTCACAGTTTTTACTACTTTGAAAAAAAATTCTCTTGTTATCAAATTTCGGAAAGTTTCCGAAATTTTAAATTTTTTAGATTTATGAATTTTGGGAATTTATGCATTTTTCTCGATTTTTTAATTTCAACAAACTTTACAATTTTATTTCAAATTTCGGAAATGTTCCAAAATTTTAATTTTTTGTCGATTTTTGAATTTCTGAAATTTTTTTAAGTTTTCTCGATTTTCGAATTCTATAAATCTTACAATTTTGTAATTTTGACGATTTCCTTATTAAGAGAACTTTATAGTTTTTTCGATTTTACAGTTTTTACTATTGTAAAAAAATCTATTTTTTTTATTATCAAAATTCAGAAATTTTTCTAAATTTTAAATTTTTTAAATTTTTGAATTTTGGGAAATTTTGCATTTTTCTCGATTCCTTAATTGCAACAAAATTTACAATAATTCCATTTTGCAGATTTTAAAATTTAGAGAAATTTGCGATTTTACAGTTTTCACAGTTTTTACTATTCTGAAAAAAATTTCTTTTGTTATTGAATTTCGGAAATTTCCCGAAATTTTAAATTTTTCCGATTTTTGGATTTTGAGAATTTTTGCATTTTTCTCGATGTTTTAATTTCAACAAATTTTACAATTTTCAAATAATGTCGATTTCTTAATTTGGAGAACTTTGTGATTTTACAGTTTAAACTGTTTTTACTATTTTGAAAATTTTTTTCATTTTTTGTTTCAAATTTCGGAAATGTTCCGAAATTTTAATTTTTTGTCGATTTTTGAATTTCTGAAATTTTTTTAAGTTTTCTCGATTATCAAATTCTATAAATCTTACAATTTTGTAATTTTTACGATTTCCTAATTAAGAGAACTTTATAGTTTTGTCGATTTTACAGTTTTTACTATTGTGAAAAAATTTATTTTTTTATCAAATTTCGGAAATTTTCCGAAATTTTAAATTTTTTTCGATATTGAATTTTGGGATTTTTGCATTTTTCTCAATTTTTTAATTTCAACAAAATTTACAATATTTCCATTTTGAAGATTTCTTAATTTAAAGAGCTTTGAAATTTTTAAGTTTTAACAGTCTTTACTATTTTGAAAAAAATTTCTTTTGTTATTGAATTTCGGAAATTTCCCGAAATTTTAAATTTTTCCGATTTTTGGATTTTGAGAATTTTTGCATTTTTCTAGTTTTTTTTCATTTCAACAAATTTAACAATTTTCAAATTTTGTCGATTTCTTAATTTGGAGAACTTTGTGATTTAAAAGTTTAAACAGTTTTTACTATTTTGAAAAAATTTTCTTTTTTTATCTAATTTTGGAAATTTTTCGAAATTCTAAATTTTTTCGATTTTTGAATTTTGGGAATTTTTACATTTTTCTTGATATTTTTACTCAACAAATTTTAAAATTTTCCAATTTGGCGCTTTCTTAATTTGGAGAGCATTGTGATTTTGCAGTATAAACACTTTTTACTATTTTGAAAAAATTTCCTTTTTTTTTTCAAAATTCGGAAATTTTCCTAAATTTTAAAGTTTTTTCGATTTTTGAATTTTTGGAATTTTTGCATTTTTCTCGTTTTTTTAATTTCAACAAAATTTACAATTTTCAAATTTTGTCGATTTATAAATTTGGAGAACTTTGTGAGTTTAAAAAGTTTTTACTATTTTGAAAAAATTTTCTTTTTTTATCAAATTTCGGAAATGTTCCGAAATTTTAAATTTTTTTCGATTTTTGATTTTTGGGAATTTTTGCATTTTTCTTGATATTTTTACTCAACAAATTTTACAATTTTCCAATTTGGCGCTTTCTTAATTTGGAGAGCATTGTGATTTTACAGTATAAACACTTTTTACTATTTTGAAAAAATTTCCTTTTTTTTTTTTCAAAATTTGGAAATTTTCCGAAATTTTAAAGTTTTTTCGATTTTTTAATTTTTGGAATTTGTGCATTTTTTTCGTTTTTTTCACTTCAACAAATTTAACAATTTTCAACATTTGTCGATTTCTTAATTTGGAGAACTTTGTGATTTAAAAGTTTAAACAGTTTTTACTATTTTGAAAACATTTTCTTTTTTTATCTAATTTTGGAAATTTTTCGAAATTCAAAATTTATTCGATTTTTGAATTTTGGGAATTTTTGCATTTTTCTTGATATTTTTACTCAACAAATTTTACAATTTTCCAATTTGGCGCTTTCTTAATTTGGAGAGCATTGTGATATTACAGTATAAACACTTTTTACTATTTTGAAAAAATTTCCTTTTTTTTTCAAAATTCGGAAATTTTCCTAAATTTTAAAGTTTTTTCGATTTTTGAATTTTTGGAATTTTTGCATTTTTCTCGTTTTTTTAATTTCAACAAAATTTACAATTTTCCAAATTTGTAGATTTCTTAATTTCGAGAGCTTTGTGATTTTACAGTATAAACATTTTTACTATTTTGAAAAAATTTTCCTTTTTATATCAAATTTCGGAAATGTTCCAAAATTTTAATATTTTGTCGATTTTTTAATTTTTGAAATTTTTTAATTTTTTTAGATTTTCAAATTCAACAAATTTTACAATTTTACAATTTGGCGCTTTCTTAATTTGGAGAGCCTTGTGATTTTACAGTAAAAACAGTTTTTACTATTTTGAAAAAATTTCCTTTTTTTTTTTTTCAAAATTCGGAAATTTTCCGAAATTTTAAAGTTTTTTCGATTTTTGAATTTTGGGAATTTTTGCATTTTTCTAGTTTTTTTCATTTCAACAAATTTTACAATTTTCAAATTTTGTCGATTTTTATACCCGCTACCCATAGGGTAGAAGGGTATTATGACTTAGTGCCAACAGAAAATGTATGTAACAGGCAGAAGGAGGCATCTCCGACCCCATAAAGTATATATATTCTTGATCAGCGTCAACAGCCGAGACGATATAGCCATGTCCGTCTGTCCGTCTGTCTATCCGTATGAACACCTGGATCTCAGAGACTATAAGACGTAGAGACACCAAATTTGGCAAAAAAGGTTTCTTCATACCCTACGCAGGTCAAGTTTATTTCAAAAGTTGGATGCCACGCCCCCTTCGCCCACAATAAGCATTTATCTAGAGAATGTCAAGTTTTTTTTTATGTAAATCGCGAATAACTCCAAAAGTTCTTTGTGTAATGATGTGTAATTTGGTAACCCATCTGCGCTTGACACTCTTAATATACCCTGTAATTTTGGTACAAATCGGATAAGTAGAACAAAAGTTATTCGTGAAATTATTTATCAAAATTTTTGTGCCCAGTGCATATGGACGTTTTAAGTGTGTGAATGACCTAGAGATATCAAATTTGGTGACAGTATTCATGTAGCTCTTACGCAGATCAAGTTTGTTTTAGATTTTTGCCACGCCCCTTTCCGCCCCAACAAACTGTAAAAGCCGTAATAATAGACCTAGAGCATTGAATTTTGGTATGCATAATAACAATGATAGTCTGAATGACTCCTGTGAATTTGGTTGAGATCGAATAAAAAACGAGGAAGTTATTAAAGAATTCATTTTGTATGCAAAATTCACTTGCAGCTGCTCACGCTTTGTTTGTTTAGTTGACAGTGTGACCATGTCGGTGTTGTGGATTTTTTCCCGCTATTTTCAAATATATACACACAAAACACAAGTTTCAGTATATTTTTTGTATATTTGTTGTTAAAATATCATTAAAATTTTTTTTTTTCTCTCGAAATGGGTTGCGGGTATTATACGGTCGAGCACTCTCGACTGTAGCTTTCTTACTTGTTCTTGATAAATTTATTCAATAAATTTTACAATTTTCCAAATTTAAAGATTTTTTAATTTAGAGAACTTTGCGATTTTACAGTTTTTCCTGTTTTGTTATCGAATTTCGGAAATTTTCCGTAATTTAAAATTTTTTTCGATTTTTGAATTTTAGGAATTTTTGAGTTTATCTCGATTTTTTCATTTCAACAAAATTTACAATATTCCAATTTTGTAGAATTCTTAATTTAAAGAACTTTTCGATTTTTCTGTTTTCACAGTTTTTACTACTTTGAAAAAAAATTCTCTTGTTATCAAATTTCGGAAAGTTTCCGAAATTTTAAATTTTTTAGATTTATGAATTTTGGGAATTTATGCATTTTTCTCGATTTTTTAATTTCAACAAACTTTACAATTTTGTTTCAAATTTCGGAAATGTTCCAAAATTTTAATTTTTTGTCGATTTTTGAATTTCTGAAATTTTTTTAAGTTTTCTCGATTTTCGAATTCTATAAATCTTACAATTTTGTAATTCTGACGATTTCCTAATTAAGTGAACTTTATGGTTTTGTCAATTTTACAGTTTTTACTATTTTGAAAAAAATTTTTTTTATCAAATTTCGGAAATTTTCTGAAATTTTAAATTTTTTCGATTTTGAATTTTGGGAATTTTTGCATTTTTCTTGATATTTTTATTCAACAAATTTTACTGTTTTAAATTTTGTCGATTTCTTAATTTGGAGAAATTTGTGATTTTACAGTTTAAACTGTTTTTACTATTTTGAAAAAATTTTCTTTTTCTGTTTCAAATTTCGGAAATGTTCCGAAATTTAAATTTTTTGTCGATTTTTGAATTTCTGAAATTTTTTTAAGTTTTCTCGATTTTCAAATTCTATAAATCTTACAATTTTGTAATTTTGACGATTTCCTAATTAAGAGAACTTTATAGTTTTGTCGATTTTACAGTTTTTACTATTGTAAAAAAATCTATTTTTTTTATTATCAAATTTCGGAAATTTTTCTAAATTTTCAATTTTTTAAATTTTTGAATTTTGGGAAATTTTGCATTTTTCTCGATTCCTTAATTGCAACAAAATTTACAATAATTCCATTTTTCAGATTTTAAAATTTAGAGAAATTTGCGATTTTTAAGTTTTCACAGTCTTTACTTTTTTGAAAAAAATTTCTTTTGTTATCGAATTTCGGACATTTTCGGAAATTTGATATTTTTTCGATTTTTTGATTTTGAGAATTATAGCTTTTTTCTCAATTTTTTTATTTCAACAAAATTTACAATTTTCCAATTTTGTAGATTTCTTAATTAAGAGAACTTTGTGATTTTGTCGATTTTCAAAATTCGGAAATTTTCCTAAATTTTAAAGTTTTTTCGATTTTTGAATTTTTGGAATTTTTGCATTTTTCTCGTTTTTTTAATTTCAACAAAATTTACAATTTTCCAAATTTGTAGATTTCTTAATTTCGAGAGCTTTGTGATTTTACAGTATAAACATTTTTACTATTTTGAAAAAATTTTCCTTTTTATATCAAATTTCGGAAATGTTCCAAAATTTTAATATTTTGTCGATTTTTTAATTTTTGAAATTTTTTAATTTTTTTAGATTTTCAAATTCAACAAATTTTACAATTTTACAATTTGGCGCTTTCTTAATTTGGAGAGCCTTGTGATTTTACAGTAAAAACAGTTTTTACTATTTTGAAAAAATTTCCTTTTTTTTTTTTTCAAAATTCGGAAATTTTCCGAAATTTTAAAGTTTTTTCGATTTTTGAATTTTGGGAATTTTTGCATTTTTCTAGTTTTTTTCATTTCAACAAATTTTACAATTTTCAAATTTTGTCGATTTTTATACCCGCTACCCATAGGGTAGAAGGGTATTATGACTTAGTGCCAACAGAAAATGTATGTAACAGGCAGAAGGAGGCATCTCCGACCCCATAAAGTATATATATTCTTGATCAGCGTCAACAGCCGAGACGATATAGCCATGTCCGTCTGTCCGTCTGTCTATCCGTATGAACACCTGGATCTCAGAGACTATAAGACGTAGAGACACCAAATTTGGCAAAAAAGGTTTCTTCATACCCTACGCAGGTCAAGTTTATTTCAAAAGTTGGATGCCACGCCCCCTTCGCCCACAATAAGCATTTATCTAGAGAATGTCAAGTTTTTTTTTATGTAAATCGCGAATAACTCCAAAAGTTCTTTGTGTAATGATGTGTAATTTGGTAACCCATCTGCGCTTGACACTCTTAATATACCCTGTAATTTTGGTACAAATCGGATAAGTAGAACAAAAGTTATTCGTGAAATTATTTATCAAAATTTTTGTGCCCAGTGCATATGGACGTTTTAAGTGTGTGAATGACCTAGAGATATCAAATTTGGTGACAGTATTCATGTAGCTCTTACGCAGATCAAGTTTGTTTTAGATTTTTGCCACGCCCCTTTCCGCCCCAACAAACTGTAAAAGCCGTAATAATAGACCTAGAGCATTGAATTTTGGTATGCATAATAACAATGATAGTCTGAATGACTCCTGTGAATTTGGTTGAGATCGAATAAAAAACGAGGAAGTTATTAAAGAATTCATTTTGTATGCAAAATTCACTTGCAGCTGCTCACGCTTTGTTTGTTTAGTTGACAGTGTGACCATGTCGGTGTTGTGGATTTTTTCCCGCTATTTTCAAATATATACACACAAAACACAAGTTTCAGTATATTTTTTGTATATTTGTTGTTAAAATATCATTAAAATTTTTTTTTTTCTCTCGAAATGGGTTGCGGGTATTATACGGTCGAGCACTCTCGACTGTAGCTTTCTTACTTGTTCTTGATAAATTTATTCAATAAATTTTACAATTTTCCAAATTTAAAGATTTTTTAATTTAGAGAACTTTGCGATTTTACAGTTTTTCCTGTTTTGTTATCGAATTTCGGAAATTTTCCGTAATTTAAAATTTTTTTCGATTTTTGAATTTTAGGAATTTTTGAGTTTATCTCGATTTTTTCATTTCAACAAAATTTACAATATTCCAATTTTGTAGAATTCTTAATTTAAAGAACTTTTCGATTTTTCTGTTTTCACAGTTTTTACTACTTTGAAAAAAAATTCTCTTGTTATCAAATTTCGGAAAGTTTCCGAAATTTTAAATTTTTTAGATTTATGAATTTTGGGAATTTATGCATTTTTCTCGATTTTTTAATTTCAACAAACTTTACAATTTTGTTTCAAATTTCGGAAATGTTCCAAAATTTTAATTTTTTGTCGATTTTTGAATTTCTGAAATTTTTTTAAGTTTTCTCGATTTTCGAATTCTATAAATCTTACAATTTTGTAATTCTGACGATTTCCTAATTAAGTGAACTTTATGGTTTTGTCAATTTTACAGTTTTTACTATTTTGAAAAAAATTTTTTTTATCAAATTTCGGAAATTTTCTGAAATTTTAAATTTTTTCGATTTTGAATTTTGGGAATTTTTGCATTTTTCTTGATATTTTTATTCAACAAATTTTACTGTTTTAAATTTTGTCGATTTCTTAATTTGGAGAAATTTGTGATTTTACAGTTTAAACTGTTTTTACTATTTTGAAAAAATTTTCTTTTTCTGTTTCAAATTTCGGAAATGTTCCGAAATTTAAATTTTTTGTCGATTTTTGAATTTCTGAAATTTTTTTAAGTTTTCTCGATTTTCAAATTCTATAAATCTTACAATTTTGTAATTTTGACGATTTCCTAATTAAGAGAACTTTATAGTTTTGTCGATTTTACAGTTTTTACTATTGTAAAAAAATCTATTTTTTTTATTATCAAATTTCGGAAATTTTTCTAAATTTTCAATTTTTTAAATTTTTGAATTTTGGGAAATTTTGCATTTTTCTCGATTCCTTAATTGCAACAAAATTTACAATAATTCCATTTTTCAGATTTTAAAATTTAGAGAAATTTGCGATTTTTAAGTTTTCACAGTCTTTACTTTTTTGAAAAAAATTTCTTTTGTTATCGAATTTCGGACATTTTCGGAAATTTGATATTTTTTCGATTTTTTGATTTTGAGAATTATAGCTTTTTTCTCAATTTTTTTATTTCAACAAAATTTACAATTTTCCAATTTTGTAGATTTCTTAATTAAGAGAACTTTGTGATTTTGTCGATTTTATTGTTTTTACTATTTTGAAAAAATTTTCTTTTTTTATCAAATTTCGAAAATTTTTCGAAATTTTGAATTTTTTCGATTTTTGAATTTAGGGAATTTTTGCATTTTTCTTGAACAAATTTTACAATTTTCCAATTTGACGCTTTCTTAATTTGCAGAGCCTTGTGATTTTACAGTAGAAACAGTTTTAACTATTTTGAAAAAATTTCCTTTTTTTTCAAATTTCGGAAATTTTCCGAAATTTTAAAGTTTATTCGATTTTTGAATTTTGGGAATTTTTGCATTTTTTTTTAATTTTTCATTTCAACAAATTTTACAATTTTCCAATTTTGTCATAATTTGAAGAACTTTGTGAGCTTAAACTGTTTTTACTATTTTGAAAAAATTTTCTTTTTTATTAAATTTCGGAAATGTTCCGAAATTTTAAATTTTTTTCGATTTTTGATTTTTGGGAATTTTTGCATTTTTCTTGATATTTTTACTCAACAAATTTTACAATTTTCCAATTTGGCGCTTTCTTAATTTGGAGAGCATTGTGATTTTACAGTATAAACACATTTTACTATTTTGAAAAAATTTCCTTTTTTTTTTTCAAAATTCGGAAATTTTCCGAAATTTTTAAGTTTTTTCGATTTTTGAATTTTTGGAATTTTTGCATTTTTTTCGTTTTTTTCACTTCAACAAATTTAACAATTTTCAACATTTGTCGATTTCTTAATTTGGAGAACTTTGTGATTTAAAAGTTTAAACAGTTTTTACTATTTTGAAAACATTTTCTTTTTTTATCTAATTTTGGAAATTTTTCGAAATTCAAAATTTATTCGATTTTTGAATTTTGGGAATTTTTGCATTTTTCTTGATATTTTTACTCAACAAATTTTACAATTTTCCAATTTGGCGCTTTCTTAATTTGGAGAGCATTGTGATATTACAGTATAAACACTTTTTACTATTTTGAAAAAATTTCCTTTTTTTTTCAAAATTCGGAAATTTTCCTAAATTTTAAAGTTTTTTCGATTTTTGAATTTTTGGAATTTTTGCATTTTTCTCGTTTTTTTAATTTCAACAAAATTTACAATTTTCCAAATTTGTAGATTTCTTAATTTCGAGAGCTTTGTGATTTTACAGTATAAACATTTTTACTATTTTGAAAAAATTTTCCTTTTATATCAAATTTCGGAAATGTTCCAAAATTTTAATATTTTGTCGATTTTTTAATTTTTGAAATTTTTTAATTTTTTTAGATTTTCAAATTCAACAAATTTTACAATTTTACAATTTGGCGCTTTCTTAATTTGGAGAGCCTTGTGATTTTACAGTAAAAACAGTTTTTACTATTTTGAAAAAATTTCCTTTTTTTTTTTTTTTCAAAATTCGGAAATTTTCCGAAATTTTAAATTTTTTTCGATTTTTGATTTTTGGGAATTTTTGCATTTTTCTTGATATTTTTACTCAACAAATTTTACAATTTTCCAATTTGGCGCTTTCTTAATTTGGAGAGCATTGTGATTTTACAGTATAAACACTTTTTACTATTTTGAAAAAATTTCCTTTTTTTTTTCAAAATTTGGAAATTTTCCGAAATTTTAAAGTTTTTTCGATTTTTTAATTTTTGGAATTTGTGCATTTTTTTCGTTTTTTTCACTTCAACAAATTTAACAATTTTCAACATTTGTCGATTTCTTAATTTGGAGAACTTTGTGATTTAAAAGTTTAAACAGTTTTTACTATTTTGAAAACATTTTCTTTTTTTATCTAATTTTGGAAATTTTTCGAAATTCAAAATTTATTCGATTTTTGAATTTTGGGAATTTTTGCATTTTTCTTGATATTTTTACTCAACAAATTTTACAATTTTCCAATTTGGCGCTTTCTTAATTTGGAGAGCATTGTGATATTACAGTATAAACACTTTTTACTATTTTGAAAAAATTTCCTTTTTTTTTCAAAATTCGGAAATTTTCCTAAATTTTAAAGTTTTTTCGATTTTTGAATTTTTGGAATTTTTGCATTTTTCTCGTTTTTTTAATTTCAACAAAATTTACAATTTTCCAAATTTGTAGATTTCTTAATTTCGAGAACTTTGTGATTTTACAGTATAAACATTTTTACTATTTTGAAAAAATTTTCCTTTTATATCAAATTTCGGAAATGTTCCAAAATTTTAATATTTTGTCGATTTTTTAATTTTTGAAATTTTTTAATTTTTTTAGATTTTCAAATTCAACAAATTTTACAATTTTACAATTTGGCGCTTTCTTAATTTGGAGAGCCTTGTGATTTTACAGTAAAAACAGTTTTTACTATTTTGAAAAAATTTCCTTTTTTTTTTTTTTTCAAAATTCGGAAATTTTCCGAAATTTTAAAGTTTTTTCGATTTTTGAATTTTGGGAATTTTTGCATTTTTCTAGTTTTTTTCATTTCAACAAATTTTACAATTTTCAAATTTTGTCGATTTTTATACCCGCTACCCATAGGGTAGAAGGGTATTATGACTTAGTGCCAACAGAAAATGTATGTAACAGGCAGAAGGAGGCATCTCCGACCCCATAAAGTATATATATTCTTGATCAGCGTCAACAGCCGAGACGATATAGCCATGTCCGTCTGTCCGTCTGTCTATCCGTATGAACACCTGGATCTCAGAGACTATAAGACGTAGAGACACCAAATTTGGCAAAAAAGGTTTCTTCATACCCTACGCAGGTCAAGTTTATTTCAAAAGTTGGATGCCACGCCCCCTTCGCCCACAATAAGCATTTATCTAGAGAATGTCAAGTTTTTTTTTATGTAAATCGCGAATAACTCCAAAAGTTCTTTGTGTAATGATGTGTAATTTGGTAACCCATCTGCGCTTGACACTCTTAATATACCCTGTAATTTTGGTACAAATCGGATAAGTAGAACAAAAGTTATTCGTGAAATTATTTATCAAAATTTTTGTGCCCAGTGCATATGGACGTTTTAAGTGTGTGAATGACCTAGAGATATCAAATTTGGTGACAGTATTCATGTAGCTCTTACGCAGATCAAGTTTGTTTTAGATTTTTGCCACGCCCCTTTCCGCCCCCAAAAACTGTAAAAGCCGTAATAATAGACCTAGAGCATTGAATTTTGGTATGCATAATAACAATGATAGTCTGAATGACTCCTGTGAATTTGGTTGAGATCGAATAAAAAACGAGGAAGTTATTAAAGAATCCATTTTGTATGCAAAATTCACTTGCAGCTGCTCACGCTTTGTTTGTTTAGTTGACAGTGTGACCATGTCGGTGTTGTGGATTTTTTCCCGCTATTTTCAAATATATACACACAAAACACAAGTTTCAGTATATTTTTTGTATATTTGTTGTTAAAATATCATTAAAATTTTTTTTTTTCTCTCGAAATGGGTTGCGGGTATTATACGGTCGAGCACTCTCGACTGTAGCTTTCTTACTTGTTCTTGATAAATTTATTCAATAAATTTTACAATTTTCCAAATTTAAAGATTTTTTAATTTAGAGAACTTTGCGATTTTACAGTTTTTCCTGTTTTGTTATCGAATTTCGGAAATTTTCCGTAATTTAACATTTTTTTCGATTTTTGAATTTTAGGAATTTTTGAGTTTATCTCGATTTTTTCATTTCAACAAAATTTACAATATTCCAATTTTGTAGAATTCTTAATTTAAAGAACTTTTCGATTTTTCTGTTTTCACAGTTTTTACTACTTTGAAAAAAAATTCTCTTGTTATCAAATTTCGGAAAGTTTCCGAAATTTTAAATTTTTTAGATTTATGAATTTTGGGAATTTATGCATTTTTCTCGATTTTTTAATTTCAACAAACTTTACAATTTTGTTTCAAATTTCGGAAATGTTCCAAAATTTTAATTTTTTGTCGATTTTTGAATTTCTGAAATTTTTTTAAGTTTTCTCGATTTTCGAATTCTATAAATCTTACAATTTTGTAATTCTGACGATTTCCTTATTAAGTGAACTTTATGGTTTTGTCAATTTTACAGTTTTTACTATTTTGAAAAAATTTTTTTTTATCAAATTTCGGAAATTTTCTGAAATTTTAAATTTTTTCGATTTTGAATTTTGGGAATTTTTGCATTTTTCTTGATATTTTTATTCAACAAATTTTACTGTTTTAAATTTTGTCGATTTCTTAATTTGGAGAAATTTGTGATTTTACAGTTTAAACTGTTTTTACCATTTTGAAAAAATTTTCTTTTTCTGTTTCAAATTTCGGAAATGTTCCGAAATTTAAATTTTTTGTCGATTTTTGAATTTCTGAAATTTTTTTAAGTTTTCTCGATTTTCAAATTCTATAAATCTTACAATTTTGTAATTTTGACGATTTCCTAATTAAGAGAACTTTATAGTTTTGTCGATTTTACAGTTTTTACTATTGTAAAAAAATCTATTTTTTTTATTATCAAATTTCGGAAATTTTTCTAAATTTTCAATTTTTTAAATTTTTGAATTTTGGGAAATTTTGCATTTTTCTCGATTCCTTAATTGCAACAAAATTTACAATAATTCCATTTTTCAGATTTTAAAATTTAGAGAAATTTGCGATTTTTAAGTTTTCACAGTCTTTACTTTTTTGAAAAAAATTTCTTTTGTTATCGAATTTCGGACATTTTCGGAAATTTGATATTTTTTCGATTTTTTGATTTTGAGAATTATAGCTTTTTTCTCAATTTTTTTATTTCAACAAAATTTACAATTTTCCAATTTTGTAGATTTCTTAATTAAGAGAACTTTGTGATTTTGTCGATTTTATTGTTTTTACTATTTTGAAAAAATTTTCTTTTTTTATCAAATTTCGAAAATTTTTCGAAATTTTGAATTTTTTCGATTTTTGAATTTAGGGAATTTTTGCATTTTTCTTGAACAAATTTTACAATTTTCCAATTTGACGCTTTCTTAATTTGCAGAGCCTTGTGATTTTACAGTAAAAACAGTTTTAACTATTTTGAAGAAATTTCCTTTTTTTTCAAATTTCGGAAATTTTCCGAAATTTTAAAGTTTATTCGATTTTTGAATTTCGGGAATTTTTGCATTTTTTTTTAATTTTTCATTTCAACAAATTTTACAATTTTCCAATTTTGTCATAATTTGAAGAACTTTGTGAGTTTAAACTGTTTTTACTATTTTGAAAAAATTTTCTTTTTTATTAAATTTCGGAAATGTTCCGAAATTTTAAATTTTTTTCGATTTTTGATTTTTGGGAATTTTTGCATTTTTCTTGAAAAAATTAATTCAACAAAATTTACAATTTTCCAAATTGGCGCTTTCTTAATTTGGAGAGCCTTGTGATTTTACAGTAAAAACAGTTTTTACTATTTTGAAAAAATTTCCTTTTTTTTTTTTTCAAAATTCGGAAATTTTCCGAAATTTTAAAGTTTTTTCGATTTTTGAATTTTGGGAATTTTTGCATTTTTCTAGTTTTTTTCATTTCAACAAATTTTACAATTTTCAAATTTTGTCGATTTTTATACCCGCTACCCATAGGGTAGAAGGGTATTATGACTTAGTGCCAACAGAAAATGTATGTAACAGGCAGAAGGAGGCATCTCCGACCCCATAAAGTATATATATTCTTGATCAGCGTCAACAGCCGAGACGATATAGCCATGTCCGTCTGTCCGTCTGTCTATCCGTATGAACACCTGGATCTCAGAGACTATAAGACGTAGAGACACCAAATTTGGCAAAAAGGTTTCTTCATACCCTACGCAGGTCAAGTTTATTTCAAAAGTTGGATGCCACGCCCCCTTCGCCCACAATAAGCATTTATCTAGAGAATGTCAAGTTTTTTTTTATGTAAATCGCGAATAACTCCAAACTCCAAGTTCTTTGTGTAATGATGTGTAATTTGGTAACCCATCTGCGCTTGACACTCTTAATATACCCTGTAATTTTGGTACAAATCGGATAAGTAGAACAAAAGTTATTCGTGAAATTATTTATCAAAATTTTTGTGCCCAGTGCATATGGACGTTTTAAGTGTGTGAATGACCTAGAGATATCAAATTTGGTGACAGTATTCATGTAGCTCTTACGCAGATCAAGTTTGTTTTAGATTTTTGCCACGCCCCTTTCCGCCCCCAAAAACTGTAAAAGCCGTAATAATAGACCTAGAGCATTGAATTTTGGTATGCATAATAACAATGATAGTCTGAATGACTCCTGTGAATTTGGTTGAGATCGAATAAAAAACGAGGAAGTTATTAAAGAATCCATTTTGTATGCAAAATTCACTTGCAGCTGCTCTCGCTTTGTTTGTTTAGTTGACAGTGTGACCATGTCGGTGTTGTGGATTTTTTCCCGCTATTTTCAAATATATACACACAAAACACAAGTTTCAGTATATTTTTTGTATATTTGTTGTTAAAATATCATTAAAATTTTTTTTTTTTCTCTCGTAATGGGTTGCGGGTATCATACAGTCGAGCACTCTCGACTGTAGCTTTCTTACTTGTTCTTGATAAATTTATTCAACAAATTTTACAATTTTCCAAATTTAAAGATTTTTTAATTTAGAGAACTTTGCGATTTTACAGTTTTTCCTGTTTTGTTATCGAATTTCGGAAATTTTCCGTAATTTAACATTTTTTTCGATTTTTGAATTTTGGGAATTTTTGAGTTTATCTCGATTTTTTCATTTCAACAAAATTTACAATATTCCAATTTTGTAGAATTCTTAATTTAAAGAACTTTTCGATTTTTCAGTTTTCACAGTTTTTACTACTTTGAAAAAAAATTCTCTTGTTATCAAATTTCGGAAATTTTCCGAAATTTTAAATTTTTTAGATTTTTGAATTTTGGGAATTTATGCATTTTTCTCGATTTTTTAATTTCAACAAACTTTACAATTTTGTTTCAAATTTCGGAAATGTTCCAAAATTTTAATTTTTTTGTCGATTTTTGAATTTCTGAAATTTTTTTAAGTTTTCTCGATTTTCGAATTCTATAAATCTTACAATTTTGTAATTCTGACGATTTCCAAATTAAGTGAACTTTATGGTTTTGTCAATTTTACAGTTTTTACTATTTTGAAAAATTTTTTTTTTTATCAAATTTCGGAAATTTTCCGAAATTTTAAATTTTTTCGATTTTGAATTTTGGGAATTTTTGCATTTTTCTTGATATTTTTATTCAACAAATTTTACTGTTTTAAATTTTGTCGATTTCTTAATTTGGAGAAATTTGTGATTTAAAAGTTTAAACAGTTTTTACTATTTTGAAAAAATTTTCTTTTTTTATCAAATTTCGGAAATTTTTCGAAATTTTGAATTTTTTCGATTTTTGAATTTAGGGAATTTTTGCATTTTTCTTGAACAAATTTTACAATTTTACAATTTGGCGCTTTCTTAATTTGGAGACCCTTGTGATTTTACAGTAAAAACAGTTTTTACTATTTTGAAAAAATTTCCTTTTTTTTTTTCAAAATTCGGAAATTTTCCTAAATTTTAAAGTTTTTTCGATTTTTGAATTTTTGGAATTTTTGCATTTTTCTCGTTTTTTTAATTTCAACAAAATTTACAATTTTCAAATTTTGTCGATTTATAAATTTGGAGAACTTTGTGAGTTTAAAAAGTTTTTACTATTTTGAAAAAATTTTCTTTTTTTATCAAATTTCGGAAATGTTCCGAAATTTTAAATTTTTTTCGATTTTTGATTTTTGGGAATTTTTGCATTTTTCTCGTTTTTTTAATTTCAACAAAATTTACAATTTTCCAAATTTGTAGATTTCTTAATTTCGAGAACTTTGTGATTTTACAGTATAAACATTTTTACTATTTTGAAAAAATTTTCCTTTTATATCAAATTTCGGAAATGTTCCAAAATTTTAATATTTTGTCGATTTTTTAATTTTTGAAATTTTTTAATTTTTTTAGATTTTCAAATTCAACAAATTTTACAATTTTACAATTTGGCGCTTTCTTAATTTGGAGAGCCTTGTGATTTTACAGTAAAAACAGTTTTTACTATTTTGAAAAAATTTCCTTTTTTTTTTTTTCAAAATTCGGAAATTTTCCGAAATTTTAAAGTTTTTTCGATTTTTGAATTTTGGGAATTTTTGCATTTTTCTAGTTTTTTTCATTTCAACAAATTTTACAATTTTCAAATTTTGTCGATTTTTATACCCGCTACCCATAGGGTAGAAGGGTATTATGACTTAGTGCCAACAGAAAATGTATGTAACAGGCAGATGGAGGCATCTCCGACCCCATAAAGTATATATATTCTTGATCAGCGTCAACAGCCGAGACGATATAGCCATGTCCGTCTGTCCGTCTGTCTATCCGTATGAACACCTGGATCTCAGAGACTATAAGACGTAGAGACACCAAATTTGGCAAAAAGGTTTCTTCATACCCTACGCAGGTCAAGTTTATTTCAAAAGTTGGATGCCACGCCCCCTTCGCCCACAATAAGCATTTATCTAGAGAATGTCAAGTTTTTTTTTATGTAAATCGCGAATAACTCCAAAAGTTCTTTGTGTAATGATGTGTAATTTGGTAACCCATCTGCGCTTGACACTCTTAATATACCCTGTAATTTTGGTACAAATCGGATAAGTAGAACAAAAGTTATTCGTGAAATTATTTATCAAAATTTTTGTGCCCAGTGCATATGGACGTTTTAAGTGTGTGAATGACCTAGAGATATCAAATTTGGTGACAGTATTCATGTAGCTCTTACGCAGATCAAGTTTGTTTTAGATTTTTGCCACGCCCCTTTCCGCCCCAAAAAACTGTAAAAGCCGTAATAATAGACCTAGAGCATTGAATTTTGGTATGCATAATAACAATGATAGTCTGAATGACTCCTGTGAATTTGGTTGAGATCGAATAAAAAACGAGGAAGTTATTAAAGAATTCATTTTGTATGCAAAATTCACTTGCAGCTGCTCACGCTTTGTTTGTTTAGTTGACAGTGTGACCATGTCGGTGTTGTGGATTTTTTCCCGCTATTTTCAAATATATACACACAAAACACAAGTTTCAGTATATTTTTTGTATATTTGTTGTTAAAATATCATTAAAATTTTTTTTTTTCTCTCGAAATGGGTTGCGGGTATTATACGGTCGAGCACTCTCGACTGTAGCTTTCTTACTTGTTCTTGATAAATTTATTCAACAAATTTTACAATTTTCCAAATTTAAAGATTTTTTAATTTAGAGAACTTTGCGATTTTACAGTTTTTCCTGTTTTGTTATCGAATTTCGGAAATTTTCCGTAATTTAACATTTTTTTCGATTTTTGAATTTTAGGAATTTTTGAGTTTATCTCGATTTTTTCATTTCAACAAAATTTACAATATTCCAATTTTGTAGAATTCTTAATTTAAAGAACTTTTCGATTTTTCAGTTTTCACAGTTTTTACTACTTTGAAAAAAAATTCTCTTGTTATCAAATTTCGGAAAGTTTCCGAAATTTTAAATTTTTTAGATTTATGAATTTTGGGAATTTATGCATTTTTCTCGATTTTTTAATTTCAACAAACTTTACAATTTTGTTTCAAATTTCGGAAATGTTCCAAAATTTTAATTTTTTGTCGATTTTTGAATTTCTGAAATTTTTTTAAGTTTTCTCGATTTTCGAATTCTATAAATCTTACAATTTTGTAATTCTGACGATTTCCTAATTAAGTGAACTTTATGGTTTTGTCAATTTTACAGTTTTTACTATTTTGAAAAAATTTTTTTTTATCAAATTTCGGAAATTTTCTGAAATTTTAAATTTTTTCGATTTTGAATTTTGGGAATTTTTGCATTTTTCTTGATATTTTTATTCAACAAATTTTACTGTTTTAAATTTTGTCGATTTCTTAATTTGGAGAAATTTGTGATTTTACAGTTTAAACTGTTTTTACTATTTTGAAAAAATTTTCTTTTTCTGTTTCAAATTTCGGAAATGTTCCGAAATTTAAATTTTTTGTCGATTTTTGAATTTCTGAAATTTTTTTAAGTTTTCTCGATTTTCAAATTCTATAAATCTTACAATTTTGTAATTTTGACGATTTCCTAATTAAGAGAACTTTATAGTTTTGTCGATTTTACAGTTTTTACTATTGTAAAAAAATCTATTTTTTTTATTATCAAATTTCGGAAATTTTTCTAAATTTTCAATTTTTTAAATTTTTGAATTTTGGGAAATTTTGCATTTTTCTCGATTCCTTAATTGCAACAAAATTTACAATAATTCCATTTTTCAGATTTTAAAATTTAGAGAAATTTGCGATTTTTAAGTTTTCACAGTCTTTACTTTTTTGAAAAAAATTTCTTTTGTTATCGAATTTCGGACATTTTCGGAAATTTGATATTTTTTCGATTTTTTGATTTTGAGAATTATAGCTTTTTTCTCAATTTTTTTATTTCAACAAAATTTACAATTTTCCAATTTTGTAGATTTCTTAATTAAGAGAACTTTGTGATTTTGTCGATTTTATTGTTTTTACTATTTTGAAAAAATTTTCTTTTTTTATCAAATTTCGGAAATTTTTCGAAATTTTGAATTTTTTCGATTTTTGAATTTAGGGAATTTTTGCATTTTTCTTGAACAAATTTTACAATTTTCCAATTTGACGCTTTCTTAATTTGCAGAGCCTTGTGATTTTACAGTAGAAACAGTTTTAACTATTTTGAAAAAATTTCCTTTTTTTTCAAATTTCGGAAATTTTCCGAAATTTTAAAGTTTATTCGATTTTTGAATTTTGGGAATTTTTGCATTTTTTTTTAATTTTTCATTTCAACAAATTTTACAATTTTCCAATTTTGTCATAATTTGGAGAACTTTGTGAGTTTAAACTGTTTTTACTATTTTGAAAAAATTTTCTTTTTTATTAAATTTCGGAAATGTTCCGAAATTTTAAATTTTTTTCGATTTTTGATTTTTGGGAATTTTTGCATTTTTCTTGAAAAAATTAATTCAACAAAATTTACAATTTTCCAAATTTGTAGATTTCTTAATTTCGAGAACCTTGTGATTTTACAGTATAAACATTTTTACTATTTTGAAAAAATTTTCCTTTTATATCAAATTTCGGAAATGTTCCAAAATTTTAATATTTTGTCGATTTTTTAATTTTTGAAATTTTTTAATTTTTTTAGATTTTCAAATTCAACAAATTTTACAATTTTACAATTTGGCGCTTTCTTAATTTGGAGAGCCTTGTGATTTTACAGTAAAAACAGTTTTTACTATTTTGAAAAAATTTCCTTTTTTTTTTTTTTTCGAAATTCGGAAATTTTCCGAAATTTTAAAGTTTTTTCGATTTTTGAATTTTGGGAATTTTTGCATTTTTCTAGTTTTTTTCATTTCAACAAATTTTACAATTTTCAAATTTTGTCGATTTTTATACCCGCTACCCATAGGGTAGAAGGGTATTATGACTTAGTGCCAACAGAAAATGTATGTAACAGGCAGAAGGAGGCATCTCCGACCCCATAAAGTATATATATTCTTGATCAGCGTCAACAGCCGAGACGATATAGCCATGTCCGTCTGTCCGTCTGTCTATCCGTATGAACACCTGGATCTCAGAGACTATAAGACGTAGAGACACCAAATTTGGCAAAAAGGTTTCTTCATACCCTACGCAGGTCAAGTTTATTTCAAAAGTTGGATGCCACGCCCCCTTCGCCCACAATAAGCATTTATCTAGAGAATGTCAAGTTTTTTTTTATGTAAATCGCGAATAACTCCAAACTCCAAGTTCTTTGTGTAATGATGTGTAATTTGGTAACCCATCTGCGCTTGACACTCTTAATATACCCTGTAATTTTGGTACAAATCGGATAAGTAGAACAAAAGTTATTCGTGAAATTATTTATCAAAATTTTTGTGCCCAGTGCATATGGACGTTTTAAGTGTGTGAATGACCTAGAGATATCAAATTTGGTGACAGTATTCATGTAGCTCTTACGCAGATCAAGTTTGTTTTAGATTTTTGCCACGCCCCTTTCCGCCCCAAAAAACTGTAAAAGCCGTAATAATAGACCTAGAGCATTGAATTTTGGTATGCATAATAACAATGATAGTCTGAATGACTCCTGTGAATTTGGTTGAGATCGAATAAAAAACGAGGAAGTTATTAAAGAATCCATTTTGTATGCAAAATTCACTTGCAGCTGCTCACGCTTTGTTTGTTTAGTTGACAGTGTTACCATGTCGGTGTTGTGGATTTTTTCCCGCTATTTTCAAATATATACACACAAAACACAAGTTTCAGTATATTTTTTGTATATTTGTTGTTAAAATATCATTAAAATTTTTTTTTTTCTCTCGAAATGGGTTGCGGGTATCATACAGTCGAGCACTCTCGACTGTAGCTTTCTTACTTGTTCTTGATAAATTTATTCAACAAATTTTACAATTTTCCAAATTTAAAGATTTTTTAATTTAGAGAACTTTGCGATTTTACAGTTTTTCCTGTTTTGTTATCGAATTTCGGAAATTTTCCGTAATTTAACATTTTTTTCGATTTTTGAATTTTGGGAATTTTTGAGTTTATCTCGATTTTTTCATTTCAACAAAATTTACAATATTCCAATTTTGTAGAATTCTTAATTTAAAGAACTTTTCGATTTTTCAGTTTTCACAGTTTTTACTACTTTGAAAAAAAATTCTCTTGTTATCAAATTTCGGAAATTTTCCGAAATTTTAAATTTTTTAGATTTTTGAATTTTGGGAATTTATGCATTTTTCTCGATTTTTTAATTTCAACAAACTTTACAATTTTGTTTCAAATTTCGGAAATGTTCCAAAATTTTAATTTTTTTGTCGATTTTTGAATTTCTGAAATTTTTTTAAGTTTTCTCGATTTTCGAATTCTATAAATCTTACAATTTTGTAATTCTGACGATTTCCAAATTAAGTGAACTTTATGGTTTTGTCAATTTTACAGTTTTTACTATTTTGAAAAATTTTTTTTTTTATCAAATTTCGGAAATTTTCCGAAATTTTAAATTTTTTCGATTTTGAATTTTGGGAATTTTTGCATTTTTCTTGATATTTTTATTCAACAAATTTTACTGTTTTAAATTTTGTCGATTTCTTAATTTGGAGAAATTTGTGATTTAAAAGTTTAAACAGTTTTTACTATTTTGAAAAAATTTTCTTTTTTTATCAAATTTCGGAAATTTTTCGAAATTTTGAATTTTTTCGATTTTTGAGTTTAGGGAATTTTTGCATTTTTCTTGAACAAATTTTACAATTTTACAATTTGGCGCTTTCTTAATTTGGAGAGCCTTGTGATTTTACAGTAAAAACAGTTTTTACTATTTTGAAAAAATTTCCTTTTTTTTTTTTCAAAATTCGGAAATTTTCCTAAATTTTAAAGTTTTTTCGATTTTTGAATTTTTAGAATTTTTGCATTTTTCTCGATTTTTTAATTTCAACAAAAATTATAATTTTCAAATATTTTAGATTTCTTAAATAAGAGAACTTTGTGATTTTGTCGATTTAACAGTTTTTACTATTTTGAAAATTTTTTTTTTTTATCAAAATTTCAAAAGTTTTGCAAAATTTTAATTTTTATCGATTTTTGAATTTTTGGAATTTTTTAATTTTTCTCGTTTTTTTTCATTTTAACAAAAATTACAATTCTCCAATTTTGTAGATTTCTTAATTTAGAGAACTTTGCGATTTTACAGTTTTTACAGTTTTTACTATTTTGAAAAAAAATTTTTTTGTTATCACATTTCGAAAATTTTCGGAAATTTTACATTTTTTTTCGATTTTTGAATTTAGTTAATTTTAGCATTTTTCTTGATATTTTTAATTCAACAAAAATTACAATTTTCCAATTTTGACGATTTCTTAATTTAGAGAACTTTGCGATTTTTTAGTTTTCACAGTTTTAACTATTTTGGAAAAATTTTCTTTTGTTATCAAATTTCGGAAATTTTCAATTTTTTCGATTTTTGAATTTAGGGAATTTTAGCATTTTTCTTGATAGTTTTAATTCAACAAAATTTACAATTTTCCAATTTTTGCGATTTATTTATTTAAAGAGCTTTGCGATTTTTAAGTTTTCACAGTCTTTACTATTTTGAAAATATTAAATTTTTTTATCAAATTTCGGAAATTTTCCGGAATTTTAAATTTTGTCGATTGTTGATTTTTAGGAATTTTTCATTTTTCTCAATTTTTGTATTTTATCAAAATTTACAATATTTAAAATTTGTCCATTTCTTTATTAAGGGAACTTTTGCGATTTTACAGTTTTTAAAATTTTGGAAAAATTTTCTTTTTTATCAAATTTTCGGAAATTTTGAAAAATTTTAATTTTTTTTGATTTTTGAATTTTTAGAATTTTTGCAATTTTCTCGAATTTTTTCATTTCAACAATAATTAAAATTTCCAAATTTTTTAGATTTCTTAATTAAGAGAGCTTTGTGATTTTGACGATTTTACAGTTTTTACTATTTTGAAAAAATTTTCTTTTTTTATCAAAATTTCAAAAGTTTTGCAAAATTTTAATTTTTATCGATTTTTGAATTTTTGGAATTTTTTAATTTTTCTCGATTTTTTCATTTTAACAAAAATTACAATTCTAAAATTTAGTAGATTTGTTAATTTAGAGAACTTTGCGATTTTACAGGTTTTACTATTTTGAAAAAAATTTTTTTTGTTATTAAATTTCGGAAATTTTAAATTTTTTCGATTTTTGAATTAAGGGAATTTTAGCATTTTTCTTGATATTTTTAATTCAACAAAAATTACAATTTTCCAATTTTATCGATTTCTTTATTTAAAGAGCTTTGCGAATTTTAAGTTTTCAAAGTCTTTACTATTTTGAAAAAATTTATTTTTTTTTATCAAATTTCGTAAATTTCCCGAAATTTTAAATTTTTTCGATTGTTGAATTTTAAGAATATTTGCATTTTGTCTCGATTTTTTTTTTTTCTTAAATTAACAATATTCAAATTTTGTCCATTTCTTTATTTAGGGAACTTTGCGATTTTACAGTTTTCACAGTTTTTACAATTTTGGAAAAATTTTCTTTTTTATCGAATTTCGGAAAGTTTCCGAAATTTTGAATTTTTTTTTGATTTTTGAATTTTTAGAATTTTTGCATTTTACTCGATTTTTTCATATCAACAAAATTTACAATTTTTCAATTTTGTAGATTTCTTAATTTAGAAAACTTTGTGATTTTGTCGATTTTACAGTTTTTACTATTTTGAAAAAATTTTCTTTTTTTTATCAAATTTTCGGAAGATTTGCAAAATTTTAATTTATTTCGATTTTTTGAATTTTTAGAATTTTCGCATTTTTCCCGATTTTTTCATTTCAACAAAAATTAAAATTTTCCAATTTTTTAGATTTATTAATTTAGAGAATTTTGTGATTTTGTCGATTTTACAGTTTTTTTCTATTTTGAAAAAATTTTATTTTTTTATCAAATTTTCGGAAATTTTTCAAAATTTTATTTTTTTTCGATTTTTGAATTTTTAGAATTTTCGCATTTTTCCCGATTTTTTCATTTCAACAAAAATTAAAATTTTCCAATTTTGTAGATTTCTTAATTAAGAGAACTTTGTGATTTTGTCGATTTTATAGTTTTTACTATTTTTAAAAAATTGTCTTATCTTTTCAAATTTCGGATATTTTGCAAAATTTTAATTTTTTTCGATTTTGGAATTTTTAGAATTTTTGCATTTTTCTCGATTTTTTCATTTCAACAAAATTTACAATTTTCCAATTTTGTAGATTTCTTAATTTTGAGAACTTTGTGATTTTGTCGATCTTACAGTTTTTACTATTTTTAAAAAATTGTCTTAACTTATCAAATTTCGGAAATTTTGCAAAATTTTAAATTTTGTCGATTTTCGGAAATTTTTGCATTTTTCTCGATTTTTTAATTTCAACAAAACTTGCAATATTCCAATTTTGTCTTTTTTTTTATTAAGAGAACTTTGCGATTTTACAGTTTAAACAGTTTTTACTATTTTGAAAAAATTGTATTTGTTTATCAAATTTCGGAAATTCTCCGAAATTTTTATTTTTTTCGATTTTGAATTTAGGGAATTTTAGCATTTTTCTTGATATTTTTAATTCAACAAAAATTACAATTTTCCATTTTTGGCGATTTCTTAATTTAGAAAACTTTATGATTTTACAGTTTTCACAGTTTTTACAATTTTGGAAAAATTTTCTTTTGTTATCAAATTTCGGAATTTTTCCGAAATTTTAAATTTTGTCGATTTAAAAGCTTCAGAAATTTTTTAATTTTTCTCGATTTTTTTATTACAACAAAATTTACAATATTCCAATTTTGTAGATATCTTTATTTAAAGAGCTTTGCGATTTTTAAGTTTTCACAGTCTTTACTATTTTGAAAAAAATTTCTTTTGTTATCGAATTTCGGACATTTTCGGAAATTTGATATTTTTTCGATTTTTTGATTTTGAGAATTATAGCTTTTTTCTCATTTTTTTTATTTCAACAAAATTTACAATTTTCCAATTTTGTAGATTTCTTAATTAAGAGAACTTTGTGATTTTGTCGATTTTACAGTTTTTACTATTTTGAAAAATTTTTATTTTTTTATCAAATTTTGGGAAATTTTCCGAAATTTTAATTTTTGTCGATTTTCGGAAATTTATTAATTTTTTCTCGTTTGTTTCATTTCAACTAAAATTACAATATTCCTATTTTGTAGTTTTTTTTAATTGAAAGAACTTTGCGATTTTTAAGTTTTCACAGTTGTTACTATTTTGGAAAAATTTTCTTTTGTTATCAAATTTCGGAAATTTTCAATTTTTTCGATTTTTGAATTTAGGGAATTTTAGCATTTTTCTTGATATTTTTAATTCAACAAAATTTACAATTTTCCAATTTTTGCGATTTATTTATTTAAAGAGCTTTGCGATTTTTAAGTTTTCACAGTCTTTACTATTTTGAAAAAAATAAATTTTTTTATCAAATTTCGGAAAATTTCCGAAATTTTCAATTTTTTTGGTTTTTTGAATTTTAAGAATTTTTGCATTTTTCTCGATTTTTTCATTTTAACAAAAATTACAATTTTCCAATTTTGTTGATTTCTAAATTAAGAGAAGTTTCTGATTTTGTCGATTTTACAGTTTTTACTATTCTGAAAAAATATTATTTTTTTATCAAATTTTCGGAAATTTTGCAAAATTTTAACTTTTTTCGATTTTTGAATTCTTAGAATTTTCGCATTTTTCTCGATTTTTTCTTTTTTTGCAAAAATTACAATTTTCCAATTTTGTAGATTTCTTAATTTAGAGAACTTTGCGATTTTACAGTTTTCACAGTTTTTACTATTTTGAAAAAATTTCTTTTGATATCAAATTTCGGAAATTTTATATTTTTTAGATTTTTGAATTTAGGGAATTTTAGCATTTTTCTTGTATTTTTAATTCAACAAAAGTTACAATTTTCCAATTTTGGCGATTTCTTTATTTAAAGAGCTTTGCGATTTTTAAGTTTTCACAGTCTTTACTATTTTGAAAAAATTTAATTTTTTTTATCAAATTTCGTAAATTTCCCGAAATTTTAAATTTTTTCGATTGTTGAATTTTAAGAATATTTGCATTTTTCTCGTTTTTTTTTTTTTTTTAAATTAACAATATTCAAATTTTGTCCATTTCTTTATTTAGGGAACTTTGGGATTTTACAGTTTTCACAGTTTTTACAATTTTAAAAAAAATTTTCTTTTTTATCGAATTTCGAAAAGTTTCCAAAAGTTTTTATTTTTTTTTATTTTTGAATTTTTAGAATTTTTGCATTTTTCTCGATTTTTTCATTTCAACAAAAATTACAATTTTCCAATTTTGTAGATTTCTAAATTAAGAGAAGTTTGTGATTTTGTCGATTATACAAATTTTATTATTTTGAAGAAAGTATCTTCTTTATTCAATTTCGAAAGTTTTCCGAAATTTCAAATTTTTCCGATTTTTTAATTTCTTAAATTTTTGAATTTTTCTCGATTTTTTCATTTCAACAAAATTTACAATATTCCAATTTTGTATATTTCTTAATTTAAAAAGCTTTGCAATTTTTAAGTTTTCACAGTTTTTACTATTTTGAACAAAATTTCTTTTGTTATTAAATTTCGCAAATTTTCCGAAATTTTAAATTTTTTCGATTTTTGAATTAAGGGAATTTTAGCATTTTTCTTGATATTTTTAATTCAACAAAAATTACAATTTTCCAATTTTGGCGATTTCTTTATTTAGAGAACTTTGCGATTTTACAGTTTTTACAGTTTTTAAAATTTTGAAAATATTTAATTTTTTTATCGAATTTCGGAAAGTTTCCGTAATTTTTATTCTTTTTTGATTTTTGAATTTTTAGAATTTTTGCAATTTTCTCGATTTTTTTCATTTCAACAAAAATTACAATTTTCAAATTTTTTAGATTTCTTAATTAAGAGAACTTTGTGATTTTGACGATTTTACAGTTTTTACTATTTTGAAAAAATTTTCTTTTTTTATCAAAATTTCAAAAGTTTTGCAAAATTTTAATTTTTATCGATTTTTTAATTTTTGGAATTTTTTAATTTTTCTCGATTTTTTCATTTCAACAAAAATTACAATTTTCAAATTTTTTAGATTTCTTAATTTAGAGAACTTTGCGATTTTACAGTTTTTACTATTTTGAAAAAAATTTCTTTTGATATCAAATTTCGGAAATTTTACATTTTTTCGATTTTTGAATTGAGGGAATTTTAGCATTTTTCTTGATATTTTTAATTCAACAAAAATTACAATTTTCCAATTTTGGCGAATTCTTTATTTAAAGAGCTTTGCGATTTTTAAGTTTTCACAGTCTTTACTTTCTTGAAAAAATTTAATTTTTTTTATCAAATTTCGTAAAATTTCCGAAATTTTTATTTTTTTTGATTTTTTAATTTTTAGAATTTTAGCATTTTTCTCGATTTTTTCATTTCAACAAAAAATACTATTTTCCAATTTTGTAGATTTCTAAATTAAGAGAAGTTTGTGATTTTGTCGATTATACAGATTTTATTATTTTGAAGAAAGTGTCTACTTTATTCAATTTCGGAAATTTTCCGAAATTTTAAATTTTTTAAATTTTTGAATTTTGGGAAATTTTGCATTTTTCTCGATTCCTTAATTGCAACAAAATTTACAATAATTCCATTTTGCAGATTTTAAAATTTAGAGAAATTTGCGATTTTACAGTTTTCACAGTTTTTACTATTTTGAAAAAATTTTATTTTTTTATCAAATTTTGGAAATTTTCCGAAATTTTAAATTTTGTCGATTTAAAAATTTCAGAAATTTTTGCATTTTTCTCGATTTTTTCATTTCAACAAAATTTCCAATTTTGTAGATTTCTTAATTTAAAGAGCTTTGCGATTTTTAAGTTTTCACAGTCTTTACTTTTTTGAAAAAAATTTCTTATGTTATCGAATTTCGGAAATTTTCCAAAATTTCAAATTTTTCCGATTTTTGGATTTTGAGAATTTTTGCATTTTTCTGGATGTTTTAATTTCAACAAATTTTACAATTTTCAAATTATGCCGATTTCTTAATTTGGAGAACTTTGTGATTTTACAGTTTAAACTGTTTTTACTATTTTGAAAATTTTTTCTTTTTTTGTTTCAAATTTCGGAAATGTTCCGAAATTTTAATTTTTTGTCGATTTTTGAATTTCTGAAATTTTTTTAAGTTTTCTCGATTTTCAAATTCTATAAATCTTACAATTTTGTAATTTTGACGATTTCCTAATTAAGAGAACTTTATAGTTTTGTCGATTTTACAGTTTTTACTATTGTGAAAAAATTAATTTTTTTATCAAATTTCGGAAATTTTCCGAAATTTTAAATTTTTTTCGATATTGAATTTTGGGATTTTTGCATTTTTCTCAATTTTTTAATTTCAACAAAATTTACAATATTTCCATTTTGAAGATTTCTTAATTTAAAGAGCTTTGAAATTTTTAAGTTTTAACAGTCTTTACTATTTTGAAAAAAATTTCTTTTGTTATTGAATTTCGGAAATTTCCCGAAATTTTAAATTTTTCCGATTTTTGGATTTTGAGAATTTTTGCATTTTTCTCGATGTTTTAATTTCAACAAATTTTACAATTTTCAAATAATGTCGATTTCTTAATTTGGAGAACTTTGTGATTTTACAGTTTAAACTGTTTTTACTATTTTTAAAAAGTTTTCTTTTTTTATCTAATTTCGGAAATTTTTCGAAATTTTAAATTTTTTTCGATTTTTGAATTTTGGGAATTTTTGCATTTTTCTTGATATTTTTACTCAAAAAGTTTTACAATTTTCCAATTTGGCGCTTTCTTAATTTGGAGAGCATTGTGATTTTACAGTATAAACACTTTTTACTATTTTGGAAAAAATTTCCTTTTTTTTTTTCAAAATTCGGAAATTTTCCAAAATTTTAATATTTTGTCGATTTTTGAATTTTTGAAATTTTTTAATTTTTATCGATTTTCAAATTCAACAAATTTTACAATTTTCCAATTTGGCGCTTTCTTAATTTTTAGAGCCTTGTGATTTTAGAGTATAAACAGTTTTTACTATTTTGAAAAAATTTTCTTTTTTTTTTTAAATTCGGAAATTTTCCGAAATTTTTAAGTTTTTTCGATTTTTGAATTTTGGGAATTTTTGCATTTTTCTAGTTTTTTTTATTTCAAAAAATTTTACAATTTTCAAATTTTGTCGATTTCTTAATTTGGAGAACTTTGTGATTTAAAAGTTTAAACAGTTTTTACTATTTTGAAAAAATTTTCTTTTTTTATCAAATTTCGGAAATTTTTCGAAATTTTGAATTTTTTCGATTTTTGAATTTAGGGAATTTTTGCATTTTTCTTGAACAAATTTTACAATTTTCCAATTTGACGCTTTCTTAATTTGCAGAGCCTTGTGATTTTACAGTAAAAACAGTTTTAACTATTTTGAAAAAATTTCCTTTTTTTTCAAATTTCGGAAATTTTCCGAAATTTTAAAGTTTATTCGATTTTTGAATTTAGGCAATTTTTGCATTTTTCTCGATTTTTTCATTTCAACAAATTTTACAATTTTCCAATTTTGTCATAATTTGGAGAACTTTGTGAGTTTAAACTGTTTTTACTATTTTGAAAAAATTTTCTTTTTTATTAAATTTCGGAAATGTTCCGAAATTTTAAATTTTTTTCGATTTTTGATTTTTGGGAATTTTTGCATTTTTCTTGAAAAAATTAATTCAACAAAATTTACAATTTTCCAAATTTGTAGATTTCTTAATTTCGAGAACTTTGTGATTTTACAGTATAAACATTTTTACTATTTTGAAAAAATTTTCCTTTTATATCAAATTTCGGAAATGTTCCAAAATTTTAATATTTTGTCGATTTTTTAATTTTTGAAATTTTTTAATTTTTTTAGATTTTCAAATTCAACAAATTTTACAATTTTACAATTTGGCGCTTTCTTAATTTGGAGAGCCTTGTGATTTTACAGTAAAAACAGTTTTTACTATTTTGAAAAAATTTCCTTTTTTTTTTTTCAAAATTCGGAAATTTTCCGAAATTTTAAAGTTTTTTCGATTTTTGAATTTTGGGAATTTTTGCATTTTTCTAGTTTTTTTCATTTCAACAAATTTTACAATTTTAAAATTTTGTCGATTTTTATACCCGCTACCCATAGGGTAGAAGGGTATTATGACTTAGTGCCAACAGAAAATGTATGTAACAGGCAGAAGGAGGCATCTCCGACCCCATAAAGTATATATATTCTTGATCAGCGTCAACAGCCGAGACGATATAGCCATGTCCGTCTGTCCGTCTGTCTATCCGTATGAACACCTGGATCTCAGAGACTATAAGACGTAGAGACACCAAATTTGGCAAAAAGGTTTCTTCATACCCTACGCAGGTCAAGTTTATTTCAAAAGTTGGATGCCACGCCCCCTTCGCCCACAATAAGCATTTATCTAGAGAATGTCAAGTTTTTTTTAATGTAAATCGCGAATAACTCCAAAAGTTCTTTGTGTAATGATGTGTAATTTGGTAACCCATCTGCGCTTGACACTCTTAATATACCCTGTAATTTTGGTACAAATCGGATAAGTAGAACAAAAGTTATTCGTGAAATTATTTATCAAAATTTTTGTGCCCAGTGCATATGGACGTTTTAAGTGTGTGAATGACCTAGAGATATCAAATTTGGTGACAGTATTCATGTAGCTCTTACGCAGATCAAGTTTGTTTTAGATTTTTGCCACGCCCCTTTCCGCCCCTAAAAACTGTAAAAGCCGTAATAATAGACCTAGAGCATTGAATTTTGGTATGCATAATAACAATGATAGTCTGAATGACTCCTGTGAATTTGGTTGAGATCGAATAAAAAACGAGGAAGTTATTAAAGAATCCATTTTGTATGCAAAATTCACTTGCAGCTGCTCACGCTTTGTTTGTTTAGTTGACAGTGTGACCATGTCGGTGTTGTGGATTTTTTCCCGCTATTTTCAAATATATACACACAAAACACAAGTTTCAGTATATTTTTTGTATATTTGTTGTTAAAATATCATTAAAATTTTTTTTTTTCTCTCGAAATGGGTTGCGGGTATCATACGGTCGAGCACTCTCGACTGTAGCTTTCTTACTTGTTCTTGATAAATTTATTCAACAAATTTTACAATTTTCCAAATTTAAAGATTTTTTAATTTAGAGAACTTTGCGATTTCACAGTTTTTCCTGTTTTGTTATCGAATTTCGGAAATTTTCCGTAATTTAACATTTTTTTCGATTTTTGAATTTTGGGAATTTTTGAGTTTATCTCGATTTTTTCATTTCAACAAAATTTACAATATTCCAATTTTGTAGAATTCTTAATTTAAAGAACTTTTCGATTTTTCAGTTTTCACAGTTTTTACTACTTTGAAAAAAAATTCTCTTGTTATCAAATTTCGGAAATTTTCCGAAATTTTAAATTTTTTAGATTTTTGAATTTTGGGAATTTATGCATTTTTCTCGATTTTTTAATTTCAACAAACTTTACAATTTTGTTTCAAATTTCGGAAATGTTCCAAAATTTTAATTTTTTTGTCGATTTTTGAATTTCTGAAATTTTTTTAAGTTTTCTCGATTTTCGAATTCTATAAATCTTACAATTTTGTAATTCTGACGATTTCCAAATTAAGTGAACTTTATGGTTTTGTCAATTTTACAGTTTTTACTATTTTGAAAAATTTTTTTTTTATCAAATTTCGGAAATTTTCCGAAATTTTAAATTTTTTCGATTTTGAATTTTGGGAATTTTTGCATTTTTCTTGATATTTTTATTCAACAAATTTTACTGTTTTAAATTTTGTCGATTTTTCCGATTTTTGGATTTTGAGAATTTTTGCATTTTTCTCGATGTTTTAATTTCAACAAATTTTACAATTTTCAAATAATGTCGATTTCTTAATTTGGAGAACTTTGTGATTTTACAGTTTAAACTGTTTTTAATATTTTGAAAATTTTTTTCATTTTTTGTTTCAAATTTCGGAAATGTTCCAAAATTTTAATTTTTTGTCGATTTTTGAATTTCTGAAATTTTTTTAAGTTTTCTCGATTTTCAAATTCTATAAATCTTACAATTTTGTAATTTTGACGATTTCCTAATTAAGAGAACTTTATAGTTTTGTCGATTTTACAGTTTTAACTATTGTGAAAAAATTTATTTTTTTATCAAATTTCGGAAATTTTTCGAAATTTTAAATTTTTTTCGATATTGAATTTTGGGATTTTTGCATTTTTCTCAATTTTTTAATTTCAACAAAATTTACAATATTTCCATTTTGAAGATTTCTTAATTTAAAGAGCTTTGAAATTTTTAAGTTTTAACAGTCTTAACTATTTTGAAAAAAATTTCTTTTGTTATTGAATTTCGGAAATTTCCCGAAATTTTAAATTTTTCCGATTTTTGGATTTTGAGAATTTTTGCATTTTTCTAGTTTTTTTCATTTCAACAAATTTAACAATTTTCAAATTTTGTCGATTTCTTAATTTGGAGAACTTTGTGATTTAAAAGTTTAAACAGTTTTTACTATTTTGAAAAAATTTTCTTTTTTTATCTAATTTTGGAAATTTTTCGAAATTCTAAATTTTTTCGATTTTTGAATTTTGGGAATTTTTACATTTTTCTTGATATTTTTACTCAACAAATTTTAAAATTTTCCAATTTGGCGCTTTCTTAATTTGGAGAGCATTGTGATTTTGCAGTATAAACACTTTTTACTATTTTGAAAAAATTTCCTTTTTTTTTTCAAAATTCGGAAATTTTCCTAAATTTTAAAGTTTTTTCGATTTTTGAATTTTTGGAATTTTTGCATTTTTCTCGTTTTTTTAATTTCAACAAAATTTACAATTTTCAAATTTTGTCGATTTATAAATTTGGAGAACTTTGTGAGTTTAAAAAGTTTTTACTATTTTGAAGAAATTTTCTTTTTTTTATCAAATTTCGGAAATGTTCCGAAATTTGAAATTTTTTTCGATTTTTGATTTTTGGGAATTTTTGCATTTTTCTTGATATTTTTACTCAACAAATTTTACAATTTTCCAATTTGGCGCTTTCTTAATTTGGAGAGCATTGTGATTTTACAGTATAAACACTTTTTACTATTTTGAAAAAATTTCCTTTTCTTTTTCAAAATTCGGAAATTTTCCGAAATTTTAAAGTTTTTTCGATTTTTGAATTTTTGGAATTTTTGCATTTTTTTCGTTTTTTTCACTTCAACAAATTTAACAATTTTCAACATTTGTCGATTTCTTAATTTGGAGAACTTTGTGATTTAAAAGTTTAAACAGTTTTTACTATTTTGAAAACATTTTCTTTTTTTATCTAATTTTGGAAATTTTTCGAAATTCAAAATTTATTCGATTTTTGAATTTTGGGAATTTTTGCATTTTTCTTGATATTTTTACTCAACAAATTTTACAATTTTCCAATTTGGCGCTTTCTTAATTTGGAGAGCATTGTGATATTACAGTATAAACACTTTTTACTATTTTGAAAAAATTTCCTTTTTTTTTCAAAATTCGGAAATTTTCCTAAATTTTAAAGTTTTTTCGATTTTTGAATTTTTGGAATTTTTGCATTTTTCTCGTTTTTTTAATTTCAACAAAATTTACAATTTTCCAAATTTGTAGATTTCTTAATTTCGAGAGCTTTGTGATTTTACAGTATAAACATTTTTACTATTTTGAAAAAATTTTCCTTTTTATATCAAATTTCGGAAATTTTCCAAAATTTTAATATTTTGTCGATTTTTTAATTTTTGAAATTTTTTAATTTTTTTAGATTTTCAAATTCAACAAATTTTACAATTTTACAATTTGGCGCTTTCTTAATTTGGAGAGCCTTGTGATTTTACAGTAAAAACAGTTTTTACTATTTTGAAAAAATTTCCTTTTTTTTTTTCAAAATTCGGAAATTTTCCGAAATCTTAAAGTTTTTTCGATTTTTGAATTTTGGGAATTTTTGCATTTTTCTAGTTTTTTTCATTTCAACAAATGTTACAATTTTCAAATTTTGTCGATTTTTATACCCGCTACCCATAGGGTAGAAGGGTATTATGACTTAGTGCCAACAGAAAATGTATGTAACAGGCAGAAGGAGGCATCTGCGACCCCATAAAGTATATATATTCTTGATCAGCGTCAACAGCCGAGACGATATAGAAATGTCCGTCTGTCCGTCTGTCTATCCGTATGAACACCTGGATCTCAGAGACTATAAGACGTAGAGACACCAAATTTGGCAAAAAGGTTCCTTCATACCCTACGCAGGTCAAGTTTATTTCAAAAGTTGGATGCCACGCCCCCTTCGCCCACAATAAGCATTTATCTAGAGAATGTCAAGTTTTTTTTTATGTAAATCGCGAATAACTCCAAACTCCAAGTTCTTTGTGTAATGATGTGTAATTTGGTAACCCATCTGCGCTTGACACTCTTAATATACCCTGTAATTTTGGTACAAATCGGATAAGTAGAACAAAAGTTATTCGTGAAATTATTTATCAAAATTTTTGTGCCCAGTGCATATGGACGTTTTAAGTGTGTGAATGACCTAGAGATATCAAATTTGGTGACAGTATTCATGTAGCTCTTACGCAGATCAAGTTTGTTTTAGATTTTTGCCACGCCCCTTTCCGCCCCCAAAAACTGTAAAAGCCGTAATAATAGACCTAGAGCATTGAATTTTGGTATGCATAATAACAATGATAGTCTGAATGACTCCTGTGAATTTGGTTGAGATCGAATAAAAAACGAGGAAGTTATTAAATAATCCATTTTGTATGCAAAATTCACTTGCAGCTGCTCACGCTTTGTTTGTTTAGTTGACAGTCTGACCATATCGGTGTTGTGGATGTTTTCCCGCTATTTTCAAATATATACACACAAAACACAAGTTTCAGTATATTTTTTGTATATTTGTTGTTAAAATATCATTAAAATTTTTTTTTTTCTCTCGAAATGGGTTGCGGGTATCATACGGTCGAGCACTCTCGAATGTAGCTTTCTTACTTGTTCTTGATAAATTTATTCAATAAATTTTACAATTTTCCAAATTTAAAGATTTTTTAATTTAGAGAACTTTGCGATTTTACTGTTTTTCCTGTTTTGTTATCGAATTTCGGAAATTTTCCGTAATTTAACATTTTTTTCGATTTTTAAATTTTGGGAATTTTTAGAAATTATCTCGATTTTTTCATTTCAACAAAATTTACAATATTCCAATTTTGTAGAATTCTTAATTTAAAGAACTTTTCGATTTTTCAGTTTTCACAGTTTTTACTACTTTGAAAAAAAATTCTCTTGTTATCAAATTTCGGAAATTTTCCGAAATTTTAAATTTTTTGGATTTTTGAATTTTGGGAATTTATGCATTTTTCTCGATTTTTTAATTTCAACAAACTTTACAATTTTGTTTCAAATTTCGGAAATGTTCCAAAATTTTATTTTTTTGTCGAGTTTTGAATTTCTGAAATTTTTTTAAGTTTTCTCGATTTTCGAATTCTATAAATCTTACAATTTTGTAATTCTGACGATTTCCTAATTAAGTGAACTTTATGGTTTTGTCAATTTTACAGTTTTTACTATTTTGAAAAATTTTTTTTTTTATCAAATTTTGGAAATTTTCCGAAATTTTAAATTTTTTCGATTTTGAATTTTGGGAATTTTTGCATTTTTCTTGATATTTTTATTCAACAAATTTTACTGTTTTAAATTTTGTCGATTTCTTAATTTGGAGAAATTTGTGATTTTAGAGTATAAACAGTTTAACTATATTGAAATAATTTTCTTTTTTATATGACATTTCGGAAATGTTCCAAAATTTTAATATTTAGTCGATTTTTGAATTTTTTAAATTCTTTAATTTGTTTCGATTTTCAAATTCAACAAATCTTGCAATTTTCTAATTTTAATGATTTCTTAATTAAGAGAACTTTTTGATTTTGTCGATTTCACACTTTTTACTATTTTGAAAAAATTTTCATTTTGTTTCAAATTTCGGAAAATTTCCGAAATTTTTAATTTTTTCGATTTTTAAATTTTGATATTTTTTGCATTTTTCTCGATTTTTTAATTTCAACAAAATTTACAATTTTTCAACTTTGTCGATTTCTTAATTTGGAGAACTTTGTGATTTTACAGTTTAAACTGTTTTTACTATTTTGAAAAAGTTTTCTTTTTCTGTTTTAAATTTCGGAAATGTTCCGAAATTTTAAATTTTTGTCGATTTTTGAATTTCTGAAATTTTTTTAAGTTTTCTCGATTTTCAAATTCTATAAATCTTACAATTTTGTAACTTTGACGATTTCTTAATTAAGAGAACTTTATGGTCTTATCGATTTTACAGTTTTTACTATTTTGAAAAAAAAATTATTTTTTGAATAAAATTTCGGAAATGTTCCGAAATTTACAAATTTTTCGACAATTAAGACAACTTTATGATTTTGTCGATTTAACAGTTTTAACTATTTTGAAACAAAATTTTATTTTTATTATACTTCGGAAATTTTCCGAAATTTTAATTTTTTTAGATTTTCAAATTCAACAAATCCTAAAATTTTCTAATTTTGACGATTTCTTAATTTAGAGAACTTTATGATTTTGTCGATTTTACAGTTTTTACTATTTTGAAAAAAAATTTCTTTTTTGTATAAAATTCCGGAAACGTTCCGAAAATTTAAACTTTTTCGATTTTTGAATTTTGGGAATTTTTGCATTTATCTTGATATTTTTACTCAACAAATTTTACAATTTTCCAATTTGGCGCTTTCTTAATTTGGAGAGCCTTGTGATTTTACAGTAAAAACAGTTTTTACTATTTTGAAAAAATTTCCTTTTTTTTTTCATATTTCGGAAATTTTCCGAAATTTTAAAGTTTTTTCGATTTTTGAATTTTGGGAATTTTTGCATTTTTCTTGATATTTTTACTCAACAAATTTTACAATTTTCCAATTTGGAGCTTTCTTAATTTGGAGAACTTTGTGATTTAAAAGTTTAATCAGTTTTTACTTTTTTGAAAAAATTTTCTTTTTTTATCAAATTTCGGAAATTTTTCGAAATTTTAAATTTTTTCGATTTTTGAATTTAGGGAATTTTTGCATTTTTCTTGAAAAAATGTATTCAACAAATTTTACAATTTTCCAAGTTTGTAGATTTCTTAATTTAGAGAACTTTGCAGTTTTACAGTTTTCACAGTTTTCCCCGTTTTGACAAAATTTTGTTTTGTTATCGAATTTCGGAAATTTTCCGTAATTTAACATTTTATTCGATTTTTGGGAATTTTTGCATTTATCTCGATTTTTAATTTCAACAAAATTTACAATATTTCCATTTTGTAGATTTCCTAATTTAAAGAGCTTTGCGATTTTTAAGTTTTCACAGTCTTTACTATTTTGAAAAAAATTTCTTTTGTTATCGAATTTCGGAAATTTTCCGAAATTTTAAATTTTTCCGATTTTTGGATTTTGGGAATTTTGGCATTTTTCTTGATATTTTTACTCAACAAATTTTACAATTTTCCAATTTGACGCTTTCTTAATTTGGAGAGCCTTGTGATTTTACAGTAAAAACAGTTTTTACTATTTTGAAAAAATTCCTTTTTTTTTTTTCAAATATCGGAAATTTTCCGAAATTTTAAAGTTTTTTCGATTTTTGAATTTTGGGAATTTTTGCATTTTTTTTTAATTTTTCATTTCAACAAATTTTACAATTTTCCAATTTTGTCTTAATTTGGAGAACTTTGTGAGTTTAATCTGTTTTTACTATTTTGAAAAAATTTTCTTTTTTTATCAAATTTCGGAAATTTTTCGAAATTTTAAATTTTTTTGATTTTTGAATTTTGGGAATTTTTGCATTTTTCTTGAAAACATTTATTCAACAAATTTTACAATATTTCAAATTTGTAGATTTCTTAATTTAGAGAACTTCGCGGTTTAACAGTTTTCACAGTTTTTCTCGTTTTGACAAAATTTTGTTTTGTTATCGAATTTCGGAAATTTTCCGTAATTTAACAATTTTTTCGATTTTTGAATTTTGGGAATTTTTGCATTTATCACGATTTCTTAATTTCAACCAAATTTACAATATTTCCATTTTGTAGATTTCTTAATTTGGACAACTTTGTGATTTTAAAAAGTTTTTACTATTTTGAAAAAATGTTCTTTTTTTATCTAATTTCGATTTTTGAATTTTGGGAATTTTCGATTTTTAAATTTTTGGAATTTTGGAATTTTTCTCGTTTTTTTAATTTCAACAAAATTTACAATTTTCAAATTTTGTCGATTTCTTAATTTGGAGAACTTTGTGAGTTAAACAAGTTTTTACTATTTTGAAAAAATTTTCTTTTTTTATCAAATTTCGGAAATGTTCCGTAATTTTAAATTTTTTTCGATTTTTGATTTTTGGTAATTTTTTCCATTTTTCTTGATATTTTTACTCAACATTTTTTACAATCTTCCAATTTGGCGCTTTCTTAATTTGGAGAGCATTGTGATTATACAGTATAAACACTTTTTAGTATTTTGAAAAAAATTCCTTTTTTTTCAAAATTCGGAAATTTTCCGAAATTTTAAAGTTTTTTCGATTTATGAATTTTTGGAATTTTGCATTTTTCTCGTTTTTTTCACTTCAACAAATTTAACAATTTTCAAATTTTGTCGATTTTTTAATTTGTAGAACTTTGTGTTTTAAAAGTTTAAATAGTTTTTACTATTTTGAAAAAATTTTATTTTTTTATCAAATTTCGGAAATTTTTCGAAATTTTAAATTTTTTTGATTTTTGAATTTTGGGAATTTTTGCATTTTTCTTGAAAAAATGTATTCAACAAATTTTACAATTTTCCAAGTTTGTAGATTTCTTATTTTAGAGAACTTTGCAGTTTTACAGTTTTCACAGTTTTCCCCGTTTTGACAAAATTTTGTTTTGTTATCGAATTTCGGAAATTTTCCGTAATTTAACATTTTATTCGATTTTTGGGAATTTTTGCATTTATCTCGATTTTTAATTTCAACAAAATTTACAATATTTCCATTTTGTAGATTTCCTAATTTAAAGAGCTTTGCGATTTTTAAGTTTTCACAGTCTTTACTATTTTGAAAAAAATTTCTTTTGTTATCGAATTTCGGAAATTTTCCGAAATTTTAAATTTTTCCGATTTTTGGATTTTGGGAATTTTGGCATTTTTCTTGATGTTTTTACTCATTAAATTTTACAAATTTCCAATTAGGCGCTTTCTTAATTTGGACAGCCTTGTGATTTTACAGTATAAACAGTTTTTACTATTTTGAAAAAATTTCCTTCTTTTTTTTTAAATTCGGAAATTTTCCGAAATTTTAAGTTTTTTGCATTTTTCTATTTTTTTTCATTTCAACAAATTTAACAATTTTCAAATTTTGTAGATTTCTTAAATTGGAGAACTTTGTGATTTTAAAGTTTAAACAGTTTTTACTATTTTTAAAAAATTTTCTTTTTTTATCTAATTTCGGAAATTTTTCGATATTTAAAATTTTTTCGATTTTTGAATTTTGGGAATTTTTTTTTGATATTTTTACTCAACAAATTTTACAATTTTCCAATTTGGCGCTTTCTTAATTTGGAGAGCATTGTGATTTTACAGTATAAACACTTTTTACTATTTTGAAAAATTCCGAAATTTAAAATTTTTTTCGATTTTTGATTTTTGGGAATTTTTGCATTTTTCTTGATATTTTTACTCAACAAATTTTACAATTTTCCAATTTGGCGCTTTCTTAATTTGGAGAGCATTGTGATTTTACAGTATAAACACTTTTTACTATTTTGAAAAAATTTCCTTTTTTTTTCAAAATTCGGAAATTTTCCGAAATTTTAAAGTTTTTTCGATTTTTGAATTTTTGGAATTTTTGCATTTTTCTCGTTTTTTTCACTTCAACAAATTTAACAATTTTCAAATTTTGTCGATTTCTTAATTTGGAGAACTTTGTGATTCAAAAGTTTATTTATTTTTTTCTATTTTGAAAAAATTTTATTTTTTTATCAAATTTTGGAAATTTTTCGAAATTTCGAATTTTTTCGATTTTTGAATTTTGGGAATTTTTGCATTTTTCCTGAAAAAATTTATTCAACAAAATTTACAATTTTCCAAATTTGTAGATTTCTTAATTTCGAAAACTTTGTGATTTTACAGTATAAACATTTTTACTATTTTGAAAAAATTTTCCTTTTATATCAAATTTCGGAAATGTTCCAAAATTTTAATATTTTGTCGATTTTTGAATTTTTGAAATTTTTTAATTTTATTAGATTTTCAAATTCAACAAATTTTACAATTTTACAATTTGGCGCTTTATTAATTTGGAGAGCCTTGTGATTTTACAGTAAAAACAGTTTTTACTATTTTGAAAAAATAAATTTTAAAGTTTTTTCGATTTTTGAATTTTGGGAATTTTTGCATTTTTCTAGTTTTTTTCATTTCAACAAATGTTACAATTTTCAAATTTTGTCGATTTTTATACCCGCTACCCATAGGGTAGAAGGGTATTATGACTTAGTGCCAATAGAAAATGTATGTAACAGGCAGAAGGAGGCATCTCCGACCCCATAAAGTATATATATTCTTGATCAGCGTCAACAGCCGAGACGATATAGCCATGTCCGTCTGTCCGTCTGTCTGTCCGTATGAACACCTGGATCTCAGAGACTATAAGACATAGAGACACCAAATTTGGCAAAAAGGTTCCTTCATACCCACCGCAGGTCAAGTTTATTTCAAAAGTTGGATGCCACGCCCCCTTCGCCCACAATAAGCATTTATCTAGAGAATGTCAAGTTTTTTTTTATGTAAATCGCGAATAACTACAAAAGTTCTTTGTGTCATGATGTGTAATTTGGTAACCCATTGACACTCTTAATATACCCTGTAATTTTGGTACAAATCGGATAAGTAGAACAAAAGTTATTCGTGAAATTATTTATCAAAATTTTTGTGCCCAGTGCATATGGACGTTTTAAGTGTGTGAATGACCTACAGATATCAAATTTGGTGACAGTATTCATGTAGCTCTTAAGCAGATCAAGTTTGTTTTAGATTTTTGCCACGCCCCTTTCCGCCCCCAAAAACTGTAAAAGCCGTAATAATAGACCTAGAGCATTGAATTTTGGTATGCATAATAACAATGATAGTCTGAATGACTCCTGTAAATTTGGTTGAGATCGAATAAAAAACGAGGAAGTTATTAAAGAATCCATTTTGTATGCAACATTCACTTGCAGCTGCTCACGCTTTGTTTGTTTAGTTGACAGTGTGACCATGTCGGTGTTGTGGATTTTTTCCCGCTATTTTCAAATATATACACACAAAACACAAGTTTCAGTATATTTTTTGTATATTTGTTGTTAAAATATCATTAAAATTTTTTTTTTTCTCTCGAAATGGGTTGCGGGTATCATACGGTCGAGCACTCTCGACTGTAGCTTTCCTACTTGCTTAATTTGGAGAACTTTGTGATTTAAAAGTTTAAACAGTTTTTACTATTTTGAAAAAATTTTCTTTTTTTATTAAATTTCGGAAATTTTTCGAAATTTTAAATTTTTTCGAGTTTTGGAATTTTGGGAATTTTGCATTTTTTGTGAAAAAATTTATTCAACAAATTTTACAATTTTCCAAATTTGTAGATTTCTAAATTTGAAGAACTTTGTGATTTTACAGTATAAACATTTTTACTATTTTGAAAAAATTTTCTTTTATATCAAATTTCGAAAATGTTCCAAAATTTTAATATTTTGTCGATTTTTGAATTTTTGAAATTTTTTAATTTTTATCGATTTTCAAATTCAACAAATCTTGTAATTTTCTAATTTTGACGATTTCTTAATTTAGAGAACTTTATGATTTTGTCGATTTTACAGTTTTTACTATTTTGAAAAAATTTGCTTTTTTTGTCAAAATTCGGAAAATTTCCGAAATTTTAATTTTTTGCCGATTTTCTATTTTTTGAAATTTTTCTCGATTTTCAAATTCAACAAATCTTAAAATTTTTTAATTTTGACGATTTCTCAATTTAGAGAACTTTATGATTTTGTCGATTTTACAGTTTTTACTATTTTGAAAAAATTTTCTTTTTTTTCAAATTTCGGAAAATTTCCGAAATTTTAAATTTTTAGATTTTTGAATTTTGGGAATTTTTGCATTTTTCTCGATTTTTTAAATTCAACAAAACTTACAATATTTCCATTTTGTAGATTTCTTAATTTAAAGAGCTTTGCAATTTTAAAGTTTTCACAGTCTTTACTTTTTAAAAAAAAAATTCTTTTGTAATCGAATTTCGCAAATTTTTCGAAATTTCAAATTTTTTTGATTTTGAATTTTGGGAATTTTTGCATTTTTCTTGATAAATTTATTCAACAAATTTTACAATTTTCCAAATTTGTAGATTTCTTAATTTAGAGAACTTTGCGATTTTACAGTTTTCACAGTTTTTCCTGTTTTGACAAAATTTTGTTTTGTTATCGAATTTCGGAAATTTTCCGTAATTTAACATTTTTTTCGATTTTTGAATTTTGGGAATTTTTGCATTTTTCTCGATTTTTTTATTTCAAAGAATTTTACAATTTTCAAATTTTGCCGATTTCTCAATTTAGAGAACTTTGTGATTTGAAAGTTTAAACAGTTTTTACTTATGTGAAAAAATTTATTTTTTTTTATCAAATTTCGGAAATTTTCCGAAATTTTACATTTTTTTCGATTTTGAATTTTGGGAATTTTTGCATTTTTCTCGATTTTTTAATTTCAAAAAAATTTACAATATTTCCATTTTGTAGATTTCTAAATTTAAAGAGCCTTGCAATTTTTAAGTTTTAACAGTCTTTACTATTTTGATTTGAATTTTCCAATTTTGAATTTTGGGAAGTTTTGCATTTTTCTAGTTTTTTTCATTTCAACAAATTTTACAAATTTCAAATTTTGTCGATTTTTATACCCGCTACCCATAGGGTAGAAGGGTATTATGACTTAGTGCCAATAGAAAATGTATGTAACAGGCAGAAGGAGGCATCTCCGACCCCATAAAGTATATATATTCTTGATCAGCGTCAACAGCCGAGACGATATAGCCATGTCCGTCTGTCCGTCTGTCTGTCCGTATGAACACCTGGATCTCAGAGACTATAAGACATAGAGACACCAAATTTGGCAAAAAGGTTCCTTCATACCCACCGCAGGTCAAGTTTATTTCAAAAGTTGGATGCCACGCCCCCTTCGCCCACAATAAGCATTTATCTAGAGAATGTCAAGTTTTTTTTTATGTAAATCGCGAATAACTACAAAAGTTCTTTGTGTAATGATGTGTAATTTGGTAACCCATTGACACTCTTAATATACCCTGTAATTTTGGTACAAATCGGATAAGTAGAACAAAAGTTATTCGTGAAATTATTTATCAAAATTTTTGTGCCCAGTGCATATGGACGTTTTAAGTGTGTGAATGACCTACAGATATCAAATTTGGTGACAGTATTCATGTAGCTCTTAAGCAGATCAAGTTTGTTTTAGATTTTTGCCACGCCCCTTTCCGCCCCCAAAAACTGTAAAAGCCGTAATAATAGACCTAGAGCATTGAATTTTGGTATGCATAATAACAATGATAGTCTGAATGACTCCTGTAAATTTGGTTGAGATCGAATAAAAAACGAGGAAGTTATTAAAGAATCCATTTTGTATGCAACATTCACTTGCAGCTGCTCACGCTTTGTTTGTTTAGTTGACAGTGTGACCATGTCGGTGTTGTGGATTTTTTCCCGCTATTTTCAAATATATACACACAAAACACAAGTTTCAGTATATTTTTTGTATATTTGTTGTTAAAATATCATTAAAATTTTTTTTTTTCTCTCGAAATGGGTTGCGGGTATCATACGGTCGAGCACTCTCGACTGTAGCTTTCCTACTTGCTTAATTTGGAGAACTTTGTGATTTAAAAGTTTAAACAGTTTTTACTATTTTGAAAAAATTTTCTTTTTTTTCAAATTTCGGAAAATTTTCAAAATTTTAAATTTTTAGATTTTTGAATTTTGGGAATTTTTGCATTTTTCTCGATTTTTTCATTTCAAAGAATTTTACAATTTTCAATATTTGCCGATTTCTCAATTTAGAAAACTTTGTGATTTGAAAGTTTAAACAGTTTTTACTTATGTGAAAAAATTTATTTTTTTTTATCAAATTTCGGAAATTTTCCGAAATTTTAAATTTTTTTCGATTTTGAATTTTGGGAATTTTTGCATTTTTCTCGATTTTTTAATTTCAACAAAATTTACAATATTTCCATTTTGTAGATTTCTTAAATTAAAGAGCCTTGCAATTTTTAAGTTTTAACAGTCTTTACTATTTTGAAAAAAATTTCGTTTGTTATCAAATTTCGGAAATTTTCCGATTTTTGGATTTTGAGAATTTTTGCATTTTTCTCGATGTTTTAATTTCAACAAATTTTACAATCTTCCAATTATGTCGATTTCTTAATTTGGAGAACTTTGTGATCCTACTGTTTAAACTGTTTTTACTATTTTGAAAAAATTTTCTTTTTTTTCAAAATTCGGAAATTTTCCGAAATTTTAATTTTTTTTAAATTTTTGAAATTCTGCAATTTTTTTAAGTTTTCTCTATTTTCAAATTCAACAAATCTTAAAATTTTTTAATTTTGACGATTTTCCATTTTAGAGAACTTTATGATTTTGTCGATTTTACAGTTTTTACTATTTTGAAAAAATTTTCTTTTTTTTCAAATTTCGGAAAATTTCCGAAATTTTTTAATTTTTAGATTTTTGAATTTTGGGATTTTTTGGATTTTTCTCGATAAATTTATTCAACAAATTTTACAATTTTCCAATTTTGCCGATTTCTTAATTTGGAGAACTTTGTGATTTTACAGTTTAAACAGCTTTTACTATTTTGAAAAAATTTTCTTTTTTGTATCAAATTTCGGAAATTTCCGAAATTTTAATTATATGTCGATTTTTGAATTTCTGAAATTTTTTATGTTTTCCCGATTTTCAAATTTAACAAATCATAAAATTAAAAAAAAAGTTCTTTTTTGTATAAAATTTTGGAAATGTTCCGAAATTTTAAATTTTTTCGATTTTTGAATTTTGGGAATTTTTGCATTTTTCTTGATATTTTTACTCAACAAATTTTACAATTTTCCAATTTTGCCGATTTCTTAATTTGGAGAACTTTGTGATTTTACAGTGTAAACAGATTTTACTATTTTGAAAAAATTTCCTTTTTTTTTCAAAATTCGGAAATTTTCCGAAATTTTAATTTTTTGTCAAATTTTGAAATTCTGAAATTTTTTTAAGTTTTCTCGATTTTCAAATTCAACAAATATTAAAATTTTTTAATTTTGACGATTTCTCAATTTAGAGAACTTTATGATTTTGTCGATTTTACAGTTTTTACTATTTTGAAAAAATTTTCTTTTTTTTTCAAATTTCGGAAAATTTCCGAAATTTTAAATTTTTAGATTTTTGAACTTTGGGAATTATTGCATTTTTCTCGATTTTTTAATTTCAACAAAACTTACAATATTTACATTTTGTAGATTTCTTAATTTAAAGAGCTTTGCAATTTTTAAGTTTTAACAGTCTTTACTATTTTGAAAAAAATTTCTTTTGTTATCGAATTTCGGAAATTTTCCGAAATTTTAAATTTTTCCGATTTTTGGATTTTGAGAATTTTTGCATTTTTTTCGATGTTTTAATTTCAACAAATTTTACAATTTTCCAATTATGTCGATTTCTTAATTTGGATAAATTTGTGATTTTACAGTTTAAACTGTTTTTACTATTTTGAAAAAATTTTCTTTTGTTATCAAATTTCGGAAATGTTCCGAAATTTAAAAATTTTTCAACAATTAAGACAACTTTATGATTTTTTCGATTTACTTTTTTACTATTTTGAAACAAAATTTTATTTTTATTATACTTCGGAAATTTTCCGAAATTTTAATTTTTTTAGATTTTAAAATTCAACAAATCCTACAATTTTCAAATTTTGACGATTTCTTAATTTAGAGAACTTTATGATTTTGTCGATTTAACAGTTTTTACTATTTTGAAAAAATTTTTTTTTTTTTCAAATTTCGGAAAATTTACGAAATTTTAAAGTTTTGGGAATTGTTGTATTTTTCTCAATTTTTTAATTTCAACAAAATTTACAATATTTCCATTTTGTAGATTTCTTAATTTAAAGAGCTTTGCAATTTTTAAGTTTTAACAGTCTTTACTATTTTGAAAAAAATTTCTTTTGTTATCGAATTTCGGAAATTTTCCGAAATTTTAAATTTTTCCGATTTTTGGATTTTGAGAATTTTTGCATTTTTTTCGATGTTTTAATTTCAACAAATTTTACAATTTTATAATTATGTCGATTTCTTAATTTGGAGAACTTTGTGAGTTAAAAAAGTTTTTACTATTTTGAAAAAATTTTCTTTTTTTATCAAATTTCGGAAATGTTCCGAAATTTTAAATTTTTTTCGATTTTTGATTTTTGGGAATTTTTGCATTTTTCTTGATATTTTTACTCAACAAATTTTACAATTTTCCAATTTGGCGCTTTCCTAATTTGGAGAGCATTGTGATTTTACAGTATAAACACTTTTTAGTATTTTGAAAAAATTTCCTTTTTTTTATTTCAAAAGTCGGAAATTTTCCGATATTTTAAAGTTTTTTCGATTTTTGAATTTTGAGAGTTTTTGCATTTTTCCAGTTTTTTTCATTTCAACAAATTTAACAATTTTCAAATTTTGTCGATTTCTTAATTTGGAGAACTTTGTGATTTAAAAGTATAAACACTTTTTACTATTTTGAAAAAATTTCCTTTTTTTTTCCAAAATTCGGAAATGTTCCGAAATTTTAAAGTTTTTTCGATTTTTGAATTTTTGGAATTTTTTCATTTTTCTCGTTTTTTTAATTTCAACAAAATTTACAATTTTTAGATTTTGTCGATTTTTTAATTTGGAAAACTTTGTGAGTTAAAAAAGTTTTTACTATTTTGAAAAAATTTTCTTTTTTTATCAAATTTCGGAAATGTTCCGAAATTTTACATTTCTATCGATTTTTGATTTTTGGGAATTTTTGCATTTTTCTTGATATTTTTACTCAACAAATTTTACAATTTTCCAATTTGGCGCTTTCCTAATTTGGAGAGCATTGTGATTTTACAGTATAAACACTTTTTAGTATTTTGAAAAAATTTCCTTTTTTTTTTCCAAAATTCGGAAATTTTCCGAAATTTTAAAGTCTTTTCAATTTTTAAATTTTTGGAATTTGTGCATTTTTCTCGTTTTTTTAATTTCAACAAAATTTACAATTTTCAAATTTTGTCGATTTCTTAATTTGGAGAACTTTGTGAGTTAAAAAAGTTTTTACTATTTTGAAAAAATTTTTTTTTTTTATCAAATTTCGGAAATGTTCCGAAATTTTAAATTTTTTTCGATTTTTGATTTTTGGGAATTTTTGCATTTTTCTTGATATTTTTACTCAACAAATTTTACAATTTTCCAATTTGGCGCTTTCCTAATTTGGAGAGCATTGTGATTTTACAGTATAAACACTTTTTAGTATTTTGAAAAAATTTCCTTTTTTTTTTCAAAATTCGGAAATTTTCCGAAATTTTAAAGTTTTTCGATTTTTGAATTTTTGGAATTTTTGCATTTTTCTCGTTTTTTTCACTTTTTAAAAGTTTAAACAGTTTTTACTATTTTTAAAAAATTTTCTTTTTTTATCAAATTTCGGAAATTTTTCGAAATTCTTAATTTTTTTCGATTTTTGAATTTTGGGAATTTTTGCATTTTTCTTGATATTTTTACTCAAAAAATTTTACAATTTTCCAATTAGGCGCTTTCTTAATTTGGAGAGCATTGTGATTTTACAGTATAAACACTTTTTACTATTTTGAAAAAATTTCCTTTTTTTTCAAAATTCGGAAATTTTCCGAAATTTTAATATTTTGTCGATTTTTGAATTTTTTAAATTTTTTAATTTTTATCGATTTTCAAATTCAACAAATCTTGTAATTTTCTAATTTTGACGATTTCTTAATTTAGAGAACTTTATGATTTTGTCGATTTTTCAGTTTCTACTATTTTGAAAAAAAAAATTTTTTTTTCAAATTTCCGAAAATTTCCGAAATTGCTAATTTTGGGAATTTTTTCATTTTTCTCGATTTTTTAATGTCAACAAAGATTACAATATTCCAATTTTGTCGATTTCTTAATTTGGACAACTTTGTGATTTTACAGTTTAAACAGTTTTTACTATTTTGAAAAAATTTTCTTTTTTTTTCAAATTTCGGAAAATTCTCGAAATCTTAAAATTTTGGGAATTTTTGCATTTTTCTCGATTTTTTAATTTCAACAAAATTTACAGTATTTCAATTTTGTCGATTTCTTAATTTGGATAACTTTGTGATTTTACAGTTTAAACAGTTTTTACTATTTTGAAAAAATTTTCTTTTTCCGTTTCAAATTTCGGAAATGTTCCGAAATTTTAAATTTTTGTCGATTTTTGAATTTCTGAAATTTTTTTTAAGTTTTCTCGATTTTCAAATTCTATAAATCCTAAAATTTTCTAATTTGGACGATTTCCTAATTAAGAGAACTTTATGGTTTTGTCGATTTTACAGTTTTTACTATTGTGAAAAAATTTATTTTTTTTATCAAATTTCGGAAATTTTAAATTTTTTTCGATATTAAATTTAGGGAATTTTTGCATTTTTCTCAATTTTTTAATTTTTAACAAAATTTCCAATTTTGTAGATTTCTTAATTTAAAGAGCTTTGCGATTTTTAAGTTTTCACAGTCTTTACTATTTTGAAAAAAAATTCTTTTGTTATCGAATTTCGGAAATTTTCCAAAATTTTAAATTGTTCAGATTTTTGGATTTTGAGAATTTTTGCATTTTTCTCGATGTTTTTTTTAATTTCAAATTTTTACAATTTTTAAATTTTGCGGATTTCTTAATTTGGAGGACTTTGTGATTTTACAGTTTAAACTGTTTTTACTATTTTGAAAATTTTTTCTTTTTTTGTTTCAAATTTCGCAAATGTTCCGAAATTTTAATTTTTTGTCGATTTTTGAATTTCTGAAATTTTGTTAAGTTTTCTCGATTTTCAAATTCTATAAATCCTAAAATTTTCTAATTTTGACGATTTCCTAATTAAGAGAACTTTATGGTTTTGTCGATTTTACAGTTTTTACTATTGTGAAAAAATTTATTTTTTTTAACAAATTTCCGAAATTTTAAATTTTGTCGATTTAAAAATTTCAGAAATATTTGCATTTTTCTCGATTTTTTCATTTCAACAAAATTTCCAATTTTGTAGATTTCTTAATTTAAAGAGCTTTGCGATTTTTAAGTTTTCACAGTCTTTACTATTTTGAAAAAAAATTCTTTTGTTATCGAATTTCGGAAATTTTTCGAAATTTTAAATTTTTCCGATTTTTGGATTTTGAGAATTTTTGCATTTTTCTCGATGTTTTAATTTCAACAAATTTTACAATTTTCAAATTAAGCCGATTTCTTAACTTGGAGAACTTTGTGATTTTACAGTTTAAACTGTTTTTACCATTTTGAAAATTTTTTCTTTTTTTGTTTCAAATTTCGCAAATGTTCCGAAATTTTAATTTTTTGTCGATTTTTGAATTTCTGAAATTTTGTTAAGTTTTCTCGATTTTCAAATTCTATAAATCTTACAATTTTGTAATTTTGACAATTTCCTAATTAAGAGAACTTTATAGTTTTGTCGATTTTACAGTTTTTACTATTGTGAAAAAATTTATTTTTTTATCAAATTTCGGAAATTTTAAATTTTTTTCGATATTGAATTTTGGGAATTTTTGCATTTTTCTCAATTTTTTAATTTTTAACAAAATTTGCAATTTTCCAATTATGTCGATTTCTTAATTTGGAGAACTTTGTGATTTTACAGTTTAAACTGTTTTTACTATTTTGAAAAAATTTTCTTTTTCCGTTTCAAATTTCGGAAATGTTCCGAAATTTTAAATTTTTGTCGATTTTTGAATTTCTGAAATTTTTTTTAAGTTTTCTCGATTTTCAAATTTTATAAATCTTAAAATTTTGTAACTTTGACGATTTCCTAATTAAGAGAACTTTATGGTTTTGTCGATTTTACAGTTTTTACTATTATGAAAAAATTTATTTTTTTTATTAAATTTCGGAAATTTTCCGAAATTTTAAATTTTTTTCGATTTTTGAATTTTGGGAATTTTTGCATTTTTCTTGATATTTTTACTAAACAAATTTTCCAATTTTCCAATTTGGCGTTTTCTTTATTTATAGAGCCTTGTGATTTTACAGTATAAACAGTTTTTACTATTTTGAAAAAATTTCCTTTTTTTTTCAAAATTCGGAAATTTTCCGAAATTTTAATTTTTTGTCAAATTTTGAAATTCTGAAATTTTTTTAAGTTTTCTCGATTTTCAAATTCAACAAATCTTAAAATTTTTTAATTTTGACGATTTCTCAATTTAGAGAACTTTATGATTTTGTCGATTTTACAGTTTTTACTATTTTGAAAAAATTTTCTTTTTTTTTCAAATTTCGGAAAATTTCCGAAATTTTAAATTTTTAGATTTTTGAACTTTGGGAATTTTTGCATTTTTCTCGATTTTTTAATTTCAACAAAACTTACAATATTTACATTTTGTAGATTTCTTAATTTAAAGAGCTTTGCAATTTTTAAGTTTTCACAATCTTTACTTTTTTTAAAAAAAATTCTTTTGTTATCGAATTTCGCAAATTTTCCGAAATTTTAAATTTTTTCGATTTTGAATTTTGGGAATTTTTGCATTTTTCTTGATAAATTTATTCAACAAATTTTACAATTTTCCAAATTTGTAGATTTCTTAATTTAGAGAACTTTGCGATTTTACAGTTTTCACAGTTTTTCCCGTTTTGACAAAATATTGTTGTGTTATCGAATTTCGGAAATTTTCCGAAATTTTAAATTTTTTTCGATTTTGAATTTTGTTAATTTTTGTATTTTTCTCAATTTTTTAATTTCAACAAAATTTACAATATTTCCATTTTGTAGATTTCTAAATTTAAAGAGCTTTGCAATTTTTAAGTTTTAACAGTCTTTACTATTTTGAAAAAAATTTCTTTTGTTATCGAATTTCGGAAATTTTCCGAAATTTTAAATTTTTCCGATTTTTGGATTTTGAGAATTTTTGCATTTTTTTCGATGTTTTAATTTCAACAAATTTTACAATTTTCCAATTATGTCGATTTCTTAATTTGGATAAATTTGTGATTTTACAGTTTAAACTGTTTTTACTATTTTGAAAAAATTTTCTTTTGTTATCAAATTTCGGAAATGTTCCGAAATTTAAAAATTTTTCAACAATTAAGACAACTTTATGATTTTGTCGATTTACTTTTTTACTATTTTGAAACAAAATTTTATTTTTATTATACTTCGGAAATTTTCCGAAATTTTAATTTTTTAGATTTTAAAATTCAACAAATCCTACAATTTTCAAATTTTGACGATTTCTTAATTTAGAGAACTTTATGATTTTGTCGATTTAACAGTTTTTACTATTTTGAAAAAAATTTTTTTTTTTTTCAAATTTCGGAAAATTTACGAAATTTTAAAGTTTTGGTAATTGTTGTATTTTTCTCAATTTTTTAATTTCAACAAAATTTACAATATTTCCATTTTGTAGATTTCTTAATTTAAAGAGCTTTGCAATTTTTAAGTTTTAACAGTCTTTACTATTTTGAAAAAAATTTCTGTTGTTATCGAATTGCGGAAATTTTCCGAAATTTTAAATTTTTCCGATTTTTGGATTTTGAGAATTTTTGCATTTTTTTCGATGTTTTAATTTCAACAAATTTTACAATTTTATAATTATGTCGATTTCTTAATTTGGAGAACTTTGTGAGTTAAAAAAGTTTTTACTATTTTGAAAAAATTTTCTTTTTTTATCAAATTTCGGAAATGTTCCGAAATTTTAAATTTTTTTCGATTTTTGATTTTTGGGAATTTTTGCATTTTTCTTGATATTTTTACTCAACAAATTTTACAATTTTCCAATTTGGCGCTTTCCTAATTTGGAGAGCATTGTGATTTTACAGTATAAACACTTATTAGTATTTTGAAAAAATTTCCTTTTTTTTATTTCAAAAGTCGGAAATTTTCCGATATTTTAAAGTTTTTTCGATTTTTGAATTTTGAGAGTTTTTGCATTTTTCCAGTTTTTTTCATTTCAACAAATTTAACAATTTTCAAATTTTGTCGATTTCTTAATTTGGAGAACTTTGTGATTTAAAAGTATAAACACTTTTTACTATTTTGAAAAAATTTCCTTTTTTTTTCCAAAATTCGGAAATGTTCCGAAATTTTAAAGTTTTTTCGATTTTTGAATTTTTGGAATTTTTTCATTTTTCTCGTTTTTTTAATTTCAACAAAATTTTCAATTTTTAGATCTTGTCGATTTTTTAATTTGGAGAACTTTGTGAGTTAAAAAAGTTTTTACTATTTTGAAAAAATTTTCTTTTTTTATCAAATTTCGGAAATGTTCCGAAATTTTACATTTTTATCGATTTTTGATTTTTGGGAATTTTTGCATTTTTCTTGATATTTTTACTCAACAAATTTTACAATTTTCCAATTTGGCGCTTTCCTAATTTGGAGAGCATTGTGATTTTACAGTATAAACACTTTTTAGTATTTTGAAAAAATTTCCTTTTTTTTATTTCAAAAGTCGGAAATTTTCCGAAATTTTAAAGTTTTTTCGATTTTTGAATTTTGAGAGTTTTTGCATTTTTCCAGTTTTTTTCATTTTAACAAATTTAACAATTTTCAAATTTTGTCGATTTCTTAATTTGGAGAACTTTGTGATTTAAAAGTATAAACACTTTTTACTATTTTGAAAAAATTTCCTTTTTTTTTCCAAAATTCGGAAATGTTCCGAAATTTTAAAGTTTTTTCGATTTTTGAATTTTTGAAATTTTTTCATTTTTCTCGTTTTTTTAATTTCAACAAAATTTACAATTTTTAGATTTTGTCGATTTTTTAATTTGGAGAACTTTGTGAGTTAAAAAAGTTTTTACTATTTTGAAAAAATTTTCTTTTTTTATCAAATTTCGGATATGTTCCGAAATTTTACATTTTTATCGATTTTTGATTTTTGGGAATTTTTGCATTTTTCTTGATATTTTTACTCAACAAATTTTACAATTTTCCAATTTGGCGCTTTCCTAATTTGGAGAGCATTGTGATTTTACAGTATAAACACTTTTTAGTATTTTGAAAAAATTTCCTTTTTTTTTTCAAAATTCGGAAATTTTCCGAAATTTTAAAGTCTTTTCGATTTTTAAATTTTTTGAATTTGTGCATTTTTCTCGTTTTTTTAATTTCAACAAAATTTACAATTTTCAAATTTTGTCGATTTCTTAATTTGGAGAACTTTGTGAGTTAAAAAAGTTTTTACTATTTTGAAAAAATTGTCTTTTTTTATCAAATTTCGGAAATGTTCCGAAATTTTAAATTTCTTTCGATTTTTGATTTTTGGGAATTTTTGCATTTTTCTTGATATTTTTACTCAACAAATTTTACAATTTTCCAATTTGGCGCTTTCCTAATTTGGAGAGCATTGTGATTTTACAGTATAAACACTTTTTAGTATTTTGAAAAAATTTCCTTTTTTTTATTTCAAAAGTCGGAAATTTTCCGATATTTTAAAGTTTTTTCGATTTTTGAATTTTGAGAGTTTTTGCATTTTTCCAGTTTTTTTCATTTCAACAAATTTAACAATTTTCAAATTTTGTCGATTTCTTAATTTGGAGAACTTTGTGATTTAAAAGTATAAACACTTTTTACTATTTTGAAAAAATTTCCTTTTTTTTTCCAAAATTCGGAAATGTTCCGAAATTTTAAAGTTTTTTCGATTTTTGAATTTTTGGAATTTTTTCATTTTTCTCGTTTTTTTAATTTCAACAAAATTTACAATTTTTAGATCTTGTCGATTTTTTAATTTGGAGAATTTTGTGAGTTAAAAAAGTTTTTACTATTTTGAAAAAATTTTCTTTTTTTATCAAATTTCGGATATGTTCCGAAATTTTACATTTTTATCGATTTTTGATTTTTGGGAATTTTTGCATTTTTCTTGATATTTTTACTCAACAAATTTTACAATTTTCCAATTTGGCGCTTTCCTAATTTGGAGAGCATTGTGATTTTACAGTATAAACACTTTTTACTATTTTGAAAAAATTTCCTTTTTTTTTCAAAATTCGGAAATTTTCCGAAATTTTAATATTTTGTCGATTTTTGAATTTTTGAAATTTTTTAATTTTTATCGATTTTCAAATTCAACAAATCTTGTAATTTTCTAATTTTGACGATTTCTTAATTTAGAGAACTTTATGATTTTGTCGATTTTTCAGTTTCTACTATTTTGAAAAAAAAATTTTTTTTTTCAAATTTCCGAAATTGCAAATTTTGGGAATTTTTTCATTTTTCTCGATATTTTTAATGCCAACAAAGATTACAATATTCCAATTTTGTCGATTTCTTAATTTGGACAACTTTGTGATTTTACAGTTTAAACAGTTTTTACTATTTTGAAAAAATTTTCTTTTATTTTCAAATTTCGGAAAATTCCCGAAATCTTAAAGTTTTGGGAATTTTTGCATTTTTCTCGATTTTTTAATTTCAACAAAATTTACAGTATTTCAATTTTGTCGATTTCTTTATTTGGATAACTTTGTGATTTTACAGTTTAAACAGTTTTTACTATTTTGAAAAAATTTTCTTTTTCCATTTCAAATTTCGAAAATGTTCCGAAATTTTAATTTTTTGTCGATTTTTGAATTTCTGAAATTTTGTTAAGTTTTCTCGATTTTCAAATTCTATAAATCTTACAATTTTGTAATTTTGAAAATTTCCTAATTAAGAGAACTTTATAGTTTTGTCGATTTTACAGTTTTTACTATTGTGAAAAAATTTATTTTTTTATCAAATTTCGGAAATTTTAAATTTTTTTCGATATTGAATTTTGGGAATTTTTGCATTTTTCTTGATATTTTTACTCAACAAATTTTCCAATTTTCCAATTTGGCGTTTTCTTAATTTGGAGAGCCTTGTGATTTTACAGTATAAACAGTTTTTACTATTTTGAAAAAATTTCCTTTTTTTTTCAAATTTCGGGAATTTTCCGAAATTTTAAAGTTTTTTCGATTTTTGAATTTTGGAAATTTTTGCATTTTTCTCGATTTTTTCCTTTCAACAAATTTTACAATTTTCCAATTATGTCGATTTCTTAATTTGGAGAACTTTGTGATTTTACAGTTTAAACTGTTTTTACTATTTTGACAAAATTTTTTTTTCCGTTTCAAATTTCGGAAATGTTCCGAAATTTTAAATTTTTGTCGATTTTTGAATTTCTGAAATTTTTTTTAAGTTTTCTCGATTTTCAAATTCTATAAATCTTACAATTTTGAAATTTTGACGATTTCCAAATTAAGAGAACTTTATAGTTTTGTCGATTTTACAGTTATTACTATTGTGAAAAAATTTATTTTTTTTATCAAATTTCGGAAATTTTCCGAAATTTTAAAATTTTTCGACAATTAAGACAACTTTATGATTATGTCGATTTAACAGTTTTTACTATTTTGAAACAAAATTTTTTTTTTATTATATTTCGGAAATTTTCCGAAATTTTAATTTTTTTAGATTTTCAAATTCAACAAATCCTACAATTTTCTAATTTTGACGATTTCTTTATTCAAAGAACTTTATGATTTTGTCGATTTTACAGTTTTTACTATTTTGAAAAAAAATTTCTTTTCTGTACAAAATTCCGGAAATGTTCCGAAAATTTAAATTTTTTCGATTTTTGAATTTTGGGAATTTTTGCATTTTTCTAGTTTTTTTCATTTCAACAAATTTTACAATTTTCAAATTTTGTCGATTTCTTAATTTGGAGAACTTTGTGACTTAAAAGTTTAAACAGTTTTTACTATTTTGAAAAAATTTTCTTTTATTAGAAAATTTCGGAAATTTTCCGAAATTTTTAAGTTTTTTTTCGATTTTTGAATTTTGGGACTTTTTGCATTTTTCTCGATTTTTTCATTTCAACAAAATTTACAATTTTCCAATTTTGTCGATTTCTTAATTTGAAGAACTTTGTGAGTTTAAACGGTTTTTACTATTTTGGAAAAATTTTATTTTTTAACAAGTTTTGGAAGTTTTCCGAAATTCAAAATTTTTTCGATTTTTGAATTTTCGGAATTTTTGCATTTTTCTTGGTATTTTTACTCAACAAATTTTACAATTTTCCAATTTGGCGCTTTCTTAATTTGGAGAGCCTTGTGATTTTACGGTATAAACAGATTTTACTATTTTGAAAAAATTTCCTTTTTTTTCAAAATTCGGAAATTTTCCGAAATTTTAATTTTTTGTCAAATTTTGAAATTCTGAAATTTTTTTGAGTTTTCTCGATTTTTAAATTCAACAAATCTTAAAATTTTTTAATTTTGACGATTTCTCAATTTAGAGAACTTTATGATTTTGTCGATTTTACAGTTTTTACTATTTTGAAATTTTTTTTTTTTATTTTCAAATTTCGGAAAATTTCCGAATTTTAAATTTTTAGATTTTTGAACTTTGGGAATTATGGCATTTTTCTCGATTTTTTAATTTCAACACAACTTACAATATTTCCATTTTGTAGATTTCTTAATTTAAAGAGCTTTGCAATTTTAAAGTTTTCACAGTCTTTACTTTTTTTAAAAAAAATTCTTTTGTTATCGAATTTCGCAAATTTTCCGAAATTTTAATTTTTTCGATTTTGAATTTTGGGAATTTTTGCATTTTTCTTGATAAATTTATTCAACAAATTTTACAATTTTCCAAATTTGTAGATTTCTTAATTTAGAGAACTTTGCGTTTTTACAGTTTTCACAGTTTTTCCCGTTTTGACAAAATATTGTTTTGTTATCGAATTTCGGAAATTTTCCAAAATTTTACATTTTTTTCGATTTTGAATTTTGGGAATTTTTGTATTTTTCTCAATTTTTTAATTTCAACAAAATTAACAATATATCCATTTTGTTGATTTCTAAATTTAAAGAGCTTTGCAATTTTTAAGTGTTAACAGTCTTTACTATTTTGAAAAAAATTTCTTTTGTTATCGAATTTCGGAAATTTTCCGAAATTTTAAATTTTTCCGATTTTTGGATTTTGAGAATTTTTGCATTTTTCTCGATGTTTTAATTTCAACAAATTTTACAATTTTCCAATTATGTCGATTTCTTAATTTGGAGAAATTTGTGATTTTACACTGTTTTTTTAAACTGTTTTTACTATTTTGAAAAAATTTTCTTTTGTTATCAAATTTCGGAAATGTTTCGAAATTTTAAATTTTTGTAGATTTTTGAATTTCTGAAATTTTTTTAAGTTTTCTCGATTTTCAAATTCTATAAATCTTACAATTTTGTAACTTTGACGATTTTCTAATTAAGAGAACTTTATGGTTTTGTCGATTTTACAGTTTTTACTATTTAAAAAAAAAAAATTTTTTTTTATAAAATTTCGGATATGTTCCGAAATTTAAAAATTTTTCAACAATTAAGACAACTTTATGATTTTGTCGATTTACTTTTTTACTATTTACTTTTTTACTATTTTGAAACAAAATTTTATTTTTATTATACTTCGGAAATTTTCCGAAATTTTAATTTTTTTAGATTTTCAAATTCAATTCTTTTGTTATCGAATTTCGGAAATTTTCCGAAATTTTAAATTTTTCCGATTTTTGGATTTTGAGAATTTTTGCATTTTTCTCGATGTTTTAATTTCAACAAATTTTACAATTTTCCAATTATGTCGATTTCTTAATTTGGAGAAATTTGTGATTTAAAAGTTTAAATAGTTCTTACTATTTTGAAAAAATTTTGTTTTGTTATCAAATTTCGGAAATTTTCCGTAATTTAACAATTTTTTCGATTTTTGAATTTTTGGGAATTTTTGCATTTATCTCGATTTCTTAATTTCAACAAAATTTACAATTTTCAAATTTTGTCGATTTCTAAATTTGGTGAACTTTGTGAGTTTAAAAAGTTTTTACTATTTTGAAAAAATTTTCTTTTTTTATCTAATTTCGGAAATGTTCCGAAATTTTAAATTTTTTTCGATTTTTGATTTTTGGGAATTTTTGCATTTTTCTTGATATTTTTACTCAACAAATTTTACAATTTTACAATTTATCGCTTTCTTAATTTGGAGAGCACTGTGATTTTACAGTATAAACACTTTTTACTATTTTGAAAAAATTTCCTTTTTTTTTTTCAAAATTCGGAAATTTTCCGAAATTTTAAAGTTTTTTCGATTTTTGAATTTTGGGAATTTTTGCATTTATCTCGATTTCTTAATTTCAACAAAATTTACAATTTTCAAATTTTGTCGATTTCTAAATTTGGTGAACTTTGTGAGTTTAAAAAGTTTTTACTATTTTGAAAAAATTTTCTTTTATATCAAATTTCGGAAATGTTCCAAAATTTTAATATTTTGTCGATTTTTGAATTTTTGGTATTTTTGCATTTTTCTCGTTTTTTTCACTCCAACAAATTTAACAATTTTCAAATTTTGTGGATTTCTTAATTTGGAGAACTTTGTGATTATACAGTTGAAACAGTTTTTACTATTTTGAAAAAAATGTTCTTTTTTTGTATAAAATTTTGGAAATGTTCCGAAATTTTATTTTTGTTGATTTTTAAATTTCTGAAATTTTTAATTTTTTTTAGATTTTCAAATTCAACAAATTTTACAATTTTCCAATTTGGCGCTTTCTTAATTTGGAGAGCCTTGTGATTTTACAGTAAAAACAGTTTTTACTATTTTGAAAAAATTTCTTTTTTTTTTCAAAATTCGGAAATTTTCCGAAATGTTAAAGTTTTTTCGATTTTTGAATTTTGGGAATTTTTGCATTTTTCTCGATTTTTTCATTTCAACAAAATTTACAATTTTCCAATTTTGTCGATTTCTTAATTTGGAGAACTTTGTGATTTAAAAGTTTAAACAGTTTTTACTATTTTGAAAAAATTTTCTTTTATTAGAAAATTTCGGAAATTTTCCGAAATTTTTAAGTTTTTTCGATTTTTGAATTTTGGGAATTTTTGCATTTTTCTCGATTTTTTCATTTCAACAAAATTTACAATTTTCCAATTTTGTCGATTTCTTAATTTGAAGAACTTTGTGAGTTTAAACGGTTTTTACTATTTTGAAAAAATTTTCTTTTTTAACAAGTTTTGGAAGTTTTCCGAAATTCTAAATTATTTCGATTTTTGAATTTTGAGAATTTTTGCATTTTTCTCGATTTTTTCATTTCAACAAAATTTACAATTTTCCAATTTTGTCGATTTCTTAATTTGGAGAACTTTGTGATTTTACAGTTTAAACAGCTTTTACTATTTTGAAAAAATTTTCTTTTTTGTATCAAATTTCGGAAATTTCCGAAATTTTTATTATTTGTCGATTTTTGAATTTCTGAAATTTTTTATGTTTTCCCGATTTTCAAATTTAACAAATCTTAAAATTAAAAAAAAAATTCTTTTTTGTATAAAATTTTGGAAATGTTCCGAAATTTTAAATTTTTTCGATTTTTGAATTTTGGGAATTTTTGCATTTTTCTTGATATTTTTACTCAACAAATTTTACAATTTTCCAATTATGACGATTTCTTAATTTGGAGAGCCTTGTGATTTTACAGTATAAACAGATTTTACTATTTTGAAAAAATTTCCTTTTTTTTTTCAAAATTCGGAAATTTTCCGAAATTTTAAATTTTTTCGATTTTGAATTTTGGGAATTTTTGCATTTTTCTTGATAAACTTATTCAACAAATTTTACAATTTTCCAATTTTGTCGATTTCTTAATTTGGAGAACTTTGTGATTTAAAAGTTTAAATAGTTTTTACTATTTTGAAAAAATTTTTTTTTGGTATCAAATTTCGGAAATGTTTCGAAATTTTAAATTTTTGTCGATTTTTGAATTTCTGAAATTTTTTTAAGTTTTCTCGATTTTCAAATTCTATAAATCTTACAATTTTGTAACTTTGACGATTTCCTAATTAAGAGAACTTTATGGTTTTGTCGATTTTACAGTTTTTACTATTTAAAAAAAAAAAATTTTTTTTATAAAATTTCGGAAATGTTCCGAAATTTAAAAATTTTTCAACAATTATGATTTTGTCGATTTACTTTTTTACTATTTACTTTTTTACTATTTTGAAACAAAATTTTATTTTTATTATACTTCGGAAATTTTCCGAAATTTTATTTTTTTAGATTTTCAAATTCAACAAATCCTACAATTTTCTAATTTTGACGATTTCTTAATTTAGAGAACTTTATGATTTTGTCGATTTTACACTTTTTACTATTTTGAAAAAAATTTCTTTTTTTTTCAAATTTCGGAAAATTTACGAAATTTTAAAATTTTGGGATTTTTTGCATTTTTCTCGATTTTTTAATTTCAACAAAATTTACAATATTCCAATTTTGTCGATTTCTTAATTTGGAGAACTTTGTGATTTTACAGTTTAAACAGTTTTTACTATTTTGAAAAAAATTTTCTTTTTTTGTATAAAATTTCGGAAATGTTCCGAAATTTTATTTTTGTTGATTTTTAAATTTCTGAAATTTTTTAATATTTTTTAGTTTTTCAAATTCAACAAATCCTACAATTTTCTAATTTTGACGATTTCTTAATTTAGAGAACTTTATGATTTTGTCAATTTCACAGTTTTTACTATTTTGAAAAAAAATTTCTTTTTTGTATGAAATTTCGGAAATGATTCGAAAATTTAAATTTTTTCAATTTTTGAATTTTGTGAATTTTTGCATTTTTCTTGATGTTTTTACTCATTAAATTTTACAAATTTCCAATTAGGCGCTTTCTTAATTTGGAGAGCATTGTGATTTTACAGTATAAACACTTTTTACTATTTTGAAAAAATTTCCTTTTTTTTTTTAAATTCGGCAATTTTCCGAAATTTTACTATTTTGTCGATTTTTGAATTTTTGAAATTTTTAATTTTTCTCGTTTTTTTCATTTCAACAAATTTAACAATTTTCAAATTTTGTCGATTTCTTAATTTGGAGAACTTTGTGATTTAAAAGTTTAAATAGTTTTTACTATTTTGAAAAAATTTTGTTTTGTTATCGAATTTCGGAAATTTTCCGTAATTTAACAATTTTTTCGATTTTTGAATTTTGGGAATTTTTGCATTTATCTCGAATTCTTAATTTCAACAAAATTTACAATTTTCAAATTTTGTCGATTTCTAAATTTGGTGAACTTTGTGAGTTTAAAAAGTTTTTACTATTTTGAAAAAATTTTCTTTTTTTATCTAATTTCGGAAATGTTCAGAAATTTTAAATTTTTTTCGATTTTTGATTTTTGTGAATTTTTGCATTTTTCTTGATATTTTTACTTAACAAATTTTACAATTTTCCAATTTGTGCGCTTTCTTAATTTGGAGAGCATTGTGATTTTACAGTATAAACACTTTTTACTATATTGAAAAAATTTCCTTTTTTTTTTCAAAATTCGGAAATTTTCCGAAATTTTAATATTTTGTCGATTTTTGAATTTTTGAAATTTTTTAATTTTTATCGATTTTCAAATTCAACAAATTTTACAATTTTTAAATTTTGTCGATTTCTTAATTTGGAGAACTTTGTGATTTAAAAGTTTAAATAGTTTTTACTATTTTGAAAAAATTTTATTTTTTTTATCAAATTTTGGAAATTTTTCGAAATTTTAAATTTATTCGATTTTTGAATTTTGGGAATTTTTGCATTTTTCTAGTTTTTTTCATTTCAACAAATTTTACAATTTTAAAATTTTGTCGATTTCTTTATTTGGAGAACTTTGTGATTTAAAAGTTTAAATAGTTTTTACTATTTTGAAAAAAATTTTTTTTTTTATTAAATTTTGGAAATTTTTCGAAATTTTAAATTTATTAGATTTTTGAATTTTGGGAATTTTGCATTTTTTTGAAAAAAATTATTCAACAAATTTTACAATTTTCCAAATTTGTAGATTTCTTAATTTGAAGAACTTTGTGATTTTACAGTATAAACATTTTTACTATTTTGAAAAAATTTTCTTTTTTTATCAAATTTCGGAAATGTTCCAAAATTTTAATATTTTGTCGAATTTTGAATTTTTGAAATTTTTTAATTTTTATCGATTTTCAAATTCAACAAATCTTGTAATTTTCTAATTCTGACGATTTCTTAATTTAGAGAACTTTATGATTTTGTCGATTTTTCAGTTTCTACTATTTTGAAAAAACATTTTTTTTTTTTCAAATTTCCGAAAATTTCCAAAATTTGCAAATTTTGGGAATTTTTTAATTTTTTCTCGATTTTTTAATGTCAACAAAGATTACAATATTCTAATTTTGTCGATTTCTTAATTTGGACAACTTTGTGATTTTACAGTTTAAACAGTTTTTACTATTTTAAAAAAATTTTTTTTTTTTTTTTCAAATTTCGGAAACTTTCAAAAATCTTAAAATTTTGGGAATTTTTGCATTTTTCTCGTTTTTTTAATTTCAACAAAATTTACAGTATTTCAATTTTGTCGATTTTTTAATCTGGAGAACTTTGTGATTTTACAGTTTAAACAGTTTTTACTATTTTGAAAAAATTTTCTTTTTCTTTTTCGGAAATGTTCCGAAATTTTAATTTTTTGTCGATTTTTGAATTTCTGAAATTTTTTAATTTTTCCCGATTTTCAAATTCTATAAATCTTACAATTTTGTAATTTTGACGATTTCCTAATTAAGAGAACTTTATGGTTTTGTCAATTTTAAAGTTTTTACTATTGTGAAAAAATTTATTTTTTTTTTATCAAATTTCGGAAAATTTTCTAAATTTTAAATTTTTTAAATTTTTGAATTTTGGGAAATTTTGCATTTTTCTCGATTTCTTAATTGCAACAAAATTTACAATAATTCCATTTTTCAGATTTTAAAATTTAGAGAAATTTGCGATTTTACAGTTTTCACAGTTTTTACTATTTTGAAAAAATTTTATTTTTTTAACAAATTTTCCGAAATTTTAAATTTTGTCGATTTAAAAATTTCAGAAATATTTGCATTTTTCTCGATTTTTTCATTTCAACAAAATTTCAAATTTTGTAGATTTCTTAATTTAAAGAGCTTTGCGATTTTTTAATTTTCACAGTCTTTACTATTTTGAAAAAAAATTCTTTTGTTATCGAATTTCGGAAATTTTTCGAAATTTTAAATTTTTCCGATTTTTGGATTTTGAGAATTTTTGCATTTTTCTCGATATTTTTACTCAAAAAATTTTACATTTTTCCAATTATGTCGATTTCTTAATTTGGAGAGCCTTGTGATTTTACAGTATAAACAGTTTTTACTATTTTGAAAAAATTTTCTTTTTTTATCAAATTTCGGAAATTTTTCGAAATTTTTAATTTTTTTCGATTTTTGAATTTTGGGAATTTTTGCATTTTTCTTGATATTTTTACTCAAAAAATTTTACAATTTTACAATTATGTCGATTTCTTAATTTGGAGAACTTTGTGATTTTACAGTTTAAACTGTTTTTACTATTTTGAAAAAATTTTCTTTTTCCGTTTCAAATTTCGGAAATGTTCCGAAATTTTATTTTTGTCGATTTTTAAATTTCTAAAATTTTTTAATTTTTTTAGATTTTCAAATTCAACAAATCCTACAATTTTCTAATTTTGACGATTTCTTTATTCAAAGAACATTATGATTTTGTCGATTTTACAGTTTTCACTATTTTGAAAAAAAATTTCTTTTTTGTATAAAATTTCGGAAATGTTTCGAAAATTTAAATTTTTTCGATTTTTGAATTTTGGGAATTTTTGCATTTTTCTTGATATTTTTACTTAACAAATTTTATAATTTTCCAATTTGGCGCTTTCTTAATTTGGAGAGCATTGTGATTTAAAAGTTAAAACAGTTTTTACTATTTTGAAAAAATTTTCTTTTTTTAACAAATTTCGGAAATTTTTCGAAATTTCAAATTTTTTCGATTTTTGAATTTGGGAATTTTTGCATTTTTCTTGAAAAAATTTATTCAACAAATTTTACAATTTTCCAAATTTGTAGATTTCTTAATATGGAGAACTTTGTGATTTTACAGTATTAACATTTTTACTATTTTGAAAAAATTTTCTTTTTTATATCAAATTTCGGAAATGTTCCAAAATTTTAATATTTTGTCGATATTTGAATTTCTGAAAGTTTTTAATTTATATCGATTTTCAAATTCAACAAATCTTATAATTTTCGAATTTTGACGATTTCTTAATTTAGAGAACTTTATGATTTTGTCAATTTTACAGTTTTTACTATTTTGAAAAAAATTTTTTTTTTTTTCAAATTTCGAAAAATTTCCGAAATTTTAAAATTTTGGGAATTTTTGCATATTTTTCAATTTTTCAATGTCAACAAAATTTACAATATTCCAATTTTGTCGATTTCTTAATTTGGACATCTTTGTGATTTTACAGTTTAAACAGTTTTTACTATTTTGAAAAAATGTTCTTTTTTGTATAAAATTTCAAAAATTTCGAAATTTTAATTTTTTGTGATTTTACAGCTTAAACTGTTTTTACTATTTTGAAAAAATTTTCTTTTTCTGTTTCAAATTTCGGAAATGTTCCGAAATTTTAAATTTTTGTCGATTTTTGAATTTCTGAATTTTTTTTAAGTTTTCTCGATTTTCAAATTCTATAAATCTTACAATTTTGTAACTTTGACGATTTCCTAATTAAGAGAACTTTATAGTTTTGTTGATTTTACAATTTTTACTATTGTGAAAAATTTTTTTTTTTTTTATCAAATTTCGGAAATTTTCCGAAATCTTAAAATTTTGGAAATTTTTGCATTTTTCTCAATTTTTTAATTTCAACAAAATTTACAATATTTCCATTTTGTAGATTTTTAAATTTAAAGAGCTTTGCAATTTTTAAGTTTTAACAGTCTTTACTATTTTAAAAAAAATTCTTTTGTTATAGAATTTCGGAAATTTTCCGAAATTTTAAATTTTTCCGATTTTTGGATTTTGAGAATTTTTGCATTTTTCTAGATGTTTTAATTTCAACAAATTTTACAATTTTCCAATTATGTCGATTTCTTAATTTGGAGAACTTTGTGATTTTACAGTTTAAACTGTTTTTACTATTTTGAAAAAATTTTCTTTTTCTCTTTCAAATTTCGGAAATGTTCCGAAATTTTAAATTTTTGTCAATTTTTGAATTTCTGCAATTTTTTTAAGTTTTCTCGATTTTCAAATTCTATAAATTTTACAATTTTCTAATTTTGACCATTTCTTAATTTACATAACTTTATGATTTTGTCGACTTTACAGTTTTTACTGTTTTGAAGAAAAATTTCTTTTTTGTATAAAATTTCCGAAATTTTTTAATTTTTAGATTTTTGAATTTTGGGATTTTTTGGATTTTTCTCGATAAATTTATTCAACAAATTTTACAATATTCCAATTTTGTCGATTTCTTAATTTGGACATCTTTGTGATTTTACAGTTTAAACAGTTTTTACTATCTTGAAAAAATGTTCTTTTTTGTATAAAATTTCAAAAATTTCGAAATTTTAATTTTTTGTGATTTTACAGCTTAAACTGTTTTTACTATTTTGAAAAAATTTTCTTTTTTTGTATCAAATTTCGGAAATTTCCGAAATTTTAATTATATGTCGATTTTTGAATTTCTGAAATTTTTTATGTTTTCCCGATTTTCAAATTTAACAAATCATAAAATTAAAAAAAAAGTTCTTTTTTGTATAAAATTTTGGAAATGTTCCGAAATTTTAAATTTTTTCGATTTTTGAATTTTGGGAATTTTTGCATTTTTCTTGATATTTTTACTCAACAAATTTTACAATTTTCCAATTATGCCGATTTCTTAATTTGGAGAGCCTTGTGATTTTACAGTGTAAACAGATTTTACTATTTTGAAAAAATTTCCTTTTTTTTTCAAAATTCGGAAATTTTCCGAAATTTTAATTTTTTGTCAAATTTTGAAATTCTGAAATTTTTTTAAGTTTTGTCGATTTTCAAATTCAACAAATATTAAAATTTTTTTAAATTTTGACGATTTCTTAATTTAGAGAACTTTATGATTTTGTCGATTTAACAGTTTTTACTATTTTGAAAAAATTTTTTTTTTTTTCAAATTTCGGAAAATTTACGAAATTTTAAAATTTTTGGAATTTTTGCATTTTTCTCGATTTTTTAATTTCAACAAAATTTACAGTATTTCAATTTTGTCGATTTCTTAATTTGGATAACTTTGTGATTTTACAGTTTAAACAGTTTTTACTATTTTGAAAAAATTTTCTTTTTCCGTTTCAAATTTCGGAAATGTTCCGAAATTTTAAATTTTTGTCGATTTTTGAATTTCTGAAATTTTTTTTAAGTTTTCTCGATTTTCAAATTCTATAAATCCTAAAATTTTCTAATTTTGACGATTTCCTAATTAAGAGAACTTTATGGTTTTGTCGATTTTACAGTTTTTACTATTGTGAAAAAATTTATTTTTTTTTATCAAATTTCGGAAATTTTAAATTTTTTTCGATATTAAATTTAGGGAATTTTTGCATTTTTCTCAATTTTTTAATTTTTAACAAAATTTCCAATTTTGTAGATTTCTTAATTTAAAGAGCTTTGCGATTTTTAAGTTTTCACAGTCTTTACTATTTTGAAAAAAAATTCTTTTGTTATCGAATTTCGGAAATTTTCCGAAATTTTAAATTGTTCAGATTTTTGGATTTTGAGAATTTTTGCATTTTTCTCGATGTTTTAATTTCAACAAATTTTACAATTTTCAAATTAAGCCGATTTCTTAACTTGGAGAACTTTGTGATTTTACAGTTTAAACTGTTTTTACTATTTTGAAAATTTTTTCTTTTTTTGTTTCAAATTTCGCAAATGTTCCGAAATTTTAATTTTTTGTCGATTTTTGAATTTCTGAAATTTTGTTAAGTTTTCTCGATTTTCAAATTCTATAAATCTTACAATTTTGTAATTTTGACAATTTCCTAATTAAGAGAACTTTATAGTTTTGTCGATTTTACAGTTTTTACTATTGTGAAAAAATTTATTTTTTTTAACAAATTTCCGAAATTTTAAATTTTGTCGATTTAAAAATTTCAGAAATATTTGCATTTTTCTCGATTTTTTCATTTCAACAAAATTTCCAATTTTGTAGATTTCTTAATTTAAAGAGCTTTGCGATTTTTAAGTTTTCACAGTCTTTACTATTTTGAAAAAAAATTCTTTTGTTATCGAATTTCGGAAATTTTTCGAAATTTTAAATTTTTCCGATTTTTGGATTTTGAGAATTTTTGCATTTTTCTCGATGTTTTAATTTCAACAAATTTTACAATTTTCAAATTAAGCCGATTTCTTAACTTGGAGAACTTTGTGATTTTACAGTTTAAACTGTTTTTACTATTTTGAAAATTTTTTCTTTTTTTAATTCAAATTTCGCAAATGTTCCGAAATTTTAATTTTTTGTCGATTTTTGAATTTCTGAAATTTTGTTAAGTTTTCTCGATTTTCAAATTCTATAAATCTTACAATTTTGTAATTTTGACAATTTCCTAATTAAGAGAACTTTATAGTTTTGTCGATTTTACAGTTTTTACTATTGTGAAAAAATTTATTTTTTATCAAATTTCGGAAATTTTAAATTTTTTTCGATATTGAATTTTGGGAATTTTTGCATTTTTCTCAATTTTTTAATTTTTAACAAAATTTACAATTTTCCAATTATGTCGATTTCTTAATTTGGAGAACTTTGTGATTTTACAGTTTAAACTGTTTTTACTATTTTGAAAAAATTTTCTTTTTCCGTTTCAAATTTCGGAAATGTTCCGAAATTTTAAATTTTTGTCGATTTTTGAATTTCTGAAATTTTTTTTAAGTTTTCTCGATTTTCAAATTTTATAAATCTTAAAATTTTGTAACTTTGACGATTTCCTAATTAAGAGAACTTTATGGTTTTGTCGATTTTACAGTTTTTACTATTATGAAAAAATTTATTTTTTTTATTAAATTTCGGAAATTTTCCGAAATTTTAAATTTTTTTCGATTTTTGAATTTTGGGAATTTTTGCATTTTTCTTGATATTTTTACTCAACAAATTTTCCAATTTTCCAATTTGGCGTTTTCTTAATTTATAGAGCCTTGTGATTTTACAGTATAAACAGTTTTTACTATTTTGAAAAAATTTCCTTTTTTTTTTCAAATTTCGGAAATTTTCCGAAATTTTAAAGTTTTTTCGATTTTTGAATTTTGGAAATTTTTGCATTTTTCTCGATTTTTTCCTTTCAACAAATTTTACAATTTTGCAATTATGTCGATTTCTTAATTTGGAGAACTTTGTGATTTTACAGTTTAAACTGTTTTTACTATTTTGAAAAAATTTTCTTTTTCCGTTTCAAATTTCGGAAATGTTCCGAAATTTTAAATTTTTGTCGATTTTTGAATTTCTGAAATTTTTTTTAAGTTTTCTCGATTTTCAAATTTTATAAATCTTAAAATTTTGTAACTTTGACGATTTCCTAATTAAGAGAACTTTATGGTTTTGTCGATTTTACAGTTTTTACTATTGTGAAAAAATTTATTTTTTTTATCAAATTTCGGAAAATTTCCGAAATTTTAAATTTTTAGATTTTTGAATTTTGGGATTTTTCGGATTTTTCTCGATAAATTTATTCAACAAATTTTACAATTTTCCAATTTTGCCGATTTCTTAATTTGGAGAACTTTGTGATTTTACAGTTTAAACAGCTTTTACTCTTTTGAAAAAATTTTCTTTTTTTTTTTCAAATTTCGGAAAATTTCCGAAATTTTAAATTTTTTCGATTTTTGAATTTTGGGAATTATTGCATTTTTCTCGATTTTTTAATTTCAACAAAACTTACAATATTTACATTTTGTAGATTTCTTAATTTAAAGAGCTTTGCAATTTTTAAGTTTTCACAATCTTTACTTTTTTTAAAAAAAATTCTTTTGTTATCGAATTTCGCAAATTTTCCGAAATTTTAAATTTTTTCGATTTTGAATTTTGGGAATTTTTCCATTTTTCTTGATAAATTTATTCAACAAATTTTACAATTTTCCAAATTTGTAGATTTCTTAATTTAGAGAACTTTGCGATTTTACAGTTTTCACAGTTTTTCCCGTTTTCACAAAATATTGTTGTGTTATCGAATTTCGGAAATTTTCCGAAATTTTAAATTTTTTTCGATTTTGAATTTTGTTAATTTTTGTATTTTTCTCAATTTTTTAATTTCAACAAAATTTACAATATTTCCATTTTGTAGATTTCTTAATTTAAAGAGCTTTGCAATTTTTAAGTTTTAACAGTCTTTACTATTTTGAAAAAAATTTCTTTTGTTATCGAATTTCGGAAATTTTCCGAAATTTTAAATTTTTCCGATTTTTGGATTTTGAGAATTATTGCATTTTTTTTCGATGTTTTAATTTCAACAAATTTTACAATTTTATAATTATGTCGATTTCTTAATTTGGAGAACTTTGTGAGTTAAAAAAGTTTTTACTATTTTGAAAAAATTTTCTTTTGTTATCAAATTTCGGAAATGTTCCGAAATTTTAAATTTTTTGTCGATTTTTGATTTTTGGGAATTTTTGCATTTTTCTTGATATTTTTACTCAACAAATTTTACAATTTTCCAATTTGGCGCTTTCCTAATTTGGAGAGCATTGTGATTTTACAGTATAAACACTTTTTAGTATTTTGAAAAAATTTCCTTTTTTTTATTTCAAAAGTCGGAAATTTTCCGAAATTTTAAAGTTTTTTCGATTTTTGAATTTTGAGAGTTTTTGCATTTTTCCAGTTTTTTTCATTTCAACAAATTTAACAATTTTCAAATATTGTCGATTTCTTAATTTGGAGAACTTTGTGATTTAAAAGTATAAACACTTTTTACTATTTTGAAAAAATTTCCTTTTTTTTTCCAAAATTCGGAAATGTTCCGAAATTTTAAAGTTGTTTCGATTTTTGAATTTTTGGAATTTTTTCATTTTTCTCGTTTTTTTAATTTCAACAAAATTTACAATTTTTAGATTTTGTCGATTTTTTAATTTGGAGAACTTTGTGAGTTAAAAAAGTTTTTACTATTTTGAAAAAATTTTCTTTTTTTATCAAATTTCGGAAATGTTCCGAAATTTTACATTTTTATCGATTTTTGATTTTTGGGAATTTTTGCATTTTTCTTGATATTTTTACTCAACAAATTTTACAATTTTCCAATTTGGCGCTCTCCTAATTTGGAGAGCATTGTGATTTTACAGTATAAACACTTTTTAGTATTTTGAAAAAATTTCCTTTTTTTTTCCAAAATTCGGAAATTTTCCGAAATTTTAAAGTCTTTTCAATTTTTAAATTTTTGGAATTTGTGCATTTTTCTCGTTTTTTTAATTTCAACAAAATTTACAATTTTCAAATTTTGTCGATTTCTTAATTTGGAGAACTTTGTGAGTTAAAAAAGTTTTTACTATTTTGAAAAAATTTTCTTTTTTTATCAAATTTCGGAAATGTTCCGAAATTTTAAATTTTTTTCGATTTTTGATTTTTGGGAATTTTTGCATTTTTCTTGATATTTTTACTCAACAAATTTTACAATTTTCCAATTTGGCGCTTTCCTAATTTGGAGAGCATTGTGATTTTACAGTATAAACACTTTTTAGTATTTTGAAAAAATTTCCTTTTTTTTTTCAAAATTCGGAAATTTTCCGAAATTTTAAAGTTTTTCGATTTTTGAATTTTTGGAATTTTTGCATTTTTCTCGTTTTTTTTCACTTTTTAAAAGTTTAAACAGTTTTTACTATTTTTAAAAAATTTTCTTTTTTTATCAAATTTCGGAAATTTTTCGAAATTCTTAATTTTTTTCGATTTTTGAATTTTGGGAATTTTTGCATTTTTCTTGATATTTTTACTCAAAAAATTTTACAATTTTCCAATTAGGCGCTTTCTTAATTTGGAGAGCATTGTGATTTTACAGTATAAACACTTTTTACTATTTTGAAAAAATTTCCTTTTTTTTCAAAATTCGGAAATTTTCCGAAATTTTAATATTTTGTCGATTTTTGAATTTTTGAAATTTTTTAATTTTTATCGATTTTCAAATTCAACAAATCTTGTAATTTTCTAATTTTGACGATTTCTTAATTTAGAGAACTTTATGATTTTGTCGATTTTTCAGTTTCTACTATTTTGAAAAAAAAATTTTTTTTTTCAAATTTCCGAAAATTTCCGAAATTGCTAATTTTGGGAATTTTTTCATTTTTCTCGATTTTTTAATGTCAACAAAGATTACAATATTCCAATTTTGTCGATTTCTTAATTTGGACAACTTTGTGATTTTACAGTTTAAACAGTTTTTACTATTTTGAAAAAATTTTCTTTTTTTTTCAAATTTCGGAAAATTCTCGAAATCTTAAAATTTTGGGAATTTTTTCATTTTTCTCGATTTTTTAATGTCAACAAAGATTACAATATTCCAATTTTGTCGATTTCTTAATTTGGACAACTTTGTGATTTTACAGTTTAAACAGTTTTTACTATTTTGAAAAAATTTTCTTTTTTTTTCAAATTTCGGAAAATTCTCGAAATCTTAAAATTTTGGGAATTTTTGCATTTTTCTCGTTTTTTTAATTTCAACAAAATTTACAATTTTCAAATTTTGTCGATTTCTTAATTTGGAGAACTTTGTGAGTTAAAAAAGTTTTTACTATTTTGAAAAAATTTTCTTTTGTTATCGAATTTCGGAAATTTTCCGAAATTTTAAATTGTTCAGATTTTTGGATTTTGAGAATTTTTGCATTTTTCTCGATGTTTTTTTTAATTTCAAATTTTTACAATTTTTAAATTTTGCGGATTTCTTAATTTGGAGGACTTTGTGATTTTACAGTTTAAACTGTTTTTACTATTTTGAAAATTTTTTCTTTTTTTGTTTCAAATTTCGCAAATGTTCCGAAATTTTAATTTTTTGTCGATTTTTGAATTTCTGAAATTTTGTTAAGTTTTCTCGATTTTCAAATTCTATAAATCCTAAAATTTTCTAATTTTGACGATTTCCTAATTAAGAGAACTTTATGGTTTTGTCGATTTTACAGTTTTTACTATTGTGAAAAAATTTATTTTTTTTAACAAATTTCCGAAATTTTAAATTTTGTCGATTTAAAAATTTCAGAAATATTTGCATTTTTCTCGATTTTTTCATTTCAACAAAATATCCAATTTTGTAGATTTCTTAATTTAAAGAGCTTTGCGATTTTTAAGTTTTCACAGTCTTTACTATTTTGAAAAAAAATTCTTTTGTTATCGAATTTCGGAAATTTTTCGAAATTTTAAATTTTTCCGATTTTTGGATTTTGAGAATTTTTGCATTTTTCTCGATGTTTTAATTTCAACAAATTTTACAATTTTCAAATTAAGCCGATTTCTTAACTTGGAGAACTTTGTGATTTTACAGTTTAAACTGTTTTTACCATTTTGAAAATTTTTTCTTTTTTTGTTTCAAATTTCGCAAATGTTCCGAAATTTTAATTTTTTGTCGATTTTTGAATTTCTGAAATTTTGTTAAGTTTTCTCGATTTTCAAATTCTATAAATCTTACAATTTTGTAATTTTGACAATTTCCTAATTAAGAGAACTTTATAGTTTTGTCGATTTTACAGTTTTTACTATTGTGAAAAAATTTATTTTTTTATCAAATTTCGGAAATTTTAAATTTTTTTCGATATTGAATTTTGGGAATTTTTGCATTTTTCTCAATTTTTTAATTTTTAACAAAATTTACAATTTTCCAATTATGTCGATTTCTTAATTTGGAGAACTTTGTGATTTTACAGTTTAAACTGTTTTTACTATTTTGAAAAAATTTTCTTTTTCCGTTTCAAATTTCGGAAATGTTCCGAAATTTTAAATTTTTGTCGATTTTTGAATTTCTGAAATTTTTTTTAAGTTTTCTCGATTTTCAAATTTTATAAATCTTAAAATTTTGTAACTTTGACGATTTCCTAATTAAGAGAACTTTATGGTTTTGTCGATTTTACAGTTTTTACTATTATGAAAAAATTTATTTTTTTTATTAAATTTCGGAAATTTTCCGAAATTTTAAATTTTTTTCGATTTTTGAATTTTGGGAATTTTTGCATTTTTCTTGATATTTTTACTCAACAAATTTTCCAATTTTCCAATTTGGCGTTTTCTTAATTTGGAGAGCCTTGTGATTTTACAGTATAAACAGTTTTTACTATTTTGAAAAAATTTCCTTTTTTTTTTCAAATTTCGGGAATTTTCCGAAATTTTAAAGTTTTTTCGATTTTTGAATTTTGGAAATTTTTGCATTTTTCTCGATTTTTTCCTTTCAACAAATTTTACAATTTTCCAATTATGTCGATTTCTTAATTTGGAGAACTTTGTGATTTTACAGTTTAAACTGTTTTTACTATTTTGAAAAAATTTTCTTTTTTTTTCCAATTTCGGAAAATTTACGAAATTTTAAAATTTTGGGATTTTTTGCATTTTTCTCGATTTTTTAATTTCAACAAAATTTGCAATATTCCATTTTGTCGATTTTTTAATTTGGAGAACTTTGTGATTATACAGTTTAAACAGTTTTTACTATTTTGAAAAAAATTTTCTTTTTTTGTATAAAATTTTGGAAATGTTCCGAAATTTTATTTTTGTTGATTTTTAAATTTCTGAAATTTTTAATTTTTTTTTAGTTTTTCAAATTCAACAAATCCTACAATTTTCTAATTTTGACGATTTCTTAATTTAAAGAACTTTATGATTTTGTCAATTTCACAGTTTTTACTATTTTGAAAAAAAATTTCTTTTTTGTATAAAATTTCGGAAATGTTTCGAAATTTTAAATTTTTTTCGATTTTTGAATTTTCGGAATTTTTGCATTTTTCTTGATGTTTTTACTGATTAAATTTTACAAATTTCCAACTAGGCGCTTTCTTAGTTTGAAAAGCATTGTGATTTTACAGTATAAACACTTTTTACTATTTTGGAAAAATTTCCTTTTTTTTTTTAAAATTCGGCAATTTTCCGAAATTTTAATATTTTGTCGATTTTTGAATTTTTGAAATTTTTTAATTTTTCTCGTTTTTTTCACTTCAACAAATTTAACAATTTTCAAATTTTGTCGATTTCTTAATTTGGAGAACTTTGTGATTTAAAAGTTTAAATAGTTTTTACTATTTTGAAAAAATTTTGTTTTGTTATCAAATTTCGGAAATTTTCCGTAATTTAACAATTTTTTCGATTTTTGAATTTTTGGGAATTTTTGCATTTATCTCGATTTCTTAATTTCAACAAAATTTACAATTTTCAAATTTTGTCGATTTCTAAATTTGGTGAACTTTGTGAGTTTAAAAAGTTTTTACTATTTTGAAAAAATTTTCTTTTTTTATCTAATTTCGGAAATGTTCCGAAATTTTAAATTTTTTTCGATTTTTGATTTTTGGGAATTTTTGCATTTTTCTTGATATTTTTACTCAACAAATTTTACAATTTTCCAATTTATCGCTTTCTTAATTTGGAGAGCACTGTGATTTTACAGTATAAACACTTTTTACTATTTTGAAAAAATTTCCTTTTTTTTTTTTCAAAATTCGGAAATTTTCCGAAATTTTAAAGTTTTTTCGATTTTTGAATTTTTGGTATTTTTGCATTTTTCTCGTTTTTTTTACTTCAACAAACTTAACAATTTTCAAATTTTGTGGATTTCTTAATTTGGAGAACTTTGTGATTAAAAGTTTAAATAGTTTTTACTATTTTGAAAAAATTTTATTTTTTTATTAAATTTTGGACATTTTTCGAAATTTCAAATTTTTTCGATTTTTGAATTTTGGGAATTTTTGCATTTTTCTTGAAAAAAATTTATTCAACAAAATTTACAATTTTCCAATTTTGTCGATTTCTTAATTTGGAGAACTTTGTGATTTTACAGTTTAAACAGCTTTTACTATTTTGAAAAAATTTTCTTTTTTGTATCAAATTTCGGAAATTTCCGAAATTTTTATTATTTGTCGATTTTTGAATTTCTGAAATTTTTTATGTTTTCCCGATTTTCAAATTTAACAAATCTTAAAATTAAAAAAAAAATTCTTTTTTGTATAAAATTTTGGAAATGTTCCGAAATTTTAAATTTTTTCGATTTTTGAATTTTGGGAATTTTTGCATTTTTCTTGATATTTTTACTCAACAAATTTTACAATTTTCCAATTATGACGATTTCTTAATTTGGAGAGCCTTGTGATTTTACAGTATAAACAGATTTTACTATTTTGAAAAAATTTCCTTTTTTTTTTCAAAATTCGGAAATTTTCCGAAATTTTAAATTTTTTCGATTTTGAATTTTGGGAATTTTTGCATTTTTCTTGATAAACTTATTCAACAAATTTTACAATTTTCCAATTTTGTCGATTTCTTAATTTGGAGAACTTTGTGATTTAAAAGTTTAAATAGTTTTTACTATTTTGAAAAAATTTTTTTTTGGTATCAAATTTCGGAAATGTTTCGAAATTTTAAATTTTTGTCGATTTTTGAATTTCTGAAATTTTTTTAAGTTTTCTCGATTTTCAAATTCTATAAATCTTACAATTTTGTAACTTTGACGATTTCCTAATTAAGAGAACTTTATGGTTTTGTCGATTTTACAGTTTTTACTATTTAAAAAAAAAAAATTTTTTTTATAAAATTTCGGAAATGTTCCGAAATTTAAAAATTTTTCAACAATTATGATTTTGTCGATTTACTTTTTTACTATTTACTTTTTTACTATTTTGAAACAAAATTTTATTTTTATTATACTTCGGAAATTTTCCGAAATTTTATTTTTTTAGATTTTCAAATTCAACAAATCCTACAATTTTCTAATTTTGACGATTTCTTAATTTAGAGAACTTTATGATTTTGTCGATTTTACACTTTTTACTATTTTGAAAAAAATTTCTTTTTTTTTCAAATTTCGGAAAATTTACGAAATTTTAAAATTTTGGGATTTTTTGCATTTTTCTCGATTTTTTAATTTCAACAAAATTTACAATATTCCAATTTTGTCGATTTCTTAATTTGGAGAACTTTGTGATTTTACAGTTTAAACAGTTTTTACTATTTTGAAAAAAATTTTCTTTTTTTGTATAAAATTTCGGAAATGTTCCGAAATTTTATTTTTGTTGATTTTTAAATTTCTGAAATTTTTTAATATTTTTTAGTTTTTCAAATTCAACAAATCCTACAATTTTCTAATTTTGACGATTTCTTAATTTAGAGAACTTTATGATTTTGTCAATTTCACAGTTTTTACTATTTTGAAAAAAAATTTCTTTTTTGTATCAAATTTCGGAAATGATTCGAAAATTTAAATTTTTTCAATTTTTGAATTTTGTGAATTTTTGCATTTTTCTTGATGTTTTTACTCATTAAATTTTACAAATTTCCAATTAGGCGCTTTCTTAATTTGGAGAGCATTGTGATTTTACAGTATAAACACTTTTTACTATTTTGAAAAAATTTCCTTTTTTTTTTTAAATTCGGCAATTTTCCGAAATTTTACTATTTTGTCGATTTTTGAATTTTTGAAATTTTTAATTTTTCTCGTTTTTTTCATTTCAACAAATTTAACAATTTTCAAATTTTGTCGATTTCTTAATTTGGAGAACTTTGTGATTTAAAAGTTTAAATAGTTTTTACTATTTTGAAAAAATTTTGTTTTGTTATCGAATTTCGGAAATTTTCCGTAATTTAACAATTTTTTCGATTTTTGAATTTTGGGAATTTTTGCATTTATCTCGAATTCTTAATTTCAACAAAATTTACAATTTTCAAATTTTGTCGATTTCTAAATTTGGTGAACTTTGTGAGTTTAAAAAGTTTTTACTATTTTGAAAAAATTTTCTTTTTTTATCTAATTTCGGAAATGTTCAGAAATTTTAAATTTTTTTCGATTTTTGATTTTTGGGAATTTTTGCATTTTTCTTGATATTTTTACTTAACAAATTTTACAATTTTCCAATTTGTGCGCTTTCTTAATTTGGAGAGCATTGTGATTTTACAGTATAAACACTTTTTACTATATTGAAAAAATTTCCTTTTTTTTTTCAAAATTCGGAAATTTTCCGAAATTTTAATATTTTGTCGATTTTTGAATTTTTGAAATTTTTTAATTTTTATCGATTTTCAAATTCAACAAATTTTACAATTTTTAAATTTTGTCGATTTCTTAATTTGGAGAACTTTGTGATTTAAAAGTTTAAATAGTTTTTACTATTTTGAAAAAATTTTATTTTTTTTATCAAATTTTGGAAATTTTTCGAAATTTTAAATTTATTCGATTTTTGAATTTTGGGAATTTTTGCATTTTTCTAGTTTTTTTCATTTCAACAAATTTTACAATTTTAAAATTTTGTCGATTTCTTTATTTGGAGAACTTTGTGATTTAAAAGTTTAAATAGTTTTTACTATTTTGAAAAAAATTTTTTTTTTTATTAAATTTTGGAAATTTTTCGAAATTTTAAATTTATTAGATTTTTGAATTTTGGGAATTTTGCATTTTTTTGAAAAAAATTATTCAACAAATTTTACAATTTTCCAAATTTGTAGATTTCTTAATTTGAAGAACTTTGTGATTTTACAGTATAAACATTTTTACTATTTTGAAAAAATTTTCTTTTTTTATCAAATTTCGGAAATGTTCCAAAATTTTAATATTTTGTCGAATTTTGAATTTTTGAAATTTTTTAATTTTTATCGATTTTCAAATTCAACAAATCTTGTAATTTTCTAATTCTGACGATTTCTTAATTTAGAGAACTTTATGATTTTGTCGATTTTTCAGTTTCTACTATTTTGAAAAAACATTTTTTTTTTTTCAAATTTCCGAAAATTTCCAAAATTTGCAAATTTTGGGAATTTTTTAATTTTTTCTCGATTTTTTAATGTCAACAAAGATTACAATATTCTAATTTTGTCGATTTCTTAATTTGGACAACTTTGTGATTTTACAGTTTAAACAGTTTTTACTATTTTAAAAAAATTTTTTTTTTTTTTTTCAAATTTCGGAAACTTTCAAAAATCTTAAAATTTTGGGAATTTTTGCATTTTTCTCGTTTTTTTAATTTCAACAAAATTTACAGTATTTCAATTTTGTCGATTTTTTAATCTGGAGAACTTTGTGATTTTACAGTTTAAACAGTTTTTACTATTTTGAAAAAATTTTCTTTTTCTTTTTCGGAAATGTTCCGAAATTTTAATTTTTTGTCGATTTTTGAATTTCTGAAATTTTTTAATTTTTCCCGATTTTCAAATTCTATAAATCTTACAATTTTGTAATTTTGACGATTTCCTAATTAAGAGAACTTTATGGTTTTGTCAATTTTAAAGTTTTTACTATTGTGAAAAAATTTATTTTTTTTTTATCAAATTTCGGAAAATTTTCTAAATTTTAAATTTTTAAAATTTTTGAATTTTGGGAAATTTTGCATTTTTCTCGATTTCTTAATTGCAACAAAATTTACAATAATTCCATTTTTCAGATTTTAAAATTTAGAGAAATTTGCGATTTTACAGTTTTCACAGTTTTTACTATTTTGAAAAAATTTTATTTTTTTAACAAATTTTCCGAAATTTTAAATTTTGTCGATTTAAAAATTTCAGAAATATTTGCATTTTTCTCGATTTTTTCATTTCAACAAAATTTCAAATTTTGTAGATTTCTTAATTTAAAGAGCTTTGCGATTTTTTAATTTTCACAGTCTTTACTATTTTGAAAAAAAATTCTTTTGTTATCGAATTTCGGAAATTTTTCGAAATTTTAAATTTTTCCGATTTTTGGATTTTGAGAATTTTTGCATTTTTCTCGATATTTTTACTCAAAAAATTTTACATTTTTCCAATTATGTCGATTTCTTAATTTGGAGAGCCTTGTGATTTTACAGTATAAACAGTTTTTACTATTTTGAAAAAATTTTCTTTTTTTATCAAATTTCGGAAATTTTTCGAAATTTTTAATTTTTTTCGATTTTTGAATTTTGGGAATTTTTGCATTTTTCTTGATATTTTTACTCAAAAAATTTTACAATTTTACAATTATGTCGATTTCTTAATTTGGAGAACTTTGTGATTTTACAGTTTAAACTGTTTTTACTATTTTGAAAAAATTTTCTTTTTCCGTTTCAAATTTCGGAAATGTTCCGAAATTTTATTTTTGTCGATTTTTAAATTTCTAAAATTTTTTAATTTTTTTAGATTTTCAAATTCAACAAATCCTACAATTTTCTAATTTTGACGATTTCTTTATTCAAAGAACATTATGATTTTGTCGATTTTACAGTTTTCACTATTTTGAAAAAAAATTTCTTTTTTGTATAAAATTTCGGAAATGTTTCGAAAATTTAAATTTTTTCGATTTTTGAATTTTGGGAATTTTTGCATTTTTCTTGATATTTTTACTTAACAAATTTTATAATTTTCCAATTTGGCGCTTTCTTAATTTGGAGAGCATTGTGATTTAAAAGTTAAAACAGTTTTTACTATTTTGAAAAAATTTTCTTTTTTTAACAAATTTCGGAAATTTTTCGAAATTTCAAATTTTTTCGATTTTTGAATTTGGGAATTTTTGCATTTTTCTTGAAAAAATTTATTCAACAAATTTTACAATTTTCCAAATTTGTAGATTTCTTAATATGGAGAACTTTGTGATTTTACAGTATTAACATTTTTACTATTTTGAAAAAATTTTCTTTTTTATATCAAATTTCGGAAATGTTCCAAAATTTTAATATTTTGTCGATATTTGAATTTCTGAAAGTTTTTAATTTATATCGATTTTCAAATTCAACAAATCTTATAATTTTCGAATTTTGACGATTTCTTAATTTAGAGAACTTTATGATTTTGTCGATTTTACAGTTTTTACTATTTTGAAAAAAATTTTTTTTTTTTTCAAATTTCGAAAAATTTCCGAAATTTTAAAATTTTGGGAATTTTTGCATTTTTTTCAATTTTTCAATGTCAACAAAATTTACAATATTCCAATTTTGTCGATTTCTTAATTTGGACATCTTTGTGATTTTACAGTTTAAACAGTTTTTACTATTTTGAAAAAATGTTCTTTTTTGTATAAAATTTCAAAAATTTCGAAATTTTAATTTTTTGTGATTTTACAGCTTAAACTGTTTTTACTATTTTGAAAAAATTTTCTTTTTCTGTTTCAAATTTCGGAAATGTTCCGAAATTTTAAATTTTTGTCGATTTTTGAATTTCTGAATTTTTTTTAAGTTTTCTCGATTTTCAAATTCTATAAATCTTACAATTTTGTAACTTTGACGATTTCCTAATTAAGAGAACTTTATAGTTTTGTTGATTTTACAATTTTTACTATTGTGAAAAAATTTTTTTTTTTTTATCAAATTTCGGAAATTTTCCGAAATCTTAAAATTTTGGAAATTTTTGCATTTTTCTCAATTTTTTAATTTCAACAAAATTTACAATATTTCCATTTTGTAGATTTTTAAATTTAAAGAGCTTTGCAATTTTTAAGTTTTAACAGTCTTTACTATTTTAAAAAAAATTCTTTTGTTATAGAATTTCGGAAATTTTCCGAAATTTTAAATTTTTCCGATTTTTGGATTTTGAGAATTTTTGCATTTTTCTAGATGTTTTAATTTCAACAAATTTTACAATTTTCCAATTATGTCGATTTCTTAATTTGGAGAACTTTGTGATTTTACAGTTTAAACTGTTTTTACTATTTTGAAAAAATTTTCTTTTTCTCTTTCAAATTTCGGAAATGTTCCGAAATTTTAAATTTTTGTCAATTTTTGAATTTCTGCAATTTTTTTAAGTTTTCTCGATTTTCAAATTCTATAAATTTTACAATTTTCTAATTTTGACCATTTCTTAATTTACATAACTTTATGATTTTGTCGACTTTACAGTTTTTACTGTTTTGAAGAAAAATTTCTTTTTTGTATAAAATTTCCGAAATTTTTTAATTTTTAGATTTTTGAATTTTGGGATTTTTTGGATTTTTCTCGATAAATTTATTCAACAAATTTTACAATATTCCAATTTTGTCGATTTCTTAATTTGGACATCTTTGTGATTTTACAGTTTAAACAGTTTTTACTATCTTGAAAAAATGTTCTTTTTTGTATAAAATTTCAAAAATTTCGAAATTTTAATTTTTTGTGATTTTACAGCTTAAACTGTTTTTACTATTTTGAAAAAATTTTCTTTTTTTGTATCAAATTTCGGAAATTTCCGAAATTTTAATTATATGTCGATTTTTGAATTTCTGAAATTTTTTATGTTTTCCCGATTTTCAAATTTAACAAATCATAAAATTAAAAAAAAAGTTCTTTTTTGTATAAAATTTTGGAAATGTTCCGAAATTTTAAATTTTTTCGATTTTTGAATTTTGGGAATTTTTGCATTTTTCTTGATATTTTTACTCAACAAATTTTACAATTTTCCAATTATGCCGATTTCTTAATTTGGAGAGCCTTGTGATTTTACAGTGTAAACAGATTTTACTATTTTGAAAAAATTTCCTTTTTTTTTCAAAATTCGGAAATTTTCCGAAATTTTAATTTTTTGTCAAATTTTGAAATTCTGAAATTTTTTTAAGTTTTGTCGATTTTCAAATTCAACAAATATTAAAATTTTTTTAAATTTTGACGATTTCTTAATTTAGAGAACTTTATGATTTTGTCGATTTAACAGTTTTTACTATTTTGAAAAAATTTTTTTTTTTTTCAAATTTCGGAAAATTTACGAAATTTTAAAATTTTTGGAATTTTTGCATTTTTCTCGATTTTTTAATTTCAACAAAATTTACAGTATTTCAATTTTGTCGATTTCTTAATTTGGATAACTTTGTGATTTTACAGTTTAAACAGTTTTTACTATTTTGAAAAAATTTTCTTTTTCCGTTTCAAATTTCGGAAATGTTCCGAAATTTTAAATTTTTGTCGATTTTTGAATTTCTGAAATTTTTTTTAAGTTTTCTCGATTTTCAAATTCTATAAATCCTAAAATTTTCTAATTTTGACGATTTCCTAATTAAGAGAACTTTATGGTTATGTCGATTTTACAGTTTTTACTATTGTGAAAAAATTTATTTTTTTTTATCAAATTTCGGAAATTTTAAATTTTTTTCGATATTAAATTTAGGGAATTTTTGCATTTTTCTCAATTTTTTAATTTTTAACAAAATTTCCAATTTTGTAGATTTCTTAATTTAAAGAGCATTGCGATTTTTAAGTTTTCACAGTCTTTACTATTTTGAAAAAAAATTCTTTTGTTATCGAATTTCGGAAATTTTCCGAAATTTTAAATTGTTCAGATTTTTGGATTTTGAGAATTTTTGCATTTTTCTCGATGTTTTAATTTCAACAAATTTTACAATTTTCAAATTAAGCCGATTTCTTAACTTGGAGAACTTTGTGATTTTACAGTTTAAACTGTTTTTACTATTTTGAAAATTTTTTCTTTTTTTGTTTCAAATTTCGCAAATGTTCCGAAATTTTAATTTTTTGTCGATTTTTGAATTTCTGAAATTTTGTTAAGTTTTCTCGATTTTCAAATTCTATAAATCTTACAATTTTGTAATTTTGACAATTTCCTAATTAAGAGAACTTTATAGTTTTGTCGATTTTACAGTTTTTACTATTGTGAAAAAATTTATTTTTTTTAACAAATTTCCGAAATTTTAAATTTTGTCGATTTAAAAATTTCAGAAATATTTGCATTTTTCTCGATTTTTTCATTTCAACAAAATTTCCAATTTTGTAGATTTCTTAATTTAAAGAGCTTTGCGATTTTTAAGTTTTCACAGTCTTTACTATTTTGAAAAAAAATTCTTTTGTTATCGAATTTCGGAAATTTTTCGAAATTTTAAATTTTTCCGATTTTTGGATTTTGAGAATTTTTGCATTTTTCTCGATGTTTTAATTTCAACAAATTTTACAATTTTCAAATTAAGCCGATTTCTTAACTTGGAGAACTTTGTGATTTTACAGTTTAAACTGTTTTTACTATTTTGAAAATTTTTTCTTTTTTTAATTCAAATTTCGCAAATGTTCCGAAATTTTAATTTTTTGTCGATTTTTGAATTTCTGAAATTTTGTTAAGTTTTCTCGATTTTCAAATTCTATAAATCTTACAATTTTGTAATTTTGACAATTTCCTAATTAAGAGAACTTTATAGTTTTGTCGATTTTACAGTTTTTACTATTGTGAAAAAATTTATTTTTTATCAAATTTCGGAAATTTTAAATTTTTTTCGATATTGAATTTTGGGAATTTTTGCATTTTTCTCAATTTTTTAATTTTTAACAAAATTTACAATTTTCCAATTATGTCGATTTCTTAATTTGGAGAACTTTGTGATTTTACAGTTTAAACTGTTTTTACTATTTTGAAAAAATTTTCTTTTTCCGTTTCAAATTTCGGAAATGTTCCGAAATTTTAAATTTTTGTCGATTTTTGAATTTCTGAAATTTTTTTTAAGTTTTCTCGATTTTCAAATTTTATAAATCTTAAAATTTTGTAACTTTGACGATTTCCTAATTAAGAGAACTTTATGGTTTTGTCGATTTTACAGTTTTTACTATTATGAAAAAATTTATTTTTTTTATTAAATTTCGGAAATTTTCCGAAATTTTAAATTTTTTTCGATTTTTGAATTTTGGGAATTTTTGCATTTTTCTTGATATTTTTACTCAACAAATTTTCCAATTTTCCAATTTGGCGTTTTCTTAATTTATAGAGCCTTGTGATTTTACAGTATAAACAGTTTTTACTATTTTGAAAAAATTTCCTTTTTTTTTTCAAATTTCGGAAATTTTCCGAAATTTTAAAGTTTTTTCGATTTTTGAATTTTGGAAATTTTTGCATTTTTCTCGATTTTTTCCTTTCAACAAATTTTACAATTTTCCAATTATGTCGATTTCTTAATTTGGAGAACTTTGTGATTTTACAGTTTAAACTGTTTTTACTATTTTGAAAAAATTTTCTTTTTCCGTTTCAAATTTCGGAAATGTTCCGAAATTTTAAATTTTTGTCGATTTTTGAATTTCTGAAATTTTTTTTAAGTTTTCTCGATTTTCAAATTTTATAAATCTTAAAATTTTGTAACTTTGACGATTTCCTAATTAAGAGAACTTTATGGTTTTGTCGATTTTACAGTTTTTACTATTGTGAAAAAATTTATTTTTTTTATCAAATTTCGGAAAATTTCCGAAATTTTAAATTTTTAGATTTTTGAATTTTGGGATTTTTCGGATTTTTCTCGATAAATTTATTCAACAAATTTTACAATTTTCCAATTTTGCCGATTTCTTAATTTGGAGAACTTTGTGATTTTACAGTTTAAACAGCTTTTACTCTTTTGAAAAAATTTTCTTTTTTTTTTTCAAATTTCGGAAAATTTCCGAAATTTTAAATTTTTTCGATTTTTGAATTTTGGGAATTATTGCATTTTTCTCGATTTTTTAATTTCAACAAAACTTACAATATTTACATTTTGTAGATTTCTTAATTTAAAGAGCTTTGCAATTTTTAAGTTTTCACAATCTTTACTTTTTTTAAAAAAAATTCTTTTGTTATCGAATTTCGCAAATTTTCCGAAATTTTAAATTTTTTCGATTTTGAATTTTGGGAATTTTTCCATTTTTCTTGATAAATTTATTCAACAAATTTTACAATTTTCCAAATTTGTAGATTTCTTAATTTAGAGAACTTTGCGATTTTACAGTTTTCACAGTTTTTCCCGTTTTCACAAAATATTGTTGTGTTATCGAATTTCGGAAATTTTCCGAAATTTTAAATTTTTTTCGATTTTGAATTTTGTTAATTTTTGTATTTTTCTCAATTTTTTAATTTCAACAAAATTTACAATATTTCCATTTTGTAGATTTCTTAATTTAAAGAGCTTTGCAATTTTTAAGTTTTAACAGTCTTTACTATTTTGAAAAAAATTTCTTTTGTTATCGAATTTCGGAAATTTTCCGAAATTTTAAATTTTTCCGATTTTTGGATTTTGAGAATTATTGCATTTTTTTTCGATGTTTTAATTTCAACAAATTTTACAATTTTATAATTATGTCGATTTCTTAATTTGGAGAACTTTGTGAGTTAAAAAAGTTTTTACTATTTTGAAAAAATTTTCTTTTGTTATCAAATTTCGGAAATGTTCCGAAATTTTAAATTTTTTGTCGATTTTTGATTTTTGGGAATTTTTGCATTTTTCTTGATATTTTTACTCAACAAATTTTACAATTTTCCAATTTGGCGCTTTCCTAATTTGGAGAGCATTGTGATTTTACAGTATAAACACTTTTTAGTATTTTGAAAAAATTTCCTTTTTTTTATTTCAAAAGTCGGAAATTTTCCGAAATTTTAAAGTTTTTTCGATTTTTGAATTTTGAGAGTTTTTGCATTTTTCCAGTTTTTTTCATTTCAACAAATTTAACAATTTTCAAATATTGTCGATTTCTTAATTTGGAGAACTTTGTGATTTAAAAGTATAAACACTTTTTACTATTTTGAAAAAATTTCCTTTTTTTTTCCAAAATTCGGAAATGTTCCGAAATTTTAAAGTTGTTTCGATTTTTGAATTTTTGGAATTTTTTCATTTTTCTCGTTTTTTTAATTTCAACAAAATTTACAATTTTTAGATTTTGTCGATTTTTTAATTTGGAGAACTTTGTGAGTTAAAAAAGTTTTTACTATTTTGAAAAAATTTTCTTTTTTTATCAAATTTCGGAAATGTTCCGAAATTTTACATTTTTATCGATTTTTGATTTTTGGGAATTTTTGCATTTTTCTTGATATTTTTACTCAACAAATTTTACAATTTTCCAATTTGGCGCTTTCCTAATTTGGAGAGCATTGTGATTTTACAGTATAAACACTTTTTAGTATTTTGAAAAAATTTCCTTTTTTTTTCCAAAATTCGGAAATTTTCCGAAATTTTAAAGTCTTTTCAATTTTTAAATTTTTGGAATTTGTGCATTTTTCTCGTTTTTTTAATTTCAACAAAATTTACAATTTTCAAATTTTGTCGATTTCTTAATTTGGAGAACTTTGTGAGTTAAAAAAGTTTTTACTATTTTGAAAAAATTTTCTTTTTTTATCAAATTTCGGAAATGTTCCGAAATTTTAAATTTTTTTCGATTTTTGATTTTTGGGAATTTTTGCATTTTTCTTGATATTTTTACTCAACAAATTTTACAATTTTCCAATTTGGCGCTTTCCTAATTTGGAGAGCATTGTGATTTTACAGTATAAACACTTTTTAGTATTTTGAAAAAATTTCCTTTTTTTTTTCAAAATTCGGAAATTTTCCGAAATTTTAAAGTTTTTCGATTTTTGAATTTTTGGAATTTTTGCATTTTTCTCGTTTTTTTTCACTTTTTAAAAGTTTAAACAGTTTTTACTATTTTTAAAAAATTTTCTTTTTTTATCAAATTTCGGAAATTTTTCGAAATTCTTAATTTTTTTCGATTTTTGAATTTTGGGAATTTTTGCATTTTTCTTGATATTTTTACTCAAAAAATTTTACAATTTTCCAATTAGGCGCTTTCTTAATTTGGAGAGCATTGTGATTTTACAGTATAAACACTTTTTACTATTTTGAAAAAATTTCCTTTTTTTTCAAAATTCGGAAATTTTCCGAAATTTTAATATTTTGTCGATTTTTGAATTTTTGAAATTTTTTAATTTTTATCGATTTTCAAATTCAACAAATCTTGTAATTTTCTAATTTTGACGATTTCTTAATTTAGAGAACTTTATGATTTTGTCGATTTTTCAGTTTCTACTATTTTGAAAAAAAAATTTTTTTTTTCAAATTTCCGAAAATTTCCGAAATTGCTAATTTTGGGAATTTTTTCATTTTTCTCGATTTTTTAATGTCAACAAAGATTACAATATTCCAATTTTGTCGATTTCTTAATTTGGACAACTTTGTGATTTTACAGTTTAAACAGTTTTTACTATTTTGAAAAAATTTTCTTTTTTTTTCAAATTTCGGAAAATTCTCGAAATCTTAAAATTTTGGGAATTTTTGCATTTTTCTCGATTTTTTAATTTCAACAAAATTTACAGTATTTCAATTTTGTCGATTTCTTAATTTGGACAACTTTGTGATTTTACAGTTTAAACAGTTTTTACTATTTTGAAAAAATTTTCTTTTTTTTTCAAATTTCGGAAAATTCTCGAAATCTTAAAATTTTGGGAATTTTTGCATTTTTCTCGTTTTTTTAATTTCAACAAAATTTACAATTTTCAAATTTTGTCGATTTCTTAATTTGGAGAACTTTGTGAGTTAAAAAAGTTTTTACTATTTTGAAAAAATTTTCTTTTGTTATCGAATTTCGGAAATTTTCCGAAATTTTAAATTGTTCAGATTTTTGGATTTTGAGAATTTTTGCATTTTTCTCGATGTTTTTTTTAATTTCAAATTTTTACAATTTTTAAATTTTGCGGATTTCTTAATTTGGAGGACTTTGTGATTTTACAGTTTAAACTGTTTTTACTATTTTGAAAATTTTTTCTTTTTTTGTTTCAAATTTCGCAAATGTTCCGAAATTTTAATTTTTTGTCGATTTTTGAATTTCTGAAATTTTGTTAAGTTTTCTCGATTTTCAAATTCTATAAATCCTAAAATTTTCTAATTTTGACGATTTCCTAATTAAGAGAACTTTATGGTTTTGTCGATTTTACAGTTTTTACTATTGTGAAAAAATTTATTTTTTTTAACAAATTTCCGAAATTTTAAATTTTGTCGATTTAAAAATTTCAGAAATATTTGCATTTTTCTCGATTTTTTCATTTCAACAAAATATCCAATTTTGTAGATTTCTTAATTTAAAGAGCTTTGCGATTTTTAAGTTTTCACAGTCTTTACTATTTTGAAAAAAAATTCTTTTGTTATCGAATTTCGGAAATTTTTCGAAATTTTAAATTTTTCCGATTTTTGGATTTTGAGAATTTTTGCATTTTTCTCGATGTTTTAATTTCAACAAATTTTACAATTTTCAAATTAAGCCGATTTCTTAACTTGGAGAACTTTGTGATTTTACAGTTTAAACTGTTTTTACCATTTTGAAAATTTTTTCTTTTTTTGTTTCAAATTTCGCAAATGTTCCGAAATTTTAATTTTTTGTCGATTTTTGAATTTCTGAAATTTTGTTAAGTTTTCTCGATTTTCAAATTCTATAAATCTTACAATTTTGTAATTTTGACAATTTCCTAATTAAGAGAACTTTATAGTTTTGTCGATTTTACAGTTTTTACTATTGTGAAAAAATTTATTTTTTTATCAAATTTCGGAAATTTTAAATTTTTTTCGATATTGAATTTTGGGAATTTTTGCATTTTTCTCAATTTTTTAATTTTTAACAAAATTTACAATTTTCCAATTATGTCGATTTCTTAATTTGGAGAACTTTGTGATTTTACAGTTTAAACTGTTTTTACTATTTTGAAAAAATTTTCTTTTTCCGTTTCAAATTTCGGAAATGTTCCGAAATTTTAAATTTTTGTCGATTTTTGAATTTCTGAAATTTTTTTTAAGTTTTCTCGATTTTCAAATTTTATAAATCTTAAAATTTTGTAACTTTGACGATTTCCTAATTAAGAGAACTTTATGGTTTTGTCGATTTTACAGTTTTTACTATTATGAAAAAATTTATTTTTTTTATTAAATTTCGGAAATTTTCCGAAATTTTAAATTTTTTTCGATTTTTGAATTTTGGGAATTTTTGCATTTTTCTTGATATTTTTACTCAACAAATTTTCCAATTTTCCAATTTGGCGTTTTCTTAATTTGGAGAGCCTTGTGATTTTACAGTATAAACAGTTTTTACTATTTTGAAAAAATTTCCTTTTTTTTTTCAAATTTCGGGAATTTTCCGAAATTTTAAAGTTTTTTCGATTTTTGAATTTTGGAAATTTTTGCATTTTTCTCGATTTTTTCCTTTCAACAAATTTTACAATTTTCCAATTATGTCGATTTCTTAATTTGGAGAACTTTGTGATTTTACAGTTTAAACTGTTTTTACTATTTTGAAAAAATTTTCTTTTTTTTTCCAATTTCGGAAAATTTACGAAATTTTAAAATTTTGGGATTTTTTGCATTTTTCTCGATTTTTTAATTTCAACAAAATTTGCAATATTCCATTTTGTCGATTTTTTAATTTGGAGAACTTTGTGATTATACAGTTTAAACAGTTTTTACTATTTTGAAAAAAATTTTCTTTTTTTGTATAAAATTTTGGAAATGTTCCGAAATTTTATTTTTGTTGATTTTTAAATTTCTGAAATTTTTAATTTTTTTTTAGTTTTTCAAATTCAACAAATCCTACAATTTTCTAATTTTGACGATTTCTTAATTTAAAGAACTTTATGATTTTGTCAATTTCACAGTTTTTACTATTTTGAAAAAAAATTTCTTTTTTGTATAAAATTTCGGAAATGTTTCGAAATTTTAAATTTTTTTCGATTTTTGAATTTTCGGAATTTTTGCATTTTTCTTGATGTTTTTACTGATTAAATTTTACAAATTTCCAACTAGGCGCTTTCTTAGTTTGAAAAGCATTGTGATTTTACAGTATAAACACTTTTTACTATTTTGGAAAAATTTCCTTTTTTTTTTTAAAATTCGGCAATTTTCCGAAATTTTAATATTTTGTCGATTTTTGAATTTTTGAAATTTTTTAATTTTTCTCGTTTTTTTCACTTCAACAAATTTAACAATTTTCAAATTTTGTCGATTTCTTAATTTGGAGAACTTTGTGATTTAAAAGTTTAAATAGTTTTTACTATTTTGAAAAAATTTTGTTTTGTTATCAAATTTCGGAAATTTTCCGTAATTTAACAATTTTTTCGATTTTTGAATTTTTGGGAATTTTTGCATTTATCTCGATTTCTTAATTTCAACAAAATTTACAATTTTCAAATTTTGTCGATTTCTAAATTTGGTGAACTTTGTGAGTTTAAAAAGTTTTTACTATTTTGAAAAAATTTTCTTTTTTTATCTAATTTCGGAAATGTTCCGAAATTTTAAATTTTTTTCGATTTTTGATTTTTGGGAATTTTTGCATTTTTCTTGATATTTTTACTCAACAAATTTTACAATTTTCCAATTTATCGCTTTCTTAATTTGGAGAGCACTGTGATTTTACAGTATAAACACTTTTTACTATTTTGAAAAAATTTCCTTTTTTTTTTTTCAAAATTCGGAAATTTTCCGAAATTTTAAAGTTTTTTCGATTTTTGAATTTTTGGTATTTTTGCATTTTTCTCGTTTTTTTTACTTCAACAAACTTAACAATTTTCAAATTTTGTGGATTTCTTAATTTGGAGAACTTTGTGATTAAAAGTTTAAATAGTTTTTACTATTTTGAAAAAATTTTATTTTTTTATTAAATTTTGGACATTTTTCGAAATTTCAAATTTTTTCGATTTTTGAATTTTGGGAATTTTTGCATTTTTCTTGAAAAAAATTTATTCAACAAAATTTACAATTTTCCAATTTTGTCGATTTCTTAATTTGGAGAACTTTGTGATTTTACAGTTTAAACAGCTTTTACTATTTTGAAAAAATTTTCTTTTTTGTATCAAATTTCGGAAATTTCCGAAATTTTAATTATTTGTCGATTTTTGAATTTCTGAAATTTTTTATGTTTTCCCGATTTTCAAATTTAACAAATCTTAAAATTAAAAAAAAAAATCTTTTTTGTATAAAATTTTGGAAATGTTCCGAAATTTTAAATTTTTTCGATTTTTGAATTTTGGGAATTTTTGCATTTTTCTTGATATTTTTACTCAACAAATTTTACAATTTTCCAATTATGACGATTTCTTAATTTGGAGAGCCTTGTGATTTTACAGTATAAACAGATTTTACTATTTTGAAAAAATTTCCTTTTTTTTTTTCAAAATTCGGAAATTTTCCGAAATTTTAAATTTTTTCGATTTTGAATTTTGGGAATTTTTGCATTTTTCTTGATAAACTTATTCAACAAATTTTACAATGTTCCAATTTTGTCGATTTCTTAATTTGGAGAACTTTGTGATTTAAAAGTTTAAATAGTTTTTACTATTTTGAAAAAATTTTTTTTTGTTATCAAATTTCGGAAATGTTTCGAAATTTTAAATTTTTGTCGATTTTTGAATTTCTGAAATTTTTTTAAGTTTTCTCGATTTTCAAATTCTATAAATCTTACAATTTTGTAACTTTGACGATTTCCTAATTAAGAGAACTTTATGGTTTTGTCGATTTTACAGTTTTTACTATTTAAAAAAAAAAAATTTTTTTTATAAAATTTCGGAAATGTTCCGAAATTTAAAAATTTTTCAACAATTATGATTTTGTCGATTTACTTTTTTACTATTTACTTTTTTACTATTTTGAAACAAAATTTTATTTTTATTATACTTCGGAAATTTTCCGAAATTTTATTTTTTTAGATTTTCAAATTCAACAAATCCTACAATTTTCTAATTTTGACGATTTCTTAATTTAGAGAACTTTATGATTTTGTCGATTTTACACTTTTTACTATTTTGAAAAAAATTTCTTTTTTTTTCAAATTTCGGAAAATTTACGAAATTTTAAAATTTTGGGATTTTTTGCATTTTTCTCGATTTTTTAATTTCAACAAAATTTACAATATTCCAATTTTGTCGATTTCTTAATTTGGAGAACTTTGTGATTTTACAGTTTAAACAGTTTTTACTATTTTGAAAAAATTTTCTTTTTTTATCAAATTTCGGAAATTTTTCGAAATTTTTAATTTTTTTCGATTTTTGAATTTTCGGAATTTTTGCATTTTTCTTGATATTTTTACTCAAAAAATTTTACAATTTTCCAATTATGTCGATTTCTTAATTTGGAGAACTTTGTGATTTTACAGTTTAAACTGTTTTTACTATTTTGAAAAAATTTTCTTTTTCCGTTTCAAATTTCGGAAATGTTCCGAAATTTTATTTTTGTCGATTTTTAAATTTCTAAAATTTTTTAATTTTTTTAGATTTTCAAATTCAACAAATCCTACAATTTTCTAATTTTGACGATTTCTTTATTCAAAGAACATTATGATTTTGTCGATTTTACAGTTTTCACTATTTTGAAAAAAAATTTCTTTTTTGTATAAAATTTCGGAAATGTTTCGAAAATTTAAATTTTTTCGATTTTTGAATTTTGGGAATTTTTGCATTTTTCTTGATATTTTTACTTAACAAATTTTATAATTTTCCAATTTGGCGCTTTCTTAATTTGGAGAGCATTGTGATTTAAAAGTTAAAACAGTTTTTACTATTTTGAAAAAATTTTCTTTTTTTAACAAATTTCGGAAATTTTTCGAAATTTCAAATTTTTTCGATTTTTGAATTTGGGAATTTTTGCATTTTTCTTGAAAAAATTTATTCAACAAATTTTACAATTTTCCAAATTTGTAGATTTCTTAATATGGAGAACTTTGTGATTTTACAGTATAAACATTTTTACTATTTTGAAAAAATTTTCTTTTTTATATCAAATTTCGGAAATGTTCCAAAATTTTAATATTTTGTCGATATTTGAATTTCTGAAAGTTTTTAATTTATATCGATTTTCAAATTCAACAAATCTTATAATTTTCGAATTTTGACGATTTCTTAATTTAGAGAACTTTATGATTTTGTCGATTTTACAGTTTTTACTATTTTGAAAAAAATTTTTTTTTTTTTCAAATTTCGAAAAATTTCCGAAATTTTAAAATTTTGGGAATTTTTGCATTTTTTTCAATTTTTCAATGTCAACAAAATTTACAATATTCCAATTTTGTCGATTTCTTAATTTGGACATCTTTGTGATTTTACAGTTTAAACAGTTTTTACTATTTTGAAAAAATGTTCTTTTTTGTATAAAATTTCAAAAATTTCGAAATTTTAATTTTTTGTGATTTTACAGCTTAAACTGTTTTTACTATTTTGAAAAAATTTTCTTTTTCTGTTTCAAATTTCGGAAATGTTCCGAAATTTTAAATTTTTGTCGATTTTTGAATTTCTGAAATTTTTTTTAAGTTTTCTCGATTTTCAAATTTTATAAATCTTAAAATTTTGTAACTTTGACGATTTCCTAATTAAGAGAACTTTATGGTTTTGTCGATTTTACAGTTTTTACTATTATGAAAAAATTTGTTTTTTTTATTAAATTTCGGAAATTTTCCGAAATTTTAAATTTTTTTCGATTTTTTAATTTTGGGATATTTTTCTTGATATTTTTACTCAACAAATTTTCCAATTTTCCAATTTGGCGTTTTCTTAATTTGGAGAGCCTTGTGATTTTACAGTATAAACAGTTTTTACTATTTTGAAAAAATTTCCTTTTTTTTTCAAATTTCGGGAATTTTCCGAAATTTTAAAGTTTTTTCGATTTTTGAATTTTGGAAATTTTTGCATTTTTCTCGATTTTTTCCTTTCAACAAATTTTACAATTTTCCAATTATGTCGATTTCTTAATTTGGAGAACTTTGTGATTTTACAGTTTAAACTGTTTTTACTATTTTGAAAAAATTTTCTTTTTCCGTTTCAAATTTCGGAAATGTTCCGAAATTTTAAATTTTTGTCGATTTTTGAATTTCTGAAATTTTTTTTAAGTTTTCTCGATTTTCAAATTCTATAAATCTTATAATTTTGAAATTTTGACGATTTCCAAATTAAGAGAACTTTATAGTTTTGTCGATTTTACAGTTTTTACTATTTTGAACAAAAATTTCTTTTTTGTACAAAATTCCGGAAATGTTCCGAAAATTTAAATTTTTTCGATTTTTGAATTTTGGGAATTTTTGCATTTTTCTAGTTTTTTTCATTTCAACAAATTTTACAATTTTCAAATTTTGTCGATTTCTTAATTTGGAGAACTTTGTGATTTTACAGTTTAAACTGTTTTTACTATTTTGAAAAAATTTTCTTTTTCCGTTTCAAATTTCGGAAATGTTCCGAAATTTTAAATTTTTGTCGATTTTTGAATTTCTGAAATTTTTTTTAAGTTTTCTCGATTTTCAAATTCTATAAATCTTACAATTTTGAAATTTTGACGATTTCCAAATTAAGAGAACTTTATAGTTTTGTCGATTTTACAGTTTTTACTATTTTGAACAAAAATTTCTTTTTTGTACAAAATTCCGGAAATGTTCCGAAAATTTAAATTTTTTCGATTTTTGAATTTTGGGAATTTTTGCATTTTTCTAGTTTTTTTCATTTCAACAAATCTTATAATTTTCGAATTTTGACGATTTCTTAATTTAGAGAACTTTATGATTTTGTCGATTTTACAGTTTTTACTATTTTGAAAAAAATTTATTTTTTTTATCAAATTTCGGAAATTTTCCGAAATTTTAAAATTTTTCGACAATTAAGACAACTTTATGATTATGTCGATTTAACAGTTTTTACTATTTTGAAACAAAATTTTTTTTTTATTATATTTCGGAAATTTTCCGAAATTTTAATTTTTTTAGATTTTCAAATTCAACAAATCCTACAATTTTCTAATTTTGACGATTTCTTAATTTAGAGAACTTTATGATTTTGTCGATTTTACAGTTCTTACTATTTTGAACAAAAATTTCTTTTTTGTACAAAATTCCGGAAATGTTCCGAAAATTTAAATTTTTTCGATTTTTGAATTTTGGGAATTTTTGCATTTTTCTAGTTTTTTTCATTTCAACAAATTTTACAATTTTCAAATTTTGTCGATTTCTTAATTTGGAGAACTTTGTGACTTAAAAGTTTAAACAGTTTTTACTATTTTGAAAAAATTTTCTTTTATTAGAAAATTTCGGAAATTTTCCGAAATTTTTAAGTTTTTTCGATTTTTGAATTTTGGGACTTTTTGCATTTTTCTCGATTTTTTCATTTCAACAAAATTTACAATTTTCCAATTTTGTCGATTTCTTAATTTGAAGAACTTTGTGAGTTTAAACGGTTTTTACTATTTTGAAAAAATTTGATTTTTTAACAAGTTTTGGAAGTTTTCCGAAATTCAAAATTTTTTCGATTTTTGAATTTTCGGAATTTTTGCATTTTTCTTGGTATTTTTACTCAACAAATTTTACAATTTTCCAATTTGGCGCTTTCTTAATTTGGAGAGCCTTGTGATTTTACGGTATAAACAGATTTTACTATTTTGAAAAAATTTCCTTTTTTTTTCAAAATTCGGAAATTTTCCGAAATTTTAATTTTTTGTCAAATTTTGAAATTCTGAAATTTTTTTAAGTTTTCTCGATTTTTAAATTCAACAAATCTTAAAATTTTTTAATTTTGACGATTTCTCAATTTAGAGAACTTTATGATTTTGTCGATTTTACAGTTTTTACTATTTTGACATTTTTTTTTTTTATTTTCAAATTTCGGAAAATTTCCGAATTTTAAATTTTTAGATTTTTGAACTTTGGGAATTATGGCATTTTTCTCGATTTTTTAATTTCAACACAACTTACAATATTTCCATTTTGTAGATTTCTTAATTTAAAGAGCTTTGCAATTTTAAAGTTTTCACAGTCTTTACTTTTTTTAAAAAAAATTCTTTTGTTATCGAATTTCGTAAATTTTCCGAAATTTTAATTTTTTCGATTTTGAATTTTGGGAATTTTTGCATTTTTCTTGATAAATTTATTCAACAAATTTTACAATTTTCCAAATTTGTAGATTTCTTAATTTAGAGAACTTTGCGTTTTTACAGTTTTCACAGTTTTTCCCGTTTTGACAAAATATTGTTTTGTTATCGAATTTCGGAAATTTTCCAAAATTTTACATTTTTTTCGATTTTGAATTTTGGGAATTTTTGTATTTTTTTCAATTTTTTAATTTCAACAAAATTAACAATATATCCATTTTGTTGATTTCTAAATTTAAAGAGCTTTGCAATTTTTAAGTGTTAACAGTCTTTACTATTTTGAAAAAAATTTCTTTTGTTATCGAATTTCGGAAATTTTCCGAAATTTTAAATTTTTCCGATTTTTGGATTTTGAGAATTTTTGCATTTTTCTCGATGTTTTAATTTCAACAAATTTTACAATTTTCCAATTATGTCGATTTCTTAATTTGGAGAAATTTGTGATTTTACACTGTTTTTTTAAACTGTTTTTACTATTTTGAAAAAATTTTCTTTTGTTATCAAATTTCGGAAATGTTTCGAAATTTTAAATTTTTGTAGATTTTTGAATTTCTGAAATTTTTTTAAGTTTTCTCGATTTTCAAATTCTATAAATCTTACAATTTTGTAACTTTGACGATTTCCTAATTAAGAGAACTTTATGGTTTTGTCGATTTTACAGTTTTAACTATTTAAAAAAAAAAAAAATTTTTTTTTATAAAATTTCGGATATGTTCCGAAATTTAAAAATTTTTCAACAATTAAGACAACTTTATGATTTTGTCGATTTACTTTTTTACTATTTACTTTTTTACTATTTTGAAACAAAATTTTATTTTTATTATACTTCGGAAATTTTCCGAAATTTTAATTTTTTTAGATTTTCAAATTCAACAAATCCTACAATTTTCTAATTTTGACGATTTCTTAATTTAGAGAACTTTATGATTTTTTCGATTTAACAGTTTTTACTATTTTGAAAAAATTTTCTTTTTTTTTCCAATTTCGGAAAATTTACGAAATTTTAAAATTTTGGGATTTTTTGCATTTTTCTCGATTTTTTAATTTCAACAAAATTTGCAATATTCCATTTTGTCGATTTTTTAATTTGGAGAACTTTGTGATTATACAGTTTAAACAGTTTTTACTATTTTGAAAAAAATTTTCTTTTTTTGTATAAAATTTTGGAAATGTTCCGAAATTTTATTTTTGTTGATTTTTAAATTTCTGAAATTTTTAATTTTTTTTAGTTTTTCAAATTCAACAAATCCTACAATTTTCTAATTTTGACGATTTCTTAATTTAAAGAACTTTATGATTTTGTCAATTTCACAGTTTTTACTATTTTGAAAAAAAATTTCTTTTTTGTATAAAATTTCGGAAATGTTTCGAAATTTTAAATTTTTTTCGATTTTTGAATTTTCGGAATTTTTGCATTTTTCTTGATGTTTTTACTGATTAAATTTTACAAATTTCCAACTAGGCGCTTTCTTAGTTTGAAAAGCATTGTGATTTTACAGTATAAACACTTTTTACTATTTTGGAAAAATTTCCTTTTTTTTTTTAAAATTCGGCAATTTTCCGAAATTTTAATATTTTGTCGATTTTTGAATTTTTGGTATTTTTGCATTTTTCTCGTTTTTTTCACTCCAACAAATTTAACAATTTTCAAATTTTGTGGATTTCTTAATTTGGAGAACTTTGTGATTATACAGTTTAAACAGTTTTTACTATGTTGAAAAAAATGTTCTTTTTTTGTATAAAATTTTGGAAATGTTCCGAAATTTTATTTTTGTTGATTTTTAAATTTCTGAAATTTTTAATTTTTTTTAGATTTTCAAATTCAACAAATTTTACAATTTTCCAATTTGGCGCTTTCTTTATTTGGAGAGCCTTGTGATTTTACAGTAAAAACAGTTTTTACTATTTTGAAAAAATTTCTTTTTTTTTTCAAAATTCGGAAATTTTCCGAAATGTTAAAGTTTTTTCGATTTTTGAATTTTGGGAATTTTTGCATTTTTCTCGATTTTTTCATTTCAACAAAATTTACAATTTTCCAATTTTGTCGATTTCTTAATTTGGAGAACTTTGTGATTTAAAAGTTTAAACAGTTTTTACTATTTTGAAAAAATTTTCTTTTATTAGAAAATTTCGGAAATTTTCCGAAATTTTTAAGTTTTTTCGATTTTTGAATTTTGGGAATTTTTGCATTTTTCTCGATTTTTTCATTTCAACAAAATTTACAATTTTCCAATTTTGTCGATTTCTTAATTTGAAGAACTTTGTGAGTTTAAACGGTTTTTACTATTTTGAAAAAATTTTCTTTTTTAACAAGTTTTGGAAGTTTTCCGAAATTCTAAATTATTTCGATTTTTGAATTTTGAGAATTTTTGCATTTTTCTCGATTTTTTCATTTCAACAAAATTTACAATTTTCCAATTTTGTCGATTTCTTAATTTGAAGAACTTTGTGAGTTTAAACGGTTTTTACTATTTTGAAAAAATTTTATTTTTTAACAAGTTTTGGAAGTTTTCCGAAATTCAAAATTTTTTCGATTTTTGAATTTTCGGAATTTTTGCATTTTTCTTGGTATTTTTACTCAACAAATTTTACAATTTTCCAATTTGGCGCTTTCCTAATTTGGAGAGCATTGTGATTTTACAGTATAAACACTTTTTAGTATTTTGAAAAAATTTCCTTTTTTTTATTTCAAAAGTCGGAAATTTTCCGATATTTTAAAGTTTTTTCGATTTTTGAATTTTGAGAGTTTTTGCATTTTTCCAGTTTTTTTCATTTCAACAAATTTAACAATTTTCAAATTTTGTCGATTTCTTAATTTGGAGAACTTTGTGATTTAAAAGTATAAACACTTTTTACTATTTTGAAAAAATTTCCTTTTTTTTTCCAAAATTCGGAAATGTTCCGAAATTTTAAAGTTTTTTCGATTTTTGAATTTTTGGAATTTTTTCATTTTTCTCGTTTTTTTAATTTCAACAAAATTTACAATTTTTAGATCTTGTCGATTTTTTAATTTGGAGAACTTTGTGAGTTAAAAAAGTTTTTACTATTTTGAAAAAATTTTCTTTTTTTATCAAATTTCGGATATGTTCCGAAATTTTACATTTTTATCGATTTTTGATTTTTGGGAATTTTTGCATTTTTCTTGATATTTTTACTCAACAAATTTTACAATTTTCCAATTTGGCGCTTTCCTAATTTGGAGAGCATTGTGATTTTACAGTATAAACACTTTTTACTATTTTGAAAAAATTTCCTTTTTTTTTCAAAATTCGGAAATTTTCCGAAATTTTAATATTTTGTCGATTTTTGAATTTTTGAAATTTTTTAATTTTTATCGATTTTCAAATTCAACAAATCTTGTAATTTTCTAATTTTGACGATTTCTTAATTTAGAGAACTTTATGATTTTGTCGATTTTTCAGTTTCTACTATTTTGAAAAAAAATTTTTTTTTTTCAAATTTCCGAAATTGCAAATTTTGGGAATTTTTTCATTTTTCTCGATATTTTTAATGTCAACAAAGATTACAATATTCCAATTTTGTCGATTTCTTAATTTGGACAACTTTGTGATTTTACAGTTTAAACAGTTTTTACTATTTCGAAAAAATTTTCTTTTTTTTTCAAATTTCGGAAAATTCCCGAAATCTTAAAATTTTGGGAATTTTTGCATTTTTCTCGAGTTTTTAATTTCAACAAAATTTACAGTATTTCAATTTTGTCGATTTCTTTATTTGGATAACTTTGTGATTTTACAGTTTAAACAGTTTTTACTATTTTGAAAAAATTTTCTTTTTCCATTTCAAATTTCGGAAATGTTCCGAAATTTTAATTTTTTGTCGATTTTTGAATTTCTGAAATTTTGTTAAGTTTTCTCGATTTTCAAATTCTATAAATCTTACAATTTTGTAATTTTGAAAATTTCCTAATTAAGAGAACTTTATAGTTTTGTCGATTTTACAGTTTTTACTATTGTGAAAAAATTTATTTTTTTATCAAATTTCGGAATTTTTAAATTTTTTTCGATATTGAATTTTGGGAATTTTTGCATTTTTCTCAATTTTTTAATTTTTAACAAAATTTACAATTTTCCAATTATGTCGATTTCTTAATTTGGAGAACTTTGTGATTTTACAGTTTAAACTGTTTTTACTATTTTGAAAAAATTTTCTTTTTCCGTTTCAAATTTCGGAAATGTTCCGAAATTTTAAATTTTTGTCGATTTTTGAATTTCTGAAATTTTTTTTAAGTTTTCTCGATTTTCAAATTTTATAAATCTTAAAATTTTGTAACTTTGACGATTTCCTAATTAAGAGAACTTTATGGTTTTGTCGATTTTACAGTTTTTACTATTATGAAAAAATTTATTTTTTTTATTAAATTTCGGAAATTTTCCGAAATTTTAAATTTTTTTCGATTTTTTAATTTTGGGAATTTTTGCATTTTTCTTGATATTTTTACTCAACAAATTTTCCAATTTTCCAATTTGGCGTTTTCTTAATTTGGAGAGCCTTGTGATTTTACAGTATAAACAGTTTTTACTATTTTGAAAAAATTTCCTTTTTTTTTTCAAATTTCGGGAATTTTCCGAAATTTTAAAGTTTTTTCGATTTTTGAATTTTGGAAATTTTTGCATTTTTCTCGATTTTTTCCTTTCAACAAATTTTACAATTTTCCAATTATGTCGATTTCTTAATTTGGAGAACTTTGTGATTTTACAGTTTAAACTGTTTTTACTATTTTGAAAAAATTTTCTTTTTCCGTTTCAAATTTCGGAAATGTTCAGAAATTTTAAATTTTTGTCGATTTTTGAATTTCTGAAATTTTTTTTAAGTTTTCTCGATTTTCAAATTCTATAAATCTTACAATTTTGAAATTTTGACGATTTCCAAATTAAGAGAACTTTATAGTTTTGTCGATTTTACAGTTTTTACTATTGTGAAAAAATTTATTTTTTTTTATCAAATTTCGGAAATTTTCCGAAATTTTAAAATTTTTCGACAATTAAGACAACTTTATGATTATGTCGATTTAACAGTTTTTACTATTTTGAAACAAAATTTTTTTTTTATTATATTTCGGAAATTTTCCGAAATTTTAATTTTTTTAGATTTTCAAATTCAACAAATCCTACAATTTTCTAATTTTGACGATTTCTTAATTTAGAGAACTTTATGATTTTGTCGATTTTACAGTTTTTACTATTTTGAAAAAAAATTTCTTTTTTGTACAAAATTCCGGAAATGTTCCGAAAATTTAAATTTTTTCGATTTTTGAATTTTGGGAATTTTTGCATTTTTCTAGTTTTTTTCATTTCAACAAATTTTACAATTTTCAAATTTTGTCGATTTCTTAATTTGGAGAACTTTGTGACTTAAAAGTTTAAACAGTTTTTACTATTTTGAAAAAATTTTCTTTTATTAGAAAATTTCGGAAATTTTCCGAAATTTTTAAGTTTTTCCGATTTTTGAATTTTGGGACTTTTTGCATTTTTCTCGATTTTTTCATTTCAACAAAATTTACAATTTTCCAATTTTGTCGATTTCTTAATTTGAAGAACTTTGTGAGTTTAAACGGTTTTTACTATTTTGAAAAATTTTTATTTTTTAACAAGTTTTGGAAGTTTTCCGAAATTCAAAATTTTTTCGATTTTTGAATTTTCGGAATTTTTGCATTTTTCTTGGTATTTTTACTCAACAAATTTTACAATTTTCCAATTTGGCGCTTTCTTAATTTGGAGAGCCTTGTGATTTTACGGTATAAACAGATTTTACTATTTTGAAAAAATTTCCTTTTTTTTTCAAAATTCGGAAATTTTCCGAAATTTTAATTTTTTGTCAAATTTTGAAATTCTGAAATTTTTTTAAGTTTTCTCGATTTTTAAATTCAACAAATCTTAAAATTTTTTAATTTTGACGATTTCTCAATTTAGAGAACTTTATGATTTTGTCGATTTTACAGTTTTTACTATTTTGAAATTTTTTTTTTTTATTTTCAAATTTCGGAAAATTTCCGAATTTTAAATTTTTAGATTTTTGAACTGTGGGAATTATGGCATTTTTTTCGATTTTTTAATTTCAACACAACTTACAATATTTCCATTTTGTAGATTTCTTAATTTAAAGAGCTTTGCAATTTTAAAGTTTTCACAGTCTTTACTTTTTTTAAAAAAAATTCTTTTGTTATCGAATTTCGCAAATTTTCCGAAATTTTAATTTTTTCGATTTTGAATTTTGGGAATTTTTGCATTTTTCTTGATAAATTTATTCAACAAATTTTACAATTTTCCAAATTTGTAGATTTCTTAATTTAGAGAACTTTGCGTTTTTACAGTTTTCACAGTTTTTCCCGTTTTGACAAAATATTGTTTTGTTATCGAATTTCGGAAATTTTCCAAAATTTTACATTTTTTTCGATTTTGAATTTTGGGAATTTTTGTATTTTTCTCAATTTTTTAATTTCAACAAAATTAACAATATATCCATTTTGTTGATTTCTAAATTTAAAGAGCTTTGCAATTTTTAAGTGTTAACAGTCTTTACTATTTTGAAAAAAATTTCTTTTGTTATCGAATTTCGGAAATTTTCCGAAATTTTAAATTTTTCCGATTTTTGGATTTTGAGAATTTTTGCATTTTTCTCGATGTTTTAATTTCAACAAATTTTACAATTTTCCAATTATGTCGATTTCTTAATTTGGAGAAATTTGTGATTTTACACTGTTTTTTTAAACTGTTTTTACTATTTTGAAAAAATTTTCTTTTGTTATCAAATTTCGGAAATGTTTCGAAATTTTAAATTTTTTTAGATTTTTGAATTTCTGAAATTTTTTTAAGTTTTCTCGATTTTCAAATTCTATAAATCTTACAATTTTGTAACTTTGACGATTTCCTAATTAAGAGAACTTTATGGTTTTGTCGATTTTACAGTTTTTACTATTTAAAAAAAAAAAATTTTTTTTTATAAAATTTCGGATATGTTCCGAAATTTAAAAATTTTTCAACAATTAAGACAACTTTATGATTTTGTCGATTTACTTTTTTACTATTTACTTTTTTACTATTTTGAAACAAAATTTTATTTTTATTATACTTCGGAAATTTTCCGAAATTTTAATTTTTTTAGATTTTCAAATTCAACAAATCCTACAATTTTCTAATTTTGACGATTTCTTAATTTAGAGAACTTTATGATTTTGTCGATTTAACAGTTTTTACTATTTTGAAAAAAATTTCTTTTTTTTTCCAATTTCGGAAAATTTACGAAATTTTAAAATTTTGGGATTTTTTGCATTTTTTTCGATTTTTTAATTTCAACAAAATTTGCAATATTCCATTTTGTCGATTTTTTAATTTGGAGAACTTTGTGATTATACAGTTTAAACAGTTTTTACTATTTTGAAAAAAATTTTCTTTTTTTGTATAAAATTTTGGAAATGTTCCGAAATTTTATTTTTGTTGATTTTTAAATTTCTGAAATTTTTAATTTTTTTTAGTTTTTCAAATTCAACAAATCCTACAATTTTCTAATTTTGACGATTTCTTAATTTAAAGAACTTTATGATTTTGTCAATTTCACAGTTTTTACTATTTTGAAAAAAAATTTCTTTTTTGTATAAAATTTCGGAAATGTTTCGAAATTTTAAATTTTTTTCGATTTTTGAATTTTCGGAATTTTTGCATTTTTCTTGATGTTTTTACTGATTAAATTTTACAAATTTCCAACTAGGCGCTTTCTTAGTTTGAAAAGCATTGTGATTTTACAGTATAAACACTTTTTACTATTTTGGAAAAATTTCCTTTTTTTTTTTAAAATTCGGCAATTGACCGAAATTTTAATATTTTGTCGATTTTTGAATTTTTGAAATTTTTTAATTTTTCTCGTTTTTTTCACTTCAACAAATTTAACAATTTTCAAATTTTGTCGATTTCTTAATTTGGAGAACTTTGTGATTTAAAAGTTTAAATAGTTTTTACTATTTTGAAAAAATTTTGTTTTGTTATCAAATTTCGGAAATTTTCCGTAATTTAACAATTTTTTCGATTTTTGAATTTTTGGGAATTTTTGCATTTATCTCGATTTCTTAATTTCAACAAAATTTACAATTTTCAAATTTTGTCGATTTCTAAATTTGGTGAACTTTGTGAGTTTAAAAAGTTTTTACTATTTTGAAAAAATTTTCTTTTTTTATCTAATTTCGGAAATGTTCCGAAATTTTAAATTTTTTTCGATTTTTGATTTTTGGGAATTTTTGCATTTTTCTTGATATTTTTACTCAACAAATTTTACAATTTTACAATTTATCGCTTTCTTAATTTGGAGAGCACTGTGATTTTACAGTATAAACACTTTTTACTATTTTGAAAAAATTTCCTTTTTTTTTTTCAAAATTCGGAAATTTTCCGAAATTTTAAAGTTTTTTCGATTTTTGAATTTTTGGTATTTTTGCATTTTTCTCGTTTTTTTTACTTCAACAAACTTAACAATTTTCAAATTTTGTGGATTTCTTAATTTGGAGAACTTTGTGATTAAAAGTTTAAATAGTTTTTACTATTTTGAAAAAATTTTATTTTTTTATTAAATTTTGGAAATTTTTCGAAATTTCAAATTTTTTCGATTTTTGAATTTTGGGAATTTTTGCATTTTTCTTGAAAAAAATTTATTCAACAAAATTTACAATTTTCCAAATTTGTAGATTTCTTAATTTTGAGAACTTTGTGATTTTACAGTATAAACATTTTTACTATTTTGAAAAAATTTTCTTTTATATCAAATTTCGGAAATGTTCCAAAATTTTAATATTTTGTCGATTTTTGAATTTTTGGTATTTTTGCATTTTTCTCGTTTTTTTCACTCCAACAAATTTAACAATTTTCAAATTTTGTGGATTTCTTAATTTGGAGAACTTTGTGATTATACAGTTTAAACAGTTTTTACTATTTTGAAAAAAATGTTCTTTTTTTGTATAAAATTTTGGAAATGTTCCAAAATTTTATTTTTGTTGATTTTTAAATTTCTGAAATTTTTAATTTTTTTTAGATTTTCAAATTCAACAAATTTTACAATTTTCCAATTTGGCGCTTTCTTAATTTGGAGAGCCTTGTGATTTTACAGTAAAAACAGTTTTTACTATTTTGAAAAAATTTCTTTTTTTTTTCAAAATTCGGAAATTTTCCGAAATATTAAAGTTTTTTCGATTTTTGAATTTTGGGAATTTTTGCATTTTTCTCGATTTTTTCATTTCAACAAAATTTACAATTTTCCAATTTTGTCGATTTCTTAATTTGGAGAACTTTGTGATTTAAAAGTTTAAACAGTTTTTACTATTTTGAAAAAATTTTCTTTTATTAGAAAATTTCGGAAATTTTCCGAAATTTTTAAGTTTTTTCGATTTTTGAATTTTGGGAATTTTTGCATTTTTCTCGATTTTTTAATTTCAACAAAATTTACAATTTTCCAATTTTGTCGATTTCTTAATTTGAAGAACTTTGTGAGTTTAAACGGTTTTTACTATTTTGAAAAAATTTTCTTTTTTAACAAGTTTTGGAAGTTTTCCGAAATTCTAAATTATTTCGATTTTTGAATTTTGAGAATTTTTGCATTTTTCTCGATTTTTTCATTTCAACAAAATTTACAATTTTCCAATTATGACGATTTCTTAATTTGGAGAGCCTTGTGATTTTACAGTATAAACAGATTTTACTATTTTGAAAAAATTTCCTTTTTTTTTTTTCAAAATTCGGAAATTTTCCGAAATTTTAAATTTTTTCGATTTTGAATTTTGGGAATTTTTGCATTTTTCTTGATAAACTTATTCAACAAATTTTACAATTTTCCAATTTTGTCGATTTCTTAATTTGGAGAACTTTGTGATTTAAAAGTTTAAATAGTTTTTACTATTTTGAAAAAATTTTTTTTTGTTATCAAATTTCGGAAATGTTTCGAAATTTTAAATTTTTGTCGATTTTTGAATTTCTGAAATTTTTTTAAGTTTTCTCGATTTTCAAATTCTATAAATCTTACAATTTTGTAACTTTGACGATTTCCTAATTAAGAGAACTTTATGGTTTTGTCGATTTTACAGTTTTTACTATTTAAAAAAAAAAAATTTTTTTTATAAAATTTCGGAAATGTTCCGAAATTTAAAAATTTTTCAACAATTATGATTTTGTCGATTTACTTTTTTACTATTTACTTTTTTACTATTTTGAAACAAAATTTTATTTTTATTATACTTCGGAAATTTTCCGAAATTTTATTTTTTTAGATTTTCAAATTCAACAAATCCTACAATTTTCTAATTTTGACGATTTCTAAATTTAGAGAACTTTATGATTTTGTCGATTTTACACTTTTTACTATTTTGAAAAAAATTTCTTTTTTTTTCAAATTTCGGAAAATTTACGAAATTTTAAAATTTTGGGATTTTTTGCATTTTTTTCGATTTTTTAATTTCATCAAAATTTACAATATTCCAATTTTGTCGATTTCTTAATTTGGAGAACTTTGTGATTTTACAGTTTAAACAGTTTTTACTATTTTGAAAAAAATTTTCTTTTTTTGTATAAAATTTCGGAAATGTTCCGAAATTTTATTTTTGTTGATTTTTAAATTTCTGAAATTTTTTAATATTTTTTAGTTTTTCAAATTCAACAAATCCTACAATTTTCTAATTTTGACGATTTCTTAATTTAGAGAACTTTATGATTTTGTCAATTTCACAGTTTTTACTATTTTGAAAAAAAATTTCTTTTTTGTATCAAATTTCGGAAATGATTCGAAAATTTAAATTTTTTCAATTTTTGAATTTTGTGAATTTTTGCATTTTTCTTGATGTTTTTACTCATTAAATTTTACAAATTTCCAATTATATTAAATTTTGTCGATTTAAAAATTTCAGAAATATTTGCATTTTTCTCGATTTTTTCATTTCAACAAAATTTCAAATTTTGTAGATTTCTTAATTTAAAGAGCTTTGCGATTTTTTAATTTTCACAGTCTTTACTATTTTGAAAAAAAATTCTTTTGTTATCGAATTTCGGAAATTTTTCGAAATTTTAAATTTTTCCGATTTTTGGATTTTGAGAATTTTTGCATTTTTCTCGATATTTTTACTCAAAAAATTTTACATTTTTCCAATTATGTCGATTTCTTAATTTGGAGAGCCTTGTGATTTTACAGTATAAACAGTTTTTACTATTTTGAAAAAATTTTCTTTTTTTATCAAATTTCGGAAATTTTTCGAAATTTTTAATTTTTTTCGATTTTTGAATTTTGGGAATTTTTGCATTTTTCTTGATATTTTTACTCAAAAAATTTTACAATTTTCCAATTATGTCGATTTTTTAATTTGGAGAACTTTGTGATTTTACAGTTTAAACTGTTTTTACTATTTTGAAAAAATTTTCTTTTTCCGTTTCAAATTTCGGAAATGTTCCGAAATTTTATTTTTTGTCGATTTTTAAATTTCTAAAATTTTTTAATTTTTTTAGATTTTCAAATTCAACAAATCCTACAATTTTCTAATTTTGACGATTTCTTTATTCAAAGAACATTATGATTTTGTCGATTTTACAGTTTTCACTATTTTGAAAAAAAATTTCTTTTTTGTATAAAACTTCGGAAATGTTTCGAAAATTTAAATTTTTTCGATTTTTGAATTTTGGGAATTTTTGCATTTTTCTTGATATTTTTACTTAACAAATTTTATAATTTTCCAATTTGGCGCTTTCTTAATTTGGAGAGCATTGTGATTTAAAAGTTAAAACAGTTTTTACTATTTTGAAAAAATTTTCTTTTTTTAACAAATTTCGGAAATTTTTCGAAATTTCAAATTTTTTCGATTTTTGAATTTGGGAATTTTTGCATTTTTCTTGAAAAAATTTATTCAACAAATTTTACAATTTTCCAAATTTGTAGATTTCTTAATATGGAGAACTTTGTGATTTTACAGTATAAACATTTTTACTATTTTGAAAAAATTTTCTTTTTTATATCAAATTTCGGAAATGTTCCAAAATTTTAATATTTTGTCGATATTTGAATTTCTGAAAGTTTTTAATTTATATCGATTTTCAAATTCAACAAATCTTATAATTTTCGAATTTTGACGATTTCTTAATTTAGAGAACTTTATGATTTTGTCGATTTTACAGTTTTTACTATTTTGAAAAAATTTTCTTTTTTTAACAAATTTCGGAAATTTTCCGAAATATTAAAGTTTTTTCGATTTTTGAATTTTGGGAATTTTTGCATTTTTCTCGATTTTTTCATTTCAACAAAATTTACAATATTCCAATTTTGTCGATTTCTTAATTTGGACATCTTTGTGATTTTACAGTTTAAACAGTTTTTACTATTTTGAAAAAATGTTCTTTTTTGTATAAAATTTCAAAAATTTCGAAATTTTAATTTTTTGTGATTTTACAGCTTAAACTGTTTTTACTATTTTGAAAAAATTTTCTTTTTCTGTTTCAAATTTCGGAAATGTTCCGAAATTTTAAATTTTTGTCGATTTTTGAATTTCTGAATTTTTTTTAAGTTTTCTCGATTTTCAAATTCTATAAATCTTACAATTTTGTAACTTTGACGATTTCCTAATTAAGAGAACTTTATAGTTTTGTTGATTTTACAATTTTTACTATTGTGAAAAAATTTATTTTTTTTTATCAAATTTCGGAAATTTTCCGAAATCTTAAAATTTTGGAAATTTTTGCATTTTTCTCAATTTTTTAATTTCAACAAAATTTACAATATTTCCATTTTGTAGATTTTTAAATTTAAAGAGCTTTGCAATTTTTAAGTTTTAACAGTCTTTACTATTTTAAAAAAAATTCTTTTGTTATCGAATTTCGGAAATTTTCCGAAATTTTAAATTTTTCCGATTTTTGGATTTTGAGAATTTTTGCATTTTTCTAGATGTTTTAATTTCAACAAATTTTACAATTTTCCAATTATGTCGATTTCTTAATTTGGAGAACTTTGTGATTTTACAGTTTAAACTGTTTTTACTATTTTGAAAAAATTTTCTTTTTCTGTTTCAAATTTCGGAAATGTTCCGAAATTTTAAATTTTTGTCAATTTTTGAATTTCTGCAATTTTTTTAAGTTTTCTCGATTTTCAAATTCTATAAATCTTACAATTTTCTAATTTTGACCATTTCTTAATTTACATAACTTTATGATTTTGTCGACTTTACAGTTTTTACTGTTTTGAAGAAAAATTTCTTTTTTGTATAAATTTTCGGAAATGTTCCGAAATTATTAATTATTTAGATTTTTGGAATTTTGGAATTTTTGCATTTTTTTTTATATTTTTACTCAACAAATTTTACAATTTTGTCGATTTCTTAATTTGGAGAACTTTGTGATTTAAAAGTTTAAACAGTTTTTAATATTTAAAAAAAAATTTTTTTATTTATCAAATTTTGGAAATTTTTCGAAATTTTAAATTTTTTCGATTTTTGAATTTTGGGAATTTTTGCATTTTTCTTGAAAAAATGTATTCAACAAATTTTACAATTTGCCAAATTTGTAGATATCTTAATTTAGAGAACTTTGCGGTTTTACAGTTTTCACAGTTTTTCCCGTTTTGACAAAATTTTGCTTTGTTATCGAATTTCGGAAATTTTCCGTAATTTAAAATTTTTTTCGATTTTTGGATTTTGAGAATTTTTGCATTTTTTTACTATTTAAAAAAAATTTTGTTTTTCTATCAAATTTCGGAAATTTTCCCATATTTTAAATTTTTGCGATTTTGGAATTTTGGGAATTTTTGCATTTTCTCGTTTTTTTCAATTCAACAAATTTTACAATTTTCAAATTTTGTCGATTTCTTAATTTGGAGAACTTTGTGATTTAAAAGTTTAAACAGTTTTTACTATTTTGAAAAAATTTTCTTTTTTTATCAAATTTCGGAAATTTTTCGAAGTTTTAAATTTTTTCGGAAAATTTAAAATTTTGGGAATTTTTGCATTTTTCTCGATTTTTTAATGTCAAAAAAATTTACAATATTCCAATTTTGTCGATTTCTTAATTCTTTTTACTATTTGGAAAAAATTTTCGTTTTTGTATCAAATTTCGGAAATGTTCCGAAATTTTAATTTTTTGTCGATTTTTGAATTTTTGAAATCTTATTAATTTTTTTCGATTTTCAAATTCAACAAATCTTACAATTTTCTAATTTTGACGATTTCTTAATTTAGAGAACTTTGTGATTTTACAGTATAAACAGTTTTACTATTTTGAAAAAATTTTCTTTTTTATATCAAATTTCGGAAATGTTCCGAAATCTTAATTTTTGGTCGATTTTTGAATTTTTGAAATTTTATTAATTTTTTTCGATTTTCAAATTCAACAAATCTTATAATTTTCTAATTTTGACAATTTCTTAATTTAGGGAACTTTATGTTTTTGTCGATTTTACAGTTTTTACTATTTTAAAAAAAAATTCTTTTTTGTATAAAATTTCGGAAATGTTCCGAAATTTTAATACTTTTCGTTTTTGAATTTTGGGAATTTCTGCGTTTTTCTCGATTTTTTCATTTCAACAAGATTTACAATTTTCCATTTTTGTAGATTTTTAATTTGGAGAATTTTGCGATTTTACAGTTTAAACAGTTTTTACTATTTTGAAAATATTTTCTTTTTTTTATCAAATTTCGGAAATTTTCCGAAATTTTAATTTTTTTCGATTTTTTAAATTTTTTAATTTTTATCGATTTTTAAATTCAACGAATCTTATAATTTTCTAATTTTGACGATTTCTTAATTAAGAGAACTTTGTGATTTTACAGTTTAAACAGTTTTTACTATTTTGGAAAAAATGTTCTTTCTGGTATAAAATTTCGGAAATGTTTCGAAAATTAAAATTTTTTGATTTTTGAATTTTGGGAATTTTTGCATTTTTCTTGATATTTTTACTCAACAAATCTTACAATTTTCCAATTTGGCGCTTTCTTAATTTGGAGAGCTTTGTGATTTTACAGTAAAAACAATTTTTACTATTTTGAAAAAATTTCCTTTTTTTTTTCAAATTTCGGAAATTTTCCGAAGTTTTAAAGTTTTTCGATTTTTGAATTTTGGGAATTTTTGAATTTTTCTCGATTTTTTCATTTCAAAAAATTTTACAATTTTCCAATTTTGTCGATTTCCTAATTTGGAGAACTTTGTGAGTTTAAAGAGTTTTTGCTATTTTGAAAAAATTTTCTTTTTTTATCAAATTTTGGATATGTTCCGAACTTTTAAATTTTTTTTTCGATTTTTGAATTTTGGGAATTTTTGCATTTTTCTTGATATTTTTACTCAACAAATTTTACAATTTTCCAATTTGGCGATTTCTTAATTTGGAGAACTTTGTGATTTTACAGTTTAAACAGTTTTTACTATTTTGAAAAAAAATTCTTTTTTGTACAAAATTTCGGAAATGTTCCGAAATTTTATTTTTTTGTCGATTTTTAAATTTCTGAAATTTTTTAATTTTTCCCGATTTTCAAATTCAACAAATCTTACAATTTTCTAATTTTGACGATTTCTTAATTTAGAGAACTTAATGATTTTGTCGATCTTACAGTTTTTACTATTTTGAATAAATTTCCTTTTTTTAACAAGTTTCAAAAGTTTTCCGAAATTCAAAATTTTTTCGATTTTTGAATTTTAAGAAATTTTTTGCATTTTTCTCGATTTTTTCATTTCAACAAAATTTACAATTTTCCAATTTTGTCGATTTCTTAATTTGGAGAACTTTGTGATTTTACAGTTTAAACAGTTTTTACTATTTTGAAAAAATTTTCTTTTTTGTATCAAATTTCGGAAATTTCTGAAATTTTAATTTTTTGTCGATTTTTGAATTTCTGAAATTTTTTAAGTTTTCCCGATTTTCAAATTCAACAAACCTTAAAATTTTCTAATTTTGACCATTTCTTAATTTACATATTTTTATGATTTTGTCGATTTTACAGTTTTTACTATTTCGAAGAAAAATTTAATTTTTGTATAAAATTTCGGAAATGTTCCGAAATTTTAAATTTTTTAGATTTTTGGAATTTTTGCATTTTTTTTTATGTTTTTACTCAACAAATTTTACAATTTTCCAATTTTATCGATTTCTTAATTTGGAGAACTTTGTGATTTAAAAGTTTAAACAGTTTTTAATATTTAAAAAAAATTTTTTTTATTTATCAAATTTCGGAAATTTTTCGAAATTTAAAATTTTTTCGATTTTTGAATTTTGTTAATTTTTGCATTTTTCTTGAAAAAATGTATTCAACAAATTTTACAATTTTCCAAATTTGTAGATTTCTTAATTTAGAGAACTTTGCGGTTTTACAGTTTTCACAGTTTTTCTCGTTTTGACAAAATTTTGCTTTGTTTTCGAATTTCGGAAATTTTCCGTAATTTAACATTTTTTTCGATTTTTGAATTTTGGGAATTTTTGCATTTATCTCGATTTTTCAATTTCAACAAAATTTACAATATTTCCATTTTGTATATTTCTTTATTTAAAGAGCTTTGCGATTTTTAAGTTTTCACAGACTTTACTATTTTGAAAAAAATTTCTTTTGTTATCGAATTTCGGAAATTTTCCGAAATTTTAAATTTTTCCGATTTTTGGATTTTGAGAATTTTTGCATTTTTCTCGATGTTTTAATTTCAAATATTTACAATTTTCCAATTATGTCGATTTCTTAATTTGGAGAACTTTAGGATTTTGCAGTTTAAACTGTTTTTACTATTTTGAAAAATTTTTTTTTTCTGTTTCAAATTTCGGAAATGTTCCGAAATTTTAATTTTTTGTCGATTTTTGAATTTCTGAAATTTTTTTAAGTTTTCTCGATTTTCCAATTCTATAAATCTTACAATTTTGTAATTTTGACGATTTCCTAATTAAGAGAACTTTATGGTTTTGTCGATTTTACAGTTTTTACTATTGTGAAAAAATTTATTTTTTTTTACCAAATTTCGGAAATTTTCCGAAATTTTAAATTTTTTCGATTTTGAATTTTGGCAATTTTTGCATTTTTATTGATATTTTTATTCAACAAATTTTACTGTTTTCAATTTTGTCGATTTCTTAATTTGGAGAACTTTGTGATTTTACAGTATAAACAGTTTTACTATTTTGAAAAAATTTTCTTTTTTATATCAAATTTCGGAAATGTTCCAAAATTTTAATATTTTGTCGATTTTTGATATTTTGAAATTTTTTAATTTGTATTGATTTTCAAATTTAACAAATCTTGTAATTTTCTAATTTTGACGATTTCTTAATTTAGAGAACTTTATGATTTTGTCGATTTTACAGTTTTTACTATTTTGAAAACACTCCCGTTTTTAACAAGTTTCGGAAGATATCCGAAATTTTAAATTTTTTCGATTTTGAATTTTGGGAATTTTTGCATTTTTCTTGATATTTTTACTCAACAAATTTTACAATTTTCCAATTTGTCGCTTTCTTAATTTGGAGAGCCTTGTGATTTAAGAGTAAAAACAGTTTTTACTATTTTGAAAAAATTTCTTTTTTTTTTTAAATTTCGGAAATTTTTCGAAATTTTAAAGTTTTTTCGATTTTTGAATTTTGGGAATTTTTGCATTTTTCTCGATTTTTTCATTTAAAAAAATTTTACAATTTTCCAATTTTGTCGATTTCTTAATTTGGAAACCTTTGTAAGTTTAAATAGTTTTGACTATTTTGAAAAAATTTTTTTTTTTTATCAAATTTTGGAAATGTTCCGAAATTTTAAATTTTTTTTCGATTTTAGAATTTTGGGAATTTTTGCTTTATTCTTGATATTTTTACTCAACAAATTTTACAATTTTCCAATTTGGCGCTTTCTTAATTTGGAGAGCATTGTGATTTTGTCGATTTTACAGTTTTTACTATTTTTTTAAAAAATTTTGTTTTTCTATCAAGTTTCGGAAATTTTCTCATATTTTAAATTTTTTCGATTTTTGAATTTTGGGAATTTTTGCATTTTCTCGTTTTTTTCATTTCAACAAATTTTACAATTTTCAAATTTTGTCGATTTCTTAATTTGGAGAACTTTGTGATTTAAAAGTTTAAACAGTTTTTACTATTTTGAAAAAATTTTCTTTTTATATCAAATTTCGGAAATGTTCCAAAATTTTTATATTTGTCAATTTTTGAATTTTTTTTTCAAATTTCGGAAAATTTAAAATTTTGGGAATTTTTTGCATTTTTCTCGATTTTTTAATGTTAACAAAATTTACAATATTCCAATTTTGTCGATTTCTTAAATTGGACAACTTTGTAATTTTACAGTTTAAACAGTTTTTACTATTTTGAAAAAATTTTCGTTTTTTTTATCAAATTTCGGAAATGTTCCGAAATTTTAATTTTTTTTTTATCGATTTTTGAATTTTTGAAATTTTATTAATTTTTTTCGATTTTCAAATTCAACAAATCTTACAATTTTCTAATTTTGACTATTTCTTAATTTAGAGAACTTTATGATTTTGTCGATTTTACAGTTTTTACTATTTTGAAAAAAAATTTCTTTTTTTTTTCAAATTTCGGAAATTTTTCGAAATTTTAAAGTTTTTTCGATTTTTGAATTTTTGGAACTTTTGCATTTTTCTCGATTTTTTCCTTTCAACTAATTTTACAATTTTCCAATTATGTCGATTTCTTAATTTGGAGAACTTTGTGATTTAAAAGTTTAAACAGTTTTTACTATTTTCAAAAAATGTTCTTTTTTTATCAAATTTCGGAAATTTTTCGAAATTTGAAATTTTTTCGATTTTTGAATTTTGGGAATTTTTGCAATTTTCTTGAAAAAATTTATTTAACAAATTTTACAATTTTCCAAATTTGTAGATTTCTTAATTTGGAGAACTTTGTGATTTTACAGTATAAACAGTTTTACTATTTTGAAATAATTTTCTTTTTTATATCAAATTTCGGAAATGTTCCAAAATTTTAATATTTGTCAATTTTTGAATTTTTGAAATTTTTTAATTTTTATCGATTTTCAAATTCAACAAATCTTATAATTTTCTAATTTTCACGATTTCTTAATTTAGAGAACTTTATGATTTTGTCGATTTTACAGTTTTTACTATTTTGAAAAAAATTTTTTTTTTTCAAATTTCGGAAAATTTAAAATTTGGGGAATTTTTGCATTTTTCTCGATATTTTAATGTCAACAAAATTAACAATATTTCAATTTTGTCGATTTCTTAATTTGGACAACTTTGTGATTTTACAGTTTAAACAGTTTTTACTATTTTGAAAAAATTTTCGTTTTTGTATCAAATTTCGGAAATGTTCCGAAATTATAATTTTTTGTTGATTTTTGAATTTTTGAAATTTTATTAATTTTTTTCGATTTTCAAATTCAATAAATCTTACAATTTTCTAATTTTGACGATTTCTTAATTTAGAGAACTTTATGATTTTGTCGATTTTACAGTTTTTACTTTTTTGAAACAATTTTTTTTTTTTTCATATTTCGGAAAATTTTCGAAATCTTAAAATTTTGGGAATTTTTGCTTTTTTTTAGATTTTTTAATTTCAACAAAAATTACAGTATTCCAATTTTGTCGATTTCTTAATTTGGACAACTGTGTGATTTTACAGTTTAAACAGTTTTTAATATTTTGAAAAAATGTTCTTTTTTGTATCAAATTTCGGAAATTTTCCAAAATTTTAAATTTTTCCGATTTTTGGATTTTGAGAATTTTTGCATTTTTTTTGATGTTTTAATTTCAACACATTTTACAATTTTCAAATTATGCCGATTTCTTAATTTGGAGAACTTTGTGATTTAAAAGTTTAAACAGTTTTTACTATTTTGAAAAATTTTTCTTTTTTTTTTTAAATTCGGAAATTTTCTGAAATTTTTAAGTTTTTTCGATTTTTGAATTTTGGGAATTTTTGCATTTTTCTAGTTTTTTTCATTTCAACAAATTTTACAATTTTCTAATTTTGACGATTTCTTAATTTAGAGAACTTTATGATTTTGTCGATTCGGAAATGTTCCGAAAATTTAAATTTTTTCGATTTTTGAATTTTGGGAATTTTTGCATTTTTCTTGATATTTTTACTCAACAAATTTTACAATTTTCCAATTTGGCGCTTTCTTAATTTGGAGAGCCTTGTGATTTTAAAGTAAAAACAATTTTTACTATTTTGAAAAAATTTCCTTTTTTTTCAAATTTCGGAAATTTTCCGAAATTTTAAAGTTTTTCGATTTTTGAATTTTGGGAATTTTTGAATTTTTCTCGATTTTTTCATTTCAAAAAATTTTACAATTTTCCAATTTTGTCGATTTCTTAATTTGGAGAACTTTGCGAGTTTAATCTGTTTTTACTATTTTTAAAAAATTTTCTTTTTTTTAACAAATTTCGGAAATTTTGCGGAATTTTAAATGTTTGCATTTTTCTTGTTATTTTTACTCAACAAATTTAACAGCTTTCCAATTTGGCGATTTCTTAATTTGGAGAGCCTTGTGATTTTACAGTTTAAACAGTTTTTACTATTTTGAAAAAAAAAATTTTTTTTGTATAAAATTTCGGAAATGTTCCGAAATTTTAAATTTTTTCGATTTTTGAATTTTGGGAATTTATGCATTTTTCTTGATATTTTTACTCAACAAATTTTACAATTTTCCAATTTGGCGCTTTCTTAATTTGGAGAGCCTTGTGATTTTACAGTAAAAACAGTTTTTACTATTTGGAAAAAATTTCTTTTTTTTTTCAAATTTCGGAAATTTTCCGAAATTTTAAAGTTTTGTCTATTTTTGAATTTTGATATTTTTAAATTTTTATCGATTTTCAAATTCAAAAATTCTTATAATTTTCTAATTTTGACGATTTCTTAATTTAGATAACTTTATGATTTTGTCGATTTTACAGTTTTTACTATTTTGAAAAATTTTTTTTTTTCAAATTTCGGAAAATTTAAAATTGTGGGAATTTTTGCATTTTTCTCGATTTTTTAATGTCAACAAAACTTACAATATTCCAATTTTGTCGATTTCTTAATATGGACAACTTTGTGATTAAAAAGTTTAAACTGTTTTTACTATTTTGAAAAAATTTTCGTTTTTGTATCAAATTTCGGAAATGTTCCGAAATTTTAATTTTTTGTCGATTTTTGAATTTTTGAAATTTTATTAATTTTTTTCGATTTTTAAATTCAACAAATCTTACAATTTTATAATTTTGACGATTTCTTAATTTAGAGAACTTTATGATTTTGTCGATTTTACAGTTTTTACTATTTTGAAAAAATTTTCTTTTTTTTCACATTTCGGAAAATTTCCGAAATTTTAAAATTTTGGGAATTTTTCTCGATTTTTTAATGTCAACAAAATTAACAATATTTCAATTTTGTCGATTTCTTAATTTGGACAACTTTGTGATTTTACAGTTTAAACAGTTTTTACTATTTTGAAAAAATGTTCTTTTTTGTATCAAATTTCGGAAATTTTCCAAAATTTTAAATTTTTCCGATTTTTGGATTTTGAGAATTTTTGCATTTTTTTTGGATGTTTTAATTTCAACACATTTTACAATTTTCAAATTATGCCGATTTCTTAATTTGGAGAACTTTGTGATTTAAAAGTTTAAACAGTTTTTACTATTTTGAAAAATTTTTCTTTTTTTATCAAATTTCGGAAATTTTTCGAAATTTTAAATTTTTTTCGATTTTTGAATTTTGGGAATTTTTGCATTTTTCTTGATATTTTTACTCAAAAAATTTTACAATTTTCCAATTTGGCGCTTTCTTAATTTGGAGAGCATTGTGATTTTACAGTATAAACACTTTTTACTATTTTGGAAAAATTTCCTTTTTTTTTTTCAAAATTCGGAAATTTTCCGAAATTTTAATATTTTGTCGATTTTTGAATTTTTGAAATTTTTTAATTTTTATCGATTTTCAAATTCAACAAATTTTACAATTTTCCAATTTGGCGCTTTCTTAATTTGGAGAGCCTTGTGATTTTAGAGTATAAACAGTTTTTACTATTTCGAAAAAATTTCCTTTTTTTTTCAAAATTCGGAAATTTTCCTAAATTTTAAAGTTTTTTCGATTTTTGAATATTGGGAATTTTTGCATTTTTCTAGTTTTTTTCATTTCAACAAATTTTACAATTTTCAAATTTTGTCGATTTCTTTATTTGGAGAACTTTGTGATTTAAAAGTTTAAACAGTTTTTACTATTTTGAAAAAATTTTCTTTTTTTATCAAATTTCGGAAATTTTTCGAAATTTTGAATTTTTTCGATTTTTGAATTTTGGGAATTTTGAATTTTTTCGAAAAAATTTATTCAACAAATTTTACAATTTTCCAAATTTGTAGATTTCTTAATTTGAAGAACTTTGTGATTTTACTGTATAAACATTTTAACTATTTTTAAAAAATTTTCTTTTTATATCAAATTTCGGAAATGTTCCAAAATTTTAATATTTTGTCGATTTTTGAATTTTTGAAATTTTTTAATTTTTATCGATTTTCAAATTCAACAAATCTTGTAATTTTCTAATTTTGACGATTTCTTAATTTAGAGAACTTTATGATTTTGTCGATTTTTCAGTTTCTACTATTTTGAAAAAAAAATTTTTTTTTTAAATTTCCGAAATTTGCAAATTTTGGGAATTTTTTCATTTTTCTCGATTTTTTAATGTCAACAAAGATTACAATATTCCAATTTTGTCGATTTCTTAATTTGGACAACTTTGTGATTTTACAGTTTAAACAGTTTTTACTATTTTGAAAAATTTTCTTTTATTTTCAAATTTCGGAAAATTCTCGAAATTTTAAAATTTTGGGAATTTTTGCATTTTTCTCGATTTTTTAATTTCAACAAATTTTACAATTTTCCAATTTTGTCGATTTCTCAATTTGAAGAACTTTGTGATTTAACAGTTTAAACAGCTTTTACTATTTTGAAAAAAATTTCTTTTTCTTTTTCGGAAATGTTCCGAAATTTTAATTTTTTGTCGATTTTTGAATTTCTGAATTTTTTTAATTTTTCCCGATTTTCAAATTCTATAAATTTACAATTTTGTAATTTTGACGATTTCCTAATTAAGAGAACTTTATGGTTTTGTCGATTTTAAAGTTTTTACTATTGTCAAAAAAGTTATTTTTTTTTTATCAAATTTCTGAAAATTTTCTAAATTTTAAATTTTTTAAATTTTTGAATTTTGGGAAATTTTGCATTTTTCTCGATTTCTTAATTGCAACAAAATTTACAATAATTCCATTTTGCAGATTTTAAAATTTAGAGAAATTTGCGATTTTACAGTTTTCACAGTTTTTACTATTTTAAAAAAATTTTATTTTTTTAACAAATTTCGGAAATGTTCCGAAAATTTAAATTTTTTCGATTTTTGAATTTTGGGAATTTTTGCATTTTTCTTGATATTTTTACTCAACAAATTTTACAATCTTCCAATTTGACGCTTTCTTAATTTGGAGAGCCTTGTGATTTTACAGTAAAAACAGTTTTAACTATTTTGAAAAAATTTCCTTTTTTTTTTCAAATTTCGGAAATTTTTCGAAATTTTAAAGTTTATTCGATTTTTGAATTTTGGGAATTTTTGCATTTTTTTTTAATTTTTCATTTCAACAAATTTTACAATTTTCCAATTTTGTCTTAATTTGGACAACTTTGTGATTTTAAAAAGTTTTTACTATTTTGAAAAAATTTTCTTTTTTTTATCTAATTTCGGAAATGTTCCGAAATTTTAAATTTTTTTCGATTTTTGAATTTTGGGAATTTTTGCATTTTTCTTGATATTTTTACTCAACAAATTTTACAATTTTCCAATTTGGCGCTTTCTTAATTTGGAGAGCATTGTGATTTTACAGTATAAACACTTTTTACTATTTTGAAAAAAATTCCTTTTTTTTTTCAAAATTCGGAAATTTTCCGAAATTTTAAAGTTTTTTCGATTTTTGAATTTTTGCATTTTTCTCGTTTTTTTAATTTCAACAAAATTTACAATTTTCAAATTTTGTCGATTTCTTAATTTGGAGAACTTTGTGAGTTAAAAAAGTTTTTACTATTTTGAAAAAATTTTATTTTTTTCATCAAATTTCGGAAATTTTTCGAAATTTCAAATTTTTTCGTTTTTTTTAATTTTCGGAATTTTTGCATTTTTCTTGATGTTTTTACTCATTAAATTTTACAAATTTCCAATTAGGCGCTTTCTTAATTTGGAGAGCATTGTGATTTTACAGTATAAACACTATTTACTATTTTGAAAAAATTTCCTTTTTTTTTTCAAAATTCGGAAATTTTCCAAAATTTTAAAGTTTTTTCGATTTTTGAATTTTTGAAATTTTTTAATTTTTATCGATTTTCAAATTCAACAAATTTTACAATTTAACAATTTGGCGCTTTCTTAATTTGGAGAGCCTTGTGATTTTAGAGTATAAACAGTTTTTACTATTTTGAAAAAGTTTCCTTTTTTTTATTTCAAAAGTCGGAAATTTTCCGAAATTTTAAAGTTTTTTCGATTTTTTAATTTTGAGAATTTTTGCATTTTTCTAGTTTTTTTCATTTCAACAAATTTAACAATTTTCAAATTTTGTCGATTTCTTAATTTGGAGAACTTTGTGATTTAAAAGTTTAAACAGTTTTTACTATTTTTAAAAAATTTTCTTTTTTTATCAAATTTCGGATATTTTTCGATATTTAAAATTTTTTCGATTTTTGAATTTTGGGAATTTTTCTTGATATTTTTACTCAACAAATTTTACAATTTTCCAATTTGGCGCTTTCTTAATTTGGAGAGCATTGTGATTTTACAGTATAAACACTTTTTACTATTTTGAACAAATTTCCTTTTTTTTTTCAAAATTCGGAAATTTTCCTAAATTTTAAAGTTTTTTCGATTTTTGAATTTTTGGAATTTTTGCATTTTTCTCGGTTTTTTTAATTTCAACAAAATTTACAATTTTCAAATTTTGTCGATTTCTAAATTTGGAGAACATTGTGAGTTTAAAAAGTTTTTACTATTTTTAAAACCTTTTCTTTTTTTATTAAATTTCGGAAATGTTCCGAAATTTTAAAGTTTTTTCGATTTTTGAATTTTTGGAATTTTTGCATTTTTCTCGTTTTTTTCACTTCAACAAATTTAACAATTTTCAAATTTTGTCGATTTCTTAATTTGGAGAACTTTGTGATTTAAAAGTTTATTTATTTTTTTCTATTTTGAAAAATTTTTATTTTTTTATCAAATTTTGGAAATTTTTCGAAATTTCAAATTTTTTCGATTTTTGAATTTTGGGAATTTTTGCATTTATCTTGAAAAAATTTATTCAACAAAATTTACAATTTTCCAAATTTGTAGATTTCTTAATTTCGAAAACTTTGTGATTTTACAGTATAAACATTTTTTCTATTTTGAAAAAATTTTCCTTTTTATATCAAATTTCGGAAATGTTCCAAAATTTTAATATTTTGTCGATTTTTTAATTTTTGAAATTTTTTAATTTTTTTAGATTTTCAAATTCAACAAATTTTACAATTTTCCAATTTGGCGCTTTCTTAATTTGGAGAGCATTGTGATTTTACAGTATAAACACTTTTTACTATTTTGAAAAAAATTCCTTTTTTTTTTCAAAATTCGGAAATTTTCCGAAATTTTAAAGTTTTTTCGATTTTTGAATTTTTGGAATTTTTGCATTTTTCTCGTTTTTTTCACTTCAACAAATTTAACAATTTTCAAATTTTGTCGATTTCTTAATTTGGAGAACTTTGTGATTTAAAAGCTTAATCAGTTTTTCCTTTTTTGAAAAAATTTTCTTTTTTTATCAAATTTCGGAAATTTTTCGAAATTTTAAATTTTTTCGATTTTTGAATTTTGGGAATTTTCGCATTTTTCTTGAAAAAATGTATTCAACAAATTTTACAATTTTCCAAGTTTGTAGATTTCTTAATTTAGAGAACTTTGCGGTTTTACAGTTTTCACAGTTTTCCCCGTTTTGACAAAATTTTGTTTTGTTATCGAATTTCGGAAATTTTCCGTAATTTAACATTTTATTCGATTTTTGGGAATTTTTGCATTTATCTCGATTTTTTAATTTCAACAAAATTTACAATATTTCCATTTTGTAGATTTCCTAATTTAAAGAGCTTTGCGATTTTTAAGTTTTCACAGTCTTTACTATTTTGAAAAAAATTTCTTTTGTTATCGAATTTCGGAAATTTTCCGAAATTTTAAATTTTTCCGATTTTTGGATTTTGGGAATTTTTGCATTTTTCTTGATATTTTTACTCGACAAATTTTACAATTTTCCAATTTGGCACTCTCTTAATTTGGAGAACTTTGTGATTTAACAGTTTTACTATTTTGAAAAAATTTTCTTTTTTTTTATCAAATTTTGGAAATGTTCCAAAATTTTAAAATTTTGTTGATTTTTGAAAATTTTTAATTTTTATCGATTTTCAAATTCAACAATTCTTATAAATTTCTAATTTTGACGTTTTCTTAATTTAGAGAACTTTATGATTTTGTCGATTTTACAGTTTTTACTATTTTGAAAAAAAATTTCTTTTTTGTATAAATTTCCGAAAATTTAAATTTTTTCGATTTTTGAATTTTGGGAATTTTTGCATTTTTCTTGATATTTTTATTCAACAAATTTTACAATTTTCCAATTTGGCGCTTTCTTAATTTGGAGAGCCTTGTGATTTTACAGTAAAAACAGTTTTTACTATTTTGAAAAAATAAATTTTAAAGTTTTTTCGATTTTTGAATTTTGGGAATTTTTGCATTTTTCTAGTTTTTTTCATTTCAACAAATTTTACAATTTTCAAATTTTGTCGATTTTTATACCCGCTACCCATAGGGTAGAAGGGTATTATGACTTAGTGCCAATAGAAAAGGTATGTAACAGGCAGAAGGAGGCATCTCCGACCCCATAAAGTATATATATTCTTGATCAGCGTCAACAGCCGAGACGATATAGCCATGTCCGTCTGTCCGTCTGTCTGTCCGTATGAACACCTGGATCTCAGAGACTATAAGACATAGAGACAACAAATTTGGCAAAAAGGTTCCTTCATACCCACCGCAGGTCAAGTTTATTTCAAAAGTTGGATGCCACGCCCCCTTCGCCCACAATAAGCATTTATCTAGAGAATGTCAAGTTTTTTTTTATGTAAATCGCGAATAACTCCAAAAGTTCTTTGTGTAATGATGTGTAATTTAATAACCGATCTGCGATTGACACTCTTAATATACCCTGTAATTTTGGTACAAATCGGATAAGTAGAACAAAAGTTATTCGTGAAATTATTTATCAAAATTTTTGTGCCCAGTGCATATGGACGTTTTAAGTGTGTGAATGACCTAGAGATATCAAATTTGGTGACAGTATTCATGTAGCTCTTAAGCAGATCAAGTTTGTTTTAGATTTTTGCCACGCCCCTTTCCGCCCCCAAAAACTGTAAAAGCCGTAATAATAGACCTAGAGCATTGAATTTTGGTATGCATAATAACAATGATAGTCTGAATGACTCCTGTGAATTTGGTTGAGATCGAATAAAAAACGAGGAAGTTATTAAAGAATCCATTTTGTATGCAAAATTCACTTGCAGCTGCTCACGCTTTGTTTGTTTAGTTGACAGTGTGACCATGTCGGTGTTGTGGATTTTTTCCCGCTATTTTCAAATATATACACACAAAACACAAGTTTCAGTATATTTTTGGTATATTTGTTGTTAAAATATCATTAAAATTTTTTTTTTTCTCTCGAAATGGGTTGCGGGTTACGGTCGAGCACTCTCGACTGTAGCTTTCTTACTTGTTTAATTTGGAGAACTTTGTGATTTAAAAGTTTAAACAGTTCTTACTATTTTGAAAAAATTTTCTTTTTTTTATCAAATTTCGGAAATTTTTCGAAATTTTAAATTTTTTCGATTTTTGAATTTTGGGAATTTCGCATTTTTTTGAAAAAAATTATTCAACAAATTTTACAATTTTCCAAATTTGTAGATTTCTTAATTTGAAGAACTTTAGGATTTTACAGTATAAACATTTTTACTATTTTGAAAAAATTTTCTTTTATATCAAATTTCGGAAATGTTCCAAAATTTTAATATTTTGTCGATTTTAGAATTTTTGAAATTTTTTAATTTTTATCGATTTTCAAATTCAACAAATCTTAAAATTTTTTAATTTTGACGATTTCTCAATTTAGAGAACTTTAGGATTTTGTCGATTTTACAGTTTTTACTATTTTGAAAAAATTTTCTTTTTTTTCAAATTTCGGAAAATTTCCGAAATTTTAAATTTTTAGATTTTTTGAATTTTGGGAATTTTTGCATTTTTCTCGATTTTTTAATTTCAACAAAACTTACAATATTTCCATTTTGTAGATTTCTTAATTTAAAGAGCTTTGCAATTTTAAAGTTTTCACAGTCTTTACTTTTTTAAAAAAAAATTCTTTTGTTATCGAATTTCGCAAATTTTTCGAAATTTCAAATTTTTTTGATTTTGAATTTTGGGAATTTTTGCATTTTTCTTGATAAATTTATTCAACAAATTTTACAATTTTCCAAATTTGTAGATTTCTTAATTTAGAGAACTTTGCGATTTTACAGTTTTCACAGTTTTTCCCGTTTTGACAAAATTTTGTTTTGTTATCGAATTTCGGAAATTTTCCGTAAATTAACATTTTTTTCGATTTTTAAATTTTGGGAATTTTTGCATTTTTCTCGATTTTTTAATTTCAACAAAATTTACAATATTTCCATTTTGTAGATTTCTAAATTTAAAGAGCCTTGCAATTTTTAAGTTTTAACAGTCTTTACTATTTTGAAAAAAATTTCGTTTGTTATCAAATTTCGGAAATTTTACGAAATTTTAAAATTTTTAGATTTTTTAATTTTGAGAATTTTTGCATTTTTTTCGATTTTTTCATTTCAACAAAATTTACAATTTTTCAATTTTGTAGATTTTTTAATTTAGAGAACTTTGCGATTTAACAGTTTTTACAGTTTTTACTATTTTGAAAAAATTTAATTTTTTTTTTTAATTTCGGAAACGATCCGATTTTAATTTTTTTAGAATATTCATTTTTGGAAATTTTTGCATTTTTCTCGATTTTTTTATTTCAACAAATTTTACAATTTTCCAATTTTGTCGATTTCTTAAATTGGAGAACTTTGTGATTTTACAGCTTCAACAGTTTTTATTTTTTTGAAAAATGATCTTTTTTGTATCAAATTTCGGAAATGTTCCAAAATTTTAATTTTTTGTCGATTTTTAAATTTCTGAATTTTTTTAATTTTTCTCGATTTTAAATTTTAACAAATCTTACAATTTTCTAATTTTGGCGATTTCTTAATTTAGAGAACTTTATGATTTTGTCGATTTTACAGTTTTTACTTTTCTGAAAACATTTTCTTTTTTTTATCAAATTTCGAAAATGTTCAGAAATTTCAATTTTTTGTCGATTTTTTAATTCTGGAAATTTTTGCATTTTTCTCGATTTTTTTATTTCAACAAATTTTACAGTTCTCCAATTTTGTCGATTTCTTAACTTGGAGAACTTTAAGATTTTACTGTTTAAACAGTATTTACTATTTTGAAGAAATTTTTTTTTTTGTTTCAAATTTCGAAAATGTTCCGAAATTTTAATTTTTTGTCGATTTTCGAATTTCTGAAATTTTTTAATTTTTCTCTAAATTCAACAAATCTTACAATTTTCAAAATTTGATGATTTCCTAATTAAGAGATCTTTATGTTTTTGTCGATTTTACAGTTTTAATTTTTGTGAAAAAATGTTCTTTTTTTATTTCAAATTTCGAAAATTTTCCGAAATTTTAAATTTTTTAGATTTTTGAATTTTGGGAAATTTTGCATTTCATTGGATTTTTTCATTTCAACAAAATTTACAATATTCCAATTTTGAAGATTTCTAATTTAAAAAATTTTGCGATTTTAGAGTTTAAACAGTTTTTACTATTTTGAAAATATTGTTTTTTTTTTTATCAAATTTCGGAAATTTTCCGAAATTTTAAATATTGTCGACTTAAAAATTTCAGAAATTTTTGCATTTTTCTCGATTTTTTTCATTTTATCAAAATTCACAGGATTAAAATTTTGTAGATTTCTTAATTTAAAGAGCTTTGCGATTTTTAAGCTTTCACTGTCTTTACTATTTTGAAAAAAATTTATTTTGTTATCGAATATCGAAAATTTTACGAAATTTTAAAATTTTTAGATTTTTGAATTTTGAGAATTTTTGCATTTTTTTCGATTTTTTCATTTCAACAAAATTTACAATTTTCCAATTTTTTAGATTTCTTAATTTAAAGAACTTTGCGATTTTCCAGTTTTCACAGTTTTTACTATTTTGAAAAAAATGTCTCTTGTTATCAAATTTCGGAAATTTTCCGAAATTGAACATTTTTTCGATTTTTGAATTTCTGAAATTTTTAAATTTTTTCTCGATTTTCAAATTCAACAAATCTTACAGTTTTCTAATTTTGACGACTTCTTAATTTAGAGAACTTTAGGATTTTGTCGATTTTACAGTTTTTACTATTTTGAAAAAATTTTCTTTTTTATCAAATTTCGAAAATTTTCCGAAATTTTAAATTTTCTCGATTTTTTAATTTGCATTTCTTTGTTTTTTTTTTTTCATTTCAACAAAATTTTCAATATTCCAATTATTGAAGATTTCTTAGTTTAAAGAACTTTGCGATTTTCCAGTTTTCACAGTTTTTACTATAACGAAAAATTTTCTTTTTTTTATCAAATTTCGGAAGTTTTCCGAATTAATTTAATTTTTTTCGATTTTTGAATTTTGGGAATTTTTGCATTTTTCTTGATATTTTTAATTCAACAAATTTTACAATTTTCCAATGTTGTCGATTTCTAAATTTAGAGAACTTTGTAATTTTGTCGATTATACAGTTCTAACTAGTTTTAAGAAATTGTCTTCTTTATTAAACTTCAGAAATTTTCCGAAATTTTTATTTTTTTCAATTTTTAAATTTCTGAAATTTTTTAATCTTTTTCGATTTTTTAAATTCAACAAATCTTACAATATTCCAATGTTGTCGATTTTTTATTGAGAGAACTTTGTGTTTTGGTCGATTTCACAGTTTTTACTATTTTGAAAAAATTGTCTTTTCTTCAAATTTTCGGAAATTTTGCAAAATTTTAAATTTTGTCGATTTTCGGAAATTTTTGCATATTTCTCGATTTTTTAATTTCAACAAAATTTACAATATTTCAATTATGAAGATTTCTTAATTTAGAAAACTTTTCGATTTAACAGTTTTTACTATTTTAAAAAAAATTTCTCTTGTTATCGAATTTCGGAACTTTTCCGAAATCTAAAATTTTGTCGATTTTTAAATTTCGGAAATTTTTTAGTTTTTCTCGATTTTCAAATTCAACAAATCTTCTAATTTTCAAATTTATACGATTTCTTAATTAAGAGAACTTTATGATTTTGTCGATTTTACAGTTTTTACTATTTTGAAAAAAATTTTTTTTTGTTATCGAATTTCGGGAATTTTCCGAAATTATAAATTTTTTCGATTTTTGAATTTTGGGATTTTTTGCATTTTTCTCGGTTTATTTAATTTCAACAAAATTTACAATTTTCCAATTTTGTCGATTTCTTAATTTGGACAACTTTGTGATTTTACAGTTTAAACAGTTTTTACCATTTTGAAAAAATTTTCTTTTTTGTATCAAATTTCGTAAATTTTCGAAATTTTAAATTATTTTGATTTTTTGATTTTTGAGAATTTTTGAATTTTTTTCGATTTTTTTATTACAACAAAATTTACAATTTTCCAATTTTGTAGATTTCTAATTTAAAAAACTTTGCGATTTTTCAGTTTTTACAGTTTTCACTATTTTGAAAAAAATTTCTCTTGTTATCAAATTTCGGAAATTTTCCGAAATTTAAATTTTTTTCGATTTTTGAGAATTGTTGAATTTTTCTCGATTTTTTAAATTCAACAAATCTTACAATATACCAATGTTGTCGATTTCTTAATTTAGAGAACTTTGTGATTTTGTCGATTTTACAGTCTTTATTATTTTGAAAAAATTTTCTTTTTTGCATCAAATTTCGGAAATGTTCCGAAGTTTTATTTTTTTGTCGATTTTTCAATTTCTGAAATTTTAAAATTTTTCTCGATTTTCAAATTCAACAAATCTTACAGTTTTCTAATTTTGACGATTTCTTAATTTAGAGAACTTTAGGATTTTGTCGATTTTACAGTTTTCACTATTTTAAAAAAATTGTTTCTTTTTTTCAAATTTTCGGAAATTTTGCAAAATTTTAAATTTTGTCGATTTTTTGAAATTTTTGCACATTTCTCGATTTTTTAATTTCAACGAAATTTACAATATTTCAATTTTGTCTATTTCTTTATTTAGAGAACTTTACGATTTTACAGTTTAATTAGTTTTTACTATTTTGAAAAAATTGTCTTTTTTCATCAAATTTCGGATATTTTCCAAAATTTTAAATTTTGTCGATTTTTGAATTTTGGGAATTTTAGCATTTTTCTCGATTTTTTCATTTCAACAAAACTTACAATTTTCCAATTTTGGAGATTTCTTAATTTAGAGAAATTTGCGATTTTACAGTTTTTACAGTTCTTAATATTTTGACAACAATTTCTTTTGTTATCGAATTTCGGAAATTTTCGGAAATTTTAAATTTTGTCGACTTACAAATTTCAGAAATTTTTGCATTTTTCTCGATTTTTTTCATTTTATCAAAATTTACAAGATTCAAATTTTGTAGATTTCTTAATTTAAAGAGCTTAGCGATTTTTAAGTTTTCACTGTCTTTACAATTTTGAAAAAAATTTATTTTGTTATCGAATTTTGGAAATTTTACGAAATTTTAAAATTTTTAGATTTTTTAATTTTGAGAATTTTTGCATTTTTCTCAATTTTTTCATTTCAACAAAATTTACAATTTTCCAATTTTGTAGATTTCTTAATTTAGAGAACTTTGCGATTTAACAGTTTTTACAGTTTTTACTATTTTGAAAAAATTTTCTTTTTTATCAAATTTCGAAAATTTTCCGAAATTTTAAATTTTCTCGATTTTTTAATTTGCATTTCTTTGTTTTTTTTTTTTCATTTCAACAAAATTTACAATATTCCAATTATTGAAGATTTCTTAGTTTAAAGAACTTTGCGATTTTCCAGTTTTCACAGTTTTTACTATAACGAAAAATTTTCTTTTTTTATCAAATTTCGGAAGTTTTCCGAATTAATTTAATTTTTTTCGATTTTTGAATTTTGGGAATTTTTGCATTTTTCTTGATATTTTTAATTCAACAAATTTTACAATTTTCCAATGTTGTCGATTTCTAAATTTAGAGAACTTTGTAATTTTGTCGATTATACAGTTCTAACTAGTTTTAAGAAATTGTCTTCTTTATTAAACTTCAGAAATTTTCCGAAATTTTTATTTTTTTCAATTTTTAAATTTCTGAAATTTTTTAATCTTTTTCGATTTTTTAAATTCAACAAATCTTACAATATTCCAATGTTGTCGATTTTTTATTGAGAGAACTTTGTGTTTTGGTCGATTTCACAGTTTTTACTATTTTGAAAAAATTGTCTTTTCTTCAAATTTTCGGAAATTTTGCAAAATTTTAAATTTTGTCGATTTTCGGAAATTTTTGCATATTTCTCGATTTTTTAATTTCAACAAAATTTACAATATTTCAATTATGAAGATTTCTTAATTTAGAAAACTTTTCGATTTAACAGTTTTTACTATTTTAAAAAAAATTTCTCTTGTTATCGAATTTCGGAACTTTTCCGAAATCTAAAATTTTGTCGATTTTTAAATTTCGGAAATTTTTTAGTTTTTCTCGATTTTCAAATTCAACAAATCTTCTAATTTTCAAATTTATACGATTTCTTAATTAAGAGAACTTTATGATTTTGTCGATTTTACAGTTTTTACTATTTTGAAAAAAATTTTTTTTTGTTATCGAATTTCGGGAATTTTCCGAAATTATAAATTTTTTCGATTTTTGAATTTTGGGATTTTTTGCATTTTTCTCGGTTTATTTAATTTCAACAAAATTTACAATTTTCCAATTTTGTCGATTTCTTAATTTGGACAACTTTGTGATTTTACATTTTAAACAGTTTTTACCATTTTGAAAAAATTTTCTTTTTTGTATCAAATTTCGTAAATTTTCGAAATTTTAAATTATTTTGATTTTTTGATTTTTGAGAATTTTTGAATTTTTTTCGATTTTTTTATTACAACAAAATTTACAATTTTCCAATTTTGTAGATTTCTAATTTAAAAAACTTTGCGATTTTTCAGTTTTTACAGTTTTCACTATTTTGAAAAAAATTTCTCTTGTTATCAAATTTCGGAAATTTTCCGAAATTTAAATTTTTTTCGATTTTTGAGAATTGTTGAATTTTTCTCGATTTTTTAAATTCAACAAATCTTACAATATACCAATGTTGTCGATTTCTTAATTTAGAGAACTTTGTGATTTTGTCGATTTTACAGTCTTTATTATTTTGAAAAAATTTTCTTTTTTGCATCAAATTTCGGAAATGTTCCGAAGTTTTATTTTTTTGTCGATTTTTCAATTTCTGAAATTTTAAAATTTTTCTCGATTTTCAAATTCAACAAATCTTACAGTTTTCTAATTTTGACGATTTCTTAATTTAGAGAACTTTAGGATTTTGTCGATTTTACAGTTTTCACTATTTTAAAAAAATTGTTTCTTTTTTTCAAATTTTCGGAAATTTTGCAAAATTTTAAATTTTGTCGATTTTTTGAAATTTTTGCACATTTCTCGATTTTTTAATTTCAACGAAATTTACAATATTTCAATTTTGTCTATTTCTTTATTTAGAGAACTTTACGATTTTACAGTTTAATTAGTTTTTACTATTTTGAAAAAATTGTCTTTTTTCATCAAATTTCGGATATTTTCCAAAATTTTAAATTTTGTCGATTTTTGAATTTTGGGAATTTTAGCATTTTTCTCGATTTTTTCATTTCAACAAAACTTACAATTTTCCAATTTTGGAGATTTCTTAATTTAGAGAAATTTGCGATTTTACAGTTTTTACAGTTCTTAATATTTTGACAACAATTTCTTTTGTTATCGAATTTCGGAAATTTTCGGAAATTTTAAATTTTGTCGACTTACAAATTTCAGAAATTTTTGCATTTTTCTCGATTTTTTTCATTTTATCAAAATTTACAAGATTCAAATTTTGTAGATTTCTTAATTTAAAGAGCTTAGCGATTTTTAAGTTTTCACTGTCTTTACAATTTTGAAAAAAATTTATTTTGTTATCGAATTTTGGAAATTTTACGAAATTTTAAAATTTTTAGATTTTTTAATTTTGAGAATTTTTGCATTTTTTTTCGATTTTTTCATTTCAACAAAATTTACAATTTTCCAATTTTGTAGATTTCTTAATTTAGAGAACTTTGCGATTTAACAGTTTTTACAGTTTTTACTATTTTGAAAATATTTAATTTTTTTTTTTAATTTCGGAAACGATCCGATTTTAATTTTTTTAGAATATTCATTTTTGGAAATTTTTGCATTTTTCTCGATTTTTTTATTTCAACAAATTTTACAATTTTCCAATTTTGTCGATTTCTTAAATTGGAGAACTTTGTGATTTTACAGCTTAAACAGTTTTTATTTTTTTGAAAAATGTTCTTTTTTGTTTCAAATTTCGAAAATGTTCCGAAATTTTAATTTTTTGTCGATTTTCGAATTTCTGAAATTTTTTAATTTTTCTCTAAATTCAACAAATCTTACAATTTTCAAAATTTGACGATTTCCTAATTAAGAAATCTTTATGATTTTGTCGATTTAACAGTTTTAATTTTTGTGAAAAAATGTTCTTTTTTTATTTCAAATTTCGGAAATTTTCCGAAATTTTTTAGATTTTTGAATTTTGGGAAATTTTGCATTTCATTGGATTTTTTCATTTCAACAAAATTTACAATATTCCAATTTTGAAGATTTCTAATTTAAAAAATTTTGCGATTTTAGAGTTTAAACAGTTTTTACTATTTTGAAAAAATTTTCTTTTTTTCGTCAAATTTCGGAAATTTTCCGAAATCTAAAATTTTGTCCATTTTTAAATTTCGAAAATTTTAGCATTTTTCTCAATTTTTTAATTTCAACAAAATTTACAATATTCCAATTTTGTAGATAACTTAATTTAAAGAACTTTGCGATTTTTCAGTTTTTACAGTTTTTACTATTTTGAAAAAAAATGTCTCTTGTTATCAAATTTCGGAAATTTTCCGAAATTTAACATTTTTTCGATTTTTGAATTTCTGAAATTTTTAAATTTTTCTCGATTTTCAAATTCAACAAATCTTACAGTTTTCTAATTTTGACGACTTCTTAATTTAGAGAACTTTAGGATTTTGTCGATTTTACAGTTTTTACTATTTTGAAAAAATTTTCTTTTTTTATCAAATTTCGAAAATTTTCCGAAATTTTAAATTTTCTCGATTTTTTAATTTCGGAAATTTTTGCATTTCTTTGTTTTTTTTTTCATTTCAACAAAATTTACAATATTCCAATTATTGAAGATTTCTTAGTTTAAAGAACTTTGCGATTTTCCAGTTTTTACTATAACGAAAAATTTTCTTTTTTTTATCAAATTTCGGAAGTTTTCCGAATATTTTAATTTTTTTCGATTTTTGAATTTTGGGAATTTTTGCATTTTTCTTGATATTTTTAATTCAACAAATTTTACAATTTTCCAATGTTGTCGATTTCTAAATTTAGAGAACTTTGTAATTTTGTCGATTATACAGTTCTTACTATTTTTAAGAAATTGTCTTCTTTATTAAACTTCAGAAATTTTCCGAAAATTTTAATTTTTTCAATTTTTAAACTTCTGAAATTTTTTCATTTTTTCGATTTTTTAAATTCAACAAATCTTACAATATTCCAATGTTGTCGATTTTTTATTGAGAGAACTTTGTGTTTTGGTCGATTTCACAGTTTTTACTATTTTGAAAAAATTGTCTTTTCTTCGAATTTTCGGAAATTTTGCAAAACTTTAAATTTTGTCGATTTTCGGAAATTTTTGCATATTTATCGATTTTTTAATTTCAACAAAATTTACAATATTCCAATTATGAAGATTTCTTAATTTAGAAAACTTTTCGATTTTACAGTTTTTACTATTTTAAAAAAAATTCTCTTGTTATCGAATTTCGGAACTTTTCCGAAATGTAAAATTTTGTCGATTTTTAAATTTCGGAAATTTTTTAATTTTTCTCGATTTTCAAATTCAACAAATCTTCTAATTTTCAAATTTTTACGATTTCTGAATTAAGAGAACTTTATGATTTTGTCGATTTTACAGTTTTTACTATTTTGAAACAAATTTCTTTTGTTATCGAATTTCGGAAATTTTCCGAAAATTTAAATTTTTTTCGATTTTTGAATTTTGGGATTTTTTGCATTTTTCTCGGTTTATTTAATTTCAACAAAATTTACAATTTTGCAATTTTGTAGATTTCTTAATTTAAAGAAAATTGCGATTTTCCAGTTTTCACAATTTTTACTTTTTTGAAAACAATTTAATTTTTTTATCAAATTTCGGAAATTTCCGAAATTTTAAATTTTGGGAATTTTTGCATTTTTCTTGATATTTTTATTCAACAAATTTTACAGTTCTCCAATTTTGTTGATTTCTTAACTTGGAGAACTTTGTGATTTTACAGTTTAAACAGTTTTTACTATTTTGAACAAATTTTTTTATTTTTGTTTCAAATTTCGGAAATGTTCCGAAATTTTAATTTTTTGTCGATTTTTGAATTTCTGAAATTTTTTAATTTTTCTCGATTTTTAAATTCAACAAATCTTACAATTTTCAAATTTTGGCGATTTCCCAATTAAGAGAACTTTATAATTTTGTCGATTTTACAGTTTTAATTTTTATGAAAAAATTTTGTTTTTTTATTTCAAATTTCGGAAATTTTCCGAAATTTAAAATTTTTTCGATTTTTGAATTTTGGAGTTTTTTGCATTTTTCTCGGTTTTTTCATTTCAACAAAATTTTCAATATTCCCATTTTCAAGATTTCTTAAACTAGAGAACTTTACGATTTTACACTTTAAACAGTTTTTTGTATTTTGAAAAAATTTCTTTTGTTATCGAATTTCGAAAATTTTTCCAAAATTTTCCATTTTTTCAATTTTTGAATTTTGTGAATTTTTGAATTTTTCATGATATTTTTAATTCAACAAATTTTACCATTTTCCAATGTTGTCGATTTCCAAATTTAGAGAACTTTGTAATTTCGTCGATTATACAGTTTTTACTATTTTGAAGAAATTGTCTTCTTTATTAAACTTCGGAAATTTTCCGAAATTTAAATTTTTTTCGATTTTTGAGTTTCTGAAATTTTTTAATTTTTCTCGTTTTTCAAATTCAACAAATCTTCTAATTTTCAAATTTTTACGATTTCTTAATTAAGAGAACTTTATGATTTTGTCGATTTTACAGTTTTTACTATTTTGAAACAAATTTTTTTTTGTTATCGAATTTCGGAAATTTTTTCGAAATTTTAAATTTTTTCAATTTTTGAATTTTGGGATTTTTTGCATTTTTCTCGGTTTATTTAATTTCAACAAAATTTACAGTTTTCCAATTTTGTCGATTTCTTAAATTGGACAACTTTGTGATTTTACAGTTTAAAAAGCTTTTACAATTTTGAAAAAATTTTCTTTTTTGTATCAAATTTCGGAAATTTTCCGATATTTTAATTTTTTTACATTATTCATTTTTGGGAATTTTTGCATTTTTCTCGATTTTTTAATTTCAACAAAATTTACAGTTTTCCAATTTTGTCGATTTCTTAAATTGGAGAACTTTGTGATTTTACAGTTTAAACAGTTTTAACTATTTTGAAAAAATTTTCTTTTTTGTATCAAATTTCGGAAATTTTTAGAAATTTTTATATATTTCGATTTTTGAATTTTGGGATTTTTTGCATTTTTCTCGATTTTTTTATTTCAACAAAATTTTCAATATTCGAATTTTGAAGATTTCTTAATCTAAAGAACTTTGCGATTTTTCAGTTTTCACAGATTTTACTATTTTGAAAAAATTGTCTTTTTTTTTATCAAATTTCGGAAATTTTCCGAAATTTTACATTTTGTCGACTTAAAAATTTCAGAAATTTTTGCATTTTTCTCGATTTTTTTCATTTTATCAAAATTTACAAGATTCAAATTTTGTGGATTTCTTAATTTAAAGAGCTTTGCGATTTTTAAGTTTTCACTGTCTTTACTATTTTGAAAAAAAATTATCTTGTTATCAAATTTCGGAAATTTTTAGAAATTTTTATATATATTTCGATTTTTGAATTTTGAGAATTTTTGCATTTTTTTTCGATTTTTTCATTTCAACAAAATTTACAATTTTCCAATTTTGTAGATTTTTTAATTTAGAGAACTTTGCGATTTAACAGTTTTTACAGTTTTTACTATTTTGAAAAAATTTAATTTTTTTTTTAATTTCGAAAACGATCCGATATTTTAATTTTTTTAAAATATTCATTTTTTGGGAATTTTTGCATTTTTCTCGATTTTTTAATTTCAACAAAATTTACAGTTTTCCAATTTTTTCGATTTCTTAAATTTGAGAACTTTGTGCCTTTACAGTTTAAACAGTTTTAACTATTTTTAAAAAATTTTCTTTTTTGTATCAAATTTCGGAAATGTTCCGAAATTTTTATTTTTTTGCATTTTTCTCGGGTTCGTTAATATCAACAAAATTTACAATTTTCCAATTTTGTGGATTTCTTAATTTAAAGAACTTTGCGATTTTACAGTTTTTACAGTTTTTACTATTTTGAAAAAATTTAATTTTATTATCTAATTTCGGAAATTTTCCGAAATTTAAAATTTTTTGGATTTTTGAATTTTGGGGTTTTTTGCATTTTTCTCGGTTTTTTCATTTCAACAAAATTTTCAATATTCCCATTTTCAAGATTTCTTAATTTAGAGAACTTTACGATTTTACAGTTTAAACAGTTTTTTAGTATTTTGAAAAAATTTCTTTTGTTATCGAATTTCGGAAATTTTCCGAAATTTTAAATTTTTTCGATTTTTGAATTTCTGAAATTTTTTAATTTTTCTCGTTTTTCAAATTCAACAAATCTTCTAATTTTCAAATTTTTACGATTTCTTGATTAAGAGAACTTTATGATTTTGTCGATTTTACAGTTTTTACTATTTTGAAAAAATTTTCTTTTTTTCGTCAAATTTCGGAAATTTTCCGAAATCTAAAATTTTGTTCTTTTTTAAATTTCGAAAATTTTAGCATTTTTCTCAATTTTTTAATTTCAACAAAATTTACAATATTCCAATTTTGTAGATAACTTAATTTAAAGAACTTTGCGATTTTTCAGTTTTTACAGTTTTAACTATTTTGAAAAAAAATGTCTCTTGTTATCAAATTTCGAAAATTTTCCGAAATTTAACATTTTTTCGATTTTTGAATTTCTAAAATTTTTAAATTTTTCTCGATTTTCAAATTCAACAAATTTTACAGTTTTCTAATTTTGACGACTTCTTAATTTAGAGAACTTTAGGATTTTGTCGATTTTACAGTTTTTACTATTTTGAAAAAATTTTCTTTTTTTATCAAATTTCGAAAATTTTCCGAAATTTTAAATTTTCTCGATATTTTAATTTCGGAAATTTTTGCATTTCTTTGTTTTTTTTTTTTCATTTCAACAAAATTTACAATATTCCAATTATTGAAGATTTCTTAGTTTAAAGAACTTTGCGATTTTCCAGTTTTTACTATAACGAAAAATTTTCTTTTTTTTATCAAATTTCGGAAGTTTTCCGAATATTTTAATTTTTTTCGATTTTTGAATTTTGGGAATTTTTGCATTTTTCTTTTTATTTTTAATTCAACAAATTTTACAATTTTCCAATGTTGTCGATTTCTAAATTTAGAGAACTTTGTAATTTTGTCGATTATACAGTTCTTACTATTTTTAAGAAATTGTCTTCTTTATTAAACTTCAGAAATTTTCCGAAAATTTTAATTTTTTCAATTTTTAAACTTCTGAAATTTTTTCATTTTTTCGATTTTTTAAATTCAACAAATCTTACAATATTCCAATGTTGTCGATTTTTTATTGAAAGAACTTTGTGTTTTGGTCGATTTCACAGTTTTTACTATTTTGAAAAAATTGTCTTTTCTTCAAATTTTCGGAAATTTTGCAAAATTTTAAATTTTGTCGATTTTCGGAAATTTTTGCATATTTCTCGATTTTTTAATTTCAACAAAATTTACAATATTCCAATTATGAAGATTTCTTAATTTAGAAAACTTTTCGATTTAACAGTTTTTACATTTTTTTTAAATTTTTCTCGATTTTCAAATTCAACAAATCTTACAGTTTTCTAATTTTGACGACTTCTTAATTTAGAGAACTTTAGGATTTTGTCGATTTTACAGTTTTTACTATTTTGAAAAAATTTTCTTTTTTTATCAAATTTCGAAAATTTTCCGAAATTTTAAATTTTCTCGATTTTTTAATTTCGGATATTTTTGCATTTCTTTGTTTTTTTTTTCATTTCAACAAAATTTACAATACTCCAATTATTGAAGATTTCTTAGTTTAAAGAACTTTGCGATTTTCCAGTTTTCACAGTTTTTACTATAACGAAAAATTTTCTTTTTTTTATCAAATTTCGGAAGTTTTCCGAATATGTTAATTTTTTTCGATTTTTGAATTTTGGGAATTTTTGCATTTTTCTTTTTATTTTTAATTCAACAAATTTTACAATTTTCCAATGTTGTCGATTTCTAAATTTAGAGAACTTTGTAATTTTGTCGATTATACAGTTCTTACTATTTTTAAGAAATTGTCTTCTTTATTAAACTTCAGAAATTTTCCGAAAATTTTAATTTTTTCAATTTTTAAATTTCTGAAATTTTTTCATTTTTTTCGATTTTTTAAATTCAACAAATCTTACAATATTCCAATGTTGTCGATTTTTTATTGAGAGAACTTTGTGTTTTGGTCGATTTCACAGTTTTAACTATTTTGAAAAAATTGTCTTTTCTTCAAATTTTCGGAAATTTTGCAAAATTTTAAATTTTGTCGATTTTCGGAAATTTTTGCATATTTATCGATTTTTTAATTTCAACAAAATTTACAATATTCCAATTATGAAGATTTCTTAATTTAGAAAACTTTTCGATTTAACAGTTTTTACAGTTTTTAAAAAAATTTTAAAAAAAATTCTCTTGTTATCGAATTTCGGAACTTTTCCGAAATGTAAAATTTTGTCGATTTTTAAATTTCGGAAATTTTTTAATTTTTCTCGATTTTCAAATTCAACAAATCTTCTAATTTTTAAATTTTTACGATTTCTGAATTAAGAGAACTTTATGATTTTGTCGATTTTACAGTTTTTACTATTTTGAAACAAATTTCTTTTGTTATCGAATTTCGGAAATTTTCCGAAAATTTAAATTTTTTCGATTTTTGAATTTTGGGATTTTTTGCATTTTTCTCGGTTTATTTAATTTCAACAAAATTTACCATTTTGCAATTTTGTAGATTTCTTAATTTAAAGAAAATTGCGATTTTCCAGTTTTCACAATTTTTACTTTTTTGAAAACAATTTAATTTTTTTATCAAATTTCGGAAATTTCCGAAATTTTAAATTTTGGGAATTTTTGCATTTTTCTTGATATTTTTATTCAACAAATTTTACAGTTCTCCAATTTTGTTGATTTCTTAACTTGGAGAACTTTTTGATTTTACAGTTTAAACAGTTTTTACTATTTTGAACAAATTTTTTTATTTTTGTTTCAAATTTCGGAAATGTTCCGAAATTTTAATTTTTTGTCGATTTTTGAATTTCTGAAATTTTTTAATTTTTCTCGATTTTTAAATTCAACAAATCTTACAATTTTCAAATTTTGGCGATTTCCCAATTAAGAGAACTTTATAATTTTGTCGATTTTACAGTTTTAATTTTTATGAAAAAATTTTGTTTTTTTATTTCAAATTTCGGAAATTTTCACAGATTTTACTATTTTGAAAAAATTGTCTTTTTTTTATCAAATTTCGGAAATTTTCCGAAATTTTAAATTTTGTCGACTTAAAAATTTCAGAAATTTTTTCGATTTTTGAATTTTGGGATTTTTTGCATTTTTCTCGGTTTATTTAATTTCAACAAAATTTACCATTTTGCAATTTTGTAGATTTCTTAATTTAAAGAAAATTGCGATTTTCCAGTTTTCACAATTTTTACTTTTTTGAAAACAATTTAATTTTTTTATCAAATTTCGGAAATTTCCGAAATTTTAAATTTTGGGAATTTTTGCATTTTTCTTGATATTTTTATTCAACAAATTTTACAGTTCTCCAATTTTGTTGATTTCTTAACTTGGAGAACTTTTTGATTTTACAGTTTAAACAGTTTTTACTATTTTGAACAAATTTTTTTATTTTTGTTTCAAATTTCGGAAATGTTCCGAAATTTTAATTTTTTGTCGATTTTTGAATTTCTGAAATTTTTTAATTTTTCTCGATTTTTAAATTCAACAAATCTTACAATTTTCAAATTTTGGCGATTTCCCAATTAAGAGAACTTTATAATTTTGTCGATTTTACAGTTTTAATTTTTATGAAAAAATTTTGTTTTTTTATTTCAAATTTCGGAAATTTTCCGAAATTTAAAATTTTTTCGATTTTTGAATTTTGGAGTTTTTTGCATTTTTCTCGGTTTTTTCATTTCAACAAAATTTTCAATATTCCCATTTTCAAGATTTCTTAAACTAGAGAACTTTACGATTTTACACTTTAAACAGTTTTTGGTATTTTGAAAAAATTTCTTTTGTTATCGAATTTCGAAAATTTTTCCAAAATTTTACATTTTTTCAATTTTTGAATTTTGTGAATTTTTGAATTTTTCATGATATTTTTAATTCAACAAATTTTACCATTTTCCAATGTTGTCGATTTCCAAATTTAGAGAACTTTGTAATTTCGTCGATTATACAGTTTTTACTATTTTGAAGAAATTGTCTTCTTTATTAAACTTCGGAAATTTTCCGAAATTTTAAATTTTTTCGATTTTTGAATTTCTGAAATTTTTTAATTTTTCTCGTTTTTAAAATTTAACAAATCTTCTAATTTTCAAATTTTTACGATTTCTTAATTAAGAGAACTTTATGATTTTACAGTTTAAACAGTTTTAACTATTTTGAAAAAATTTTCTTTTTTGTATCAAATTTCGGAAATTTTTAGAAATTTTAAATTTTTTCAATTTTTGAATTTTGGGATTTTTTGCATTTTTCTCGGTTTATTTAATTTCAACAAAATTTACAATTTTCCAATTTTGTCGGTTTCTTAATTTGGACAACTTTGTGATTTTACAGTTTAAACAGCTTTTACAATTTTGAAAAAATTTTCTTTTTTGTATCAAATTTCGGAAATTTTCCGATATTTTAATTTTTTTACATTATTCATTTTTGTGAATTTTTGCATTTTTCTCGATTTTTTAATTTCAACAAAATTTACAGTTTTCCAATTTTGTCGATTTCTTAAATTGGAGAACTTTGTGATTTTACAGTTTAAACAGTTTTAACTATTTTGAAAAAATTTTCTTTTTTGTATCAAATTTCGGAAATTTTTATATATTTCGATTTTTGAATTTTGGGATTTTTTGCATTTTTCTCGATTTTTTTATTTCAACAAAATTTTCAATATTCGAATTTTGAAGATTTATTAATTTAAAGAACTTTGCGATTTTTCAGTTTTCACAGATTTTACTATTTTGAAAAAATTGTCTTTTTTTTATCAAATTTCGGAAATTTTCCGAAATTTTAAATTTTGTCGACTTAAAAATTTCAGAAATTTTTGCATTTTTCTCGATTTTTTTCATTTTATCAAAATTTACAAGATTCAAATTTTGTGGATTTCTTAATTTAAAGAGCTTTGCGATTTTTAAGTTTTCACTGTCTTTACTATTTTGAAAAAAAATTATCTTGTTATCAAATTTCGGAAATTTTTAGAAATTTTTATATATATTTCGATTTTTGAATTTTGAGAATTTTTGCATTTTTTTTTCGATTTTTTCATTTCAACAAAATTTACAATTTTCCAATTTTGTAGATTTTTTAATTTAGAGAACTTTGCGATTTAACAGTTTTTACAGTTTTTACTATTTTGAAAAAATTTATTTTTTTTTTTTAATTTCGAAAACGATCCGATATTTTAATTTTTTTAGAATATTCATTTTTTGGGAATTTTTGCATTTTTCTCGATTTTTTAATTTCAACAAAATTTACAGTTTTCCAATTTTTTCGATTTCTTAAATTTGAGAACTTTGTGACTTTTCAGTTTAAACAGTTTTAACTATTTTGAAAAAATTTTCTTTTTTGTATCAAATTTCGGAAATGTTCCGAAATTTTTATTTTTTTGCATTTTTCTCGGGTTCGTTAATATCAACAAAATTTACAATTTTCCAATTTTGTGGATTTCTTAATTTAAAAAACTTTGCGATTTTACAGTTTTTACAGTTTTTACTATTTTGAAAAAATTTAATTTTATTATCTAATTTCGGAAATTTTCCGAAATTTAAAATTTTTTGGAATTTTTGAATTTTGGGGTTTTTTGCATTTTTCTCGGTTTTTTCATTTCAACAAAATTTTCAATATTCCCATTTTCAAGATTTCTTAATTTAGAGAACTTTACGATTTTACAGTTTAAAAAGTTTTTTAGTATTTTGAAAAAATTTCTTTTGTTATCGAATTTCGGAAATTTTCCGAAATTTTAAATTTTTTCGATTTTTGAATTTCTGAAATTTTTTAATTTTTCTCGTTTTTCAAATTTAACAAATCTTCTAATTTCAAATTTTTACGATTTCTTGATTAAGAGAACTTTATGATTTTGTCGATTTTACAGTTTTTACTATTTTGAAACAAATTTTTTTTTGTTATCGAATTTCGGAAATTTTCCGAAATTTTAAATTTTTTCATTTTTTGAATTTTGAGATTTTTTGCATTTTTCTCGGTTTTTTCATTTCAACAAAATTTTCAATATTCCCATTTTCAAGATTTCTTAATTTAGAGAACTTTACGAGTTTACAGTTTAAACAGTTTTTTAGTATTTTGAAAAAATTTCTTTTGTTATCGAATTTCGAAAATTTTTCCAAAATTTTCAATTTTTTCAATTTTTGAATTTTGTGAATTTTTGCATTTTTCTTGATATTTTTAATTCAACAAATTTTACCATTTTCCAATGTTGTCGATTTCCAAATTTAGAGAACTTTGTAATTTCGTCGATTATACAGTTTTTACTATTTTGAAGAAATTGTCTTCTTTATTAAACGTCGGAAATTTTCCGAAATTTTAAATTTTTTCGATTTTTGAATTTCTGAAATTTTTTAATTTTTCTCGTTTTTAAAATTTAACAAATCTTCTAATTTTCAAATTTTTACGATTTCTTAATTAAGAAAACTTTATGATTTTGTCGATTTTACAGTTTTTACTATTTTGAAACAAATTTTTTTTTGTTATCGAATTTCGGAAATTTTTCGAAATTTTAAATTTATTCATTTTTTGAATTTTAGGTTTTTTTGCATTTTTCTCGGTTTATTTAATTTCAACAAAATTTACAATTTTCCAATTTTGTGGATTTCTTAATTTAGAGAACTTTGCGATTTTACAGTTTTTACAGTTTTTACTATTTTGAAAAAATTTAATTTTATTATCTAATTTCGAAAATTTTCCGAAATTTTAAATTTTTTCGATTTTTTGAATTTTGGGAAGTTTTGCATTTTTCTTGGTAGTTTTGTTCAACAAATTTTACAATTTTCCAATTTTGTAGATTTCTGAATTTAAAGAGCTTTGCGATTTTACAGTTTAAAAAGTTTTTACTATTTTGAAAAAATTTTCTTTTTTTTATCAAATTTCGGAAATGTTCAGAAATTTCAATTTTTTGTCGATTGTTGAATTTCTGAAATTTTTTAATTTTTCCCGATTTTCAAATTCAACAAATCTTTAAATTTTCTAATTCTGACGATTTTTATAATTTAGAGAACATTATGATTTGGTCGATTTTACAGTTTTTACTATTTGTAAAAAAATTTTCTTTTTTTTTATCAAATTTCGGAAATTTTCCGAAATTTTATTTTTTTTAGATTTTTGAATTTTGGGAAATTTTGCATTTCATTGGATTTTTTCATTTCAACAAAATTTACAATATTCCAATTTTGAAGATTTCTAATTTAGAGAATTTTGAGATTTTAAAGTTTAAACAGTTTTTACTATTTTGAAAACTTTTTCTTTTTTTATCAAATTTCGGAAATTTTCCGAAATCTAAAATTTTGTCCATTTTTAAATTTCGGAAATTTTAGCATTTTTCTCAATTTTTTAATTTCAACAAAATTTACAATATTCCAATTTTGTAGATAACTTAATTTAAAGAACTTTGCGATTTTCCAGTTTTTACAGTTTTTACTATTTTGAAAAAAATGTCTCTTGTAATCAAATTTCGGAAATTTTCCGAAATTTCAAATTTTTTCTATTTTTAATTTTTGAGAATTTTTGCATTTTTCTCAATTTTTTAAATACAACAAATCTTACAATATTCCAATGTTGTCGATTTCTTAATTTAAAGAACTTTGTGATTTTGTGGATTTTACAGTCTTTATTATTTTAAACAAATTTTCTATTTTGTATCAAAATTCGGAACTAAATTTTTCTCGATTTTCAAATTCAACAAATCTTACAGTTTTCTAATTTTGACAACTTCTTAATTTAGAGAACTTTAGGATTTTGTCGATTTTACAGTTTTTACTATTTTGAAAAAATTTTCTTTTTTATCAAATTTCGAAAATTTTCCGAAATTTTAAATTTTCTCGATTTTTTTAATTTCGGAAATTTTTGCATTTCTTTGTTTTTTTTTTCATTTCAACAAAATTTACAATATTCCAATTTTTGAAGATTTCTTAGTTTAAAGAACTTTGCGATTTTCCAGTTTTCACAGTTTTTACTATAACGAAAAATTTTCTTTTTTTATCAAATTTCGCATTTTTGCATTTTTCTTGATATTTTTAATTCAACAAATTTTACAATTTTCCAATGTTGTCGATTTCAAAATTTACAGAACTTTGTAATTTTGTCGATTATACAGTTCTTACTATTTTTAAGAAATTGTCTTCTTTATTAAACTTCGGAAATTTTGCAAAATTTTAAATTTTGTCGATTTTCGGAAATTTTTGCATATTTATCGATTTTTTAATTTCAACAAAATTTACAATATTCCAATTATGAAGATTTCTTAATTTAGAAAACTTTTCGATTTTACAGTTTTTACAGTTTTTACTATTTTAAAAAAAATTTCTTTTGTTATCGAATTTCGGAAATTTTCCGAAATCTAAAATTTTGTCGATTTTGAAATTTCGGAAATTTTAGCATTTTTCTCAATTTTTTAATTTCAACAAAATTTACAATATTCCAATTCAGTAGATATCTTAATTTAAAAAACTTTGCGATTTTTCAGTTTTTACAGTTTTTACTGTTTTGAAAAAAATTTCTCTTGTTATCAAATTTCGGAAATTTTCCGAAATTTAAAATTTTTTCGATTTTTGAATTTTGAGAATTTTTGAATTTTTCTCGATTTTTTAAATTCAACAAATCTTACAATATTCCAATGTTGTCGATTTCTTAATAAAGATATTTGTGATTTTGTGGATTTTACAGTCTTTATTATTTTGAAAAATTTTTCTTTTTTGTATCAAATTTCGGAAATGTTCCGAAATTTGAATTTTTTGTCGATTTTTGAATTTCTGAAATTTTTAAATTTTTCTCGATTTTCAAATTAAAAAAATCTTACAGTTTTCTAATTTTGACGATTTCTAAATTTAGAGAACTTTGGGATTTTGTCGATTTTACAGTTTTTACTATTTTGAAAAAATTTTCTTTTTTTATCAAATTTCGAAAATTTTCCGAAATTTTAAATTTTCTCGATTTTTGAATTTCGGAAATTTTTGCATTTCTTTTAATTTTTTCATTTCAACAAAATTTACAATATTCTAATTTTGAAGTTTTCTTAGTTTAAAGAACTTTGCGATTTTCCAGTTTTCACAGACTTTACATTTTCGAAAAAATTTCTTTTGTTATCAAATTTCGGAAATTTTCCGAATATTTTAATTTTTCGATTTTTGAATTTTGGGAATTTTTGCATTTTTCTTGATATTTTTAATTCAACAAATTTTACAATTTTCCAATGTTGTCGATTTCTAAATTTAGAGAGCTTTGTAATTTTTTCGATTATACAGTTTTTACTATTTTGAAGAAATTGTCTTCTTTATTAAACTTCGGAAATTTTCCGAAATTTTAAATTTTATCAATTTTTAAATTTCTGAAATTTTTAAATTTTTCTCGATTTTTTAAATTCAATAAATCTTACAATATTCCAATTTTGTCGATTTTTTAATTGAGAGAACTTTGTGTTTTTGTCGATTTTACAGTTTTTACTATTTTGAAAAAATGGTCTTTTCTTCAAATTTTCGGAAATTTTGCAAAATTTTAAATTTTGTCGATTTTCGGAAATTTTTGCATATTTCTCGATTTTTTAATTTCAACAAAATTTACAATATTCCAATTATGAAGATTTCTTAATTTAGAAAACTTTTCGATTTTACAGTTTTAACAGTTTTTACTATTTTAAAAAAAATTTCTTTTGTTATCGAATTTCGGAAATTTTCCGAAATATAAAATTTTTTCGATTTTTGAATTTCTGAAATTTTTTAATTTTTCTCGATTTTCAAATTCAACAATTCTTCTAATTTTCAAATTTTTACGATTTCTTAATTAAGAGAACTTTATGATTTTGTCGATTTTACAGTTTTTACTATTTTGAAATAAATTTCTTTTGTTATCGAATTTCGGAAATTTTCCGAAATTTTAAATTTTTTCGATTTTTGAATTTTGGGATTTTTTGCATTTTTCTCGGTTTATTTAATTTCAACAAAATTTACAATTTTGCAATTTTGTAGATTTCTTAATTTAAAGAAAATTGCGATTTTCCAGTTTTCACAGTTTTTACTTTTTTGAAAATAATTTAATTTTTAGTCAACTTTCGGAAATTTTCCGAAATTTTAAATTTGTTTGATTTTTAAATTATTGGGAATTTTTGCATTTTTCTTGATATTTTTATTCAACAAATTTTACAGTTCTCCAATTTTGTCGATTTCTTAACTTGGAGAACTTTGTGATTTTACAGTTTAAGCAGTATTTACTATTTTGAACAAATTTTTTTTTTTTTTCAAATTTCGGAATTGTTCCGAAATTTTAATTTTTTGTCGATTTTTGAATTTCTGAAATTTTTTAAATTTTCTCTAAATTCAACAAATCTTACAATTTTCAAATTTTGGCGATTTCCTAATTAAGAGAACTTTATGATTTTGTCGATTTTACAGTTTTAGTTTTTATGAAAAATTTTCTTTTTTTATTTAAAATTTCGGAAATTTTCCGAAATTTAAAATTTTTTCGATTTTTGAATTTTGGGGTTTTTTGCATTTTTTTCGGTTTTTTCATTTCAACAAAATTTTCAATATTCCCATTTTCAAGATTTCTTAATTTAGAGAACTTTACGATTTTACAGTTTAAACAGTTTTTTAGTATTTTAAAAAAAATTTCTTTTATTATCGAATTTCGAAAATTTTTCCAAAATTTTAAATTTTTTCAATTTTTGAATTTTGTGAATTTTTGCATTTTTCTTGATATTTTTAATTCAACAAATTTTACCATTTTTCAATGATGTCGATTTCCAAATTTAGAGAACTTTGTAATTTCGTCGGTTATACAGTTTTTACTATTTTGAAGAAATTGTCTTCTTTATTAAACTTCGGAAATTTTCCGAAATTTTAAATTTTTTCGATTTTTGAATTTCTGAAATTTTTTAATTTTTCTCGTTTTTCAAATTCAACAAATCTTCTAATTTTCAAATTTTTACGATTTCTTAATTAAGAGAACTTTATGATTTTGTCGATTTTACAGTTTTTACTATTTTTAAACAAATTTTTTTTTGTTATCGAATTTCGGAAATTTTCCGAAATTTAAAATTTTTTTCGATTTTGGGAATTTTTGCATTTTTCTCGATTTTTTCATTTCAACAAGATTTTCAATTTTCCAATTTGGCGCTTTCTTAATTTGGAGAGCCTTGTGATTTTACAGTATAAACAGTTTTTACTATTTTGAAAAAATTTCCTTTTTTTTTTTTTTCAAATTTTGGAAATTTTCCGAAATTTTAAATTTTTAGATCTTTGAAATTTGGGAATTTTTGCATTTTTCACGATTTTTTAATTTCAACAAAATTTACAATATTTCCATTTTGTAAATTTATTCAACAAATTTTACAATTTTCCAAATTTGTAGATTTCTTAATTTAGAGAACTTTGCGATTTTACAGTTTTCACAGTTTTTCCCGTTGTGACAAAATATTGTTTTGTTATCGAATTTCGGAACTTTTCCGAAATTTTAAATTTTTCCGATTTTTGGATTTTGAGAATTTTTGCATTTTTCTCGATGTTTTAATTTCAACAAATTTTACAATTTTCAAATTATGTCGATTTCTTAATTTGGAGAACTTTGTGAGTTTAATCGGTTTTTACTATTTTGAAAAAATTTTCTTTTTTAACAAGTTTTGGAAGTTTTCCGAAATTCTAATTTTTTTCGATTTTTGAATTTTGAGAATTTTTGCATTTTTCTCGATTTTTTCATTTCAACAAAATTTACAATTTTCCAATTTTGTCGATTTCTTAATTTGGAGAACTTTGTGATTTTACAGTTTAAACTGTTTTTACTATTTTGAGAAATTGTTCTATTTTTGTTTCAAATTTCGGAAATGTTCCGAAATTTTAATTTTTTGTCGATTTTTGAATTTCTGAATTTTTTTAATTTTTCCCGATTTTCAAATTCATCAAATCTTGCAATTTTTTAATTTTGATGATTTTTTGATTAAGAGAACTTTTTGATTTTGTCGATTTTACAGTTTTTACTATTTTTAAAAAATGTAATTTTTTATCAAATTTCAGAAACATTCCGAAATTTTAAATTTTTTCGATTTTTGAATTTTGGGAATTTTTACATTTTCCTCGATTTTTTCATTTCAACAAAATTTACAATTTTAAAATTTTGTTGATTTCTTAATTTGGAAAACTTTGTGATTTTACAGTTTAAACAGATTTTACTATTTTGAAAAAATTTTCTTTTTTGTATGAAATTTCGGAAATTTTAATTTTTTGTCGATTTTTGAATTTCTGAAATTTTTTAAGTTTTCCCGATTTTCAAATTCAACAAATCTTAAAATTTTCTAACTTTGACAATTTCTTAATTTAGAGAACTTTATGACTTTGTCGATTTTACAGTTTTTACTATTTTGAAAAAACTACCTTTTTTAACAAGTTTCGGAAGTTATCCGAAATTTTAAATTTTTTCGATTTTTAAATTTTGAGAATTTTTGCATTTTTCTCGATTTTTTCATTTCAACAAAATTTAAAATTTTTCAATTTTGTCGATTTCTTAATTTGGAGACCTTTGTGATTTCACGGTTTTAACAGTTTTTACTATTTTGAAAAAATTTTCTTTTTTGTATCAAATTTCGGAAATTTCGGAAATTTAAATTTTTTCTCGATTTTTGAATTTCTGAAATTTTTTAAGTTTTGCCGATTTTCAAATTCAACAAATCCTAAAATTTTCTAATTTTGACGATTTCTTAATTAAGACAACTTTATGATTTCGTCGATTTTACAGTTTTTACTATTTTGAAAAAAATTTTTTTTTTATATCAAATTTCGGAAATTTTTCAAAATCTTAAATTTTTTCCATTTTTGAATTTTGGGAATTATTGCATTTTTTTGATTTTTTAATATCAACAAAATTTACAATATTCCTATTTTGTCTATTTGTTTATTAGAGAACTTTGCGATTTTACAGCTTAAACACTTATTATTATTTTATAAAAAAATATTTTTTTTGTATCAAATTTTGGAAATGTTCCGAAATTTGAACTTTTTTTTGTCGATTTTTTATTTTTTTTAAATTTTTTAATTTTTCTCGATTTTTAAATTCAACAAATCTTACAACTTTGTAATTTTGACGATTTCCTAATTAAGAGAGCTTTATGGTTTTGTCGATTTTACAGATTTTACTATTGTGAACAAATTTATTTTTTTTTATCAAATTTTGGAAATGTTCCGAAATTTGAACTTTTTTTTGTCGATTTTTTATTTTTTGAAATTTTTTAATTTTTCACGATTTTCAAATTCAACAAATCTTAAAATTTTCTAATTTTTACGATTTCTCAATTTAGAGAACTTTATGATTTTGTCGATTTTACAGTTTTTACTATTTTGAAAAAAATTTCTTTTTTTTTCAAATTTCGGAAAATTTCCGAAATTTTACATTTTTTAGATTTTTGAATTTTGGGAATTTTTGCATTTTTCTCGATTTTTTAATTTCAACAAAATTTACAATATTTCCATTTTGTTGATTTCTTTATTTAAAGAGCTTTGCGATTTTAAGTTTTCACAGTCTTTACTTTTTTGAAAAAAATTTCTTTTGTTATCGAATTTCGGAAATATTCCGAAATTTTAATTTTTTGTCGATTTTTGAATTTCTGAAATTTTTTAATTTTTCCCGATTTTCAAATTCAACAAATCTTAAAATTTTCTAACTTTGACAATTTCTTAATTTAGGGACTTTATGACTTTGTCGATTTTACAGTTTTTACTATTTTAAAAAAACTACCTTTTTTTAACAAGTTTCGGAAATTTTCCGAAATTTTAAATTTTTTCCGATTTTTGGATTTTGAGAATTTTCGCATTTTTCTCGATGTTTTAATTTCAACAAATTTTACAATTTTCCAATTATGTCGATTTCTTAATTTGGAGAACTTTGTGATTTCACAGTTTAAACTGTTTTTACTATTTTGAGAAAATTTTCTCTTTTTGTTTCAAAATTCGGAAATGTTCCGAAATTTTAATTTTTTGTCGATTTTTGAATTTCTGAAATTTTTTTAAGTTTTCCCGATTTTCAAATTCTATAAATCTTACAACTTTGTAGTTTTGACGATTTCCCAATTAAGAGAACTTTATGGTTTTGACGATTTTACAGATTTTTCTATTGTGAACAAATTTATTTTTTTTTATCAAATTTCGGAAATTTTCCGTAATTTAACATTTTTTTCGATTTTTGAATTTTGGGAATTTTTGAATTTATCTCGATTTTTTCATTTCAACAAAATTTACAATATCCAATTTTGTTGAATTCTTAATTTAAAGAACTTTTCGATTTTTCAGTTTTCACAGTTTTTACTATTTTGAAAAAAATTTCTCTTGCCATCAAATTTCGGAAATTTTCCGAAATTTTAAATTTTTTAGATTTGGGAATTTATGCATTTTTCTCGATTTTTTAATTCCAACAAACTTTACAATTTTGTTTCAAATTTCGAAAATGTTCCGAAATTTGAATTTTTTGTCGATTTTTGAATTTCAGAAATTTTTTTAAGTTTTCTCGATTTTTGAATTCTATAAATCTTACAATTTTGTAAATTTGACGATTTCCTAATTAAGACAACTTTATGGTTTTGTCAATTTTAGAGTTTTTACTGTTTTGAAAAATTTTTTTATCAAATTTCGGAAATTTTAAATTTTTTCGATTTTGAATTTTGGGAATTTTTGCATTTTTCTTGATATTTTTATTCAACAAATTTTACTGTTTTAAATTTTGTCGATTTCTTAATTTGGAGAACTTTATGATTTTACAGTATAAACAGTTTTACTATTTTGAAAAAATTTTCTTTTTTATATGAAATTTCGGAAATGTTCCAACATTTTAATATTTTGTCGATTTTTAAATTTTTGAAATTTTTTAATTTGTATCGATTTTTAAATTCAACAAATCTTGCAACTTTCCAATTTTAATGATTTCTTAATTAAGAGAACTTTTTGATTTTGTCGATTTTACAGTTTTTACTATTTTGAAAAAATTTTCTTTTTTTTCAAATTTCGAAAAATTTCCGATATTTTATTTTTTTTCGATTTTTGAATTTTGAGAATTTTTGCATTTTTCTTGATATTTTTATTCAACAAATTTTACTGTTTTAAATTTTGTCGATTTCTTAATTTGGAGAACTTTATAATTTTACAGTATAAACAGATTTTACTATTTTGAAAAAATTTTCTTTTTTGTATAAAATTTCGGAAATTTTAATTTTTTGTCGATTTTTGAATTTCTGAAATTTTTTAATTTTTATCGATTTTCAAATTCAACAAATCTTGCAACTTTCCAATTTTAATGATTTCTTAATATAGAGAACTTTTTGATTTTGTCGATTTTTCAGTTTTTACTATTTTGAAAAAATTTTCTTTTTTTTCAAATTTCGAAAAATTCCCGATATTTTAAATTTTTTCGATTTTTGAATTTTGAGAATTTTTGCATTTTTCTCGATTTTTTCATTTCAACAAAATTTACAATTTTTCAATTTTGTCGATTTCTTAATTTGGAGAACTTTGTGATTTTACAGTTTAAACTGTTTTTACTATTTTGAAAAAATTTTCTTTTTGTGTTTCAAATTTCGGAAATGTTCCGAAATTTTAATTTTTTGTCGATTTTGAATTTCTGAAATTTTTTAAGTTTTCCCGATTTTTAAATTCAACAAATCCTAAAATTTTCTAATTTTGACGATTTCTTAATAAAGACAACTTTATGATTTCGTCGATTATACAGTTTTTACTATTTTGAAAAAATTTTATTTTTTTATCAAATTTTGGAAATTTTCCTAAATTTGAAATTTTTTAGATTTTTGAATTTTGGGAATATTCGCATTTTTCTCGATTTTTTAATTTCAACAAAATTTACAATAATTCCATTATGCAGGTTTTTAAATTTAGAGAAATTTTCGATTTTACAGTTTTCACAGTTGTTACTATTTTGAAAATTTTTTACAATTTTCAAATTTTGTCGATTTCTTAATTTGGAGAACTTTGTGATTTAAAAGTTTAAACAGTTTTTACTATTTTGAAAAAATGTTCTTTTTTTATCAAATTTCGGAAATTTTTCGGAATTTTGAATTTTTTCGATTTTTGAATTTAGGGAATTTTTGCATTTTTCTTGAACGAATTTTACAATTTTCCAATTTGACGCTTTCTTAATTTGCAGAGCCTTGTGATTTTACAGTAAAAACAGTTTTAACTATTTTGAAAAAATTTCCTTTTTTTTCAAATTTCGGAAATTTTCCGAAATTTTAAAGTTTATTCGATTTTTGAATTTTGGGAATTTTTGCATTTTTTTTTAATTTTTCATTTCAACAAATTTTACAATTTTCCAATTTTGTCATAATTTGGAGAACTTTGTGAGTTTAAACTGTTTTTTACTATTTTGAAAAAATTTTCTTTTTTATTAAATTTCGGAAATTTTCCGAAATTTTAAATTTTTTTCGATATTGAATTTTGGGATTTTTGCATTTTTCTCAATTTTTTAATTTCAACAAAATTTACAATATTTCCATTTTGAAGATTTCTTAATTTAAAGAGCTTTGAAATTTTTAAGTTTTAACAGTCTTTACTATTTTGAAAAAAATTTCTTTTGTTATTGAATTTCGGAAATTTCCCGAAATTTTAAATTTTTCCGATTTTTGGATTTTGAGAATTTTTGCATTTTTCTAGTTTTTTTTCATTTCAACAAATTTAACAATTTTCAAATTTTGTCGATTTCTTAATTTGGAGAACTTTGTGATTTAAAAGTTTAAACAGTTTTTACTATTTTGAAAAAATTTTCTTTTTTTATCTAATTTTGGAAATTTTTCGAAATTCTAAATTTTTTCGATTTTTGAATTTTGGGAATTTTTACATTTTTCTTGATATTTTTACTCAACAAATTTTAAAATTTTCCAATTTGGCGCTTTCTTAATTTGGAGAGCATTGTGATTTTGCAGTATAAACACTTTTTACTATTTTGAAAAAATTTCCTTTTTTTTTTTCAAAATTCGGAAATTTTCCTAAATTTTAAAGTTTTTTCGATTTTTGAATTTTTGGAATTTTTGCATTTTTCTCGTTTTTTTAATTTCAACAAAATTTACAATTTTCAAATTTTGTCGATTTATAAATTTGGAGAACTTTGTGAGTTTAAAAAGTTTTTACTATTTTGAAGAAATTTTCTTTTTTTATCAAATTTCGGAAATGTTCCGAAATTTTAAATTTTTTTCGATTTTTGATTTTTGGGAATTTTTGCATTTTTCTTGATATTTTTACTCAACAAATTTTACAATTTTCCAATTTGGCGCTTTCTTAATTTGGAGAGCATTGTGATTTTACAGTATAAACACTTTTTACTATTTTGAAAAAATTTCCTTTTTTTTTTCAAAATTCGGAAATTTTCCGAAATTTTAAAGTTTTTTCGATTTTTGAATTTTTGGAATTTTTGCATTTTTTTCGTTTTTTTCACTTCAACAAATTTAACAATTTTCAACATTTGTCGATTTCTTAATTTGGAGAACTTTGTGATTTAAAAGTTTAAACAGTTTTTACTATTTTGAAAACATTTTCTTTTTTTATCTAATTTTGGAAATTTTTCGAAATTCAAAATTTATTCGATTTTTGAATTTTGGGAATTTTTGCATTTTTCTTGATATTTTTACTCAACAAATTTTACAATTTTCCAATTTGGCGCTTTCTTAATTTGGAGAGCATTGTGATATTACAGTATAAACACTTTTTACTATTTTGAAAAAATTTCCTTTTTTTTTCAAAATTCGGAAATTTTCCTAAATTTTAAAGTTTTTTCGATTTTTGAATTTTTGGAATTTTTGCATTTTTCTCGTTTTTTTAATTTCAACAAAATTTACAATTTTCCAAATTTGTAGATTTCTTAATTTCGAGAGCTTTGTGATTTTACAGTATAAACATTTTTACTATTTTGAAAAAATTTTCCTTTTTATATAAAATTTCGGAAATGTTCCAAAATTTTAATATTTTGTCGATTTTTTAATTTTTGAAATTTTTTAATTTTTTTAGATTTTCAAATTCAACAAATTTTACAATTTTACAATTTGGCGCTTTCTTAATTTGGAGAGCCTTGTGATTTTACAGTATAAACACTTTTTACTATTTTGAAAAAATTTCCTTTTTTTTTTCAAAATTCGGAAATTTTCCTAAATTTTAAAGTTTTTTCGATTTTTGAATTTTTGGAATTTTTGCATTTTTCTCGTTTTTTTAATTTCAACAAATTTTACAATTTTCAAATTTTGTCGATTTTTATACCCGCTACCCATAGGGTAGAAGGGTATTATGACTTAGTGCCAACAGAAAATGTATGTAACAGGCAGAAGGAGGCATCTCCGACCCCATAAAGTATATATATTCTTGATCAGCGTCAACAGCCGAGACGATATAGCCATGTCCGTCTGTCCGTCTGTCTATCCGTATGAACACCTGGATCTCAGAGACTATAAGACGTAGAGACACCAAATTTGGCAAAAAGGTTTCTTCATACCCTACGCAGGTCAAGTTTATTTCAAAAGTTGGATGCCACGCCCCCTTCGCCCACAATAAGCATTTATCTAGAGAATGTCAAGTTTTTTTTTATGTAAATCGCGAATAACTCCAAAAGTTCTTTGTGTAATGATGTGTAATTTGGTAACCCATCTGCGCTTGACACTCTTAATATACCCTGTAATTTTGGTACAAATCGGATAAGTAGAACAAAAGTTATTCGTGAAATTATTTATCAAAATTTTTGTGCTCAGTGCATATGGACGTTTTAAGTGTGTGAATGACCTAGAGATATCAAATTTGGTGACAGTATTCATGTAGCTCTTACGCAGATCAAGTTTGTTTTAGATTTTTGCCACGCCCCTTTCCGCCCCCAAAAACTGTAAAAGCCGTAATAATAGACCTAGAGCATTGAATTTTGGTATGCATAATAACAATGATAGTCTGAATGACTCCTGTGAATTTGGTTGAGATCGAATAAAAAACGAGGAAGTTATTAAAGAATCCATTTTGTATGCAAAATTCACTTGCAGCTGCTCACGCTTTGTTTGTTTAGTTGACAGTGTGACCATGTCGGTGTTGTGGATTTTTTCCCGCTATTTTCAAATATATACACACAAAACACAAGTTTCAGTATATTTTTGGTATATTTGTTGTTAAAATATCATTAAAATTTTTTTTTTTCTCTCGAAATGGGTTGCGGGTATTATACGGTCGAGCACTCTCGACTGTAGCTTTCTTACTTGTTCTTGATAAATTTATTCAATAAATTTTACAATTTTCCAAATTTAAAGATTTTTTAATTTAGAGAACTTTGCGATTTTACAGTTTTTCCTGTTTTGTTATCGAATTTCGGAAATTTTCCGTAATTTAACATTTTTTTCGATTTTTGAATTTTAGGAATTTTTGAGTTTATCTCGATTTTTTCATTTCAACAAAATTTACAATATTCCAATTTTGTAGAATTCTTAATTTAAAGAACTTTTCGATTTTTCAGTTTTCACAGTTTTTACTACTTTGAAAAAAAATTCTCTTGTTATCAAATTTCGGAAAGTTTCCGAAATTTTAAATTTTTTAGATTTATGAATTTTGGGAATTTATGCATTTTTCTCGATTTTTTAATTTCAACAAACTTTACAATTTTGTTTCAAATTTCGGAAATGTTCCAAAATTTTAATTTTTTGTCGATTTTTGAATTTCTGAAATTTTTTTAAGTTTTCTCGATTTTCGAATTCTATAAATCTTACAATTTTGTAATTCTGACGATTTCCAAATTAAGTGAACTTTATGGTTTTGTCAATTTTACAGTTTTTACTATTTTGAAAAATTTTTTTTTTTATCAAATTTCGGAAATTTTCCGAAATTTTAAATTTTTTCGATTTTGAATTTTGGGAATTTTTGCATTTTTCTTGATATTTTTATTCAACAAATTTTACTGTTTTAAATTTTGTCGATTTCTTAATTTGGAGAAATTTGTGATTTTAGAGTATAAACAGTTTTACTATATTGAAAAAATTTTCTTTTTTATATGACATTTCGGAAATGTTCCAAAATTTTAATATTTAGTCGATTTTTGAATTTTTTAAATTCTTTAATTTGTTTCGATTTTCAAATTCAACAAATCTTGCAATTTTCTAATTTTAATGATTTCTTAATTAAGAGAACTTTTTGATTTTGTCGTTTTTACACTTTTTACTATTTTGAAAAAATTTTCTTTTTGTTTCAAATTTCGGAAAATTTCCGAAATTTTTAATTTTTTCGATTTTTAAATTTTGAGATTTTTTGCATTTTTCTCGATTTTTTAATTTCAACAAAATTTAAAATTTTTCAACTTTGTCGATTTCTTAATTTGGAGAACTTTGTGATTTTACAGTTTAAACTGTTTTTACTATTTTGAAAAAATTTTCTTTTTCTGTTTCAAATTTCGGAAATGTTCCGAAATTTTAATTTTTTGTCGATTTTTGAATTTCTGAAATTTTTTTTAAGTTTTCTCGATTTTCAAATTCTATAAATCTTACAATTTTGTAATTTTGACGATTTCCTTATTAAGAGAACTTTATAGTTTTTTCGATTTTACAGTTTTTACTATTGTAAAAAAATCTATTTTTTTTATTATCAAAATTCAGAAATTTTTCTAAATTTTAAATTTTTTAAATTTTTGAATTTTGGGAAATTTTGCATTTTTCTCGATTCCTTAATTGCAACAAAATTTACAATAATTCCATTTTGCAGATTTTAAAATTTAGAGAAATTTGCGATTTTACAGTTTTCACAGTTTTTACTATTCTGAAAAAAATTTCTTTTGTTATTGAATTTCGGAAATTTCCCGAAATTTTAAATTTTTCCGATTTTTGGATTTTGAGAATTTTTGCATTTTTCTCGATGTTTTAATTTCAACAAATTTTACAATTTTCAAATAATGTCGATTTCTTAATTTTGAGAACTTTGTGATTTTACTGTTTAAACTGTTTTTACTATTTTGAAAATTTTTTTCATTTTTTGTTTCAAATTTCGGAAATGTTCCGAAATTTTAATTTTTTGTCGATTTTTGAATTTCTGAAATTTTTTTAAGTTTTCTCGATTTTCAAATTCTATAAATCTTACAATTTTGTAATTTTGACGATTTCCTAATTAAGAGAACTTTATAGTTTTGTCGATTTTACAGTTTTTACTATTGTGAAAAAATTTATTTTTTTATCAAATTTCGGAAATTTTCCGAAATTTTAAATTTTTTTCGATATTGAATTTTGGGATTTTTGCATTTTTCTCAATTTTTTAATTTCAACAAAATTTACAATATTTCCATTTTGAAGATTTCTTAATTTTTGAATTTTGGGAATTATTGCATTTTTTTGATTTTTTAATATCAACAAAATTTACAATATTCCTATTTTGTCTATTTGTTTATTAGAGAACTTTGCGATTTTACAGCTTAAACACTTATTATTATTTTATAAAAAAAAATTTTTTTTGTATCAAATTTTGGAAATGTTCCGAAATTTGAACTTTTTTTTGTCGATTTTTTATTTTTTTTAAATTTTTTAATTTTTCTCGATTTTTAAATTCAACAAATCTTACAACTTTGTAATTTTGACGATTTCCTAATTAAGAGAGCTTTATGGTTTTGTCGATTTTACAGATTTTACTATTGTGAACAAATTTATTTTTTTTTATCAAATTTTGGAAATGTTCCGAAATTTGAACTTTTTTTTGTCGTTTTTTTTATTTTTTGAAATTTTTTAATTTTTCACGATTTTCAAATTCAACAAATCTTAAAATTTTCTAATTTTTACGATTTCTCAATTTAGAGAACTTTATGATTTTGTCGATTTTACAGTTTTTACTATTTTGAAAAAAATTTCTTTTTTTTTCAAATTTCGGAAAATTTCCGAAATTTTACATTTTTTAGATTTTTGAATTTTGGGAATTTTTGCATTTTTCTCGATTTTTTAATTTCAACAAAATTTACAATATTTCCATTTTGTTGATTTCTTTATTTAAAGAGCTTTGCGATTTTAAGTTTTCACAGTCTTTACTTTTTTGAAAAAAATTTCTTTTGTTATCGAATTTCGGAAATATTCCGAAATTTTAATTTTTTGTCGATTTTTGAATTTCTGAAATTTTTTAATTTTTCCCGATTTTCAAATTCAACAAATCTTAAAATTTTCTAACTTTGACAATTTCTTAATTTAGGGACTTTATGACTTTGTCGATTTTACAGTTTTTACTATTTTAAAAAAACTACCTTTTTTTAACAAGTTTCGGAAATTTTCCGAAATTTTAAATTTTTTCCGATTTTTGGATTTTGAGAATTTTCGCATTTTTCTCGATGTTTTAATTTCAACAAATTTTACAATTTTCCAATTATGTCGATTTCTTAATTTGGAGAACTTTGTGATTTCACAGTTTAAACTGTTTTTACTATTTTGAGAAAATTTTCTCTTTTTGTTTCAAAATTCGGAAATGTTCCGAAATTTTAATTTTTTGTCGATTTTTGAATTTCTGAAATTTTTTTAAGTTTTCCCGATTTTCAAATTCTATAAATCTTACAACTTTGTAGTTTTGACGATTTCCCAATTAAGAGAACTTTATGGTTTTGACGATTTTACAGATTTTTCTATTGTGAACAAATTTATTTTTTTTTATCAAATTTCGGAAATTTTCCGTAATTTAACATTTTTTTCGATTTTTGAATTTTGGGAATTTTTGAATTTATCTCGATTTTTTCATTTCAACAAAATTTACAATATCCAATTTTGTTGAATTCTTAATTTAAAGAACTTTTCGATTTTTCAGTTTTCACAGTTTTTACTATTTTGAAAAAAATTTCTCTTGCCATCAAATTTCGGAAATTTTCCGAAATTTTAAATTTTTTAGATTTGGGAATTTATGCATTTTTCTCGATTTTTTAATTCCAACAAACTTTAAAATTTTGTTTCAAATTTCGAAAATGTTCCGAAATTTTAATTTTTTGTCGATTTGTGAATTTCAGAAATTTTTTAATTTTTCCCGATTTTCAAATTCAACAAATCTTAAAATTTTCTAACTTTGACAATTTCTTAATTTTGGGACTTTATGACTTTGTCGATTTTATAGTTTTTACTATTTTTAAAAAACTACCTTTTTTTAACAAGTTTCGGAAATTTTCCGAAATTTTAAATTTTTCCGATTTTTGGATTTTGAGAATTTTTGCATTTTTCTCGATGTTTTAATTTCAACAAATTTTACAATTTTCCAATTATGTCGATTTCTTAATTTGGAGAACTTTGTGATTTCACAGTTTAAACTGTTTTTACTATTTTGGGAAAATTTTCTCTTTTTGTTTCAAATTTCGGAAATGTTCCGAAATTTTAATTTTTTGTCGATTTTTGAATTTCTGAAATTTTTTTAAGTTTTCTCGATTTTCAAATTCTATAAATCTTACAACTTTGTAATTTTGACGATTTCCTAATTAAGATAACTTTATGGTTTTGTCGATTTTACAGATTTTACTATTGTGAACAAATTTATTTTTTTTTATCAAATTTCGGAAATTTTCCGTAATTTAACATTTTTTTCGATTTTTGAATTTTGGGAATTTTTAAATTTATCTCGATTTTTTCATTTCAACAAAATTTACAATATTCCAATTTTGTCGAATTCTTAATTTAAAGAACTTTTCGATTTTTCAGTTTTCACAGTTTTTACTATTTTGAAAAAAATTTCTCTTGCTATCAAATTTCGGAAATTTTCCGAAATTTTAAATTTTTTAGATTTGGGAATTTATGCATTTTTCTCGATTTTTTAATTCCAACAAACTTTACAATTTTGTTTCAAATTTCGAAAATGTTCCGAAATTTGAATTTTTTGTCGATTTTTGAATTTCAGAAATTTTTTTAAGTTTTCTCGATTTTTGAATTCTATAAATCTTACAATTTTGTAAATTTGACGATTTCCTAATTAAGACAACTTTATGGTTTTGTCAATTTTAGAGTTTTTACTGTTTTGAAAAATTTTTTTATCAAATTTCGGAAATTTTAAATTTTTTCGATTTTGAATTTTGGGAATTTTTGCATTTTTCTTGATATTTTTATTCAACAAATTTTACTGTTTTAAATTTTGTCGATTTCTTAATTTGGAGAACTTTATGATTTTACAGTATAAACAGTTTTACTATTTTGAAAAAATTTTCTTTTTTATATGAAATTTCGGAAATGTTCCAACATTTTAATATTTTGTCGATTTTTAAATTTTTGAAATTTTTTAATTTGTATCGATTTTTAAATTCAACAAATCTTGCAACTTTCCAATTTTAATGATTTCTTAATTAAGAGAACTTTTTGATTTTGTCGATTTTACAGTTTTTACTATTTTGAAAAAATTTTCTTTTTTTTCAAATTTTGAAAAATTTCCGATATTTTATTTTTTTTCGATTTTTGAATTTTGAGAATTTTTGCATTTTTCTTGATATTTTTATTCAACAAATTTTACTGTTTTAAATTTTGTCGATTTCTTAATTTGGAGAACTTTATAATTTTACAGTATAAACAGATTTTACTATTTTGAAAAAATTTTCTTTTTTGTATAAAATTTCGGAAATTTTAATTTTTTGTCGATTTTTGAATTTCTGAAATTTTTTAATTTTTATCGATTTTCAAATTCAACAAATCTTGCAACTTTCCAATTTTAATGATTTCTTAATATAGAGAACTTTTTGATTTTGTCGATTTTTCAGTTTTTACTATTTTGAAAAAATTTTCTTTTTTTTCAAATTTCGAAAAATTCCCGATATTTTAAATTTTTTTCGATTTTTGAATTTTGAGAATTTTTGCATTTTTCTCGATTTTTTCATTTCAACAAAATTTACAATTTTTCAATTTTGTCGATTTCTTAATTTGGAGAACTTTGTGATTTTACAGTTTAAACTGTTTTTACTATTTTGAAAAAATTTTCTTTTTGTGTTTCAAATTTCGGAAATGTTCCGAAATTTTAATTTTTTGTCGATTTTGAATTTCTGAAATTTTTTAAGTTTTCCCGATTTTCAAATTCAACAAATCCTAAAATTTTCTAATTTTGACGATTTCTTAATAAAGACAACTTTATGATTTCGTCGATTATACAGTTTTTACTATTTTGAAAAAATTTTATTTTTTTATCAAATTTTGGAAATTTTCCTAAATTTGAAATTTTTTAGATTTTTGAATTTTGGGAATATTCGCATTTTTCTCGATTTTTTAATTTCAACAAAATTTACAATAATTCCATTATGCAGGTTTTTAAATTTAGAGAAATTTTCGATTTTACAGTTTTCACAGTTTTTACTATTTTGAAAATTTTTTATTTTTTTATCAAATTTCCAAAATTTTTCGAAATTTTAAATTTTTTCGATTTTTGAATTTTGGGAATTTTTTAATTTTTATCGATTTTCAAATTCAACAAATCTTATAATTTTCTAATTTTGACGATTTCTTAATTTCGAAAACTTTATGATTTTGTCGATTTTACAGTTTTTACTATTTTGAAAAAATTTTATTTTTTTATCAAATTTCGGAAATTTTTCGAAATTTTAAATTTTTGTCGATTTTGAATTTTGGGATTTTTTGCATTTTTCTTGATAAATTCATTCAACAAATTTTACAAATTTCTAAATTTGTAGATTTCTTAATTTAGAGAACTTTGCGATTTTACAGTTTTCACAGTTTTATTTGTTTTGACAAGTTTTTGTTTTGTTATCGAATTTCGGAAATTTTCCGTAATTTAAAATTTTTTCGATTTTAGAATTTTGGGAAATTTTGCATTAACTCGATTTTTTAATTTCAACAAAATTTACAATATTTCCATTTTGTAGATTTCTTTATTTAAAGAGCTTTGCGATTTTTAAGTTTTCACAGTCTTTAACTTTTTTGAAAAAAATTTCTTTTGTTATCGAATTTCGGAAATGTTCCGAAATTTTAATTTTTTGTCGATTTTTGAATTTCTGTAATTTTTTAATTTTTCTCGATTTTCAAATTCAACAAATCCTAGAATTTTCTAATTTTGACGATTTCTTAATTAAGACAACTTTATGATTTCTTCGATTTTACAGTTTTTACTATTTTTAAAAAATTTTAATTTTCTATAGAATTTCGGAAATTTTCGAAATTTTAAATTTATTCGAAATTTTAAATTTATTCGAAATTTGAATTTTGGGAATTTTTGCATTTTTCTCGATTTTTTAATTTCAACAAAACTTACAATATTTCCATTTTGTAGATTTCTTAATTTAAAGAGCTTTGCAATTTTAGAGTTTTCACAGTCTTTACTTTTTTTAAAAAAATTTCTTTTGTTATCGAATTTCGCAAATTTTCCGAAATGTTAAATTTTTTCGATTTTGAATTTTGGGAATTTTTGCATTTTTCTTGATAAATTTATTCAACAAATTTTACAATTTTCCAAATTTGTAGATTTCTTAATTTAGAGAACTTTGCGATTTTACAGTTTTCACAGTTTTTCCCGTTGTGACAAAATATTGTTTTTTTATCGAATTTCGAAAATTTTCCGTAATTTAACATTTTTTTCGATTTTTGAATTTTGGGAATTTTCGCATTTATCTCGATTTTTCAATTTCAACAAAATTTACAATATTTCCATTTTGTAGATTTCTTAATTTAAAGAGCTTTGCGGTTTTTAAGTTTTCACAGTATTTACTATTTTCAAAAAAATTTCTTTTGTTATCGAATTTCGGAACTTTTCCGAAATTTAAAATTTTTCCGATTTTTGGATTTTGAGAATTTTTGCATTTTTCTCGATGTTTTAATTTAAACAAATTTTACAATTTTCAAATTATGTCTTTTCTTAATTTATTTCTTAATTTGGTGATCTTTGTGATTTTACAGTTTAAACTGTTTTTACTATTTTGGGAAAATTTTCTCTTTTTGTTTCAAATTTCGGAAATGTTCCGAAATTTTAATTTTTTGTCGATTTTTGAATTTCTGAAATTTTTTAATTTTTCCCGATTTTCAAATTCAACAAATCTTGCAATTTTTTAATTTTGATGATTTCTTAATTAAGAGAACTTTTTGATTTTGTCGATTTTACAGTTTTTATTATTTTTAAAAAATGTAATTTTTTATCAAATTTCGGAAACATTCCGAAATTTTAAATTTTTTCGATTTTTGAATTTTGGGAATTTTTACATTTTCCTCGATTTTTTCATTTCAACAAAATTTACAATTTTAAAATTTTGTCGATTTCTTAATTTGGAAAACTTTGTGATTTTACAGTTTAAACAGATTTTACTATTTTGAAAAAATTTTCTTTTTTGTATCAAATTTCTGAAATTTTGGAAAGTTAAATTTTTTGTCGATTTTTGAATTTCTGAAATTTTTTAAGCTTTGCCGATTTTCAAATACAACAAATCCTAAAATTTTCTAATTTTGACGATTTCTTAATTAAGACAACTTTATGATTTCGTCGTTTTAACAGTTTTTACTATTTTAAAAAAATGTAATTTTTTATCAAATTTCGGAAACATTCCGAAATTTTAAATTTTTTCGATTTCGAATTTTGGGAATTTTTGCATTTATCTCGATCTTTTCATTTCAAAAAAATGTACATTTTCATATTGTATATTTCTTAATTTAAAGAGCCGTGCGATTTTTAAGTTTTCACAGTCTTTACTATTTTGAAAAAATTTAATTTTTTTATCAAATTGCGGAAATTTTCCGAAATTTTTAATTTTTTTCGATTTTTGAATTTTTAGAATTTTCGCATTTTGCGCGATTTTTTCATTTCAAAAAAAATTACAATTTTCCAATTTTGTAGATTTCTTAATTTAGAGATTTTTGCGATTTTACAGTTTTCACAGTATTTACTATTTTGAAAAAAAATTATTTTTTTTTATCTAATTTCGGAAATTTTCCGAAAGCTTAAATTTTTTTCGACTTTTGAATTTTGGGAATTTTTGCATTTTTCTTGATATTTTTATTAAACAAATTTTACAGTTCTCAAATTTTCCGAAATTTTTTCGATTTTTAAATTCAGGGAATTTTAGCATTTTTCTTGATATTTTTGATTCAACAAAAATTACAATTTTTAGAATTTTTGCATTTTTCTCGATTTTTTTTATTTCAACAAAAAATTACAATTTTCCAATTTTCTAAAATTATTAATTTAGAGAACTTTGTGATTTTGTCAATTTTACAGTTTTTACTATTTTGAAAAAATTTTCTTTTTTTATCAAATTTTCGGAAATTTTGCAAAATTTTAATTTTTTTCGATTTTTGAATTTTTAGAATTTTTGCATTTTGCTCGATTTTTGCAAAAATTTAATTTTTTTATCAAATTTCGGAAATTTTCGGAAATTTTAAATTTTTTCGATTTTTGAATTTAGGGAATTTTAGCATTTTTCTTGATATTTTTAATTCAACAAAAATTACAATTTTCCAATTTTGGCGATTTATTTATTTTAAGAGCTTTGCGATTTTTAAGTTTTCACAGTTTTTACTATTTTGAAAAAAATTTAATTTTTTTTTAAATTTTGTCGATTGTTGAATTTTAGGAATTTTTGCATTTCTCTCAATTTTTTTATTTTAACAAAATTTACAATAATCAAATTTTGTCCATTTCTTTATTTAGGGAACTTTGCGATTTTACAGTTTTTACCGTTTTTACAATTTTGGAAAAATTTTCTTTTTATAAAATTACGGAAAATTTAAAAAAAAAAATCATTTTTTTTGATTTTTTAATTTTTAGAATTTTTGAATTTTTCTCGATTTTTTCATTTCAACAAAAATTACAATTTTCCAATTTTGTGGATTTCTAAATTAAGAGAAGTTTGTGAATTTGTCTATTATACAGATTTTATTATTTTGAAGAAAGTGTCTTCTTTATTCAATCTCGGAAATTTTTCGGAATTTTAAACTTTTCCGATTTTTGAATTTCTAAAATTTTTGAATTTTTCCCGATTTTTTCATTTCAACAAAATTTACAATATTCCAATTTTGTATATTTCTTAATTTAAAAAGCTTTGCGATTTTTAAGTTTTCACAGTTTTTACTATTTTGAACAAAATCTCTTTTGTTATTAAATTTCGGAAATTTTCCGAAATTTTAAATTTTTTCGATTTTTGAATTAAGGAAATTTTAGCATTTTTCTTGATATTTTTAATTCAACATAAATTACAATTTTCCAATTTTGGCGATTTCTTTATTTAAAGAGCTTTGCGATTTTTAAGTTTTCACAGTCTTTACTATTTTGCAAAAATTTAATTTTTTTATCGAATTTCGGAAATTTTCCGAAATTTTAAATTTTGTCGATTGTTGAATTTTAGGAATTTTTGCATTTTTCTCAATTTTTTTATTTTAACAAAATTTACAATAATCAAATTTTGTCCATTTCTTTATTTAGGGAACTTTGCGATTTTACAGTTTTTACCGTTTTTACAATTTTGGAAAAATTTTCTCTTTTATCGAATTTCGGAAAGTTTCCAAAATTTTTAATTTTTTTTGATTTTTGAATTTTTAGAATTTTTGCATTTTTCTCGATTTTTTCATTTCTACAAAAATTAAAATTTTCAAATTTTTTAGATTTCTTAATTAAGAGAACTTTGTGATTTTGTCGATTTTACAGTTTATACTATTTTGAAAAAATTTTCTTTTTTATCAAAATTTCAAAAGTTTTGCAAAATTTTAATTTTTATCGATTTTTGAATTTTTGGAATTTTGTAATTTTTCTCGATTTTTTCATTTTAACAAAAATTACAATTCTCCAATTTCGTAGATTTCTTAATTTAAAAAACTTTGCGATTTTACAGTTTTTACTATTTTGAAAAAAAATTTTTTTGTTATCAAATTTCGAAAATTTTCGGAAATTTTAAATTTTTTTCGATTTTTGAATTTAGGGAATTTTAGCATTTTTCTTGATATTTTTAATTCAACAAAAATTACAATTTTCCAATTTTTGCGATTTCTTTATTAAAAGAGCTTTGCGATTTTTAAGTTTTCACAGTCTTTACTATTTGGAAAAAATTTAATTTTTTTATCAAATTTCGGAAATTTTCCGAAATTTTAATATTTGTCGATTGTTGAATTTTAGGAATTTTTGCATTTCTCTTAATTTTTTTATTTTAACAAAATTTACAATAATCAAATTTTGTCCATTTCTTTATTTAGGGAACTTTGCGATTTTACAGTTTTTACCGTTTTTACAATTTTGGAAAAATTTTCTTTTTATAAAATTACGGAAAATTTAAAAAAAAAATCATTTTTTTTGATTATTTAATTTTTAGAATTTTTGCATTTTTCTCGATTTTTTCATTTTAGCAAAAATTACAATTTTCCAAATTTGTAGATTTCTTAATTTAGAGAACTTTGCGATTTTACAGTTTTCACAGTTTTTCCCGTTGTGACAAAATATTGTTTTGTTATCGATTTTCGAAAATTTTCCATAATTTAACATTTTTTTCGATTTTTGAATTTTGGGAATTTTCGCATTTATCTCGATTTTTCAATTTCAACAAAATTTACAATATTTCCATTTTGTAGATTTCTTAATTTAAAGAGCTTTGCGGTTTTTAAGTTTTCACAGTATTTACTATTTTCAAAAAAATTTCTTTTGTTATCGAATTTCGGAACTTTTCCGAAATTTTAAATTTTTCCGATTTTTGGATTTTGAGAATTTTTGCATTTTTCTCGATGTTTTAATTTAAACAAATTTTACAATTTTCAAATTATGTCTTTTCTTAATTTATTTCTTAATTTGGTGATCTTTGTGATTTTACAGTTTAAACTGTTTTTACTATTTTGAGAAATTTTTCTATTTTTGTTTCAAATTTCGAAAATGTTCCGAAATTTTAATTTTTTGTCGATTTTTGAATTTCTGAAATTTTTAAATTTTTCCCGATTTTTAAATTCAACAAATCTTGCAATTTTCTAATTTTTATGATTTCTTAATTAAGAGAACTATTTGATTTTGTCGATTTTACAGTCTTTACTATTTTGAAAAAATTTAATTTTTTTATCAAATTGCGGAAATTTTCCGAAATTTCTAATTTTTTTCGATTTTTGAATTTTTAGAATTTTCGCATTTTGCGCGATTTTTTCATTTCAACAAAAATTACAATTTTCCAATTTTGTAGATTTCTTAATTTAGAGATTTTTGCGATTTTACAGTTTTCACAGTATTTACTATTTTGAAAAAAAATAATTTTTTTTTATCTAATTTCGGAAATTTTCCGAAAGCTTAAATTTTTTCGACTTTTGAATTTTGGGAATTTTTGCATTTTTCTTGATATTTTTATTCAACAAATTTTACAGTTCTCAAATTTTCCGAAATTTTTTCGATTTTTAAATTCAGGGAATTTTAGCATTTTTCTTGATATTTTTTAATCAAAAAAAATTACAATTTTTAGAATTTTTAGAATTTTTGCATTTTTCTCGATTTTTTTTATTTCAACAAAAAATTACAATTTTCCAATTTTCTAAAATTATTAATTTAGAGAACTTTGTGATTTTGTCGATTTTACAGTTTTTACCATTTTGAAAAAATTTTCTTTTTTTATCAAATTTTCGGAAATTTTGCAACATTTAAATTTTTTTCGATTTTTGAATTTTTTGAATTTTTTAATTGTTCTCGAATTTTTCATTTCAACAAAAATGACAATTTTATAATTTTGTAGATTTCTTAATTTAGTGAACTTTGCGATTTTTAAGTTTTCACAATTTTTACTATTTTGAAGAAATTTAATTTTTTTTATCTAATTTCGGACATTTTCCGAAATCTTAAATTTTTTCGACTTTTGAATTTTGGGAATTTTTTCGGAAATTTTCCGAAATTTTAAATTTTTTTGATTTTTGAATAAAGGGAATTTTAGCATTTTTCTTGATATTTCTAATTCAACAAAAATTACAATTTTCCAATTTTGGCGATTTCTTTATTTAAAGAGCTTTGCAATTTTTAAGTTTTCACAGTCTTTACTATTTTGAAAAAATTTAATTTTTTTATCAAATTGCGGAAATTTTCCGAAATTTTTAATTTTTTTCGATTTTTGAATTTTTAGAATTTTCGCATTTTGCTCGATTTTTGCAAAAATTTAATTTTTTTATCAAATTTCGGAAATTTTCCGAAATTTTAAATTTTTTCGATTTTTGAATTTAGGGAATTTTAGCATTTTTCTTGATATTTTTAATTCAACAAAAATTACAATTTTCCAATTTTGGCGATTTATTTATTTTAAGAGCTTTGCGATTTTTAAGTTTTCACAGTTTTTACTATTTTGAAAAAAATTTAATTTTTTTTTAAATTTTGTCGATTGTTGAATTTTAGGAATTTTTGCATTTCTCTCAATTTTTTTATTTTAACAAAATTTACAATAATCAAATTTTGTCCATTTCTTTATTTAGGGAACTTTGCGATTTTACAGTTTTTACCGTTTTTACAATTTTGGAAAAATTTTCTTTTTATAAAATTACGGAAAATTTAAAAAAAAAATCATTTTTTTTGATTTTTTAATTTTTAGAATTTTTGCATTTTTCTCGATTTTTTCATTTTAGCAAAAATTACAATTTTCCAATTTTGTAGATTTCTTAATTTAGAGAACTTTGCGATTTTACAGTTTTCACAGCTTTTACTATTTTGAAAAAAATTTCTTTTGTTATCAAATTTCGAAAATTTTCGGAAATTTTAAATTTTTTTCGATTTTTGAATTTAGGGAATTTTAGCATTTTTCTTGATATTTTTAATTCAACAAAAATTACAATTTTCAAATGTTGGCGATTTCTTTATTTAAAGAGCTATGCGATTTTTAAGTTTTCACAGTCTTTACTATTTGGAAAAAATTTAATTTTTTTATCAAATTTCGGAAATTTTCCGAAATTTTAATATTTGTCGATTGTTGAATTTAAGGAATTTTTGCATTTTTCTCAATTTTTTTATTTTAACAAAATTTACAATATTCAAATTTTGTTCATTTCTTTATTTAGGAAACTTTGCGATTTTACAGTTTTCACAGTTTTTACAATTTTGGAAAAATGTTCTTTTTTATCGAATTTCGGAAAGTTTCCGAAATTTTGAATTTTTTTTGTTTTTTTTGAATTTTTAGAATTTTTGCATTTTTCTCTATTTTTTTATTTTAACAAAAATTACAATTTTCCAATTTTGTAGATTTCTTAATTTAGAGAACTTTGCGATTTTACAGTTTTCACAGATTTTACTATTTTGAAAAAAATTTCTTTTGTTATCAAATTTCGGAAATTTTAAATTTTTTAGAATTTTGAATTTAGGGAATTTTAGCATTTTTCTTGATATTTTTAATTCAACAAAAGTTGCAATTTTTCAATTTTGGCGATTTCTTTATTTAAAGAGCTTTGTGATTTTAAAGCTTTCACAGTCTTTACTATTTTGAAAAAATTTAATTTTTTTTATCAAATTTCGGAAACTTTCCGAAACTTTAAATTTTGTCGATTGTTGATTTTTAGGAATTTTGGCATTTTTCTCGATTTTTTTATTTGTAACAAAATTTACAATATTCAAATTTTGTCCATTTCTTTATTTAGGGAACTTTGCGATTTTACAGTTCTTACAGTTTTTACAATTTTGGAAAAATTTTCTTTTTTATCGAATTTCGGAAAGTTTCCGAAATTTTGAATTTTTAGATCTTTGAATTTTGGGAATTTTTGCATTTTTCTCGATTTTTTAATTTCAACACAACTTACAATATTTCCATTTTGTAGATTTCTTAATTTAAAGAGCTTTGCAATTTTAAAGTTTTCACAGTCTTTACTTTTTGTAAAAAAAAATCTTTTGTTATCAAATTTCGCAAAATTTCCGAAATTTTAAATTTTTTCGATTTTTGGATTTTGAGAATTTTAGCATTTTTCTCGATGTTTTAATTTCAACAAATTTTACAATTTTCAAATTATGTCGATTTCTTAATTTGAAGAACTTTGTGAGTTTAAACGGTTTTTACTATTTTGAAAAAATTTTCTTTTTTAACAAGTTTTGGAAGTTATCCGAAATTTTAAATTTTTTCGATTTTTGAATTTTGAGAATTTTTGCCTTTTTCTCGATTTTTTCATTTCAACAAAATTTACAATTTTTCAATTTTGTCGATTTCTTAATTTGGAGACCTTTGTGATTTCACGGTTTTAACAGTTTTTACTATTTTGAAAAAATTTTCTTTTTTGTATCAAATTTCGGAAATTTCGGAAATTTAAATTTTTTCTCGATTTTTGAATTTCTGAAATTTTTTAAGTTTTGCCGATTTTCAAATTCAACAAATCCTAAAATTTTCTAATTTTGACGATTTCTTAATTAAGACAACTTTATGATTTCGTCGATTTTACAGTTTTTACTATTTTGAAAAAATTTTAATTTTTTACCAAATTTCGGAAATTTTTCGAAATTTTAAATTTTTTCGATTTTGAATTTTGGGAATTTTTGCATTTATCTCGATCTTTTCATTTCAAAAAAATGTACATTTCCATATTGTTTATTTCTTAATTTAAAGAGCCGTGCGATTTTTAAGTTTTCACAGTCTTTACTATTTTGAAAAAATTTTCTTTTTTATATCAAATTTCGGAAATTTTTCAAAATTTTAAATTTTTTCCATTTTTGAATTTTGGGAATTATTGCATTTTTTTGATTTTTTAATATCAACAAAATTTACAATATTCCTATTTTGTCTATTTGTTTATTAGAGAACTTTGCGATTTTACAGCTTAAACACTTATTATTATTTTATAAAAAAAAATTTTTTTTGTATCAAATTTTGGAAATGTTCCGAAATTTGAACTTTTTTTTGTCGATTTTTTATTTTTTGAAATTTTTTAATTTTTCTCGATTTTTAAATTCAACAAATCTTACAACTTTGTAATTTTGACGATTTCCTAATTAAGAGAGCTTTATGGTTTTGTCGATTTTACAGATTTTACTATTGAGAACAAATTTATTTTTTTTTTATCAAATTTTGGAAATGTTCCGAAATTTGAATTTTTTTTTGTCGATTTTTTATTTTTTGAAATTTTTTAATTTTTCTCGATTTTCAAATTCAACAAATCTTAAAATTTTCTAATTTTTACGATTTCTCAATTTAGAGAACTTTATGATTTTGTCGAATTTACAGTTTTAACTATGTTGAAAAAAATTTCTTTTTTTTTCAAATTTCGGAAAATTTCCGAAATTTTACATTTTTTAGATTTTTGAATTTTGGGAATTTTTGCATTTTTCTCGATTTTTTAATTTCAACAAAATTTACAATATTTCCATTTTGTAGATTTCTTTATTTAAAGAGCTTTGCGATTTTTAAGTTTTCACAGTCTTTACTTTTTTGAAAAAAATTTCTTTTGTTATCAAATTTCGGAAATATTCCGAAATTTTAATTTTTTGTCGATTTTTGAATTTCTGAAATTTTTTAATTTTTCCCGATTTTCAAATTCAACAAATCTTAAAATTTTCTAATTTTTACGATTTCTCAATTTAGAGAACTTTATGACTTTGTCGATTTTACAGTTTTTACTATTTTGAAAAAACTACCTTTTTTAACAAGTTTCGGAAATTTTCCGAAATTTTAAATTTTTTCCGATTTTTGGATTTTGAGAATTTTTGCATTTTTCTCGATGTTTTAATTTCAACAAATTTTACAATTTTCCAATTATGTCGATTTCTTAATTTGGAGAACTTTGTGATTTCACAGTTTAAACTGTTTTTACTATTTTGAGAAAATTTTCACTTTTTGTTTCAAATTTCGGAAATGTTCCGAAATTTTAATTTTTTGTCGATTTTTGAATTTCTGAAATTTTTTTAAGTTTTCCCGATTTTCAAATTCTATAAATCTTACAACTTTGTAATTTTGACGATTTCCTAATTAAGAGAACTTTATGGTTTTGTCGATTTTACAGATTTTACTATTGTGAGCAAATTTATTTTTTTTTATCAAATTTCGGAAATTTTCCGTAATTTAACATTTTTTTCGATTTTTGAATTTTGGGAATTTTTGAATTTATCTCGATTTTTTCATTTCAACAAAATTTACAATTTTTCAATTTTGTCGATTTCTTAATTTGGAGAACTTTGTGATTTCACAGTTTAAACTGTTTTTACTATTTTGAGAAAATTTTCTCTTTTTGTTTCAAATTTCGGAAATGTTCCGAAATTTTAATTTTTTGTCGATTTTTGAATTTCTGAAATTTTTTTAAGTTTTCCCGATTTTCAAATTCTATAAATCTTACAATTTTGTAATTTTGACGATTTCCTAATTAAGAGAACTTTATGGTTTTGTCGATTTTACAGATTTTACTATTGTGAACAAATTTATTTTTTTTTATCAAATTTCGGAAATTTTCCGTAATTTAACATTTTTTTCGATTTTTGAATTTTGGGAATTTTTGAATTTATCTCGATTTTTTAATTTCAACAAAATTTACAATATTTCCATTTTGTAGATTTCTTAATTTAAAGAACTTTTCGATTTTTCAGTTTTCACAGTGTTTACTATTTTGAGAAAAATTTCTCTTGCTATCAAATTTCGGAAATTTTGCGAAATTTTAAATTTTTTAGATTCGGGAATTTATGCATTTTTCTTGATATTTTTATTCAACAAATTTTACTGTTTTAAATTTTGTCGATTTCTTAATTTGGAGAACTTTATGATTTTACAGTATAAACAGATTTTACTATTTTGAAAAAATTTTCTTTTTTGTATAAAATTTCGGAAATTTTAATTTTTTGTCGATTTTTGAATTTCTGAAATTTTTTAATTTTTATCGATTTTCAAATTCAACAAATCTTGCAACTTTCCAATTTTAATGATTTCTTAATATAGAGAACTTTTTGATTTTGTCGATTTTTCAGTTTTTACTATTTTGAAAAAATTTTCTTTTTTTTCAAATTTCGAAAAATTTCCGATATTTTAAATTTTTTCGATTTTTGAATTTTGAGAATTTTTGCATTTTTCTCGATTTTTTCATTTCAACAAAATTTACAATTTTTTAATTTTGTCGATTTCTTAATTTGGAGAACTTTGTGATTTTACAGTTTAAACTGTTTTTACTATTTTGAAAAAATTTTCTTTTTCTGTTTCAAATTTCGGAAATGTTCCGAAATTTTAATTTTTTGTCGATTTTGAATTTCTGAAATTTTTCAAGTTTTCCCGATTTTCAAATTCAACAAATCCTAAAATTTTCTAATTTTGACGATTTCTTAATTAAGACAACTTTATGATTTCGTCGATTATACAGTTTTTACTATTTTGAAAAAATTTTATTTTTTTATCCAATTTTGGAAATTTTCCTAAATTTGAAATTTTTTAGATTTTTGAATTTTGGGAATATTCGCATTTTTCTCGATTTTTTAATTTCAACAAAATTTACAATAATTCCATTATGCAGGTTTTTTAATTTAGAGAAATTTTCGATTTTACAGTTTTCACAGTTTTTACTATTTTGAAAATTTTTTATTTTTTTATCAAATTTTAAAAATTTTTCGAAATTTTAAATTTTTTCGATTTTTGAATTTTGGGAATTATTGCATTTATCTCGATTTTTTCATTTCAAAAAAATGTACAATATTTCCATTTTGTAGATTTTTTAATTTAAAGAGCCTTGCGATTTTTAAGTTTTCACAGTCTATACTATTTTGAAAAAATTTTCTTTTTTATATCAAATTTCGGAAATGTTCCAAAATTTTAATAGCTTGTCGATTTTTGAATTTCTGAAATTTTTTAATTTTTATCGATTTACAAATTCAACAAATCTTATAATTTTCTAATTTTGACGATTTCTTAATTTCGAGAACTTTATGATTTTGTCGATTTTACAGTTTTTACTATTTTGAAAAAATTTTATTTTTTTATCAAATTTCGGAAATTTTTTAATTTTTATCGATTTTCAAATTGAACAAATCCTAAAATTTTCGAATTTTGACGATTTCTTAATTAAGACAATTTTATGATTTCTTCGATTTTACAGTTTTAACTATTTTGAAAATTTTTTTATTTTTTTTTATCAAATTTCGGAATTTTTTCGAAATTTTAAATTTTTGTCGATTTTGAATTTTGGGAATTTTTGCATTTTTCTTGATAAATTTATTCAACAAATTTTACAATTTTCCAAATTTAAAGATTTTTTAATTTAGAGAACATTGCGAATTTACAGTTTTCACAGTTTTTCCTGTTTTGACAAAACTTTGTTTTGTTATCGAATTTCGGAAATTTTCCGAAATTTAACATTTTTTTGATTTTTGAATTTTGGGAATTATTGCATTTATCTCGATTTTTTCATTTCAAAAAAATGTACAATATTTCCATTTTGTAGATTTTTTAATTTAAAGAGCCTTGCGATTTTTAAGTTTTCAGAGTCTATACTATTTTGAAAAAATTTTCTTTTTTATATCAAATTTCGGAAATGTTCCAAAATTTTAATAGCTTGTCGATTTTTGAATTTCTGAAATTTTTTAATTTTTATCGATTTACAAATTCAACAAATCTTATAATTTTCTAATTTTGACGATTTCTTAATTTCGAGAACTTTATGATTTTGTCGATTTTACAGTTTTTACTATTTTGAAAAAATTTTCTTTTTTTATCAAATTTCGGAAATTTTTTAATTTTTATCGATTTTCAAATTGAACAAATCCTAAAATTTTCGAATTTTGACGATTTCTTAATTAAGACAATTTTATGATTTCTTCGATTTTACAGTTTTAACTATTTTGAAAATTTTTTTATTTTTTTTTATCAAATTTCGGAAATTTTTCGAAATTTTAAATTTTTGTCGATTTTGAATTTTGGGAATTTTTGCATTTTTCTTGATAAATTTATTCAACAAATTTTACAATTTTCCAAATTTAAAGATTTTTCAATTTAGAGAACATTGCGAATTTACAGTTTTCACAGTTTTTCCTGTTTTGACAAAACTTTGTTTTGTTATCGAATTTCGGAAATTTTCCGAAATTTAACATTTTTTCGATTTTTGAATTTTGGGAATTTTTGCATTTATCTCGATCTTTTCATTTCAAAAAAAATGTACATTTCCATATTGTATATTTCTTAATTTAAAGAGCCGTGCGATTTTTATGTTTTCACAGTCTTTACTATTTTGAAAAAAATTTCTTTTTTATATCAAATTTCGGAAATTTTTCGAAATTTTAAATTTTTTCCATTTTTGAATTTTGGGAATTATTGCATTTTTTTGATTTTTTAATATCAACAAAATTTACAATATTCCTATTTTGTCTATTTGTTTATTTAGAGAACTTTGCGATTTTACAGCTAAAACACTTATTATTATTTAAAAAAAAAAAAATATTTTTTGTATCAAAGTTTGGAAATGTTCCGAAATTTGAACTTTTTTTTGTCGATTTTTTATTTTTTGAAATTTTATAATTTTTCTCGATTTTTAAATTCAACAAATCTTACAACTTTGTAATTTTGACGATTTCCTAATGAAGAGAACTTTATGGTTTTGTCGATTTTACAGTTTTTACTATTGTGAACAAATTTATTTTTTTTTATCAAATTTTGGAAATGTTCCGAAATTTGAACGTTTTTTTTGTCGATTTTTGAATTTCTGAAATTTTTTAATTTTTCCCGATTTTCAAATTCAACAAATCTTGCAATTTTTTAATTTTGATGATTTCTTAATTAAGAGAACTTTTTGATTTTGTCGATTTTACAGTTTTTATTATTTTTAAAAAATGTAATTTTTTATCAAATTTCGGAAACATTCCGAAATTTTAAATTTTTTCGATTTTTGAATTTTGGGAATTTTTACATTTTCCTCGATTTTTTCATTTCAACAAAATTTACAATTTTAAAATTTTGTCGATTTCTTAATTTGGAAAACTTTGTGATTTTACAGTTTAAACAGATTTTACTATTTTGAAAAAATTTTCTTTTTTGTATCAAATTTCTGAAATTTTGGAAAGTTAAATTTTTTGTCGATTTTTGAATTTCTGAAATTTTTTAAGCTTTGCCGATTTTCAAATACAACAAATCCTAAAATTTTCTAATTTTGACGATTTCTTAATTAAGACAACTTTATGATTTCGTCGTTTTAACAGTTTTTACTATTTTAAAAAAATGTAATTTTTTATCAAATTTCGGAAACATTCCGAAATTTTAAATTTTTTCCATTTCGAATTTTGGGAATTTTTGCATTTATCTCGATCTTTTCATTTCAAAAAAATGTACATTTCCATATTGTATATTTCTTAATTTAAAGAGCCGTGCGATTTTTAAGTTTTCACAGTCTTTACTATTTTGAAAAAATTTTCTTTTTTATATCAAATTTCGGAAATTTTTCAAAATTTTAAATTTTTTCCATTTTTGAATTTTGGGAATTATTGCATTTTTTTGATTTTTTAATATCAACAAAATTTACAATATTCCTATTTTGTCTATTTGTTTATTAGAGAACTTTGCGATTTTACAGCTTAAACACTTATTATTATTTTATAAAAAAAAATTTTTTTTGTATCAAATTTTGGAAATGTTCCGAAATTTGAACTTTTTTTTGTCGATTTTTTATTTTTTTTAAATTTTTTAATTTTTCTCGATTTTTAAATTCAACAAATCTTACAACTTTGTAATTTTGACGATTTCCTTACTAAGAGAACTTTATGGTTTTGTCGATTTTACAGATTTTACAATTGTGAACAAATTTATTTTTTTTTTTATCAAATTTTGGAAATGTTCCGAAATTTGAACTTTTTTTTGTCGATTTTTTATTTTTTGAAATTTTTTAATTTTTCTCGATTTTCAAATTCAACAAATCTTAAAATTTTCTAATCTTTACGATTTCTCAATTTAGACAACTTTATGATTTTGTCGATTTTACAGTTTTTACTATTTTGAAAAAAATTTCTTTATTTTTCAAATTTCGGAAAATTTCCGAAATTTTAAATTTTTAGATTTTTGAAATTTTCAAATTCAACAAATCTTAAAATTTTCTAATTTTTACGATTTCTCAATTTAGAGAACTTTATGATTTTGTCGATTTTACAGTTTTTACTATTTTGAAAAAACTACCTTTTTTAACAAGTTTCGGAAATTTTCCGAAATTTTAAATTTTTTCCGATTTTTGGATTTTGAGAATTTTTGCATTTTTCTCGATGTTTTAATTTCAACAAATTTTACAATTTTCAAATTAAGTCGATTTCTTAATTTGGTGAATTTTGTGATTTTACAGTTTAAACTGTTTTTACTATTTTGAAAAAATTTTCTTTTTGTGTTTCAAATTTCGGAAATGTTCCGAAATTTTAATTTTTTGTCGATTTTGAATTTCTGAAATTTTTTAAGTTTTCCCGATTTTCAAATTCAACAAATCTTGCAAATTTTTTAATTTTGATGATTTCTTAATTAAGAGAACTTTTTAATTTTGTCGATTTTAGAGTTTATACTATTTTTGAAATATGTAATTTTTTATCAAATTTCGGAAACATTCCGAAATTTTAAATTTTTTCGATTTTTGAATTTTGGGAATTTTTACATTTTCCTCGAATTTTTCCTTTCAACAAAATTTACAATTTTAAAATTTTGTCGATTTGTTAATTTGGAAAACTTTGTGATTTTACAGTTTAAAAAGATTTTACTATTTTGAAAAAATTTTCTTTTTTGTATCAAATTTCTGAAATTTCGGAAATTTAAATTTTTTGTCGATTTTTGAATTTCTGAAATTTTTTAAGTTTTGCCGATTTTTAAATTCAACAAATCCTAAAATTTTCTAATTTTGACGATTTCTTAATTAAGACAACTTTATGATTTCGTCGTTTTTACAGTTTTTACTATTCTTAAAAAATGTAATTTTTTATCAAATTTCGGAAACATTCCGAAATTTAAAATTTTTTCGATTTTGAATTTTGGGAATTTTTGCAATTATCTCGATTTTTTAATTTCAACAAAATTTACAATATTTCCATTTTGTAGATTTCTTAATTTAAAGAGCTTTGCAATTTTAAAGTTTTCACAGTCTTTACTTTTTTTAAAAAAAATTTTTTTGTTATCGAACTTCGCAAATTTTCCGAAATTTTAAATTTTTTCAATTTTGAATTTTGGGAATTTTTGCATTTTGCTTGATAAATTTATTCAACAAATTTTACAATTTTCCAAATTTGTAGATTTCTTAATTTAGAGAACTTTGCGATTTTACAGTTTTCACAGTTTTTCCCGTTGTGACAAAATATTGTTTTGTTATCGAATTTCGGAAATTTTCCGTAATTTAACATTTTTTTCGATTTTTGAAATTTGGGAATTTTTGCATTTATCTCGATTTTTCAATTTCAACAAAATTTACAATATTTCCATTTTGTAGATTTCTTAATTTAAAGAGCTTTGCGATTTTTAAGTCTTCACAGTATTTACTATTTTGAAAAAAATTTCTTTTGTTATCGAATTTCGGAACTTTTCCGAAATTTTAAATTTTTCCGATTTTGAATTTTGGGAATTTTTGCATTTTTCTCGATTTTTTAATTTCAACAAAACTTACAATATTTCCATTTTGTTGATTTCTTAATTTAAAGAGCTTTGCAATTTTAAAGTTTTCACAGTCTTTACTTTTTTAAAAAAAAATTCTTTTGTTATAAAATTTCGCAAATTTTCCGAAATTTAAAATTTTTTCGATTTTGAATTTTGGGAATTTTTGCATTTTTCTTGATAAATTTATTCAACAAATTTTAAAATTTTCCAAATTTGTAGATTTCTTAATTTAGAGAACTTTGTGATTTCACAGTTTAAACTGTTTTTACTATTTTGAGAAAATTTTATCTTTTTGTTTCAAATTTCGGAAATGTTCCGAAATTTTAATTTTTTGTCGATTTTTGAATTTCTGAAATTTTTTAAGTTTTCCCGATTTTCAAATTCAACAAATCTTATAATTTTCTAATTTTGGTGATTTCTTAATTAAGAGAACTTTATGATTTTGTCGATTTTACAGTTTTTACTATTTTTAAAAAATGTAATTTTTATCAAATTTCGGAAACATTCCGAAATTTTAAATTTTTTCGATTTTTGAATTTTGGGAATTTTTACATTTTCCTCGATTTTTTCATTTCAACAAAATTTACAATTTTAAAATTTTGTCGATTTCTTAATTTGGAAAACTTTGTGATTTTACAGTTTAAACAGATTTTACTATTTTGAAAAATTTTTCTTTTTTGTATGAAATTTCGGAAATTTTAATTTTTTGTCGATTTTTGAATTTCTGAAATTTTTTAGGTTTTCCCGATTTTCAAATTCAACACAACTTAAAATTTTCTAACTTTGACAATTTCTTAATTTAGAGAACTTTATGACTTTGTCGATTTTACAGTTTTTACTATTTTGAAAAAACTACCTTTTTTTAACAAGTTTCGAAAGTTATCCGAAATTTTAAATTTTTTCGATTTTTGAATTTTGAGAATTTTTGCCGATTTTTTCTCGATTTTTTCATTTTAGCAAAATTTAAAATTTTTCAATTTTGTCGATTTCTTAATTTGGAGTCCTTTGTGATTTCACGGTTTTAACAGTTTTTACTATTTTGAAAACATTTTAATTTTTTACCAAATTTCGGAAATTTTTCGAAATTTTAAATTTTTTCGATTTTGAATTTTGGGAATTTTTGCATTTATCTCGATCTTTTCATTTCAAAAAAAGGTACATTTCCATATTATATATTTCTTAATTTAAAGAGCCGTGCGATTTTTAAGTTTTCACAGTCTTTACTACGATTTTACAGCTCAAACACTTATTATTATTTAAAAAAAAAAAAATATTTTTTGTCTCAAAGTTTGGAAATGTTTCGAAATTTGAACTTTTTTTTGTCGATTTTTTATTTTTTGAAATTTTTTAATTTTTCTCGATTTTTAAATTCAACAAATCTTACAACTTTGTAATTTTGACGATTTGCTAATTAAGAGAACTTTATGGTTTTGTCGATTTTACAGTTTTTACTATTGTGAAAAAATTTATTTTTTTTATCAAATTTCGGAAATTTTCCGAAATTTTAAAATTTTTCGACAATTAAGACAACTTTATGATTTTGTCGATTTAACAGTTTTTACTATTTTTAAACAAAATTTTATTTTTATTATATTTCGGAAATTTTCCGAAATTTTAATTTTTTTAGATTTTCAAATTCAACAAATCCTACAATTTTCTAATTTTGACGATTTCTCAATTTAGAGAACTTTATGATTTTGTCGATTTTACAGTTTTAACTATTTTTAAAAAATTTCCTTTTTTTCAAATTTCGGAAAATTTCCGAAATATTAAATTTTTTAGATTTTTGAATTTTGGGAATTTTTGCATTTTTCTCGATTTTTTAATTTCAACAAAATTTACAATATTTCCATTTTGTAGATTTCTTAATTTAAAGAGCTTTGCAATTTTTAAGTTTTCACAGTCTTTACTATTTTGAAAACAAATTATTTTGTTATCAAATTTCGGAAATTTTCCGAAATTTTAAATTTTTCCGATATTTGGATTTTGAGAATTTTTGCATTTTTCTCGATGTTTTAATTTCAACAAAATTTACAAATTTCCAATTATGTCGATTTCTTAATTTGGAGAACTTTGTGATTTTACAGTTTAAACTGTTTTTATTATTTTTAAAAATTTTTCTATTTTTGTTTCAAATTTCGGAAATGTTCCGAAATTTTAATTTTTTGTCGATTTTTGAATTTCTGTAATTTTTTTAAGTTTTCTCGATTTTCAAATTCTATAAATCTTACAATTTTGTAATTTTGACGATCTCCTAATTAAGAGAACTTTATTGTTTTGTCGATTTTACAGTTTTCACTATTGTGAAAAAAATTTTTTTTTTTTATCAAATTTCGGAAATTTTCCGAAATTTTAAATTTTTTCGATTTTGATGTTTGGGAATTTTTGCATTTTTCTTGATATTTTTATTTAAAAAATTTTACTGTTTTAAATTTTGTCGATTTCTTAATTTGGAGAACTGTGTGATTTTACAGTATAAACAGTTTTACTATTTTGAAAAAATTGTCTTTTTTATATGAAATTTCGAAAATGTTCCAAAATCTTAATATTTTGTCGATTTTTGAATTTCTGAAATTTTTTAAGTTTTCCCGATTTTCAAATTCAACAAATCTTAAAATTTTCTAACTTTGACAATTTTTTAATTTAGAGAACAATATGACTTTGTCGATTTTACAGTTTTTACTATTTTGAAAAAACTACCTTTTTTAACAAGTTTCGGAAGTTATCCGAAATTTTAAATTTTTTCGATTTTTGAATTTTGAGAATTTTTGCCTTTTTCTCGATTTTTTCATTTCAACAAAATTTACAATTTTCCAATTTTGTCGATTTCTTAATTTGGAGACCTTTGTGATTTCACGGTTTTAACAGTTTTTATTATTTTGAAAAAAATTTCTTTTTTGTATCAAATTTCGGAAATTTCGGAATTTAAATTTTTTGTCGATTTTTGAATTTCTGAAATTTTTTAAGTTTTCTCGATTTTCAAATTCTATAAATCTTACAATTTTGTAATTTTGACGATTTCCTAATTAAGAGAACTTTATGGTTTTGTCGATTTGACAGATTTTACTATTGTGAACAAATTTATTTTGTTTTATCAAATTTCGGAAATTTCCGTAATTTAAAATTTTTTTCGATTTTTGAATTTTGGGAATTTTTGAATTTATCTCGATTTTTTCATTTCAACAAAATTTACAATATTCCAATTTTGTCGAATTCTTAATTTAAAGAACTTTTCGATTTTTCAGTTTTCACTATTTTGAAAAAAATTTATTTTTCTGTTTCAAATTTCGGAAATGTTCCGAAATTTAAAATTTTTTAGATTTGGGAATTTATGCATTTTTCTCGATTTTTTAATTCCAACAAACTTTACAATTTTGTTTCAAATTTCGAAAATGTTCCGAAATTTTAATTTCTTGTCGATTTTTGAATTTCAAGAAATTTTTTTAAGTTTTCTCGATTTTCGAATTCTATAAATCTTACAATTTTGTAATTTTGACGATTTCCTAATTAAGAGAACTTTATGGTTTTGTCAATTTTAGAGTTTTTACTGTTTTGAAAAATTTTTTTATCAATATTCGGAAATGTTCCGAAATTTTAAATTTTTTCGATTTTGAATTTTGGGAATTTTTGCATTTTTCTTGATATTTTTATTCAACAAATTTTACTGTTTTAAATTTTGTCGATTTCTTAATTTGGAGAACTTTATGATTTTACAGTATAAACAGTTTTACTATTTTGAAAAAATTTTCTTTTTTATATGAAATTTCGGAAATGTTCCAACATTTTAATATTTTGTCGATTTTTGAATTTCTGAAATTTTTTAATTATTATCGATTTTCAAATTCAACAAACCTTTGAATTTTCCAATTTTAATGATTTCTTAATTAAGAGAACTTTTTGATTTTGTCGATTTTACAGTTTTTACTATTTTGAAAAAATTTTCTTTTTTTTTCAAATTTCGAAAAATTTCCGATATTTTAAATTTTTTCGATTTTTGAATTTTGAGAATTTTTGCATTTTTCTCGATTTTTTCATTTCAACAAAATTTACAATTTTTCAATTTTGTCGATTTCTTAATTTGGAGAACTTTGTGATTTTACAGTTTAAACTGTTTTTACTATTTTGAAAAAATTTTCTTTTTCTGTTTCAAATTTCGGAAATGTTCCGAAATTTTAATTTTTTGTCGATTTTGAATTTCTGAAATTTTTTAAGTTTTCCCGATTTTCAAATTCAACAAATCCTAAAATTTTCTAATTTTGACGATTTTTTAATTAAGACAACTTTATGATTTTGTCGATTATACAGTTTTTACTATTTTGAAAAAATTTTATTTTTTTATCAAATTTTGGAAATTTTCCTAAATTTGAAATTTTTTAGAGTTTTAAATTTTGGGAATATTTGCATTTTTCTCGATTTTTTAATTTCAACAAAATTTACAATAATTCCATTTTGCAGGTTTTTAAATTTAGAGAAATTTTCGATTTAACAGTTTTCACAGTTTTTACTATTTTGAAAAATTTTTATTTTTTTTATTAAATTTCGAAAATTTTTCGAAATTTTAAATTTTTTCGATTTTTGAATTTTGGGAATTTTTGCATTTTTCTTGATAAATTTATTCAACAAATTTTACAATTTTCCAAATTTAAAGATTTTTTAATTTAGAGAACATTGCGATTTTACAGTTTTCACAGTTTTTCCTGTTTTGACAAAACTTTGTTTTGTTATCGAATTTCGGAAATTTTCCGCAATTTAACATTTTTTCGATTTTTGGATTTTGGGAATTATTGCATTTATCTCGATTTTTTCATTTCAAAAAAATGTACAATATTTCCATTTTGTAGATTTCTTAATTTAAAGAGCCTTGCGATTTTTAAGTTTTCACAGTCTTTACTATTTTGAAAAAATTTTCTTTTTTATATCAAATTTCGGAAATGTTCCAAAATTTTAATAGTTTGTCGATTTTTGAATTTCTGAAATTTTTTAATTTTTATCGATTTTCAAATTCAACAAATCTTATAATTTTCTAATTTTGACGATTTCTTAATTTAGAGAACTTTATGATTTTGTCGATTTTACAGTTTTTCTATTTTGAAAAAAAATTTCGTTTTTGTATAAAATTTCGGAAATGTTCCGAAATTCTAAATTTCTTCGATTTTTTAATTTTGAGATTTTTTGAATTTTTCTCGATTTTTTTATTTCAACAAAATTTACAATTTTCCAGTTTTGTCGATTTATTAATTTGGAGAACTTTGTGATTTTACAATTAAAACAGTTTTTACTATTTAAAAAAAAAATTTCTCTTGTTATCAAATTTCGGAAATTTTCCGAAATTTTAAATTTTTTAGATTTTTGAATTTTGGGAATTATTGCATTTTTCTCGATTTTTTAATTTCAACAATATTTACAATATTCCAATTTTGTCTTTTTGTTAATTTAGAGAACTTAGCGAAAAAAAATTTTTTGTATCAAATTTTGGAAATTTTCCGAAATTTTAATTTTTTGTAGATTTTTTATTTATTGAAATTTTGTAATTTTTCTCGATTTTCAAATTCAACAAATCTTAAAATTTTTTAATTTTGACGATTTCTCAATTTAGAGAACTTTATGATTTTGTTGATTTTACAGTTTTTACTATTTTTAATTATTTTTCTTTTTTTTTAAATTTCGGAAAATTTCTGAAATTTTAAATTTTTAGATTTTTTAATTTTGGGAATTTTTGCATTTTTCTCGATTTATTAATTTCAACAAATTTTACAATTTTCAAATTTTGCCGATTTCTCAATTTAGAGAACTTTATGATTTTGTCGATTTTACAGTTTTTACTATTTTGAAAAAAAAATTCTTTTCTGTATAAAATTTCGGAAATGTTCCGAAATTTTAAAATTTTTCGATTTTTGAATGTTGGGAATTTCTGCATTTTTCTCGATTTTTTCATTTCAACAAAATTTACAATTTTCCAATTATGTCGATTTCTTAATTTGGAGAACTTTGTGATCTTGCAGTTTAAACTGTTTTTACTATTTTGAAAATTTTTTCTTTTTTTGTTTCAAATTTCGGAAATTTTCCGAAATTTTAATTTTTTGTCGATTTTTAAATTTCTGAAATTTTTTTAAGTTTTCTCGATTTTCAAGTTCTATAAATCTTACAATTTTGTAATTTTGACGATCTCCTAATAAAGAGAACTTTATAGTTTTGTCGATTTTACAGTTTTTACTATTGTGAAAAAATTTATTTTTTTTATCAAATTTCGGAAATTTTCCGAAATTTTAAATTTTTAGATTTTTGAATTTTGGGAATTTTCGCATTTTTCTCGATTTTTTAATTTCAACAAAGCTTACAATATTTCCATTTTGTAGATTTCTTAATTTAAAGAGCTTTGCAATTTTTAAGTTTTCACAGTCTTTACTTTTTTACAAAAAAATTCTTTTGTTATCGAAATTCGCAAATTTTCCGAAATTTTAAATTTTTTCGATTTTGAATTTTGGGAATTTTTGCATTTAAAGAACTTTTCGATTTTTCAGTTTTCACAGTCTTTACTATTTTGAAAAAAATTTCTCTTGTTATCAAAATTCGGAAATTTTCCGATATATTAAATTTTTTAGATTTTTGAATTTTGGGAATTATTGCATTTTTAATTTCAACAAAATTTACAATCTTCCAATTTTGTCTGTTTGTTTATTTAGAAAACTTTGCGATTTTACAGCTTAAACACTTATTATTATTTTGAAAAAAAAAATTTTTTTGTATCAAATTTTGGAAATGTTCCGAAATTTTAATTTTTTGTCGATTTTTTATTTTTTGAAATTTTTTAATTTTTCTCGATTCTTAATTTCAAAATTTTTTAATTTTTTCGATTTTGAATTTTGGGAATTTTTGCATTTTTCTTGATATTTTTACTCAACAAATTTTACAATTTACCAACTTGGCGCTTTCTTAATTTGGAGAGATTTGTGATTTTACTGTATAAATACTTTTTAGTATTTTGAAAAAATTTCCTTTTTTTTCAAAATTCGGAAATTTTCCTAAATTTTAAAGTTTTTTAGATTTTTGGGAATTTTTTCCATTTTTCTTGATATTTTTACTCAACAAATTTTACAATTTTCCAATTTGGCGCTTTCTTAATTTGGAGAGCATTGTGATTTTACAGTATAAACACTTTTTAGTATTTTGAAAAAATTTCCTTTTTTTTTCAAAATTCGGAAATTTTCCGAAATTTTAAAGTTTTTTCGATTTTTGAATTTTTTGAATTTTTGCATTTTTCTGTTTTTTTTTCATTTCAACAAATTTAACAATTTTCAAATTTTGTCGATTTTTTAATTTGGAGAACTTTGTGTTTTAAAAGTTTAAAAATTTTTTTAATATTTTGAAAAAATTTTCTTTTTTTATCAAATTTCGGAAATATTCCGAAATTTTAAATTTTTGTCGATTTTTGAATTTCTGAAATTTTTTTAAGTTTTAACAGTCTTTATTATTTTGAAAAAAATTTCTTTTGTTATCAAATTTCGGAAATTTTCCGAAATTTTTAATTTTTTTCGATTTTTGGATTTTGAGAATTTTTGCATTTTATTTGATGTTTTAATTTCAACAAATTTTACAATTTTCCAATTATGTCGATTTCTAAATTTGGAGAAATTTGTGATTTTACAGTTTAAACTGTTTTTACTATTTTGAAAAAATTTTCTTTTGGTATCAAATTTCGGAAATGTTCCGAAATTTTAAATTTTTGTCGATTTTTGAATTTCTGAAATTTTTTAATTTTTCTCGATTTTCAAATTCTATAAATCTTACAATTTTGTAATTTTGACGATTTCCTAAATAAGAGAACTTTATGGTTTTGTCGATTTTACAGTTTTTACTATATAAAAAAAAATAATTTTTTTTTTATAAATTTCGGAAATGTTCCGAAATTTAAAAATTTTTCGACAATTAAGACAACTTTATGATTTTGTCGATTTTACAGTTTTTACTATTTTGAAAAAAAATTTATTTTTTGTATAAAATTCCGGAAATGTTCGGAAAATTTAAATTTTTCCGATTTTTGGATTTTGGGAATTTTTGCATTTTTCTTGATATTTCTACTCAACAAATTTTACAATTTTCCAATTTGGCGCTTTCTTAATTTGGAGAACTTTGTGATTTTACAGTTTTACTATTTTGAAAAAATTGTCTTTTTTATATCAAATTTCGGAAATGTTCCAAAATCTTAAAATTTTGTCGATTTTTGAAAATTTTTAATTTTTATCGATTTTCAAATTCAACAAATCTTATAAATTTCTAATTTTGACGATTTCTTAATTTAGAGAACTTTATGATTTTGTCGATTTTAGAGTTTTTACTATTTTGAAAAAAAATTTCTTTTTTGTATAAAATTCCGGAAATGTTCCGAAAATTTAAATTTTTTCGATTTTTGAGTTTTGGGAATTTTTGCATTTTTCTTGATATTTTTACTCAACAAATTTTTCAATTTTCCAATTTGACGCTTTCTTAATTTGGAGAGCCTTGTGATTTTACAGTAAAAACAGTTTTAACTATTTTGAAAAAATTTCCTTTTTTTTTCAAAATTCGGGAATTTTCCGAAATTTTTAAGTTTTTTCGATTTTTGAATTTTTGGAATTTTTGCATTTTTCTTGATATTTTTACTCAAAAATTTTTACATTTTTATACCCGCTACCCATAGGGTAGAAGGGTATTATGACTTAGTGCCAACAGAAAATGTATGTAACAGGCAGAAGGAGGCATCTACGACCCCATAAAGTATATATATTCTTGATCAGCGTCAACAGCCGAGACGATTTAGCCATGTCCGTCTGTTCGTCTGTCCGTCTGTCTGTCCGTATGAACACCTGGATCTCAGAGACTATAAGACATAGAGACACCAAATTTGGCAAAAGGGTTCCTTCATACCCTACGCAGGTCAAGTTTATTTCAAAAGTTGGATGCCACGCCCCCTTCGCCCACAATAAGCATTTATCTAGAGAAAGTCAAGTTTTTATACCCGCTACCCATAGGGTAGAAGGGTATTATAACTTAGTGCCAACAGAAAATGTATGTAACAGGCAGAAGGAGGCATCTCCGACCACATAAACTATATATATTCTTGATCAGTGTCAACAGCCGAGACGATATAGCCATGTCCGTCTGTCCGTCTGTCCGTCTGTATGAACACCTAGATCTCAGAGACTATAAGAGCTAGAGCTACGAAATTTGGGGACAGTACTCCTATAGGTCCTTCGCAGGTCAAGTTTATTTCAAAAGTTGGATGCCACGCCCCTTTCCGCCCCCAAAAGTCTGTAAAAGCCGTAATAATAGACCTAGAGCATTGAATTTTGGTATGCATAATAATAATTATATTCTCAATGATTCCTGTGAATTTGGCTGAGATCGAATGAAAAACAAGAAGATTATTAAAGAATCAATTTTATATGCAAAATTCACTTGCAGCTGCTCACGCTTTGTTTGTTTAGTTGACAGTGTGACCATGTCGGTGTTGTGGATTTTTTCCCGCTATTTTCAAATATATACACACAAAACACAAGTTTCAGTATATTTTTGGTATATTTGTTGTTAAAATATCATTAAATTTTTTTTTTTTCTCTCGAAATGGGTTGCGGGTATCATACGGTCGAGCACTCTCGACTGTAGCTTTCTTACTTGTTTAATTTGGAAAACTTTGTGATTCAAAAGTTTAAACAGTTTTTACTATTTTGAAAAAATTTTCTTTTTTTATCAAATTTCGGAAATTTTTCGAAATTTAAAATTTTTCTCGATTTTTGAATTTTGGGAATTTTTGCATTTTTCTTGATATTTTTACTCAAAAAACTTTACAATTTTCCAATTTGGCGCTTTCTTAATTTGGAGAGCATTGTGATTTTACAGTATAAACACTTTTTACTATTTTGAAAAAATTTCCTTTTTTTTTTCAAAATTCGGAAATTTTCCGAAATTTTAATATTTTGTCGATTTTTGAATTTTTGAAATTTTTTAATTTTTATCGATTTTCAAATTCAACAAATTTTACAATTTTCCAATTTGGCGCTTTCTTAATTTGGAGAGACTTGTGATTTAAAAGTTTAAACAGTTTTTACTATTTTGAAAAAATTTTCTTTTTTTATCAAATTTCGGAAATTTTCCGAAATTTTAAAGTTTTTTCGATTTTTGAATTTTGGGAATTTTTGCATTTTTCTAGTTTTTTTCATTTCAACAAATTTTACAATTTTCAAATTTTGTCGATTTCTTAATTTGGAGAACTTTGTGATTTAAAAGTTTAAACAGTTTTTACTATTTTGAAAAAATTTTCTTTTTTTATCAAATTTCGGAAATTTTTCGAAATTTTAAATTTTTTCAATTTTTGAATTTTGGGAATTTTGCATTTTTTTGAAAAAATTTATTCAACAAATTTTACAATTTTCCAAATTTGTAGATTTTTTAATTTGAAGAACTTTGTGATTTTACAGTATAAACATTTTTACTATTTTGAAAAAATTTTCTTTTATATCAAATTTCGGAAAAGTTAAAAAATTTTAATATTTTGTCGATTTTTTATTTTTTGAAATTTTTTAATTTTTCTCGATTTTCAAATTCAACAAATCTTAAAATTTTTTAATTTTGACGATTTCTTAATTTAGAGAACTTTACGATTTTGTCGATTTTACAGTTTTTACTATTTTGAAAAAAAATTCTTTTTTGTCTAAAATTTCGGAAATGTTCCGAAATTTTATAATTTTTCTATTTTTGAATTTTGGGAATTTCTGCATTTTTCTCGATTTTTTCATTTCAACAAAATTTAAAATTTTCCAATTTTGTAGATTTTTATACCCGCTACCCATAGGGTAGAAGGGTATTATGACTTAGTGCCAACAGAAAATGTATGTAACAGGCAGAAGGAGGCATCTCCGACCCCATAAAGTTTATATATTCTTGATCAGCGTCAACAGCCGAGACGATATAGCCATGTCCGTCTGTCCGTCTGTCTGTCCGTATGAACACCTGGATCTCAGAGACTATAAGACATAGAGACACCAAATTTGGCAAAAAGGTTCCTTCATACCCTACGCAGGTCAAGTTTATTTCAAAAGTTGGATGCCACGCCCCCTTCGCCCACAATAAGCATTTATCTAGAGAAAGTCAAGTTTTTTTTTATGTAAATCGCGAATAACTCCAACAGTTCTTTGTGTAATGATGTGTAATTTGGTAACCCATCTGCGCTTGACACTCTTAATATACCCTGTAATTTTGGTACAAATCGGATAAGTAGAACAAAAGTTATTCGTGAAATTATTTATCAATATTTTTGTGCCCAGTGCATATGGACGTTTAAAGTGTGTGAATGACCTAGAGATATCAAATTTGGTGACAGTATTCATGTAGCTCTTACGCAGATCAAGTTTGTTTTAGATTTTTGCCACGCCCCTTTCCGCCCCCAAAAACTGCAAAAGCCGTAATAATAGACCTAGAGCATTGAATTTTGGTATGCATAATAACAATGATAGTCTGAATGACTCCTGTGAATTTGGTTGAGATCGAATAAAAAACGAGGAAGTTATTAAATAATCCATTTTGTATGCAAAATTCACTTGCAGCTGCTCACGCTTTGTTTGTTTAGTTGACAGTGTGACCATGTCGGTGTTGTGGATTTTTTCCCGCTATTTTCAAATATATACACACAAAACACAAGTTGCAGTATATTTTTGGTATATTTGTTGTTAAAATATCATTAAAATTTTTTTTTTTCTCTCGAAATGGGTTTTGGGTATCATACGGTCGAGCACTCTCGACTGTAGCTTTCTTACTTGTTAATTTAGAGAATTTTGCGATTTTACAGTTAAAACAGTTTGTACTATTTTCAAAAAATTTTCTTTTTTTTACCAAATTTCGGAAATTTTCCGAAATTTTAAATTTTGTCGATTTTGAAATTTCGGAAATTTTTTCTCGATTTTTTAATTTCAACAAAAATTACAATATTCCAATTTTGTAGAATTCTTAATTTAAAGAACTTTTCGATTTTTCAGTTTTCACAGTTTTTACTATTTTGAAAAAAAATTCTCTTGTTATCAAAATTCGGAAATTTTCCGAAATATTAAATTTTTTATATTTTTGAATTTTGGGAATTATTGCATTTTTAATTTCAACAAAATTTACAATCTTCCAATTTTGTCTATTTGAGAACTTTGCGATTTTTCAGCTTAAACACTTATTATTATTTTGAAAAAAAAAATTTTTTTGTATCAAATTTTGGAAATGTTCCGAAAGTTTGATTTTTTGTCGATTTTTTATTTTTTGAAATTTTTTAATTTTTCTCGATTCTTAATTTAAAAATTTTAAATTTTTTCGATTTTGAATTTTGGGAATTTTTGCATTTTTCTTGATATTTTTACTCAGCAAATTTTACAATTTTACAATTTGGCGCTTTCTTAATTTGGAGAGCCTTGTGATTTTACAGTATAAACAGTTTTTACTATTTTGAAAAAATTTCCTTTTTTTTTTCAAATTTCGGAAATTTTCCGAAATTTTTAAGTGTTTTCGATTTTTCTCAATTTTCAAATTCAACAAATCTTAAAATTTTTTAATTTTGACGATTTCTCAATTTAGAGAACTTTATGATTTTGTTGATTTTACAGTTTTTACTATTTTTAATTATTTTTCTTTTTTTTTAAATTTCGGAAAATTTCTGAAATTTTAAATTTTTAGATTTTTTAATTTTGGGAATTTTTGCATTTTTCTCGATTTTTTAATTTCAACAAATTTTACAATTTTCAAACTTTGCCGATTTCTCAATTTAGAGAACTTTATGATTTTGTCGATTTTACAGTTTTTACTATTTTGAAAAAAAAAATTCTTTTCTGTATAAAATTTCGGAAATGTTCCGAAATTTTAAAATTTTTCGATTTTTGAATTTTGGGAATTTCTGCATTTTTCTCGATTTTTTCATTTCAACAAAATTTACAATTTTCCAATTATGTCGATTTCTTAATTTGGAGAACTTTGTGATCTTACAGTTTAAACTGTTTTTAATATTTTGAAAATTTTTTCTTTTTTTGTTTCAAATTTCGGAAATTTTCCGAAATTTTAATTTTTTGTCGATTTTTGAATTTCTGAAATTTTTTTAAGTTTTCTCGATTTTCAAGTTCTATAAATCTTACAATTTTGTAATTTTGACGATCTCCTAATAAAGAGAACTTTATAGTTTTGTCGATTTTACAGTTTTTACTATTGTGAAAAAATTTATTTTTTTTATCAAATTTCGGAAATTTTCCGAAATTTTAAATTTTTTTCGGTATTGAATTTTGGGAATTTTTGCATTTTTCTCAATTTTTTAATTTCAACAAAACTTACAATATTTCCATTTTGTAGATTTCTTAATTTAAAGAGCTTTGCAATTTTTAAGTTTTCACAGTCTTTACTATTTTGAAAAAAAATTCTTTTGTTATCGAATTTCTCAAATTTTCCGAAATTTTAAATTTTTTCGATTTTGAATTTTGGGAATTTTTGCATTTTTCTTGATAAATTTATTCAACAAATTTTAAAATTTTCAAAATTTGTAGATTTCTTAATTTAGAGAACTTTGCGACTTTACAGTTTTCACAGTTTTTCCCGTTTTGACAAAATTTTGTTTTGTTATCGAATTTTAGGAAATTTTCCGTAATTTAACATTTTTTTCGATTTTTGAATTTTGGAATTTTTGTATTTTTGTCTCGATTTTTTCATTTCATCAAATTTTGCAATTTTCAAATTTTGACGATTTCTCAATTTAGAGAACTTTGTGATTTAAAAGTTTAAACAGTTTTTACTTTTGTGAAAAAATTTATTTTTTCTTATCAAATTTCGGAAATTTTCCGAAATTTTAAATTTTTTCGATTTTGAATTTAGGGAATTTTTGCATTTTTCTCGATTTTTTAATTTCAACAAAATTTACAATATTTCCATTTTGTAGATTTCTTAATTTAAAGAGCTTTGCAATTTTTAAGTTTTAACAGTCTTTACTATTTTCAAAAAAAAATTTCATTTGTTATCAAATTTCGGAAATTTTCCGAAATTTTAAAAGTTTTCCGATTTTTGGATTTCGAGAATTTTTGCATTTTTCTCGATGTTTTAATTTCAACAACTTTTACAATTTTCCAATTATCTCGATTTCTTAATTTGGAGAACTTTGTGATTTTACAGTATAAACAGTTTTTATATTTTGAAAAAATTTTCTTTTTATATCAAATTTCGGAAATGTTCCAAAATTTTAATATTTTGTCGATTTTTGAATTTTTGAAATTTTTTAATATTTATCGATTTGACGATTTCTTAATTTAGAGAACTTTATGATTTTGTCGATTTTACAGTTTTTACTATTTTGAAAAAAAAATTCTTTTCTGTAAAAAATTTCGGAAATGTTCCAAAATTTTAAAATTTTTCGATTTTTGAATTTTGGGAATTTCTGCATTTTTCTCGATTTTTTCATTTCAACAAAATTTACAATATTCCAATTTTGTAGAATTCTTAATTTAAAGAACTTTTCGATTTTTCAGTTTTCACAGTTTTTACTATTTTGAAAAAAATTTCTCTTGTTATCAAATTTCGGAAATTTTCCGAAATTTTAAATTTTTTAGATTTTTGAATTTTGGGAATTATTGCATTTTTCACGATTTTTAATTTCAACAAAAATTACAATCTTCCAATTTTGTCTATTTGTTTATTAAGAGAACTTTGCGATTTTTCAGCTTAAACACTTATTATTATTTTGAAAAAAAAAATTTTTTTGTATTAAATTTTGGAAATGTTCCAAAATTTTAATTTTTTGTCGATTTTTTATTTTTTGAAATTTTTTAATATTTCTCGATTTTCAAATTCAACAAACCTTAAAATTTTTTAATTTTGACGATTTCTCAATTTAGAGAACTTTATGATTTTGTCGATTTTACAATTTTTACTATTTTGAAAATTTTTTCTTTTTTTTTCAAATTTCGGAAAATTTTCGAAATTTTACATTTTTAGATTTTTGAATTTTGGGAATTTTTGCATTTTTCTTGATAAATTTATTCAACAAATTTTACAATTTTCCAAATTTGTAGATTTCTTAATTTAGAGAATTTGCGATTTTACAGTTTTCACAGTTTTTCCCGTTGTGACAAAATTTTGTTTTGTTATCGAATTTCGGAAATTTTCAGTAATTTAACATTTTTTTCGATTTTTGAATTTTGGGAATTTCTGCATTTTTCTCGATTTTTTCATTTCAACAAAATTTACAATTTTCCAATTTTGTAGATTTTTTATTTAGAGAATTTTGCGATTTTACAGTTAAAACAGTTTGTACTATTTTGAAAAAATTTTCTTTTTTTTATCAAATTTCGAAAATTTTCCGAAATTTTAAATTTTGTCGATTTTGAAATTTCGGAAATTTTTTCTCGATTTTTTAATTTCAACAAAATTTACAATATACCAATTTTGTAGAATTCTTAATTTAAAGAACTTTTCGATTTTTCAGTTTTCACAGTCTTTACTATTTTGAAAAAAATTTCTCTTGTTATCAAAATTCGGAAATTTTCCGATATATTAAATTTTTTAGATTTTTGAATTTTGGGAATTATTGCATTTTTAATTTCAACAAAATTTACAATCTTCCAATTTTGTCTGTTTGTTTATTTAGAGAACTTTGCGATTTTACAGCTTAAACACTTATTATTATTTTGAAAAAAAAAATTTTTTTTGTATCAAATTTTGGAAATGTTCCGAAATTTTAATTTTTTGTCGATTTTTTATTTTTTGAAATTTTTTAATTTTTCTCGATTCTTAATTTCAAAATTTTTTAATTTTTTCGATTTTGAATTTTGGGAATTTTTGCAATTTTCTTGATATTTTTACTCAACAAATTTTACAATTTTCCAATTTGGCGCTTTCTTAATTTGGAGAGCCTTGTGATTTTACAGTATAAACACTTTTTAGTATTTTGAAAAAATTTCCTTTTTTTTTTCAAAATTCGGAGATTTTCCGAAATTTTAAAGTTTTATCGATTTTTGAATTTTTGGAATTTTTGCATTTTTCTGGTTTTTTTTCACTTCAACAAATTTAACAATTTTCAAATTTTGTCGATTTTTTAATTTGGAGAACTTTGTGTTTTAAAAGTTTAATAATTTTTTTAATATTTTGAAAAAACTTTCTTTTTTTATCAAATTTCGAAAATGTTCCGAAATTTTAAATTTTTTTCGATTTTTGATTTTTGGGAATTTTTTCCATTTTTCTTGATATTTTTACTCAACAAATTTTACAATTTTCTAATTTGGCGCTTTCTTAATTTGGAGAGCATTGTGATTTTACAGTATAAACACTTTTTAGTATTTTGAAAAAATTTCCTTTTTTTTTTTCAAAATTCGGAAATTTTCCGAAATTTTAAAGTTTTTTCGATTTTTGAATTTTTTGAATTTTTGCATTTTTCTGGTTTTTTTTTCATTTCAACAAATTTAACAATTTTCAAATTTTGTCGATTTTTTAATTTGGAGAACTTTGTGTTTTAAAAGTTTAAAAATTTTTTTAATATTTTGAAAAAATTTTCTTTTTTTATCAAATTTCGTAAATATTCCGAAATTTTAAATTTTTGTCGATTTTTGAATTTCTGAAATTTTTTTAAGTTTTAACAGTCTTTACTATTTTGAAAAAAATTTCTTTTGTTATCAAATTTCGGAAATTTTCCGAAATTTTTAATTTTTCCGATTTTTGGATTTTGAGAATTTTTGCATTTTATTTGATGTTTTAATTTCAACAAATTTTACAATTTTCCAATTATGTCGATTTCTAAATTTGGAGAAATTTGTGATTTTACAGTTTAAACTGTTTTTACTATTTTGAAAAAATTTTCTTTTGGTATCAAATTTCGGAAATGTTCCGAAATTTTAAATTTTTGTCGATTTTTGAATTTCTGAAATTTTTTTAAGTTTTCTCGATTTTCAAATTCTATAAATCTTACAATTTTGTAATTTTGACGATTTCCTAACTAAGAGAACTTTATGGTTTTGTCGATTTTACAGTTTTTACTATTTTAAAAAAAAAAAATTTTTTTTTTATAAAATTTCGGAAATGTTCCGAAATTTAAAAATTTTTCGAAAATTAAGACAACTTTATGATTTTGTCGATTTTACAGTTTTTACTATTTTGAAAAAAAATTTATTTTTTGTATAAAATTCCGGAAATGTTCCGAAAATTTAAATTTTTCCGATTTTTGGATTTTGGGAATTTTTGCATTTTTCTTGATATTTCTACTCAACAAATTTTACAATTTTCCAATTTGGCGCTTTCTTAATTTGGAGAACTTTGTGATTTTACAGTTTTACTATTTTGAAAAAATTGTCTTTTTTATATCAATTTTCGGAAATGTTCCAAAATCTTAAAATTTTGTCGATCTTTGAAAATTTTTAATTTTTATCGATTTTCAAATTCAACAAATCTTATAAATTTCTTATTTTGACGATTTCTTAATTTAGAGAACTTTATGATTTTGTCGATTTTAGAGTTTTTACTATTTTGAAAAAAATTTCTTTTTTGTATAAAATTCCGGAAATGTTCCGAAAATTTAAATTTTTTCGATTTTTGAGTTTTGGGAATTTTTGCATTTTTCTTGATATTTTTACTCAACAAATTTTTCAATTTTCCAATTTGACGCTTTCTTAATTTGGAGAGCCTTGTGATTTTACAGTAAAAACAGTTTTAACTATTTTGAAAAAATTTCCTTTTTTTTTCAAAATTCGGAAATTTTCCGAAATTTTAAAGTTTTTTCGATTTTTGAATTTTTGGAATTTTTGCATTTTTCTTGATATTTTTACTCAAAAATTTTTACATTTTTATACCCGCTACCCATAGGGTAGAAGGGTATTATGACTTAGTGCCAACAGAAAATGTATGTAACAGGCAGAAGGAGGCATCTCCGACCCCATAAAGTATATATATTCTTGATCAGCGTCAACAGCCGAGACGATTTAGCCATGTCCGTCTGTTCGTCTGTCCGTCTGTCTGTCCGTATGAACACCTGGATCTCAGAGACTATAAGACATAGAGACACCAAATTTGGCAAAAGGGTTCCTTCATACCCTGCGCAGGTCAAGTTTATTTCAAAAGTTGGATGCCACGCCCCCTTCGCCCACAATAAGCATTTATCTAGAGAAAGTCAAGTTTTTTTTTAAGTAAATCGCGAATAACTCCAACAGTTCTTTGCGTAATGATGTGTAATGTGGTAACCCATCTGCGCTTGACACTCTTAATATACCCTGTAATTTTGGTACAAATCGGATAAGTAGAACAAAAGTTATTCGTGAAATTATTTATCAAAATTTTTGTGCCCAGTGCATATGGACGTTTTAAGTGTGTGAATGACCTAGAGATATCAAATTTGGTGACAGTATTCATGTAGCTCTTAAGCAGATCAAGTTTGTTTTAGATTTTTGCCACGCCCCTTTCCGCCCCCAAAAACTGTAAAAGCCGTAATAATAGACCTAGAGCATTGAATTTTGGTATGCATAATAACAATGATAGTCTGAATGACTCCTGTGAATTTGGTTGAGATCGAATAAAAAACGAGGAAGTTATTAAAGAATCCATTTTGTATGCAAAATTCACTTGCAGCTGCTCACGCTTTGTTTGTTTAGTTGACAGTGTGACCATGTCGGTGTTGTGGATTTTTTCCCGCTATTTTCAAATATATACACACAAAACACAAGTTTCAGTATATTTTTGGTATATTTGTTGTTAAAATATCATTAAAATTTTTTTTTTTCTCTCGAAATGGGTTTCGGGTATCATACGGTCGAGCACTCTCGACTGTAGCTTTCTTACTTGTTTAATTTGGAGAACTTTGTGATTTAAAAGTTTAAACAGTTTTTACTATTTTGAAAAAATTTTCTTTTTTTATCAAATTTCGGAAATTTTTCGAAATTTAAAATTTTTCTCGATTTTTGAATTTTGGGAATTTTTGCATTTTTCTTGATATTTTTACTCAAAAAACTTTACAATTTTCCAATTTGGCGCTTTCTTAATTTGGAGAGTATTGTGATTTTACAGTATAAACACTTTTTACTATTTTGAAAAAATTTCCTTTTTTTTTTCAAAATTCGGAAATTTTCCGAAATTTTAATATTTTGTCGATTTTTGAATTTTTGAAATTTTTTAATTTTTATCGATTTTCAAATTCAACAAATTTTACAATTTTCCAATTTGGCGCTTTCTTAATTTGGAGAGCCTTGTGATTTTACAGTTAAAACAGTTTGTACTATTTTCAAAAAATTTTCTTTTTTTTACCAAATTTCGGAAATTTTCCGAAATTTTAAATTTTGTCGATTTTGAAATTTCGGAAATTTTTTCTCGATTTTTTAATTTTAACAAAAATTACAATATTCCAATTTTGTAGAATTCTTAATTTAAAGAACTTTTCGATTTTTCAGTTTTCACAGTTTTTACTATTTTGAAAAAAATTCTCTTGTTATCAAAATTCGGAAATTTTCCGAAATATTAAATTTTTTAGATTTTTGAATTTTGGGAATTATTGCATTTTTAATTTCAACAAAATTTACAATCTTCCAATTTTGTCTATTTGTTTATTAAGAGAACTTTGCGATTTTTCAGCTTAAACACTTATTATTATTTTGAAAAAAAAAATTTTTTTGTATCAAATTTTGGAAATGTTCCGAAATTTTAATTTTTTGTCGATTTTTTATTTTTTGAAATTTTTTAATTTTTCTCGATTTTTAATATCAAAATTTTAAATTTTTTCGATTTTGAATTTTGGGAATTTTTGCATTTGTCTTGATATTTTTACTCAGCAAATTTTACAATTTTACAATTTGGCGCTTTCTTAATTTGGAGAGCCTTGTGATTTTACAGTATAAACAGTTTTTACTATTTTGAAAAAATTTCCTTTTTTTTTTCAAATTTCGGAAATTTTCCGAAATTTTTAAGTGTTTTCGATTTTTCTCGATTTTCAATTTCAACAAATCTTAAAATTTTTTAATTTTGACGATTTCTTAATTTAGAGAACTTTATGATTTTGTCGATTTTACAGTTTTTACTATTTTGAAAAAAATTTCTTTTTTTTTCAAATTTCGGAAAATTTCCGAAATTTTAAATTTTTAGATTTTTGAATTTTGGGAATTTTTGCATTTTTCTTGATAAATTTATTCAACAAATTTTACAATTTTCCAAATTTGTAGATTTCTTAATTTAGAAAACTTTTGCGATTTTACAGTTTTCACAGTTTTTCCCGTTTTGACAAATTTTTGTTTTGTTATCGAATTTCGGAAATTTTCCGTAATTTAACATTTTTTTCGATTTTTTAATTTTGGGAATTTTTGCATATTTCTCGATTTTTTCATTTCAACAAATTTTTACAATTTTCAAATTTTGCCGATTTCTCAATTTAGAGAACTTTGTGATTTGAAAGTTTAAACAGTTTTTACTTATGTGAAAAAATGTATTTTTTAATCAAATTTCAGAAATTTTCCGAAATTTTATATTTTTTCGATTTTGAATTTTGGGAATTTTTGCATTTTTCTCGATTTTTTAATTTCAACAAATTTTACAATATTCAAATTTTGTCGATTTTTTAATTTGGAGAACTTTGTGATTTAAAAGTTTAAACAGTTTTTACTATTTTGAAAAAATTTTCTTTTTTTATCAAATTTCGGAAATTTTTCGAAATTTTAAATTTTTTCGATTTTTGAATTTTGGGAATTTTGCATTTTTTTGAAAAAATTTATTCAACAAATTTTACAATTTTCCAAATTTGTAGATTTCTTAATTTGAAGAACTTTGTGATTTTACAGTATAAACATTTTTACTATTTTGAAAAAATTTTCTTTTTCTGTTTCAAATTTCGGAAATGTTCCAAAATTTTAATATTTTGTCGATTTTTTATTTTTTGAAATTTTTTAATTTTTCTCGATTTTCAAATTCAACAAATCTTAAAATTTTTTAATTTTGACGATTTCTCAATTTAGAGAACTTTATGATTTTGAAGATTTTACAGTTTTTACTATTTTGAAAAAATTTTCTTTTTTTTCAAATTTCGGAAAATTTCCGAAATTTTAAATTTTTAGATTTTTGAATTTTGGGAATTTTTGCATTTTTCTCGATTTTTTAATTTCAACAAAACTTACAATATTTCCATTTTGAAGATTTCTTAATTTAAAGAGCTTTGCAACTTTAAAGTTTTCACAGTCTTTACTTTTTTTAAAAAAAATTCTTTTGTTATCGCAAATTTTCCGAAATTTCAAATTTTTTCGATTTTGAATTTTGGGAATTTTTGCATTTTTCTTGATAAATTTATTCAACAAATTTTACAATTTTCCAAATTTGTAGATTTCTTAATTTAGAAAACTTTGCGATTTTACAGTTTTCACAGTTTTTCCCGTTTTGACAAAATTTTGTTTTGTTATCGAATTTCGGAAATTTTCCGTAATTTAACATTTTTTTCGATTTTTGAATTTTGGGAATTTTTGCATTTTTCTCGATTTTTTTCATTTCAACAAATTTTACAATTTTCAAATTTTGCCGATTTCTCAATTTAGAGAACTTTGTGATTTGAAAGTTTAAACAGTTTTTACTTATGTGAAAAAATGTATTCTTTTTAATAAAATTTCAGAAATTTTCCGAAATTTTATATTTTTTCCATTTTGAATTTTGGGAATTTTTGCATTTTTCTCAATTTTTTAATTTCAACAAAATTTACAATATTTCCATTTTGTAGATTTCTTAATTTAAAGAGCTTTGCAATTTTTAAGTTTTAACAGTATTTACTATTTTGAAAAAAATTTCGTTTGTTATCAAATTTCGGAAATTTTCCGATTTTTGGATTTTGAGAATTTTTGCATTTTTCTCGATGTTTTAATTTCAACAAATTTTACAATTTTCCAATTATGTCGATTTCTTAATTTGGAGAACTTTGTGATCCTACTGTTTAAACTGTTTTTACTATTTTTAAAAAATTTTCTTTTTCTGTTTCAAATTTCGGAAATGTTCCGAAATTTAAATTTTTTTGTCGATTTTTGAATTTCTGAAATTTTTTTAAGTTTTCTTGATTTTTAAATTCTATAAATCTTACAATTTTGTAATTTTGACGATTTCCTAATTAAGAAAACTTTATGGTTTTGTCGATTTTACAGTTTTTACTATTTTGAAAAAATTTATTTTTTGTTATCAAATTTCGGAAATTTTCCGAAATTTGAAATTTTTTTCGATTTTGAATTTTGGGAATTTTTGCATTTTTCTTGATATATTAATTCAACAAATTTTACTGTTTTCAATTTTGTCGATTTTTTAATTTGGAGAACTTTGTGATTTAACAGTATAAACAGTTTTACTATTTTGAAAAAATTTTCTTTTTTATATCAAATTTCGGAATTGTTCCAAAATTTTAATATTTTGTCGATTTTTGAATTTTTGAAATTTTTTAATTTGTATCGATTTTCAAATTCAACAAATCTTGTAATTTTCTAATTTTGACGATTTCTTAATTTAGAGAACTTTACGATTTTGTCGATTTTACAGTTTTTACTATTTTGAAAAAAAATTCTTTTTTGTCTAAAATTTCGGAAATGTTCCGAATTTTTCTATTTTTGAATTTTGGGAATTTCTGCATTTCTCTCGATTTTTTCATTTCAACAAAATTTACAATTTTCCAATTTTGTAGATTTTTATACCCGCTACCCATAGGGTAGAAGGGTATTATGACTTAGTGCCAACAGAAAATGTATGTAACAGGCAGAAGGAGGCATCTCCGACCCCATAAAGTTTATATATTCTTGATCAGCGTCAACAGCCGAGACGATATAGCCATGTCCGTCTGTCCGTCTGTCTGTCCGTATGAACACCTGGATCTCAGAGACTATATGACATAGAGACACCAAATTTGGCAAAAAGGTTCCTTCATACCCTACGCAGGTCAAGTTTATTTCAAAAGTTGGATGCCACGCCCCCTTCGCCCACAATAAGCATTTATCTAGAGAAAGTCAAGTTTTTTTTTATGTAAACTTATGTAAATCGCGAATAACTCCAACAGTTCTTTGTGTAATGATGTGTAATTTGGTAACCCATCTGCGCTTGACACTCTTAATATACCCTGTAATTTTGGTACAAATCGGATAAGTAGAACAAAAGTTATTCGTGAAATTATTTATCAAAATTTTTGTGCCCAGTGCATATGAACGTTTTAAGTGTGTGAATGACCTAGAGATATCAAATTTGGTGACAGTATTCATGTAGCTCTTACGCAGATCAAGTTTGTTTTAGATTTTTGCCACGCCCCTTTCCGCCCCCAAAAACTGCAAAAGCCGTAATAATAGACCTAGTGCATTGAATTTTGGTATGCATAATAACAATGATAGTCTGAATGACTCCTGTGAATTTGGTTGAGATCGAATAAAAAACGAGGAAGTTATTAAAGAATCCATTTTGTATGCAAAATTCACTTGCAGCTGCTCACGCTTTGTTTGTTTAGTTGACAGTGTGACCATATCGGTGTTGTGGATTTTTTCCCGCTATTTTCAAATATATACACACAAAACACAAGTTTCAGTATATTTTTGGTATATTTGTTGTTAAAATATCATTAAAATTTTTTTTTTTCTCTCGAAATGGGTTTCGGGTATCATACGGTCGAGCACTCTCGACTGTAGCTTTCTTACTTGTTAATTTAGAGAATTTTGCGATTTTACAGTTAAAACAGTTTGTACTATTTTCAAAAAATTTTCTTTTTTTTATCAAATTTCGGAAATTTTCCGAAATTTTAAATTTTGTCGAATTTGAAATTTCGGAAATTTTTTCTCGATTTTTTAATTTCAACAAAAATTACAATATTCCAATTTTTTAGAATTCTTAATTTAAAGAACTTTTCGATTTTTCAGTTTTCACAGTTTTTACTATTTTGAAAAAAATTCTCTTGTTATCAAAATTCGGAAATTTTCCGAAATATTAAATTTTTTAGATTTTTGAATTTTGGGAATTATTGCATTTTTAATTTCAACAAAATTTACAATCTTCCAATTTTGTCTATTTGTTTATTAAGAGAACTTTGCGATTTTTCAGCTTAAACACTTATTATTATTTTGAAAAAAAAAATTTTTTTGTATCAAATTTTGGAAATGTTCCGAAATTTTAATTTTTTGTCGATTTTTTATTTTTTGAAATTTTTTAATTTTTCTCGATTCTTAATTTCAAAATTTTAAATTTTTTCGATTTTGAATTTTGGGAATTTTTGCATTTTTCTTGATATTTTTACTCAGCAAATTTTACAATTTTACAATTTGGCGCTTTCTTAATTTGGAGAGCCTTGTGATTTTACAGTATAAACAGTTTTTACTATTTTGAAAAAATTTTCTTTTTTTTTTCAAATTTCGGAAATTTTCCGAAATTTTTAAGTGTTTTCGATTTTTCTCGATTTTCAAATTCAACAAATCTTAAAATTTTTTAATTTTGACGATTTCTCAATTTAGAAAATTAATGATTTTGTCGATTTTACAGTTTTTACTATTTTGAAAAAATTTTCTTTTTTTTTCAAATTTCGGAAAATTTCCGAAATTTTAAATTTTTAGATTTTTGAATTTTGGGAATTTTTGGATTTTTCTCGATTTTTTAATTTCAACAAAACTTACAATATTTCCATTTTGAAGATTTCTTAATTTAAAGAGCTTTGCAACTTTAAAGTTTTCACAGTCTTTACTTTTTTTAAAAAAAATTCTTTTGTTATCGCAAATTTTCCGAAATTTCAAATTTTTTCGATTTTGAATTTTGGGAATTTTTGCATTTTTCTTGATAAATTTATTCAACAAATTTTACAATTTTCCAAATTTGTAGATTTCTTAATTTAGAAAACTTTGCGATTTTACAGTTTTCACAGTTTTTCCCGTTTTGACAAAATTTTGTTTTGTTATCGAATTTCGGAAATTTTCCGTAATTTAACATATTTTTCGATTTTTTAATTTTGGGAATTTTTGCATTTTTCTCGATTTTTTCAACAAATTTTACAATTTTCAAATTTTGCCGATTTCTCAATTTAGAGAACTTTGTGATTTGAAAGTTTAAACAGTTTTTACTTATGTGAAAAAATGTATTTTTTAATCAAATTTCAGAAATTTTCCGAAATTTTATATTTTTTCGATTTTGAATTTTGGGAATTTTTGCATTTTTCTCGATTTTTTAATTTCAACAAAATTTACAATATTTCCATTTTGTAGATTTCTTAATTTAAAGAGCTTTGCAATTTTTAAGTTTTAACAGTCTTTACTATTTTGAAAAAAATTTCGTTTGTTATCAAATTTCGGAAATTTTCCGATTTTTGGATTTTGAGAATTTTTGCATTTTTCTCGATGTTTTAATTTCAACAAATTTTACAATTTTCCAATTATGTCGATTTCTTAATTTGGAGAACTTTGTGATCCTACTGTTTAAACTGTTTTTACTATTTTGAAAAAATTTTCTTTTTCTGTTTCAAATTTCGGAAATGTTCCGAAATTTTAATTTTTTGTCGATTTTTGAATTTCTGAAATTTTTTTAAGTTTTCTTGATTTTTAAATTCTATAAATCTTACAATTTTGTAATTTTGACGATTTCCTAATTAAGAAAACTTTATGGTTTTGTCGATTTTACAGTTTTTACTATTTTGAAAAAATTTATTTTTTGTTATCAAATTTCGGAAATTTTCCGAAATTTGAAATTTTTTTCGATTTTGAATTTTGGGAATTTTTGCATTTTTCTTGATATATTAATTCAACAAATTTTACTGTTTTCAATTTTGTCGATTTTTTAATTTGGAGAACTTTGTGATTTAACAGTATAAACAGTTTTACTATTTTGAAAAAATTTTCTTTTTTATATCAAATTTCGGAAATGTTCCAAAATTTTAATATTTTGTCGATTTTTGAATTTTTGAAATTTTTTAATTTGTATCGATTTTCAAATTCAACAAATCTTGTAATTTTCTAATTTTGACGATTTCTTAATTTAGAGAACTTTACGATTTTGTCGATTTTACAGTTTTTACTATTTTTAAAAAAAATTCTTTTTTGTCTAAAATTTCGGAAATGTTCCGAAATTTTATAATTTTTCTATTTTTGAATTTTGGGAATTTCTGCATTTCTCTCGATTTTTTCATTTCAACAAAATTTACAATTTTCCAATTTTGTAGATTTTTATACCCGCTACCCATAGGGTAGAAGGGTATTATGACTTAGTGCCAACAGAAAATGTATGTAACAGGCAGAAGGAGGCATCTCCGACCCCATAAAGTATATATATTCTTGATCAGCGCCAACAGCCGAGACGATATAGCCATGTCCGTCTGTCCGTCTGTCTGTCCGTATGAACACCTGGATCTCAGAGACTATAAGACATAGAGACACCAAATTTGGCAAAAAGGTTCCTTTATACCCTACGCAGGTCAAGTTTATTTCAAAAGTTGGATGCCACGCCCCCTTCGCCCACAATAAGCATTTATCTAGAGAAAGTCAAGTTTTTTTTTATGTAAATCGCGAATAACTCCAAAAGTTCTTTGTGTAATGATGTGTAATTTGGTAACCCATCTGCGCTTGACACTCTTAATATACCCTGTAATTTTGGTACATCGGATAAGTAGAACAAAAGTTATTCGTGAAATTATTTATCAAAATTTTTGTGCCCAGTGCATATGGACGTTTTAAGTGTGTGAATGACCTAGAGATATCAAATTTGGTGACAGTATTCATGTAGCTCTTACGCAGATCAAGTTTGTTTTAGATTTTTGCCACGCCCCTTTCCGCCCCCAAAAACTGTAAAAGCCGTAATAATAGACCTAGAGCATTGAATTTTGGTATGCATAATAACAATGATAGTCTGAATGACTCCTGAGAATTTGGTTGAGATCGAATAAAAAACGAGGAAGTTATTAAAGAATCCATTTTGTATGCAAAATTCACTTGCAGCTGCTCACGCTTTGTTTGTTTAGTTGACAGTGTGACCATATCGGTGTTGTGGATTTTTTCCCGCTATTTTCAAATATATACACACAAAACACAAGTTTCAGTATATTTTTTGTATATTTGTTGTTAAAATATCATTAAAATTTTTTTTTTTCTCTCGAAATGGGTTTCGGGTATCATACGGTCGAGCACTCTCGACTGTAGCTTTCTTACTTGTTAATTTAGAGAATTTTGCGATTTCACAGTTAAAACAGTTTGTACTATTTTCAAAAAATTTTCTTTTTTTTATCAAATTTCGGAAATTTTCCGAAATTTTAAATTTTGTCGATTTTGAAATTTCGGAAATTTTTTCTCGATTTTTTAATTTCAACAAAAATTACAATATTCCAATTTTGTAGAATTCTTAATTTAAAGAACTTTTCGATTTTTCAGTTTTCACAGTTTTTACTATTTTGAAAAAAAATTCTCTTGTTATCAAAATTCGGAAATTTTCCGAAATATTAAATTTTTTAGATTTTTGAATTTTGGGAATTATTGCATTTTTAATTTCAACAAAATTTACAATCTTCCAATTTTGTCTATTTGTTTATTAAGAGAACTTTGCGATTTTTCAGCTTAAACACTTATTATTATTTTGAAAAAAAAAATTTTTTTGTATCAAATTTTGGAAATGTTCCGAAATTTTAATTTTTTGTCGATTTTGTATTTTTTGAAATTTTTTAATTTTTCTCGATTCTTAATTTCAAAATTTTAAATTTTTTCGATTTTGAATTTTGGGAATTTTTGCATTTTTCTTGATATTTTTACTCAACAAATTTTACAATTTTACAATTTGGCGCTTTCTTAATTTGGAGAGCCTTGTGATTTTACAGTATAAACAGTTTTTACTATTTTGAAAAAATTTCCTTTTTTTTTCAAATTTCGGAAATTTTCCGAAATTTTTAAGTGTTTTCGATTTTTCTCGATTTTCAAATTCAACAAATCTTAAAATTTTTTAATTTTGACGATTTCTCAATTTAGATAACTTTATGATTTTGTCGATTTTACAGTTTTTACTATTTTGAAAAAATTTTCTTTTTTTTTTCAAATTTCGGAAAATTTCCGAAATTTTAAATTTTTAGATTTTTGAATTTTGGGAATTTTTGCATTTTTCTCGATTTTTTAATTTCAACAAAACTTACAATATTTCCATTTTGAAGATTTCTTAATTTAAAGAGCTTTGCAACTTTAAAGTTTTCACAGTCTTTACTTTTTTTAAAAAAAATTCTTTTGTTATCGCAAATTTACCGAAATTTCAAATTTTTTCGATTTTGAATTTTGGGAATTTTTGCATTTTTCTTGATAAATTTATTCAACAAATTTTACAATTTTCCAAATTTGTAGATTTCTTAATTTAGAAAACTTTGCGATTTTACAGTTTTCACAGTTTTTCCCGTTTTGACAAAATTTTGTTTTGTTATCGAATTTCCGAAATTTTCCGTAATTTAAAATTTTTTTCGATTTTTTAATTTTGGGAATTTTTGCGTTTTTCTCGATTTTTTCATTTCAACAAATTTTTACAATTTTCAAATTTTGCCGATTTCTCAATTTAGAGAATTTTGTGATTTGAAAGTTTAAACAGTTTTTACTTATGTGAAAAAATGTATTTTTTTAATCAAATTTCAGAAATTTTCCGAAATTTTATATTTTTTCGATTTTGAATTTTGGGAATTTTTGCATTTTTCTCGATTTTTTAATTTCAACAAAATTTACAATATTTCCATTTTGTAGATTTCTTAATTTAAAGAGCTTTGCAATTTTTAAGTTTTAACAGTCTTTACTATTTTGAAAAAAATTTCGTTTGTTATCAAATTTCGGAAATTTTCCGATTTTTGGATTTTGAGAATTTTTGCATTTTTCTCGATGTTTTAATTTCAACAAATTTTACAATTTTCCAATTATGTCGATTTCTTAATTTGGAGAACTTTGTGATCCTACTGTTTAAACTGTTTTTACTATTTTGAAAAAATTTTCTTTTTCTGTTTCAAATTTCGGAAATGTTCCGAAATTTTAATTTTTTGTCGATTTTTGAATTTCTGAAATTTTTTTAAGTTTTCTTGATTTTTAAATTCTATAAATCTTACAATTTTGTAATTTTGACGATTTCCTAATTAAGAAAACTTTATGGTTTTGTCGATTTTACAGTTTTTACTATTTTGAAAAAATTTATTTTTTGTTATCAAATTTCGGAAAATTTCCGAAATTTTTTTCGATTTTGAATTTTGGGAATTTTTGCTTTTTTCTTGATATATTAATTCAACAAATTTTACTGTTTTCAATTTTGTCGATTTTTTAATTTGGAGAACTTTGTGATTTAACAGTATAAACAGTTTTACTATTTTGAAAAAATTTTCTTTTTTATATCAAATTTCGGAAATGTTCCAAAATTTTAATATTTTGTCGATTTTTGAATTTTTGAAATTTTTTAATTTGTATCGATTTTCAAATTCAACAAATCTTGTAATTTTCTAATTTTGACGATTTCTTAATTTAGAGAACTTTACGATTTTGTCGATTTTACAGTTTTTACTATTTTGAAAAAAAATTCTTTTTTGTCTAAAATTTCGGAAATGTTCCGAAATTTTATAATTTTTCTATTTTTGAATTTTGGGAATTTCTGCATTTTTCTCGATTTTTTCATTTCAACAAAATTTACAATTTTCCAATTTTGTAGATTTTTATACCCGCTACCCATAGGGTAGAAGGGTATTATGACTTAGTGCCAACAGAAAATGTATGTAACAGGCAGAAGGAGGCATCTCCGACCCCATAAAGTATATATATTCTTGATCAGCGCCAACAGCCGAGACGATATAGCCATGTCCGTCTGTCCGTCTGTCTGTCCGTATGAACACCTGGATCTCAGAGACTATAAGACATAGAGACACCAAATTTGGCAAAAAGGTTCCTTCATACCCACCGCAGGTCAAGTTTATTTCAAAAGTTGGATGCCACGCCCCCTTCGCCCACAATAAGCATTTATCTAGAGAAAGTCAAGTTTTTTTTTATGTAAATCGCGAATAACTCCAACAGTTCTTTGTAACCCATCTGCGCTTGACACTCTTAATATACCCTGTAATTTTGGTACAAATCGGATAAGTAGAACAAAAGTTATTCGTGAAATTATTTATCAAAATTTTTAAGCCCAGTGCATATGGACGTTTTAAGTGTGTGAATGACCTAGATATATCAAATTTGGTGACAGTATTCATGTAGCTCTTACGCAGATCAAGTTTGTTTTAGATTTTTGCCACGCCCCTTTCCGCCCCCAAAAACTGTAATAATAGACCTAGAGCATTGAATTTTGGTATGCATAATAACAATGATAGTCTGAATGACTCCTGAGAATTTGGTTGAGATCGAATAAAAAACGAGGAAGTTATTAAAGAATCCATTTTGTATGCAAAATTCACTTGCAGCTGCTCACGCTTTGTTTGTTTAGTTGACAGTGTGACCATATCGGTGTTGTGGATTTTTTCCCGCTATTTTCAAATATATACACACAAAACACAAGTTTCAGTATATTTTTTGTATATTTGTTGTTAAAATATCATTAAAATTTTTTTTTTTCTCTCGAAATGGGTTTCGGGTATCATACGGTCGAGCACTCTCGACTGTAGCTTTCTTACTTGTTAATTTAGAGAATTTTGCGATTTTACAGTTAAAACAGTTTGTACTATTTTCAAAAAATTTTCTTTTTTATATCAAATTTCGGAAATTTTCCGAAATTTTAAATTTTGTCGAATTTGAAATTTCGGAAATTTTTTCTCGATTTTTTAATTTCAACAAAAATTACAATATTCCAATTTTGTAGAATTCTTAATTTAAAGAACTATTCGATTTTTCAGTTTTCACAGTTTTTACTATTTTGAAAAAAATTTCTCTTGTTATCAAAATTCGGAAATTTTCCGAAATATTAAATTTTTTAGATTTTTGAATTTTGGGAATTATTGCATTTTTAATTTCAACAAAATTTACAATCTTCCAATTTTGTCTATTTGTTTATTAAGAGAACTTTGCGATTTTTCAGCTTAAACACTTATTATTATTTTGAAAAAAAAAAATTTTTTGTATCAAATTTTGGAAATGTTCCGAAATTTTAATTTTTTGTCGATTTTTTATTTTTTGAAATTTTTTAATTTTTCTCGATTCTTAATTTCAAAATTTTAAATTTTTTCGATTTTGAATTTTGGGAATTTTTGCATTTTTCTTGATATTTTTACTCAGCAAATTTTACAATTTTACAATTTGGCGCTTTCTTAATTTGGAGAGCCTTGTGATTTTACAGTATAAACAGTTTTTACTATTTTGAAAAAATTTCCTTTTTTTTTTTCAAATTTCGGAAATTTTCCGAAATTTTTAAGTGTTTTCGATTTTTCTCGATTTTCAAATTCAACAAATCTTAAAATTTTTTAATTTTGACGATTTCTCAATTTAGAGAACTTTATGATTTTGTCGATTTTACGGTTTTTACTATTTTGAAAAAATTTCCTTTTTTTTTCAAATTTCGGAAAATTTCCGAAATTTTAAATTTTTAGATTTTTGAATTTTGGGAATTTTTGCATCTTTCTCGATTTTTTAATTTCAACAAAACTTACAATATTTCCATTTTGAAGATTTCTTAATTTAAAGAGCTTTGCAACTTTAAAGTTTTCACAGTCTTTACTTTTTTTAAAAAAAATTCTTTTGTTGTTGCAAATTTTCCGAAATTTCAAATTTTTTCGATTTTGAATTTTGGGAATTTTTGCATTTTTTTTTGATAAATTTATTCAACAAATTTTACAATTTTCCAAATTTGTAGATTTCTTAATTTAGAAAACTTTGCGATTTTACAGTTTTCACAGTTTTTCCCGTTTTGACAAAATTTTGTTTTGTTATCGAATTTCGGAAATTTTCCGTAATTTAACATATTTTTCGATTTTTTAATTTTGGGAATTTTTGCATTTTTCTCGATTTTTTCAACAAATTTTACAATTTTCAAATTTTGCCGATTTCTCAATTTAGAGAACTTTGTGATTTGAAAGTTTAAACAGTTTTTACTTATGTGAAAAAATGTATTTTTTTTAATCAAATTTCAGAAATTTTCCGAAATTTTATATTTTTTCGATTTTGAATTTTGGGAATTTTTGCATTTTTCTCGATTTTTTAATTTCAACAAAATTTACAATATTTCCATTTTGTAGATTTCTTAATTTAAAGAGCTTTGCAATTTTTAAGTTTTAACAGTCTTTACTATTTTGAAAAAAATTTCGTTTGTTATCAAATTTCGGAAATTTTCCGATTTTTGGATTTTGAGAATTTTTGCATTTTTCTCGATGTTTTAATTTCAACAAATTTTACAATTTTCCAATTATGTCGATTTCTTAATTTGGAGAACTTTGTGATCCTACTGTTTAAACTGTTTTTACTATTTTGAAAAAATTTTCTTTTTCTGTTTCAAATTTCGGAAATGTTCCGAAATTTTAATTTTTTGTCGATTTTTGAATTTCTGAAATTTTTTTAAGTTTTCTTGATTTTTAAATTCTATAAATCTTACAATTTTGTAATTTTGACGATTTCCTAATTAAGAAAACTTTATGGTTTTGTCGATTTTACAGTTTTTACTATTTTGAAAAAATTTATTTTTTGTTATCAAATTTCGGAAATTTTCCGAAATTTGAAATTTTGTCGATCTTTGAATTTTTGAAATTTTTTAATTTGTATCGATTTTCAAATTCAACAAATCTTGTAATTTTCTAATTTTGACGATTTCTTAATTTAGAGAACTTTACGATTTTGTCGATTTTACAGTTTTTACTATTTTGAAAAAAAATTCTTTTTTGTCTAAAATTTCGGAAATGTTCCGAAATTTTATAATTTTTCGATTTTTGAATTTTGGGAATTTCTGCATTTTTCTCGATTTTTTCATTTCAACAAAATTTACAATTTTCCAATTTTGTAGATTTTTATACCCGCTACCCATAGGGTAGAAGGGTATTATGACTTAGTGCCAACAGAAAATGTATGTAACAGGCAGAAGGAGGCATCTCCGACCCCATAAAGTATATATATTCTTGATCGGCGTCAACAGCCGAGACGATATAGCCATGTCCGTCTGTCCGTCTGTCTGTCCGTATGAACACCTGGATCTCAGAGACTATAAGACATAGAGACACCAAATTTGGCAAAAAGGTTCCTTCATACCCACCGCAGGTCAAGTTTATTTCAAAAGTTGGATGCCACGCCCCCTTCGCCCACAATAAGCATTTATCTAGAGAAAGTCAAGTTTTTTTTTATGTAAATCGCGAATAACTCCAACAGTTCTTTGTAACCCATCTGCGCTTGACACTCTTAATATACCCTGTAATTTTGGTACAAATCGGATAAGTAGAACAAAAGTTATTCGTGAAATTATTTATCAAAATTTTTGTGCCCAGTGCATATGGACGTTTTAAGTGTGTGAATGACCTAGATATATCAAATTTGGTGACAGTATTCATGTAGCTCTTACGCAGATCAAGTTTGTTTTAGATTTTTGCCACGCCCCTTTCCGCCCCCAAAAACTGTAAAAGCCGTAATAATAGACCTAGAGCATTGAATTTTGGTATGCATAATAACAATGATAGTCTGAATGACTCCTGAGAATTTGGTTGAGATCGAATAAAAAACGAGGAAGTTATTAAAGAATCCATTTTGTATGCAAAATTCACTTGCAGCTGCTCACGCTTTGTTTGTTTAGTTGACAGTGTGACCATATCGGTGTTGTGGATTTTTTCCCGCTATTTTCAAATATATACACACAAAACACAAGTTTCTGTATATTTTTTGTATATTTGTTGTTAAAATATCATTAAAATTTTTTTTTTTCTCTCGAAATGGGTTTCGGGTATCATACGGTCGAGCACTCTCGACTGTAGCTTTCTTACTTGTTAATTTAGAGAATTTTTCGATTTTACAGTTAAAACAGTTTGTACTATTTTCAAAAAATTTTCTTTTTTTTATCAAATTTCGGAAATTTTCCGAAATTTTAAATTTTGTCGATTTTGAAATTTCGGAAATTTTTTCTCGATTTTTTAATTTCAACAAAAATTACAATATTCCAATTTTGTAGAATTCTTAATTTAAAGAACTTTTCGATTTTTCAGTTTTCACAGTTTTTACTATTTTGAAAAAAATTTCTCTTGTTATCAAAATTCGGAAATTTTCCGAAATATTAAATTTTTTAGATTTTTGAATTTTGGGAATTATTGCATTTTTAATTTCAACAAAATTTACAATCTTCCAATTTTGTCTATTTGTTTATTAAGAGAACTTTGCGATTTTTCAGCTTAAACACTTATTATTATTTTGAAAAAAAAAAATTTTTTGTATCAAATTTTGGAAATGTTCCGAAATTTTAATTTTTTGTCGATTTTTTATTTTTTGAAATTTTTTAATTTTTCTCGATTCTTAATTTCAAAATTTTAAATTTTTTCGATTTTGAATTTTGGGAATTTTTGCATTTTTCTTGATATTTTTACTCAGCAAATTTTACAATTTTACAATTTGGCGCTTTCTTAATTTGGAGAGCCTTGTGATTTTACAGTATAAACAGTTTTTACTATTTTGAAAAAATTTCCTTTTTTTTTTTTTCAAATTTCGGAAATTTTCCGAAATTTTTAAGTGTTTTCGATTTTTCTCGATTTTCAAATTCAACAAATCTTAAAATTTTTTAATTTTGACGATTTCTCAATTTAGAGAACTTTATGATTTTGTCGATTTTACGGTTTTTACTATTTTGAAAAAATTTTCTTTTTTTTTTCAAATTTCGGAAAATTTCCGAAATTTTAAATTTTTAGATTTTTGAATTTTGGGAATTTTTGCATTTTTCTCGATTTTTTAATTTCAACAAAACTTACAATATTTCCATTTTGAAGATTTCTTAATTTAAAGAGCTTTGCAACTTTAAAGTTTTCACAGTCTTTACTTTTTTTAAAAAAAATTCTTTTGTTATTGCAAATTTTCCGAAATTTCAAATTTTTTCGATTTTGAATTTTGGGAATTTTTGCATTTTTCTTGATAAATTTATTCAACAAATTTTACAATTTTCCAAATTTGTAGATTTCTTAATTTAGAAAACTTTGCGATTTTACAGTTTTCACAGTTTTTCCCGTTTTGACAAAATTTTGTTTTGTTATCGAATTTCGGAAATTTTCCGTAATTTAACATATTTTTCGATTTTTTAATTTTGGGAATTTTTGCATTTTTCTCGATTTTTTCATTTCAACAAATTTTTACAATTTTCAAATTTTGCCGATTTCTCAATTTAGAGAACTTTGTGATTTGAAAGTTTAAACAGTTTTTACTTATGTGAAAAAATGTATTTTTTTTAATCAAATTTCAGAAATTTTCCGAAATTTTATATTTTTTCGATTTTGAATTTTGGGAATTTTTGCATTTTTCTCGATTTTTTAATTTCAACAAAATTTACAATATTTCCATTTTGTAGATTTCTTAATTTAAAGAGCTTTGCAATTTTTAAGTTTTAACAGTCTTTACTATTTTGAAAAAAATTTCGTTTGTTATCAAATTTCGGAAATTTTCCGATTTTTGGATTTTGAGAATTTTTGCATTTTTCTCGATGTTTTAATTTCAACAAATTTTACAATTTTCCAATTATGTCGATTTCTTAATTTGGAGAACTTTGTGATCCTACTGTTTAAACTGTTTTTACTATTTTGAAAAAATTTTCTTTTTCTGTTTCAAATTTCGGAAATGTTCCGAAATTTTAATTTTTTGTCGATTTTTGAATTTCTGAAATTTTTTTAAGTTTTCTTGATTTTTAAATTCTATAAATCTTACAATTTTGTAATTTTGACGATTTCCTAATTAAGAAAACTTTATGGTTTTGTCGATTTTACAGTTTTTACTATTTTGAAAAAATTTATTTTTTGTTATCAAATTTCGGAAATTTTCCGAAATTTGAAATTTTTTTCGATTTTGAATTTTGGGAATTTTTGCATTTTTCTTGATATATTAATTCAACAAATTTTACTGTTTTCAATTTTGTCGATTTTTTAATATGGAGAACTTTGTGATTTAACAGTATAAACAGTTTTACTATTTTGAAAAAATTTTCTTTTTTATATCAAATTTCGGAAATGTTTCAAAATTTTAATATTTTGTCGATTTTTGAATTTTTGAAATTTTTTAATTTGTATCGATTTTCAAATTCAACAAATCTTGTAATTTTCTAATTTTGACGATTTCTTAATTTAGAGAACTTTACGATTTTGTCGATTTTACAGTTTTTACTATTTTTAAAAAAAATTCTTTTTTGTCTAAAATTTCGGAAATGTTCCGAATTTTTCTATTTTTGAATTTTGGGAATTTCTGCATTTCTCTCGATTTTTTCATTTCAACAAAATTTACAATTTTCCAATTTTGTAGATTTTTATACCCGCTACCCATAGGGTAGAAGGGTATTATGACTTAGTGCCAACAGAAAATGTATGTAACAGGCAGAAGGAGGCATCTCCGACCCCATAAAGTATATATATTCTTGATCAGCGCCAACAGCCGAGACGATATAGCCATGTCCGTCTGTCCGTCTGTCTGTCCGTATGAACACCTGGATCTCAGAGACTATAAGACATAGAGACACAAAATTTGGCAAAAAGGTTCCTTCATACCCTACGCAGGTCAAGTTTATTTCAAAAGTTGGATGCCACGCCCCCTTCGCCCACAATAAGCATTTATCTAGAGAAAGTCAAGTTTTTTTTTATGTAAATCGCGAATAACTCCAACAGTTCTTTGTAACCCATCTGCGCTTGACACTCTTAATATACCCTGTAATTTTGGTACAAATCGGATAAGTAGAACAAAAGTTATTCGTGAAATTATTTATCAAAATTTTTGTGCCCAGTGCATATGGACGTTTTAAGTGTGTGAATGACCTAGAGATATCAAATTTGGTGACAGTATTCATGTAGCTCTTACGCAGATCAAGTTTGTTTTAGATTTTTGCCACGCCCCTTTCCGCCCCCAAAAACTGTAAAAGCCGTAATAATAGAGCATTGAATTTTGGTATGCATAATAACAATGATAGTCTGAATGACTCCTGAGAATTTGGTTGAGATCGAATAAAAAACGAGGAAGTTATTAAAGAATCCATTTTGTATGCAAAATTCACTTGCAGCTGCTCACGCTTTGTTTGTTTAGTTGACAGTGTGACCATATCGGTGTTGTGGATTTTTTCCCGCTATTTTCAAATATATACACACAAAACACAAGTTTCAGTATATTTTTTGTATATTTGTTGTTAAAATATCATTAAAATTTTTTTTTTTCTCTCGAAATGGGTTTCGGGTATCATACGGTCGAGCACTCTCGACTGTAGCTTTCTTACTTGTTAATTTAGAGAATTTTGCGATTTTACAGTTAAAACAGTTTGTACTATTTTCAAAAAATTTTCTTTTTTTTATCAAATTTCGGAAATTTTCCGAAATTTTAAATTTTGTCGATTTTGAAATTTCGGAAATTTTTTCTCGATTTTTTAATTTCAACAAAAATTACAATATTCCAATTTTGTAGAATTCTTAATTTAAAGAACTATTCGATTTTTCAGTTTTCACAGTTTTTACTATTTTGAAAAAAATTTCTCTTGTTATCAAAATTCGGAAATTTTCCGAAATATTAAATTTTTTAGATTTTTGAATTTTGGGAATTATTGCATTTTTAATTTCAACAAAATTTACAATCTTCCAATTTTGTCTATTTGTTTATTAAGAGAACTTTGCGATTTTTCAGCTTAAACACTTATTATTATTTTGAAAAAAAAAATTTTTTTGTATCAAATTTTGGAAATGTTCCGAAATTTTAATTTTTTGTCGATTTTTTATTTTTTGAAATTTTTTAATTTTTCTCGATTCTTAATTTCAAAATTTTAAATTTTTTCGATTTTGAATTTTGGGAATTTTTGCATTTTTCTTGATATCTTTACTCAGCAAATTTTACAATTTGGCGCTTTCTTAATTTGGAGAGCCTTGTGATTTTACAGTATAAACAGTTTTTACTATTTTGAAAAAATTTCCTTTTTTTTTTCAAATTTCGGAAATTTTCCGAAATTTTTAAGTGTTTTCGATTTTTGAATTTTGGGAATTTTTGCATTTTTCGCGATTTTTTCATTTCAACAAATTATACAATTTTCCAATTTTGTCGATTTCTTAATTTGGAGAACTTTGTGAGTTTAAACGGTTTTTACTATTTTGAAAAAATTTTCTTTTTTAACAAGTTTTGGAAGTTTTCCGAAATTCTAAATTTTTTCGATTTTAGAATTTTGAGAATTTTTGCATTTTTCTCGATTTTTTCATTTCAACAAAATTTACAATTTTCCAATTTTGTCGATTTCTTAATTTGGAGAACTTTGTGATTTTACAGTTCAAACAGTTTTTACTATTTTGAAAAAAGTTTCTTTTTTGTATAAAATTTCGGAAATTTCCGAAATTTTAATTTTTTGTCGATTTTTGAATTTTTGAAATTTTTTATGTTTTCCCGATTTTCAAATTTAACAAATCTTAAAATGTTCAAATTTTCACGATTTCTTAATTTAGATAACTTTATGATTTTGTCGATTTTACAGTTTTAACTATTTAAAAAAAAAAATTCTTTTTTGTATAAAATTTCGGAAATGTTCCGAAATTTTAAATTTTTTCTATTTTTGAATTTTGGGAATTTTTGCATTTTTCTTGATATTTTTACTCAACAAATTTTACAATTTTCCAATTATGCCGTTTTTTTTAATTTGGAGAGCCTTGTGATTTTACAGTATAAACAGATTTTACTATTTTGAAAAAATTTCCTTTTTTTTTCAAAATTCGGAAATTTTCCGAAATTTTAATTTTTTTTCAATTTTTGAAATTCTGAAATTTTTTTAAGTTTTCTCTATTTTCAAATTCAACAAATCTTAAAATTTTTTAATTTTGACGATTT